>JASVER010000001.1:26336955-26546193 GCA_030449065.1 Oceanodroma leucorhoa | reverse complement strand
GGAAATGGCCTCAAGTTGCGCCAGGGGAGGTTTAGATTGGATATTAGGAAAAATTTCTTCACTGAAAGGGTAGTCAGGCATTGGAACAGGCTGCCCAGGGAAGTGGTGGAGTCACCATCCCTGGAGGTGTTCAAAAAAATGTGTGGATGTGGCGCTTCGGGACATGGTTTAGTGGGCATGGGTACTGGGTTGATGGTTGGACACGATGATCTTAGAGGTCTTTTCCAACCTTAATGATTCTGTTATTCTGTGAAAAACCATACTTCTTTCTCTTAAAAAGCATGTGTCTAATTCTTTCAAAGTAGAATAATATTAGATTTTGAAATGTATTTTGAAATGTATTTTAATACATACAATATATTCAGAATATTATGCTACAATAAAATAAGCTAACTACATACCCTAAAGCAAAGCACTGATAAAAATAGAGCGTCTATTCACAAAGTAAAAATAATATTAATGAAATTTCTATGTGCAACAGTTCACTTCCCTCAGTAATTAATAAAATTACACATTTAATTAGTTATTAAATAGATATTTAAAATTATATTTGAACCATTTAGTGGTTGTGATCATGACAAGACAGATATATAAGAAACTAGAATATAGGGGATCTAGTATGACCTACTGGCCCTTCATAGAATCTCTAGTGACAAGGCTGATGATCCAACAACAGAATGGAAATTTTCCAAACAAAAAAATTAACTTGCCATGATAAACTAGTTTGTCATTAAAGTGGAGTTGTTTTGTTTTGGTTTGGTTTKGTTTTTTTCCCCACTAGATAGAAAACCTTTGAGCTCAAAATGTTAAAATGAACATAGTTTATTCTGGGAAGGTTCCATTCACACATCATGCAGGAGTAGGCTGTAAGATAAAGCTGACTAAAATTCTGCAGTGGTTACTGAATCTAAAATAAGTTCTTATTTTGTATAAGTAATAAGATAAATAACTTCAAATGTACCAGACTGTCAGGTAAGTACATAGTTAAATATTTTGGTAAACACATAGGCACTTGACTGTGGCAGACATTTTCTTAATAATTGTCTGCACTTGAATGAAAAAGTCTTGATTTTTACAGTCTCAGTTACAGCTGAGCCTTCTGTTGTAGCTCTTCTTACATGCAAGTAAAATGGTTCTTCACAGAATGCTAAAAAAGACAACATAACACATTGTCAGATGCCACAGATCATAGAATTATCTTAAAGAAAACCTGAAAGAAAAAAAAAAAGGAGTTGACTACAGTTCAGTATCAGGAATGAATTCAGAGAGCCTGAGTGGAGAAGTAAAACTTGCCAAAAATAAACTTATTTTCAGGGCTTTCTCAAATCCAGAGGCATTGGGTAAAAGGAAAGAAAAGGAGCTATCCACAGTRGTAGACATATCAATCTTTCATTTCAATGTTCTTCTCAATCAGTTTTGTCTGATGTTTTGAGGATAAATGCAGGACCATCATGAAGAATTTCCTGACTGCAAAAAGTTGTAAGGAATTGTCAGTACAGAGGAAGAAGCTTATGAGTTTGAGGGCAAGAGCAAGAAGAACATAATGAAATGTAGTAGTATTATATAGTAAAAGCCATGTTGCAGGACTAATTATAAGACTATCTGGATGATGGTCTTTGTCATATTGTTTAGTTTTAGTTAGTCCTTTGAGGAGTAGGGAGTTGGACTTGATGATCCTTAYGGGTCCCTTCCAACTTGAGATATTCTTTGATTCTGCAGTAACTCTGGTCTCATTAATTTGGAAGTGTCATTGGAGGAGAATGTCCTGGGTATATTAGTCAATCACAGATGAGCCACCAGTATGATTTAATCTGAAAAAAAAAAAAAAGCTGTAATTAGAAAAGGTGGTGATAAAATCTCATCTGGAATGTAAGTAGGTTTTTCTGGTCATCCATGGTCAAGGAAGATAAATTCAAATTAGAAAATGTGCTTTCCAAGACTGTAGAAATTGTCAGAGAAAAAAAAAAAAATAAAAAAAATTGGTGTGATTTAGAGGTGAATAGATTTAGACAAGAAGTCAGAAGAAAAAGTGTGTTCTGGGAGATCATTCCATGTGAGAATACTCATAAGGCCAGAGGTCCAGAGCTGTGTGTCCTTCTCAACTCCATTCCAATAGATCTGAACCTCCACGTGTTGTACCTGATTTTTGACATAGCAGTGAAACTTCTGTAAAAATACTTCACTTAATACCAGAAACAGGGTGGGRTGTCCCCATAATGATGTCTACATCTTGCATTTTTTTTCTTGCTTTCCTTTCTTAGTAAAGATGAATAAATATTGGAAACATAGCTGAAAAATACTCAGTTAACAGGGTCGCAGTGCTGCCTGAGAAATATGAGGCAAAATTAAGGCTGTGTTTAAATTTAAAAAGCCTGTGACAGTTTTCTTTTTCAGTTTCTTTCCTCACCATTTTAGACAGAGAGATGTATTCCTTAATATGAACTTCCTGTCTTCTTGTGGGATGTATAGGAGCCCCTGCCAAGTATACTGAAGATACTCAGGGGCAATTCCTACTTTAAAAGGATCTGCTGGAGCATTTCACATTATCTTAATGGAAAAGGCAGCCAAGAAAGTTCTCCTTACACCTTTTGGTTTCATTAGAGAAATTTGAAATTATGAATGATTTTAGTGCTATACTGCCAGAACAGCTGGTGGAGCTGCTAGTGACAAGGACAGAGCATTAGAGTCCTCACAGTAGTTACATACCTCATACTGATGATATAATTTTAGGATGGATGGATGTATACACAACCAAGAAAAGAGAGAGAACTAAATCTTCCCTTSTCTCCTGTCCTTCAGCATATCCCAAGCTTAAAACCAGTTTTCTTATTCTAAACTTTGGATACAAGCTTTTGGAACTAAAAACTTGCGCATATTCATTTACTCAGTTTTCAGAAAAGAGGAATGTGATGCAAGTGGGAGAGATCAAATGATTAGCCATCCACAAATCCTTATTAACTGTCTACAAACATTGATTCAGTACCACACCCCTTGAAGCAAAAAGGAAGAGGAAAGTAATTGTAATTCAGAGGAATTTCTGTTTGTTTAAATTAGTTTAAAAATGTGACTAGTGTATTTATGAGGATTGTGGAGAAGACAGATGTTCCACTATGTAGAATTTGGTCTGTTTCAAACTGAAATGGAAGGGTTCTTTTTAAAAAAATCCCATACTCCCTCCATGCATATACATAAACATTCAACATGCCAATAAATTTGGTTTCAMTGTGAGAAACTGAAGCAATTTATTTGAAAAATGTCAAAGCAGGACATTTTTAATTTTAATACTTTTCTATCTTCCTATTTTTCAGTAAAATGAATTTTCAGAACAGTAGTACCAGGTTTTGTGAATCATATTTATTTTGATGAAACTGCATATTTAAGTTATACCAGTTCCTTTCATCCAAATGTCTCTATGGCTTTCTGTTACAGTATATATAAATTGTGGTTAATTTCAGTATATCATGGTGAAATTTGTGAAAAAAGATCTGTTTCTAACTGTATCTTTTAAAGGAAAAAAACACTGATGAACTAAAACAGGCTGGTATTTTTAGCCAGCTTGTCCAGAATCTGCACTTCTGATGAAAAGGAACTTATAGTGCAAAACTGTGTTAAAATAATTCTGAATCTTCATGGATACTTTCAAATATTATTCTTTGTGGATAGTTCTACTTATTTATTTGTCATTTGTTTTCGGACTAAAATGGAAACAATGGTATAAGCTACATGAAAATTTCCATTTTGTATGTAATAATGACTAAATGGTTTTACTGAAGAAATGCAAAGAAAGTAATTTTAAAGTACAAGAAAAGTAGTGTTCTGGAAATCACTTTTTGCGTCATCTGAGACTGTGGGAATCAAAATCCTTGAGAATCATGGTGTACAGCAGGTTGTCTAGAAGAGCAAGGCTCTTCTGAAGTTGCTTTGTGTTAATGGCTATTATATGTTAAAAATTTACCCAGAAGCAACATCTGATCATGCTATGGTATATTTTCTTACTAGCTATAGCAGCCACTCAGTTTAAGAGTCCAAAACCAAGTTATGTTAAAAATTTGGTTTCTTTAAAAATTAATGTCAGTAAATTTAGCATTTCACATATTTCTTTATTTATTTCTGTGTAACTCTCTCCAGTCTATCATTGTCTTTTATGTACTGGGGAGCCCAGAACTGGACTCAGCACTCCAGATGTGGCCTCACCAGTGGTGAGCAGAGGAGAAGGATACCCTCCCTTGACCCACTGGCAGCACTTCTCGTACTGCAGCCTGGGATGCTGTTGGCCTTGTTTGCTGCAAGAGCACATTGCTGGCTCATGTCCAACTTGAGGACCCCCTAGATCCTTTTCTGAAAAGCTGCTTCCCAGCTAGTCTGTCCACAGCATGTACTGGTTCCCTGGCACAGGACTTGACATTTCCCTTTATTGAACTCCATGAGGTTTCTGTCAGCCTGTGATCAAAGAAATTAGCAAGGCCTAATTTACAGGCATCATCATAAGTGAAAAATGTCCCATAAGTGAAACTGAGCCCACAGAGTTGACTGTTCCTCCTTGGTTGTAATCTTTGCGTCTGCATGTATAATTGACTAAATGCTAAAAAAAATTTTGATGGTGATGGATAAAAATAAATAGAATTTTAGGATCACTCAATTTTGGTTTTGTCTCTGTGCTGTAGTAAAAACAATAATAGCTTATCTTTCACTTTACAGACAAGKATTAGGTAAGTCATACTTGTGAACATAAATGTATATGATTGACATGTATCAAATAAGAAAGTATAGTTTTTTGAGATTTGTCAAATAAGAAAGTTTAGCTTTTGGGTAGTTTTAAGAGGTATGTCATATTTTAATTCAGAAATTAACTTTTCTTAAAAAAGAATTTGTATCTTCTTCAGAGGGATAAGAGTTCCCATTCATTAACATTTCTATTAACTAGCTATTTAAACAGTTATAATATATGAGAAAACACTGGCATTTTGGCAATGTACCTTTTGGCTAGGCATGTTATGTAAGTTGGATTAATTATTTATTAATGTAAGAGTTGTTTTAATATATATGATTTTAATTTCTTCATATCCTCAAGCAAGTTGATTGTCTAGCAGCATCTGGCATTATTATTTTTTTATATATATACACATATTTTTTTGTATATATAAAAGACACAAACAACTAAAGCCAGCTTMTTTTGACTGTAGAAAAACTTTGCATTTCCAGAAAATCTGCCATGCTCCACCTTTCCTGAAAAGAAGGGTTATGCCCAGCCTTTCCTCTTGCTCGAACAAGCTAATCCTGATCTTTCTTTTGTTTGTTTGTTTTCTTCCCATCACAGGAGTCATCAGGACTGCCTTGCACAACATGGACAGGGAAGCCAGAGAGCATTATTCCGTTGTCATTCAAGCCAAAGATATGGCTGGGCAGGTCGGAGGGCTGTCAGGGTCAACAACTGTAAATATCACACTCACTGATGTCAACGACAATCCACCCAGGTTTCCTCAGAGTATGTACAATTTCAGCATATAACTGATTTGAAAATCGTGTTGATTTTCAGTGAAGTAAGAAGCTATTAGTGAAATTCAATTAGTATTCAAATTCATGGGGTGAAGGAGGCTTGAGAAGTGTTTGGACTCACCAATATTTTTCAGTTTTCCAGTGTTTTCAGATGAAGCACAGAGATGGCATAGCTAGAATATTGAAACCAGTGAAGATTTCTTTCAATTAAACACTGAATAAGAGTGAGATGGGTGACAAAGGAATACTCTTGTATTATGTGGGTTATTCTCCAGTCCTTTTTGAATGTATGTTTCAATAACTGTGTGATTTTGATCCCACAAGTGAATTACATTGTTCCCATGGTAGACAACAACAAAAGGTAACACATTAAAAGACTGAATCCAGCATGCCTTTGGCTGCTTCCATACACATCTATCCATTTTTTTCTTCTGTTTCTTTCTCTATACCCATGCAAACTTTTAAGATCACTTTTTACATTACAGACGGTCAAAAACTAAGCTGTTTCTCACTGTTGTTAAGTTATGGTGGAGTCTGCCTTTATCCTAATTAAATGAATTGTCGATGTTGTTGTCAACAACAAAAACTGAATGTTTGACAACATGCATAGATGAAAAGTATATGCTAGAATACTCTTAGAATATCTTAATATGACCACTAATAGGAAGTTCATTTCTATCCAACTCATTGGGTGCACATTAATCTGGCACAGCAGCTGGAGTCTTGTAGGAATTCTGAATTCAGTCGACAATTTATTTAAAAGTCTTCTGGAATGTGATTGCATAACTAAACCTGCTTTCCTTTGCAGATTGGCTCAAGGCCAATAAGAATATTGTAGTCTGGACTCAGACATTGTGTGAGCCCTTGTAGAACATAATGGACTGGTAGCTATAGGTACATCCACCGGGAAATGCATTAAGCTGTTTGAATGAGATGATTTATAAACAATAATAGAGATCACAAAGCTCCGGGGAAAAACAAAGCTCCCTGGCAATACACATTATGTAAAATCTGATCAAGCGGTAAAAAGGGTCATTAAAAGTGTTGTAGAAATGAATAATTTTTCTGTGCCTCATAAACACATAAAAACATAAAGCTTTTGAAACACAGCCTTAAATAAAGTACGTTTGGTTTTGTGTTCCACAGAATTGTCATTGCATCCATCACACTATTTAATACTTCCTAACTATTGGAAAGACAAAAGATAAGGCATATCTTTGAACAGATATAACATCTAAAATAGTTAAAGTAGAAAAAAAGTCCTAAGTTTCTTGCAAACTCAGAGGCAAATGGATCCCTACATATCAGGTTTCAAGAATTGGCCTGTTTTATTTTGAATGGAAGGTTTTGGATATTAAACTGACTGGCAGGCAGAACTGTATGTTGGCATATATATTTCTTTATCTGTATTAATATTTTTTTCAGAAATGGAAGAAATATAAAATGTTCAGGTTATATTCTATACATTTTAAGGGATTCTAATAATYGCAAAAAATAACATTGAAAACTACAAAACAACGTTTCACATTTAATGAAAACTCATTATTTAACAGAGCAAAATAAAAAATGTATTTTAACGTATAGTTTTTAAGAAAAAATATTAATCCTAGAACAAGTCTTGCAGAGTACAAACATTTGCTTTATCTTTCCTTACACAGGATTCCTATACCGCAGTTATGACAATAACATTGCTTTTTTACCTCTTTTCAACAAGTATAATTTAAACTCTTTGCAAAAGAACGGTAGCTATGTGTTAGAAATACAGAACAAAAGTATAGATGATCTAAAATCAGGCCATCTTAACATCATGAACCATTGCAACAATACATGAGTATTGCACTAATAGAAATAACTTCATTGCTTATTTTTATTCTCTTTTCTTTGTATGCCATGACTTTTAGTTAAATTTCTCTTCAATTTCTTTATTAGATGGTATGCTAAATGAGACTTACTGAGGCTTGTCACATTCAGAATTGAATTCAAGGGAAGTGCTAACCAAAACTGCATATATCAAGTGTATAATATAACCCTGGGGAGAGGCTGAGCCTCAGCTAAACCTTAGACTTTCTTTTGGTTAGTTTCCTTTTCTCCGTTACCATACTTGTGAGTTTTGAATCTGACTCTAACTGTATGAGTACTTTACTTGAGAACATGCTGGGAAGCACGTCTGATGGATGCTTTTATTATTTGTTTTATTTAGCAATATGCTTTATTGTATATATTTTAAAGATCATACCTCTCTGGCTTTGGTAGATCAGTGTTCGTTAGAGATGCATATGGAGTAAAAGGTATGCAGGCTTTGTCCCCCATAAAGAAACAATTTAAAAATCTATTTAAAGCTTAGAAATAGATGTAAATATATCTGCTTAAATGAATTTACTGTGTTTTTTTCTATACTCACTCTTTATTTCAAAGAAATTGCTACAGAAGAGCTAGTTTTCCAAAATATCAAAAAGTCTAGGAGGAAGAATATAAAATATTACTGCATAATTTTATCAGTCTGATGATTGCAGTTCTGAAATACGCCGTAATAATAATCTCTGGAATAGGAAACATAGCTAAAAAATTCTGCTTGCAAAACACGGTAGTATGTCTCAGGAGTAGGCAAGGGGTTATGAATTCAGCAGGATAATAACCTGAAACCTCAAATACATTTTGCTTATCAAATACTTCAGTGCATCTTGTACAATACTGATTTCTTTTTCTTCATCACCACAAATTTCCTTTCTTTAGAGAGTCCAGTTATAAATGAACTATCTGTTTAATGTAAGCTGACAGACAGTGCTCTGCATAGGAAGATTTTTGCTTTTCAATAATCAGCACCTCTCAGTTCTTGTTAGTTTTACCACTGATGGATCCACTTGGTTGATGGCTGAGGGCCCTAATTTCACAGTCATAAGTTTATTTCAGTAATCTGATAGAAAATGTTCCATCTATTGATGACACTGTTATCAGCCTTGAGTTACATCAGAATTTTCTGTATAGTTTTCTTTAATTAATTCTTTCTGGTCTTGTTTAGGATGAATAGATTCTGCATGTTTTGCTTTGGTTAGGATGAATAGATTCTGATTGCATCAAGATCATCAGACTAGGCAGATGCTTCCACTGAYATGTTTTGTACATCAAGTGCTGATGATTACACTCTGGACAGTGTGTAGGAGATCTTTAGTTATTGTGTGTAGAGTCTAATTTTACAAGGAAATTATTTCCCTGATACCCCATTTGTAGATTTTGTTGTTTGATACATCTAGCTCAGTTCTTTAGGATAAAGCAGAATTTCAATACTAGTCATGGCTTAAAACATTTTTTATAAAGCTTGATTGTTGAGGCTTGGTTGTTTCATGACAGTATATAGACATGATGTGAAATTATGTATATGCATAATTAGTTTGGCCTCATTTTTCACAATGTCATTGTATGAAAAGTACACAGCCATGTTTAAATAGGAATGTTGTATGAAGATACTCCAGTTACATCTGAAAAAGTAAGATCACATTTCAGAAGTAGACATTAACTCTGTTCTGTGCTAGGAAGGTGTCTACTATCCAGCCTTGTTAATATAACTCATTAGCTAATTAAGTGCAAAGGTATCTGCTGTTCATTTTCTTTTGGAATTTATACTCCAATATAGTCCTTTCTGTATCCCCAGTTCCCCATAGTACATCTGGTTCCAGTAAGATTTAGGGAAAATTGTTCTTCCTTCCTAGCAGTTAGATAAAGTCGGTTTCAGAAACAGCTCTTCATATAAATRGTAGACAGGATGAGCCTGGTGTGCATGATCAATCTACTGAAAGGCAATTATTAATATCTCATTAATAGATAAAATGAGTAACTTATATGCACATGCCTGGGGAAATGCCAGGAAATTAGATATTTCTAGGTGATAAGGAAATACAGCAGCCTATATTAATGTATTTTATGTCCAAAACAGGTATTACTTAAAAATTAAATGTAGCTTCTTTTTAGTACTGTTGTGAAATTGAGTCAACACAATGAGATTAATACTAGTTAATGCTGAAAGTTTTCTGCAAAACTGAATTCTTGCCCAACATGCTAATCTCAGCCAACTAGAGACATAAAGATTAATCCAGAACATTTTAATATATTATTGGGACAYCTTAAATAACAGGGGAACATTGATATAAAAAAGACATAGAAATAATTACTTGTAACCTAGAAATTCCAGCTGTTAGTGCTGAACAGTATTTCAGTATAAATAAATTTTAAAATTACAATTTTATCTACATAAATCAGGTTTTAGTTATTTGTGTAAGAAAAGAAAGATAGCAAGATTTTCTTTGGTTAAGAATGTTGTTAGGACTGTGTTTAAGGTTGCTGTAAAAATCTGGCAATGCATTTCATGGGGTATATACATTTGAGAAGCTGTGTTCTTTGTTAAAGAAAACAACTATTAAAATTGGTTATAGTACATATTCACATAATATTCACATGGCATAATTCTGGTGCTAACGATTATTTTGCTTCTCTCATATTTTTAAATGCAGAGAATTTATTCAATTAATTGTGTTTATATGTGCTCAGGTTGCAAAGTGAATGACTAACGAGTCTTGTTTCCTTTGTGAGTACAGTTGGTGTTCAGTATACTGATTTTCTGCGTTTACAGAGAATCATCACAAGTAAATCTCCAAACCCCCTGACCTTAATTGTTCTTTGTTTAGAAATGGCTAAAGTGTCACATCAGAAACTGAACGTGGGGCAGGTAAATATGAGCTAGCAAGCTTCCATTTCTGTCAATTTTCAGAATATGAGTTTCCTTCTGACTGTGACAGCCAGGAGCACATGTAAAAGGGAAAAACACTATTATATGCTTGTATTACCTGGTGAAGGTGTGCAACTTGAATGTGTTAGGCCAGGAGACAACAGCTGTTAGTCTTTTTTGATATATGGTGCTTTTTTGATTCTCCAGAAGTAGTATTTAGAATCACCTGCCTACCAAGGCTGCTGCACAAGCACAATGGGCTGTTTAAGAAGCAGCTAGCATCAATAATGTCCCAAGGAAATAGAGTGGTAAAAGGGGCAAGCCTCAGTGATCTGAATGATTTTATAGAATTTCTCTTATGTTGTATCTTTCTAACATGCTAGAATCAATCATTCATCTATGGTATACTTAAAGAGATGGACATGTGACATGAGGAATACATTACTTAAGAGATGATGACGTTCGTTAAGCACCAAAGAGAGTTAAGAGCTCAGAAAGAAAGTATAGGCATCTTTGAGTGCATGCTTCCATAGACTGGAAAATATTGTATAAAATGATTTGTTTAATTGTCTTCTTATTCTATTTGTTTGTGAGAAGGTTGATATATTTTCATATTTGCACAATATTTGAAGTTAAAGCTACCCAATTGTTTCATTTATCACTGAAATCTGACATAAGTTGTTTAATGGCATTTGATTGCATAGGAAGTCTCATGATATTCTGTTTCCTGAGCAGAATAAGTATGATTCCCATAATCAGATTTTTACTGTAAAAATTAAAGCAAGTAAGTGTAATACTTTTCAAGAGTATTTAAGTATCTGATTTAAAAACTCCTTTAAAAAGAATTCATGACAATAAAACTTGATCACAGAATTGTTTATGGAATTCAAATATAAAGGGAAGCTGGGAGGGGCAAAAATATATTTGTGTTGAATTCTGACTAAACATTTGTAGAAAATATGTGTTCTGTATATTAAGCTTTAATGCCAGCTGTGTGCATCAACTTTGCTCCTAATAGTAGGATGGAGCCTAGCAGTGTTTTTTATTTCACTTAATTGGGTATTGTCTATGAGGATTTCTATGTATAAGGTAGATTATTCATTACATACATCACACATATCAAAATAATTTTGAAATACTCTAGATGATAGGAAAAAAATATTTTTTCTGTAAGGTTCTGAATGAGGCAGTAATGGTTTTGGGAATGAGAGGGGTTGTTTGTTTGGTTTGTTTACTGAGTGGATAATTGGGAGCAAGATCACTCCGTTTTAAGGGTTGTTCTTCAGAACTGCCTTCATTTTCACATCCTTTAATGAAGCTAAACCCCAATGGGAGCACAATCCTAGCTGTGCTAATGCCAGGGAAAAACAAACAAAAAAACAACAAAAACAAACACAGTCCAAATGGAGCATATCCCTTTCACAGGTGTTGCTATTGTTCTCTGCTAACCCAAACTGCCTGATGTAGTCGTGGTCCCCATGTAAATGGCGTGGAATATGCTCAACGCAGCACAGCTCTAGAGACTGGTACAGGTCACGCCCAACCATTAAGTTGCTCATTAGTGATGATTATGAAGTGCATATGTTGTTTTTCCCACGCCATTTGCATAGAAAATGTGTATTTGGTATTCAATACCTACAGGAAAGTACTGAATCTGAAAATCCAGGAAACCCAGTTTTCTTTCTGTTTCTGCTTTTATCCATGAGTGGCATAAACTTCACACTTTTTACAAGAAGTCAGAATACTTTTGGTCTCTGAGAATTAGTCAGAAAGTTCTCAGGTACTTTTAGTTACTGTCTGTAAAGGCAAAGTTGCATGGAACATAAATTAAACTCATCACTGATTATCATCTTAATCACAAGCATAACTCCCAGGTTGCACTGAGATGTAAAAAGCAGGGGCATGGGGATACATAAGTCTTCCAGCCAAAGGATTCTATTGCATCTAAGAAGAATGTTTTTTTCTAAATTAACCCAAGAGTGTTATGCTCTCCAGAGTTTCAAGGCAAGCAAAATGTCTGAGTTTTGAAGATTGTTTTAGTGTCATATTTGCAAATAAGAAATAACTTCACTTACACTTCAAATATTCTTAGAAAGTGCAAAAGCGTTTTTTTGTCAGGGGAGAAGAATAAGCCAAACATGCATCTTAAAAATTTCTTCCTTAGTTTAGTTGTATGAAAGGGATGTTGTCATCAAAAAGAGTATTCAGAACAAAGACAGTAGACTTAAAATTGACTGAGCTTCTGGAATCATAAAAGTTGCTGTATTCATAATGATGAAGGATTAAAATTGGTTTTATTATATTAAAAATAAGCATAGTAAAGAAAGATGTAACAAATGCCCAAGACATACTGTGAGAAATGGACTTCTAAAAAATTGCAGTCTCAAAAGAGAAATCCAGAACAAGCCATTACATGTAATGAAAACAAGCAGCTCTGTGAATGAAGAATAACTTTGTGGTATCAATCAAGCAAGATTGAGCACTGGCCACAGTAGGAGCTGCACTTTAGTTTTATCAAAGGTGACTGGCGGTAAGACATGAGACATAACTTCATGAATGCCAGGAACATAGATTCATGTGGAACCTCCAAAAGGTCATCTGACCCAAACCCCTTAAAGCAGGTTCAGTTAGATCAAGTTGTTAAGGGCCTTGTCTAGTCAAGTTTTGAAAGGTCCTTTTCTACAAAGCTGTTTACAGGCGGTTGACCTCAAGTGTGTACTGATGTACTGGTGGTGAATGGCATCATTCTTCCCCCGCTGCCGTCATTGAACGCTGTGAGGCTCCTGTCAGCCCATTTCTCCAGCATGTCCAGGTCCCTTTGAACAGCAGCCCTGCCCTCCGGCATACTGACCACTGTTTACCAGGTTGGTATTGTCCACTCACTTGCTGCGAGTACATGCAACCCATCATGCAGGTCATAAATTAAGACATTAAATAGTTTTGGCCACAGTTCTGATTCCTGAACAACTACCGTTAATTGGCTGCCGGTTGAATTTTGTGCTCATAATCGTCAGACTTTGAGCCTGGCTCACTGTCCATTTGTTCTCCATATCTTATCAATTTGACTCATGACTGAGTGTTTAGCTAATTGTAGGTTCAAGCAAACTTTCTTCATATAGCACTTTGGTATACATTTAGGATATGGTGGTATTTTATGTTAAGGCAATCAGTTGCTGTGTTTATCAGTTTGCTAGTAGATAGACAAAGGCATCAGTGTACGAGCTGTGCTGTATGAATGAATGCATCTATTGGTTCATCACCAAGCAGTATTTATCCTCATGTTACTAAAACTATACCATGGATAAACAAATAAAAAGCAGCCAGTTTGAAAAAAAAATTATTATTTCAGTATTATGCCTCTCCTCCCTTCCTTTGTTAAGTAATGTAATGCCTACTGTTCAAGAGGACATTATAACCTAGAAAAGTAAGTCAAAATTATCAACAAAATAGATTAATGAATAAAATGAAGTGAATAACATGCTTGTTGAGTTGCATTAAATACTGCCATGCTTCTTTTTATGAAAGATTCAGACAGAGAAATTGCTTTTCTGAGAGTAAAACAGCATTATAGGTTGCCTGTAGGCTAATTGAAATGACAAGTTGTTCTACAGATCAATAAATTGTTTCTGTACTATAATGACAGATAAGCCATATAGTTTATTGAAAGAAAGACGAAGAGCACCTGTATGTATTTGAACAATGTTTCAGTTGGTATAGATTAAAGTCCTGCAAAGGGGTGTGACTATCCTATACAGTACATTAACTGGAAAAGAGTACTAATTTTCTCATTTAATGAGATAAGTGAATGCATCTGAGTGAATGCTAACATAAAAATTGACAACCAAATCAACCTCTACAGAATCTTGATCCATAAGCCACCGGGCAGCTCCTCTAGAACAATTTAGAGCATCGCCAAGACTTTGAAATTTCTGCTTTACAACAGCTCCTGGAAGGCTGCARTGCTGGGAGCATAGGAACAATCTGTTCAACTCAGGCAGATTTGGTGAAACAGTTTTGATACAGACTGATACCTGATCCTCAGGGCTCCTAACCTCCCAACCAATTTTTAGAGGGTTGAGACAGACTCATAACTTACAATAAAGAATCATAAATTCACAGTATACGCATCCCACATTATTTTTAATATCCTATTAGAATTTATTCAATGCCCAAGGAAATGTTCAATTGAGCCTTTAGTCAGTTCCTCTACTTTCCAGTAATAAAGTTTACAGTGATTTAGTGTTCAGTAAGAATATTTTCAATTTCCACCGCTAGTCTAAATAAATGTCTATAATATATTTTATCTAATATATATCTATAATATTGCTG
Source organism: Oceanodroma leucorhoa (assembly GCA_030449065.1). Taxonomy (NCBI): domain Eukaryota; kingdom Metazoa; phylum Chordata; class Aves; order Procellariiformes; genus Oceanodroma; species Oceanodroma leucorhoa. The sequence continues at coordinate 26,531,648 of JASVER010000001.1, read as the reverse complement.
AATCTTRTCCTCTTATGTGTTTGTTGTTTTTAGATAGTATTTTTTGTAATTATTTATTTGGCTCATGTCTGTATGAGACATCTTCAGGCTGTCCTGTGAAGCAGTGGTTAAGTACTCATTGGGAAACATATCTGACCTTATGATCTAAGAGTTTTTATTTTTTAACAGTTTTCATTCCATCCATTTTTTTGAAACATTTCAGTTCTACAGATACTGACAGATAATTAATGAGTGATTTCAAATATTTGTTTTGCTTGAAGTTTTAGTATTTCAGAATGTTTGAAGCTGGTATCAGTAAAATTATTTTCTGAAACAGATGGCTAACATTTGGGGTGTGATTATAAAGCAGAGTGTAGTGTCATGCGGATATATTTGAACTAGCTTGACTATTTGGAAGTCTTTAATTAGTTCACCCTATCATATGGGTTATAACACTTCCAGTTCCTGAAGTGGCTTGATTATATAACAGATTCTTTATGGCCTCTACATAACATGTTCKTTATGGCCTCAACCTTTTCCCTTTCAGAATGCATTAGTCAGAGCAAAAGTGTCAAAAAACCAAATTTCACATTTATTTTAACAATAAGTAAATTCCAAAATGAATCTCATCCCATCACTATAATTTTATGTATGAAATAAAGCAACCAGCAATATGAAAGTGTCAGTTGACATCATCTGTAAGCACAAAGCATTGCAAAAGTGTGCATGGCAGAACATTTATTTGGAAATTTCTGAAGATGGCTTTTATATGCATATCAAAGAATTACATCAGAGAATTAACTATGTGTTTTAATTGAATCAACTACTAAGCAATTTTCCAAAATACATCCGTGTGAGTATTTTGGTTTTTACATGGTAAGTTATACTTTTTCTCTTGTTCTGCTGGACTTTTCTTGTTTCCCTTGAGATTTTGTTAATGCATGGTAACTTATTTTTTGTTTTCCTAGGAAACCGCTCTTTCCTTTTGGACTAACAAAGTTTAGTGCATTCATCCATCCTTCTCACACTACTCTTTGTTTATTAGTATTATGGGCTAATATTACAAAAACAGTTCAAGGCTATAAATAGCTTTAGGAACTATTATACAAGGAATTAGACAGATTTATAATAAAATCTTCTATTTTCTAACAAGTGTCTAAGGTTAGTTAGTTGTATTTTAGTGATAATGTCCATTCCCTCTGCAATTGCAACTTCTGCAGATTCATTTCTTCAATCCATCCAACAAATAGTGTTTTTCTGCCATAATGCAGGTTTACAGGAATCTCTGAAGTCAATTCAAATTTTGCCTTTCTCTTTCTACATGCTTACCGAGGGCACCTCTGCAGTCATGCTAGCTGGTTTAAACTCAGCAGACTGTAACATCATGTTAGCTTTGATATGTGGCACCTTCTGATCCACTGTCCTGCACCTCAGTGTTGCACTATTGCGCTATTGCATTCACTATTGCAGGTGCAGAAACTCTATTCTGTAGAGTTTCAGAAGATAAGTAGTAACAGAAGTTGTTATTTTGCTTTCTTTTCTGTGTTGGTGGTTGGCCTATGATGTAAATTGTGCAGGCTGTTGGGGAGGGATTTGAATGGGGGTTTGTTTGGGGGCAGGGGGGATTGCTCTGTGCACACCTTCTGTTGAACGTGTATTCTCCTTTTCACTGCTGGCAGATGTCAGCATCCCTGTTGTGTTAAAACACCTGCATTATTGGAGAAAATTTCTTTCAGCTGTCTTTCTGGCCTACTTTCAGACGGAAATTGAGGTTTATGTAATCACACTGTGTCTGTTTGCCGCTTTTTTCTCCTTGTGGCACCTTCCTGTCCCCCAGGCAACTTTGTACCTATTAGGAGATTTAATCCAAAAGGATAGAGACAGTTAAGAAAATTATTTTTTAAAAAAAGATTTCATTTTCTAATGGTTAACCTAACAGGTTATAAAAACGCTGAAAGGAGGTCATAGTCATTATGGGTGCTTTTTATGGGCACAATTGTGTAATACTTTTATGTACCCATTGTGTTCGTTTCCCTTTACTGTGGATGCCAAGTAAAATTTGCGTGCAAAGGGTTTTGTGCTGCAACAAAAACACTACGAAGTGGTAATGGGAAATAATAAGTTTTATTACATTTTTCTATAGAAAAAAAATGTGTTGATTCAGTGTTGCAAAATATGTGTTGATTCAGTGTTGCAAAATGTTGATGCAATGTTGCAAAACTGATCAGATTTCAGAAAAACAAATTATAAATATAACATACAAAGATTTTCCAGTTCAAAAGTACTCATTTGACTACTTATTTAATGGTAAGTTGGTGAAGATAAGTACATTTTGGTTATGGRAAAGATAAACTTTTAAAAATACTGGTGCGAAGGAAGCTTCAGAGTTAATTTCTGTGTCATGTGATAAACAGCAAAAATAACTGTGAAAACCAAAATCCTGCATTAGGTAATTTGGATTTTGAATAGAGAATGAAGGCAYCCCAAGTAAATTACAATTCCCTTCTGAATTTTTTCAGGAATCTAAACAAGTCCATAGGTTTATTTGTCAGTTTTGCTTATGAAATACTCTTCCCTTTACTCAGAAGTGTATCAAGTACATAACGGTTCTCTAATTTAGTTTGGCTAGAAAATGTCCAAGCTATTGTGGTGGTTTTTTTCCCCCCTCAGAACATTATCAACTCTATGTTCCTGAATCAGCACAAGTTGGATCAGCAGTTGGCAAAATCAAAGCAAATGATGCAGACACTGGTTCAAATGCAGACATGAAGTACACAATTATAAATGGTGATGGCTCTGGGGTGTTCTCCATATCTACTGACAAAGAAACAAGGGAAGGAATTCTTTCCCTGAAGAAGGTAAGCAATAGACTTTGAAAGTTCCCTGTGTATGTAATGAAAATATAATGCTGAATGCTGAATAAGCAGATACCACGATGAAAATATTTTACTGTGTAAATCTATTGAACCATGAACTTCAGTAGTGTAAGCTTCTCCACATGGCTTCCTGAGATACTTCAGATCTTTGCAGGAAATGCAGGGAGAAAAGAAATTCAAGGAAAGAAACAGTTATTTAAATCTTCTGTGCTTTTTGAATGGTCATATCTAATATTTATAATAAACTGAATCTTACTGAATTTTTGATTAAGATAGTTAAATTTTGCTGAATGATGGTTTTACACATTAAATTTCTTTGAAAGAAGTAAAATTTGGCTGAAAGTTTTACTGTTGTCCCCAGGCTGCATAAATCTTGACATAGAAAGTTTATCTGTGGCAATAAATGTATAATTTAGTTTTCTTATATTGTTATTCTTTGACTTACTTGCCAGCTGGCATCTAAAGGGACAAGTATTGTGCACTGTGTCATGTCAATACTGACTTGCTTATAAAGACACAAAATGTAACTGGTCAAGCCATCACACAGTTATCATTTATATTAATTTCCTATATTTATCCCAGTCTATTTAAACTATTAATTATAAAGTGTTCTTGCCATTTAATTTCATTCTTAACTGAATTCCATGCACAAATCTAATTGCATGGATGATTTCATCTCCATATTAAGTCCTCTGAACTGAGTTCATAGTGAACATTTCCTGAAGTTTCTGCCAACTTATGCTAATATTCTGTGGCTAGATTTAAATTTACTTTTATGATAACTCAGAGAGATGGGTTGTTATGCTAAAGTAATATTTTTTTAAAAACCTTTCCAGCAAAGGGAAATAATTTCTTGATTTCAGTTTTGACTTGGACTAACAGACTTCAATTAACAATTCTCACGTGGATTTGTTGTCATTGAGTCTTGTAGGCATCAATTATATCTATACAGCCTAAAAAATGAAAATGAATTTGTATTCATATTTCATAATATGTATTCTGGGCCTGATTAATGGTAGGAGGAATGAAAACCAGAGAAAATGTGGGAAAAGAGAGTAAATAAAAACTGTCATAATGAATGTTATTTTTTTGCATATGGATAGATTTGTATGTATGTAAATTTTTATTTAACATCTTAAAAAAGGTTTTGTAACTGAAGGAAATGTTATTTTTATAATTCATAATGATTTAAAAAGGGTTCCTATCTCTCCCAGTATCTTAAAAAGCTTTAATTCAGTATCTTTTATAAAGGTTGTGTAATACCCACCTCTTTCAACCACATAAAAGTAAACTCTGTCTTTTTTATACCACTGAACTTATTTCCTGGTGGCCCTGATGTAGCTAATGTCATAATCTGTTATTTCTTCTTCAAAATGAGCATTGCTCTCTGTTTAACAAAGTTCACCATGACTATTGTTCRTTAAATACAACATTTATGCATCTTGAGAACATGAAGCAGAAAGGAAGAATTTGCAACAAAATTAAAAAGTCCATACATAAAAAGTGTAAAACACATTTCTTACTGGTTTTGGTAGACAAAATAGCTTCAGAGAAATTTTCACTGTGTTTTAGAATATGACAAAAGCATATGTTGCCTGTTCTTATACATAAATGACAGTGATTTGAGTCATTTTCCCATCAAGACAAGAAGGGGTACATTTTGCTTAGGTAACGTTATGTTTCAGTTGAGCAGAAATTCAGCACTGAAAGCTACGTAAATTGCTGTGAAATACCTCCATTCTTTCCTCACAGAAGTTGTAATATCCCCTGTATGGGACAAAAAGGTGATCTCAGTTTTTTAATTGTTTTTTTTACTCAGATCTTGTATGCAGTTTAATAAGTATTTTCTATACTCTGTGCTGTAATTACTTTTAATTGGGTTTGAAGCTGAATTAGTTTGATAGCCTACCAAAACAGATATTGGTTTGTTTCATCTATCAGATGCCAGTAGCTTCTATAACAGTAGAATAGAATGATTTGTCCTCTAATACTTCTCTGGAAGAATGTACAGGAGGCACATCAGAAAAGCCAGAAGTAAACGCATTATTGTGTCTGAAGATATGAAGTCCTCCTCAAACCTTTTGAAATTCACTTATCTGAGGTTCTGATGCAAACATCAAATTTCTCAGTGCCTCCATGCTAGGCTGTTGATCAGGCATGCAAAGTCTGTGAGTTCTGGAAGGAATCTTTTCTAGTCTTATTCTGGGCTGACCCAAAACATCCAGTACTTTCATTATCTCCCCTATTGACAAGCCCTATGGAGCCACCCTTCAGTCTCARAGATCCTGCCACAAAGTGTTGACTGCAAACTGTCATGAAGTCATTTGCCTCATGCAATTCCTTGTTTGAGTGGGAGACTAGAGGAAACCAAAACAAAATAGCACAGTGAAAGCCATTACTCTCCGGATCCTTCAGAGAATGACTGGTCAGCATGTTTACCCCTTGTTGTGACTTTTGGAGAAGTATGCTAGAACTTTCCTGACCTCAAGTCTGCAAGTATCACTCAGGCTTCCCCGAAAAAAATGGCCTGAACAGCCCATGTCTCTTCCATTTTGAATAATGAGACTGGAAATGTTCTGGAAACAGATATTTACTTCTCATAAAAATCTGCTATTCCTTTGGGGAGTCTGATACTAGAAACACAAACTGTAGTATAATAAACAGCAGTATTTTCCAGTTAGCTCTGTTGACTGGTCACTTCAGCTACATTTAGTATTTTCAGTTTTGCATGAAAATCAGAATAACCAATGAATACATACTGAAGATATGTGGGTAATGGTCATGGAAAGTCATTGTGCTTTGGGAAAGTAAAAAACATGAACAAAAATTCTGTTTCGGTCCGTCTAAAAATTAAATGTTTTGTTTTCTTTCCAGGAAAGAGTTAATGATCTTCAGTGTTCAGACAATTTTAAGTAAATCTAGAAATAGTCATCTAGATTTCTAGAGAGACAGGATAGTGCTGCCTCTCTTACCTTATAGCTACAGCTAATGACTGAGATGGGCGACTGATATTCAAGGCCTGTCTGTGAGTTAAATGAGGGAGAATTTAAACTTAGTTTTACACATTGCAAGGAAATGTCTTTACAAGTAATTTATTTGAGTATTTGCTTCTGTTGGAGAGAGCAAGGGGTCAGAAAGGACAGAGCCACATCTTTCTGTTTGGCTGTTTGGAGTTAAATGAGTCCTATTGTGAATCTGATAGAATAGTTGAGATATTTCCTTTGCAAATATAAATTATTTTGCATTATCATTTTTATGCTCGAACTCTTTCTGAATTGGAATAGCTTAGGTATTTTAAGCTCAATGTTATGGTTAATAAATTATATTAAAAAAAGATGGGAATAAAATCCTCCTACTGGTAAACAGGTCAGATTACCTAAAATAATGGATGAGTCTGTGAGCAAATTTCTTAGCACAGCACTAGACAGGCTATAAATGAGGACCCAATTTGTTCTTCAAATGTAGATAAATGTCAATTTTAACACATACACAGTGTTTAAGCAGAAGCCTAGCAAAATACAGTTCTGTAGATTCAAACTGCAACCAGATTTCAGTTTTTTAATATTTTATCGAAAGTTAAAAGAAAAGTGATGTAACAACTGGACTTGTGAGTTGTTCAAAGATGTGGAATATCACAGGGCATGCTTTGCTTGTAAATTTCCTTACTTCTCCTCAGGAGAGTACAAGAAAAATAAATTAAAAAAAAAGTTACTAATTGTGACCCCTGGTAATAATATTCCTTAGTACAGTATGTGWCTTTTCTGTCTAAAATAGCTCAATGTTGAAAATAGTGTTGTTTTTTCACCTCTGTGAATCACAGTGCAGGGGAGTCAGCTCTTTTTCTCTTATGTCCCAGTATCTGATTCTTGAATTCAGAGATGTTATGAGAAGAAGAACAAAGAAAACGAAAGTAAAAAACTGCTTTGGCTGTGGTTGAAATGTCAGCTTTTTCTGATTGTCTGAATGGATTATTCTTGTATTTCTAGACAAAAAAAATTGTTGGTATTGTCTGATTGAGTAACTACACACAAGAACAAAAAACAGGCTTTAGACTTTGTGTTATTCCTCGTGTGTTTTTTGGGAGAAATTAATCTTCCTATACAACCTAATCCAGTTGTTGTCAGTGTAAACTTAATTTTCCAAAAAGGCATAATAGTTACAATTTGCAATCGTATTGTAAACTTGTTTAATCTTAGAATATACATGCTGCAGAGCAATGCAAATTACTATTTAATATTTCCCTGCTCATAACAGAAATACATCATAAATTAATGAACAACATCTGAGTTAGAATTTACTAAACTTATATTTCTTTATGAATTGACTTAATTGAGTAGTATGCATAGCTCTTTTTTTTAATAGTAATAAATTTACCAGGCTAAGATACATTTCCATRCCTTTAAAATTTTTATTTTTACATTCAGGAAAGGGAGACAGAGAAAGCAAAAAATGGATGAGTCTGAGTATGAGACAAAAAAGTCTCATACTGTTTGAATTAAGAGAATTAATTAATTGTCCTTCAATACACAGAGGAAAAATCAAAGAAATATATAGCATATATAAATCCTGACCAACAATTTTCTTATACATCATCAGTCAAGTTTACTGTAGATTTTATCTACAAAATACACACTGACATTTACAAATCACACATTGAGTTCCTCATATTTCTTGCCTTAAGTACTACTTTTCCACTCTCTGGCGTGATAGGAAATACCAGTTTAGCCTTGGCCGAAGGCTTGAATACTTGTACTGAGTTCTGTTCAGGCAGGCTGTCAGGTCCACGGAGGATGATACTGGTTGTAGTGGAATTCTGCCATGCCATAATGTCATAATAATTTCGATTCTAAAAAAAAATTCCACACGTATGCAACTTCTTTTAGTGCTATGCCTGTGTTCTGAGACTGTTGGAAACTTAGTGGCAGTATATACATATCTGTACAAACTACCTGTTTTGCTCAGTATGATAATAAATATTAACCTACCTGTCCTTCTTTATAAATTGGTTGAAGCCAGAAATTTGTAACCCAGTAAGTGTTGAGGTGTCTATTATCAAGAATAAGTGCTTTTGCTCAGCATAGAAGCACATTTAAAAAAAGGCAGTCTGAAACTTGCAATCTGTCCTATGACTGTCTGGAAATGAAATGGTATTTTTTAAAGCCTTTTCAGTAATTAGAACTAACAGACAATATACAGAAAAAATAACTTCTCACATGAAATTCTCAATGGGCTGTCTGTGAGAAGTAATCAGTTACTTTAGTGAGACTGAAGAAACCAACTCAAAATAGCTGTGGTCCTGTAAACATGGCTTCCAGTAAAAATATTGCTTAATTCTATATCTGCTAATGGAACTTCATTACTTGCATACTTTTAAGTTAAATGTCCTTTTAGTCCCCTCTACTACACAACTATCTGATACTGGAAGAGTTGAGAGTTGGGTGTGTCATGTTTATCTTATATCTTGCATAAGACAGTGTAGTGGCATGCTAATGTAGGGTTAAAATAAATATATCAAGTCAGTAAAATTAGTTCACAATAATCTGAAAACCAGCTGAACTAGGGAGATGAAATTTTCACATGTGCAAATAGCAGGCTAGAAATGGGACTCCTAAGAAAGAAAGTACCCATGCTGTGTGATGTATGAGTCAGACTCCCATCTTCTTCCATCCTAGTAGAGAGGTAGGATTCCTAGTAGGAATCTATTGATTTAAATATCAGGGCAATGCTAAAGTGGCAATGACACTTCTGATGGATGGTACAGCTGGGGATGTGCCTTCTATTGGGTTTTATTGGAACATTAGGCCCTGTAGAAGGCATATCCTTTCTTCCCATTTATGACGGCATAATCCATGTGCAGCACAGCAGTACATGGTGAGTCAGGCTGAAGAATTGTCTCTCTCATTGTTGCTGGTGGAGAATTGAAAAGAAAATGGTCTAGAATATAGGGATGCACCCTTTCTGATTACAAAAGCACACAAGCACGTGTTTAGGCTATTCTTACACATTTAAGCTCCTGTCTCGTATGATAACTGAGTGTTTTCCTGCAGGGAGTTGCTTTTTTTAGTTGAGGATTTAAGAGAAGAGATGCCCAAAATAATTTTAGTATCCCTGTCACTGTCCATTAAAATTGTTAATTAAATATATTAAGTTAATTTAATTTGGGATACATCAGTGTCTACCTTTTTCAGTATTTAACATTGACCAATAAAAATCAAAAGGTGATAAAATCCGGAGACTTTACATTGTCACAGAAGGAGAATCTGAGGCTCATTCTAAACCCTCAGTTTTTCCAAAACTGGTACCTTGCCCACAAAAGAGAAAACCTGAATCCATCCTGCTTCATGTATATCCTTCTACTTACAAGGTATGGCAGTGTCTGCCAGAATATCACAGAATATTGTCACTTTCCAGTAACATGAAGAAATGTGGTTTAAATTAATCGGAAAAGATGTAGTTAGCTTGCTAGCAGCTTCAGCTAAACTGAAGCACAGAACGGCATTGATAAATCTTTTTTTCTGCCAACAGCCGCTCAACTATGAAAAAAAGAAATCATATACACTTAATATAGAAGGAGCAAATACTCACCTTGATTTCCGCTTTTCGCACTTGGGACCATTCAAAGATGTAACAATGTTGAAGATCATTGTTGGTGATGTGGATGAACCTCCGCTCTTCACTATGCCTTCCTATGTCATGGAAGTTTATGAAAATGCGAAGATCGGGACTGCTGTTGGCACAGTAACGGCACAAGATCCTGACACTGCCAACAGTCTAGTGAGGTATAGTAAATCCAAATTATACAGGATTGAATTCCACCGGCTAAAGGGTTAATGAGATCTGGGATGTATGAAACTATGTCTTTTATTTTAGTACATAAAGGGAAGCATAGGTCAGAACAGCATCATGATCAGTCTGCATGGATTAGATTTAATAACGTAATCTTCAACCTTTTGTTGGTTTGCACTAAAATTGCCATCTAGCCATTGGTCTGAGCGAAGGTCTGTGTGCTCTAGTTCCTGTAACAGCACCTCTCCACATGGCCCACTGAACAAGGCCAGTGTATGTTACCACATCGTATAACATGGTGCACCTCGCTGGCCTGCTGCCAGTCAGTATCCTGCCACTAGTTGTAAATCTGTTCAGGATCATAATGCTGTTTTTCCCCTGTCACGCCAGTGTTGTGCTGGCCCTCTACACATCTGCCACACTGTAGTTGTCCCAGGTGCTTGTGCAAGAGMGGAACTGGTTTATTTCCTCACAGACATGCAGTATAATTTTTGCAAAATTGTGTTTGAGGAGGAAGCCATTATTTTGTAATATGCTTCAGTTTTAGTGGGGTATCAAAAGAATAGAATGGGTGTAATAATACACCCCAGTGATGTTGCTAGGGATATGTCATGTCATCTCCAATTGCGAGGTCTAGGGCAAAGAGAAGTGCTAAGRAGCAAGCACTTGCAGCATCAGATATATTGTTTGAAAACTAAATGAATATGTAACATAGTAGGAAGGAAAGATTTTGATAGTCTTTTTAATGAAATTCATTCTTAAAGAAAATGTTCTCATTAAAAAGAAAAAGAAAAATGAAAAAAAAAAAAAAAGGAAGATTTCTGTGTTGCTGCTCCAGCCAGAATACTTCTTGTAATAAAAGAATGGGCTTGGAAATAGGTCATGGTCTGAACTAAGGAACTGAAATCAAGCTGGAAATACCCCCACAGCAAGCTTGAAAAAGCATTTATGCCAAAAATATACATATGGATGTTAATTTGACTTCTTCTCAATTTAAGAGCATTTGGATTTAACCTTGAACACTCTGGAATTGGGGTTTGAATTCATTACTGGTTTAGAGTAGAGTTTTCAATTACATGTTTTCAGCTATAATAGGATCCAATGATGTTTTTTACTGGCTTCATTTGTGGGATGAGTTACKTTCTAAACTGACACGCCGTGTGAGAATTTTGTGGAACAGTACATGAATGTCTTGAAGGTGGTAGTGGATTTAAATTGTTTCAGAAAAAAAAATTCTTCCTGAAAACATGTTTGATGCTATTCCTTTTTATGACATAATGGTATAGCCTTTGTGGGAATCATATGAGTATATACTTGGAAAACAGTTTTTCTTAAGCTAATTGGGCATTTTTAGTCTCCTGACTGAGTTGAAATCTGGTGGGTATGTGTAATAGTCTTGGTAAGACGAAACAATTTTTGCAGAACAATGAAAGCATCATGTTTTTATGGTTCTCATGTGCTAATAGTCTAAGATTCAACATGTTTAGTGTCAGACAACCAATATATACAATTTCTTAGTGACAAGTTATTGCCTTTGAAAAATTGCCACTATGGTATTTGTGTCTAAATCATAACATAAATAAGAAAATTTTGCTAAAAATAACTGCCAGGTGCCTGTAGCTTTAATACTATATTTCTGAAACAGCAGCTAACACAGTCAGACAGATTAGCCACCATGGTAGTTTGGGAGTAGGAAGGGCAAGTGCAGATTTAACTAATTCCTCCATAATTCAACTGTCTGTGGCCCCTAAGAATTTTGAATAGAAAGGGGTAAGACAACGGTGGTAAAAGGGAAGCAGCAGCAGTTTGTACAAAGGCTGGGAAGGACAGAAATAGATCTTCTGGGTAAAACGAGCAATAATTTGGAGACAGAGGGATTGGAAGAAAAAATACTTCCAAATATTTTGCTTTTTGTGTTGGCCTTTTTTTTTCCAAACAGGAATTTGTAACCAGTGATTAAGGCCAGAATATTAAATATCCATATTATTCAAATAAYTGGGGAGAAAAATTGTCCTTACTTTTGTCTATCTTATTTTTTTCCCCCATTGACATTTGTTTTTGCATTGTTCCTTCCATCTCTCTCTGTTGGGGAAGGGAAAAAAATAGAGTGCTAGCAGAACGTACCGAATTGTGAAGCTCTGAAAGGAGCCAGCCCTCAGTTACGTGTTGGAAGGGTTCAGCAAGGGCAGTAGCAGCTCAGGTATCCTTTGCATATCATTATATTGTGACCGGGTCCACTCTCTAGCCAGGCTTTATCCATCTCGGTGGAACTGACAGTGAATATTGTTTGTGAGCGTGTAGGCTTTTTATGAAGACGCTGATCCACGTTGTGCATGGGACCCCGAAGAGGCACCAGGCTGGGTTGGTGTACCCTCAGGTTCTCCTTGAGCCTCCTCCTGCGGGAGGGGAAAGGCTGCTCTGGGAATGGACAACTTTAATCCCCCTTCTCTCACCTCACTTCGCACACAAACGCTGACACGGTGCAGAAGGGCTTTGTGCTGTTTCAAGATTTGGCCGTGGCTTGGGAAACTACAGGTTAGAAGTGGCACACGACCTGAGAAGGGGGCCAGGCTGGCCAGGCTGAGCTGCTGCTCCACCGGAGGCAGGGTCCTGCCCCACACTCCGCTCACAGCGGCAAGCAAAGGAGCAGCACGGAGGAGGCTGTTTTTCTCAGAAGCATGCACACTGTGCTTTTACATCCTTCTGTGCTGGTTTGCAAGAAATGCCTCCACTGTTCATCTGAAACCCTGATGAGTCTGAAAGGTAGTCTGCGGGTAATGAGATCACGTCTCTCCTTCATTTCCACACAATTCCTAGTTCATTCAAAATAAAAATAGTGATTATAAAAATAAAACCAGGAAGAMCCAATGTAACTTTCTTTGAAAGCACAGATCACAGAGTCTCCAGGGAAGGTAGCTACAGGTAGAACTTGCGTAGCTGATCTATGTGGAGCAATGGAGTAATGGAGTAACAGTTCCTCAKCCAAATGGCTCAGATACATCTCCAAATGCTGTAAGTTTACAGGACAAGCTATAGAGCAGCAATTTGCTTAACAGCTTTTCCTAATCCACTTGTGCATCCTTTCCACTTTATGAGGACGCTTGTTGCTGTGTGTGGGATTGATAAAGCATTAGGCATGCRCAGTTGCAACCATATCAATTCTTTCCTGTCCAGCTGCTAAAAGAGATACAGTGCTGTGATTTGTTCACTGCCTAATTAAGTAATAGTTTATTTTGGTGGCAGGAATGATTCTTATAACCAGAATAATGGTTAGAGGAGTAGTTACAGTAATTAACAATGCTGAAGGGAAATCTTTTTAAAAAATAGTTATTTGAGCTAAACMCAAAAATAAATAACAACCTTTATTGGTATCAGTAGGGAGGGAGCTGAAGGCTTTTTTGTCCTTATTTCCTCACTGTGATTTCATCACAGTGATTTCAGCTTGTTCCTGAGCTGAACAGTCTTCAGAATGCACTGACTTTGTGCCAGTGCTTGTACTAGTGTTTTACTTTTTCAACCTCATCAGAAGAACCTCTGTAATAACAAATGTAGGTATTAGAGGTTTCTTTTATTCAAACATTATGTGGTTGGCAATTTGGGCTGTTTTAAAGGATTTTTCTTTTTAAGTTGATTTTTTTTTCTTCAAATAGATAGAAATGCATTTTCAGGGGAACTTAAAAATGCTATGTTTTAAAATAAAAGTTTATTATTCTATTGAAATATGAAAAGCAAACATAATCATAGACAGCACAAGAAAGAAAGATATTAAAACTCCATCACGTATTAATTTTAAAGATAAAAATTTTTTGAGTGGTTCGAAAAACAACTATTTACTTAAAAAAATGTGTTCTAAATCAACGGAAAACATCCTAAATTGTAATTCATTTACAGGGATTACTGCCTTGTTGGAACATTTATGAGAAACTAAACCCCTTTCATTGCATTGCATCAAGTAATCTGCTTCCATACCAAAATTTTTTGTTGCTTGAAAAGATCAGGGTTAAGTCATGTCTTATAATAATATTTGGTGTGCAAGCAGGTCTTGAAAGTTTCCCATACAAGATGAAAGAAATCATGACTATTAAATGCTCTAATTCTAATTTTATTTTAGTATATTATTCATTTTAAGTCTTTCCATACTTACTTAGAAATGATCTTTTTTCTTCCTGAACCCATACACAGAAGACTACCATGGGGATTAGGGATGAAAACAGCTTTCAATTGGCAAGTTGCATATGTGTATTGGGCGCCTCAGGGCTGCAGTAGTGCCTGCTGAAACCCTGCCATCTTCCTGTAGGTTATTCTTGGGTGGTGAGTCCATCTAGCTACAACGCATACTCCCAATAATCCTTGGAGCTTTCTGACTGCATCTGGTGTGTTTTCAGTGGAGTGGTTTTCAGAAAAATAATGTTGCTGCTGTTCCCCAAGCCTCCTCCAAGGTAGTGATTTAGAAAAGAGCAAAGGCATAGTTTTAAGACCATGATACTTTCTGAAACTCTGATATAATAGTGAAAATAGTTGCATGACACAGGCAAGTTCCCTCATATTAACTTGATCCCAGTTTCATACTGTCCTATGAGGAACTGAAAGTCCTTATTAACACTGTACCCTGGTAAGAGTAGTTTTTGAGAAATAAGTCATGCTATTRTAGAAATACTGTAACATCAGCTCACCCCTTTTGCTGCTGCTGTGCAATCTTTGTCATGCAGTAGTACAGGAGACAAATCACTTTTTTGAGCACTAATGACAGGGCCTCTGTCCCCTCTGGTCATTTGTTACTCCCACTTATTATGTTTGCCTTTAGGTTCTTTGCGTTTCTGGGCAGGAATGGTCTCTTCCCAGCTATTTAACAGAAGACTCCTGGCGAACAGGGTACGGGTACTGATCAGCACTCTGCATGTGATGGTAGTGTCAAACAATAAGAAATATAAGCACCTTCCCTTTTCAGAATGATTTCTATCATGGCTTACTAAAACTTAACCTCATATTTTGTTGGATCCTTTGAAGGTTGATTAGGTTTTGTTACATTAATACATTGGAATTCAAATAATTTTTGTGTTGGACCCTAACCAGTCTGTAATCTACCTCACTATAATGAATTTTATTTGCTAAGACTGAAATTGATTAGCTATAGGAAACTGAAGTAGTCTTAATGCCTTCCTGACGTCACTAGAAATTGACATCATCTTCACAAGACAATGAACTTCTTTCTTCACTTTTATCTTGACACTACTGCTAAGAAAGCAGTAAAACACAGAAAAAATAAATTGTTTTACTTCCAGGAAAGGCAGAACCAGCCAACCAACAACAAAACAATAAAAACAAAGTAGCAAACAAAATTAACCAAGGAAAGTTTTTGGGGTTTTGTTTGTTTGTTTGTTTGTTTGTTGTTTTTTGGGGTTTTTTTGTTTGGGTTTTTTTTTTTGTGAATATCAAACTGTTCATTTTGTGCTAAGTTAGTGAAGAATACAAGTACAGTCTCAGCCCTGATTCTGGCTTCTCACTTTTCTAATGGTCTTACGGTGTTGCCTTATAATGGATGATGTATCATAATGGTTATGATACATGTACATACAAATGAGTACAAAAATGTGCTTTCCAATATCATACCTGGTATCTAGAAGCTATAATGAATTCAAAGTTGCCTTACCCTAGTTTGATTTAAATTGACAACCTTCTCTTCCTTTCTTTCAGATAGAATACTGAAAAATAATTAATGACAAGTGTATAGCATTATAATAATTAATGTGGTGTAGGAAATTGTTCTTCAATTCCTGCGTCAGGCAGAGAAACTTATTTTAGCTTTTGCTGCATTGGTAGTAAAAGATAGACATAAGTTCAATAATTTCTGGCATCAGCCTTTAGAAAGTCATGTTAATTTTCAGTAAATGGTATTTTAAGAGGAATGTTCATATGTAGATGAAAGAACATACCCATGGAGTTTCATGTATTCCTATTATTATTTCTGAGAACCTTAAAGACATAAAGTGCTGCGGAGGATTCTGGTTATAGACTATTTTTCTGAGGTAAAGTTTATATTTACTAGAGGTAGAATAAAACGTGAACTTTTGATTCAAACTCAGTCACTCAAATTTTGGTCATATGGTATCAGCATATTAAGTGAAGGGAAGTGCAGGAGAGAGCTGTGCAAGGGGATTGGGGGGCGTTGAAAAAGAAAATTGTATTTTTTAATATCTTTTTTTCTTCCTGTCCTCTGAGATCAGTATCAGTTTCCACACTGCTCCCCCCTACTGTCAGTTGGGAGAGGGGATAAGATTGATCCCTGCTGGAAAAGACAAAAACCTCTTCACCTAGTTGTATTCATTTGTGTTGCTTTTTCTTTGAATGTCATGTAAGTGGAATAAGGTCAGTTTGCTTTCCGCTATTTTGTGCACAGGCTGCTTTGTTAGCTGTACTTAGGGCAGCCCGCTGAGATCAGTGCCGTCGCGTAGTGACTGTCCCTCCCTCACATGCCCGATGGGGGAACATCCTCCCCCCGGATCCTGCCAGCTCTGCACTTGTGGAGGCAAAGGCAGACATCTGTCCTCCACTCTGCTCAGACCCTCAAAGCATGACACTGTCATAACCCTGTGATCAACACCTACAGAGACACACGAATATCTTYCCAGGGTATGTGAATGGCTCACGGTTAGTTAGCAGAGAGGAGCTGGGTCCTCCTCCTCCTCCGTCTCACCTCCTTCATTCGTTTGCACTYTGTATTCCTCCAGCATTATTCTTCTCCAAGACTGTCAGTAAATCAAAACAGAAAAAGAACACCCTATTTTGAACGGCTGGAAACAGAGGGGAWTTTTTCTCCAGTTTCTTCTCTGATTCTCTGTCTGTCTTCACAGGGAGGAACCATTTTAAAACATTTCTTTATAGAGGTGAGGTGGGAGATCTGTTGCTGATTTTTTTCCTGAGGTGTCAAATTATTTTTGATTCTTGTCAAGCAATGTGTACCAGACCTCCCACTAACAAAAATATCCATCTCTCTGTGCAGGAACTGGTAAGCTGTTCTGACAGCTGTTYTGACCAGGAAGCATCCAGCTCGGGATGGTGGTCAAAATCTCACAGCAACCAGAACCACCTCCATCGCTCACTTAGAGCTGTGAGAGAAAAAAATGACATATCATCTTTATATGGTGACTCTGAGAGCCTGATTTTTCATGCCAGGACATCATTTTTATGTTTCTGTAATTTCCACAGMGTTCAGAATGCCTCCAGTATTTAAAATTATTTTACAGTTTTAGGAATTGACCTTCATATCTGAACATTTCTGTTGTGTAGTCTTTTGAAAGGGCCATTCAACTCCAATAAATAGGCATAAATCTATCAATCTTGGGTTTATTTGGTTTAGTCTTTAGAATGAGAAGAAAAAAAAAGATRATATGTAAGTAGAATACCATTATTTAGCTTTTAGGAACAAAAAGTGATTCTCATATAACACTGACTGCACTTTATTTCTTAGCAGCATTGGAATCTGAATGTTCATCTCTCTGAACAAAAAGCAACTTCAGTATAACTGTTCTGCCATCAACACATCTACTTTAAATACATTTAGACAGTTGTAATCCTCTAACAAGATTCATAAACTAAGGAAAAGACAAACCTTTATCTTGCTTTGACTTTTGAATTATGCCTCTAAGGGTGTGGGCTTTTCTTAGCCTTACTGATAGAATTAGCTAGAGAAGATGTTCAGTGGTTAACACATGCAAACAGAAATTGTCAACTAGAAAAAATGATTGTACAGAAATGGTTCATTTCCTTCAAATGAACAGCATTCCCATTTTCCAGTGTCCAAGGTAAGCAGTGTGCTAGCAGTGCATAGGGGATAGGAATGAGAGCAGRAGCAGGAAGCCAACTTCTGCATGAAATGCAAACCAGTAGTAGCTGCCTCTCAGAGGCTTTGCTGAGAGTCAGCGGTTCACTGATTGCAACTCCCCCGTGCCTCCTGGGATCTGCCACCCCACATCTCCAGGACAAGGAGAGGCAAGGCTGCCACTTCTGCTGAGCTGACATTTCGGTATGAGAGGTGAGCCAGGAGTCCCGTATGGGAGACAATAAGGTACTGCTGATCAGCTGATGGATGTCAGCTGGCAGTCAGCGCCAGAGCAAACTTAGTGGGAACAGCGTATGAAACCAAGTTCCTGCAAGTGCTCTGAGAGGAACAGTATTTTCCTCAAAGTTGTGCTATGCCTGTCTSAAAAAAGAGCAAAGGAATGGTAAACAGAGATTACCTTCTCCAAGCTCCTTCAAATATTTTTCATTTTCACAACTGGAAAGCACAGTTGAAGGCTGTAGTTCTCAGTAGTAGTCTTCTACTGAGAAGCACTGGAACATCTAATGTCTCCTTAATCTACCAGACACKCTGCAGGGAGAAAATTGGTTACCTGCTGTTTTGGCAGCCGACTTCTGACTCACACTTCACAATTGCTTTTCTCTCCTGGAGAAGTTTGTTTGAACTACGGTGAAATAGATTGGCCCTGGAAGGGAGGCAGTATAGTGC
This sequence comes from Oceanodroma leucorhoa, assembly GCA_030449065.1. Lineage (NCBI taxonomy): Eukaryota > Metazoa > Chordata > Aves > Procellariiformes > Oceanodroma > Oceanodroma leucorhoa. The sequence continues at coordinate 26,513,501 of JASVER010000001.1, read as the reverse complement.
AAGACGGTCATGGCAACAGAATGTCTCCCCACTGCCTCATTTGGCTTCAAGGGGATGCTGTTGGTTCCCAGACTCATGAGGAGTGCTGCTGTCAGGATGCAGAGAGAAGATGAAAGGCATGCACCAGAGTTATGTCCCACCGTGGGCCATTTCTTTTTACTCTCCAGCTGGCCAAACACAGAGTGTGTTGCAGCTGATCAGTTCTCTCACTGTTCATCCTGGTATACCTCCTTCCCTCACCCTGTGCAGTTGTTGCTTACACTTTTTTTCCTAAGGTATTTTTTAAAAGAAAAAAAAAAACCTCTATACTTTGAGTCTGAGCATCTCTTTCTGAGAAAAGTTTCTTTGCTTAAATTTGTAACTGAACAGGTTTCCTTATAATGGCATTGGATTTCTAATTGATAAGTTTTTAGATGGTGTGAGTAATGGGTTTGGCAGAGGATCTATCCTCTTCCCATGACCTTTTTTAAGTGCTTCTTTGTAACAAGTTTCACTTGTTATTAGAGAACTGGCTATTTACCTTGYCTCAATACAAAAGCCCAAAGAAGTACTGTGACCTGTGAATCCACATCTGGCTGAAATGTGGCTTTGGAAGTTCATTAGCAATAGCAGGTTTGTAGCCAGGGTGGAAATTTGTAACAGAGTTCTTGTTTACAGTTGGTAAATAGGGTAATAAATAAAAATAGTATAATGAAAGGATAAGCTAAAGACTTGATTAAAGACAAAAAAAAAAAAGACAAGTTAAAAATTCAAAACTATTTAAAAACACAAACTCAAGGCTCTTCCTTAAAACACAATAACTGGAGAGAGACATACTGGAATAGTAACAGACTATGCCACTTGTCTGTCAAGTGACAAACTGCTGTTAATATTATCTTAAGACTGAATAATTTAGGGAGAGAGATTCTGAAAATGTTTATGGGTTTTAGCTCTAGAAGGCCTCCTAAAAGGTTTGGAAATCATTAATGTTACTAAACTCCTTTAGCACCTTTTAAAACTTTCTCCATTTTTAAGCATTCTCTGTATTATTAGAGCCTGAGTGCTTTAATACTGCGAACTGATTTATATGTCTAGAGTGCCCTTCTGCCTAAGGCCCATCTTGCATATATATTTCTCTTTATTTCCTAATTAATGCAAATGCTTTTAGTTTTCAATAAAAATGGTGGGAATATCTGTTGCTACTGAACCACTGCTTCACTAAAAGGCAGGAAGTGAGGAATGAAGTCACAGGAGCCAGGGGCTTGCTTTGGTCAGAAGCAGGAGTAAGGACRCAGGTGGAAGCTGGGAATGCCCTTCTGTTGAGTGACTCCGCCTAATAAAAAGGTGGCACATGTCGCATATCCCAGTGCGAGCAGGATTGAGTTTCAGTATTTAATTTCCTTCAGATTCTCTTCAGATAGCGTGACTAATAGGTTTTCTATATTCATGATCCTTTTTAATGTAGTTTCTTTAAGATTGGTTTCTGTTGCTGGTTTGGATGTAAACAGTTTATGAAGAGCTGTTTACCTAAGCATGTCTTGTTATTAAGTTTCTTCACTAACATGTGCATGCAACTCAGATGTGTTGATTTAATGGTTAAAAGTCACACAGCATTGTCAYGAGTAAATGTCTGTAAACAAATATCTGCAATGAATATTATAAATTCATTTTTAAATGAATGCATTCTAAGTAAGAAGAAACAGTCAACTGAATTAAGGTGAAAATTCACTTTTGACATAACTCTGAAATTCAAAACTTGCGCTATAGCTTTTTGCGGTCTAGAAAAAGCATTGAAAAGCAGCTCAGTAGAGGTGGAGGGAAGGGTAGGAAGGGAAGGGTATGACTATCTTTGTTGCCACTGTTATCTGGCTGAAAGTAAATTTTTGACTATGTGAAATAAATTCAAAAGCCTAAGTAAAGCATTGTTGGCTCTGGAGTGTGGTATATTTATGAATATACCTGGTCTCTATTCTCAACGTGTAGATAAATCAGTGGCTAGTATTTRTAAAGGCCTAAAATGTTAACTTTGTAAATACAATGAAACCTGTTCTAAATGTCCTCTTACGTGTGACAAAAATGAGTGGCTCTACCAAGGGAGTTTCTTGTACAAAATGTTTTTAGAGCACTTGGGAGCAGTGCTTTAGACCAGCATTCCTAGTTCTTCTACTGTGTGGGAATATCTTCTGTAACTTGTTTTACTGAGGCATTCATGAAGGTTGGGAATCACAGCAGTGCAAATGGCTGCTTTAGATATGAATGATATGAATGACATGAATGAAAAGCAATTTTAAGGAAGAATCTGGAGTAATGGAGGAGAACTGAACATTATAATAATGGGAAAGCATAAGAAAGGGCCACTCTTATTTATTCATGATCAAGAAAAATTCTGTCAAGCTGTGAATGTTTCAATATGTCTGTAACTATATGCAAAAGTTAGCACAGGAAGGGGAAGTGCTACTGTGGATAAATTAGAAAGTGTTAGTACAATAAGCTACCTTAGGATCACTTTATTTCCAATAATGACACAGAAAATACAATTGAAATTATTCACCCAATACTAAGTTCTTTAAAATGAGAGCTTTGAGCTTCTACAGMATCCATTTAAAGAACTGACTTAGAAAAAGGTGTTCATATTTAAAAAAATAAGACCATCTTTTACTATATGCCTATGAAAATGAAGTGTTAAGTAGTTACAATTCATAACAGAATCAAACTTTTCTACACAAGCTTCATATTCTGGGACAGATATTTGTCATTTCTGGTTCTGTACTTTACTTACAGAGGGAGAGGTAATAATTCGTTATAAGTCACACTCACATAAAAGCAGCTGACTATTCTACTGCTTTAAGTTTTTTTCTCATTTAAGCCCAATTTGAAATTTTCTCTTATTTTTAAGCTACTGTCAAYAAATACTAAATAGCCATATTTTTATGGTTCTGTGGTCAGCACAATACTGATTCACAGAGTAGTCACTGTGCCTGATGTTGATAATAAGTAAACAATGTCCACAGTAATAAATGTTTGCAGGGTGTGCGAGTTTTGTCTGGGGTAGAGTTAATTTTCTTAATAGTAGCTAGTATGGGGCTATGTTTTGGATTTGTGCTGACAACAGTGTTGATAATACAGGGATGTTTTAGTTAYTGCTGAGCAGTGCTTACACAGAGCCAAGGCCTTTTCGGCTTCTCACCCCACCCCACCAGCGAGTAGGCTGGGGGTGCACAAGAAGCTGGGAGGGGACACAGCCGGGACAGCTGACCCCAAATGACCAAAGGGATATTCCAGACCATTTGATGTCGTGCTCAGCATATAAAGCTGGGGGAAGAAGAAGGAAGGGGGGGACGTTCAGATTGATGGCGTTTTGTCTTCCCAAGTAACCGTTATGCGTGATGGAGCCCTGCTTTCCTGGAGATGGCTSAACACCCGCCTGCCCATGCGAAGTAGTGAATGAATTCCTTCTTTTGCTTTGCTTGCGTGCRCGGCTTTTGCTTTCCTGATTAAACTGTCTTTATCTCAACCCACGAGTTTTCTCATTTTCACTCTTCTCATTCTCTCCCCCATCCCRCCAGGGGGGAGCGAGCGAGCAGCTGGGTGGTGTTTAGTTGCCAGCTGGGGTTAAACCATGACACAGGGACAAGACTCTTGTATTATAAATTGATTTGGATTTGCAGTACATATTCCATAAGAACAGTTCAGTGAAGCATATTTTTYTTTTTTTAGCAAATAATTCTTGTCATTATCAGGAGACCCCTAAAGTCAAGAAAAACAAGGATGTAGTAGGAGAGAAGGAATTAAATTTTATCATTGCATACCTGATTGTAAGCTCTACCAGTAAAGGGTCCTGCTAAGGTCTCCAAGAAAATTGAGGGACAGTTATGTGTCCTGTGCTTCCTCTGTCAGCATTCCAGTTTGTCATGTAAAAGATGTTTGTGTATATCTGCACAGCCCATCTTGCCCAACACAACCAAATGTTCATTATTTCTGCTTTAACAGTAGTATAGTCAAGATGTTCCAACTATTTGTCATAGCTCAGTTTTCCTACACTGCTGAACATAAGGTAGAAGGTATGAGGGGATTTCTCCGCCTCTGTACAAAGTTCAAATCTCARCACAACTCCTTGGCAAGCATGGCAGCTTTGTGGAATTTTAGAGGTTGATACCACTCTGTCTACAAAGTTTTTGTACTTAGTAATAAGGCAAGGCTAGCTGTGAGCATAGGAGATACAGCTTCTCCACTGATATTGGCACAGTCTTTCAAAACATTTCCATGACAAATAAACACTTGGAGAACCTGAAAATCTGTGCTACATGGAAGACTGAGACCTGCAGAGATACTGGAAAAATCAATTGTTCTGACATTGAAAAGCAAATCCTGATTCCCAAATAGAGAGGCGTGTGTAGCCTGGACCAATACTGCYACATAAAATAATGCCAACAGGATAGTTGTGTGGTCCTTTTTTGTTTGTTTGTTTGTTTTGTAATGGGTCCAAAGAGGATTCCAATATTCCTCAAAAGCAACATAAATTTTCTTGGATAGCAGTAACACTCAGCATGTCATGGTCAGTGACTGATGAATGTTGGTCAAGAGTTTGCTTTTAATTCATCTTCCGAGTTTACTGAGCACTGAGAAGCATACCAACTTTTGGAAGTGTGTCTGCAACGCCCACTGTGATTCAGCAGTTAGAAATTCAGCAATTTTTTTGTTCTTTTTCTGGCAACATCACTTGTTTTGGTTTTTTCATCAAATTAGGAACAGAGTGATTAAATAATGACCTCTGAAAAAATATTTCCTGACTTAAATTCTTAAAAATGGTTGCCCCATCCTCTACATAATCAAGATCTTGGTAGTCTGCTTTCAGTATGGAGACAGTTTGAGTCTATTACCTGTTTGAAGCAACTTCAGCTGCCATCTTGCACATCCAAAGTGTCTTTATTGAGCATTTCTGGAGTATTTTAGAACGAGTTGAAGTTGGAGTGCGTCCAGAGGAGGGCCACAAAAATGGTCAGGGGGATGGAACGCCTCTCCTGTGAAGAAAGGCTGAGAGAGTTGGGGTTATTCAGCCTGGAGAAGAGAAGGCTCCGGGGAGACCTTATTGCAGCCTTTCAGTACTTAAAGGGGGCTTATAAGAAAGATGGTGGCAAATTTTTTAGCAGGGCCTGTTGCGACAGGACAAGGGGGAATGGTGTTAAACTAARAGAGGGTAGATTTAGTCTAGCTATAAGGAAGACATTTTTTACGATGAGGGTGGTGAAACACTGGAACATGTTGCCCAGAGAGGTGGTAAATGCCCCATCCCTGGAAACATTCAAGGTGAGGTTGGACGGGGCTCTGAGCAACCTGATCTAGTTGAAGATGTCCCTGCCCACAGCAGGGGGGTTGGACTAGATGACCTTTAAAGGTCCCTTCCAACCCAAACTATGCTATGATTCTATGATTCTGTGAAAAAATCTTGAGTGCCACAGGCCAAAATAGTATATTGTAAAGCAGATGTAAAACAATTCTTGCAGTTGGGAGAGGTGGGTTCAGGTTCTCTCCAACAAGGAAGATCTAACCTAAGTCATCAAGTCCTAGCTGGCTTTTCCACTGAGTGTCCTATCGTTTGAACAGTTAAGGTGACTCACTCAAATTGCTGCCTCCTCCTCTAGTGCTTTATTTCTTTTGCTTTTTCACGTCATAGCTTACTTTAATATATCTTTCAATGAAATGTTTGTTTGCTTGTTTCTTTTTTCCTTTCCACAAATAGTCTAAATAAATACATTGTGAGAGAAATAAAACTGAAGTTATTTTTAATTATTTTGARCTTGGCAGCCTTTATGCACATGACTCTTTTTATTAGCTGGCAATTACACTTTTGGTGATGTAGAAATAAGAGCAGTTGGATGGGACAAATAAATCATTTTGACCTATATATAGCTTCCTATATGTAGGACTTTTCAGCTTCCCATGCTCTGCCAGGTGCACAAGAAGCTGGGAGGGAGCATAGCCAGGACAGCTGACCCAAACTCACCAAAGGGATATTCCATACCATATGACGTCRTGCTCAGTATATAAACTGGGTGGAGTTGGGGGCAGCGATTGCTGCTTGGGGACTGGCTGGGCGTCGGTTGGCRGGTGGTGAGCAATTGCATCATGCATCACTTGCTTTTTATGTTTTTTTTTATTATTATTATTACTACTATTTTACTTTATTTCCATTATTAAACTTTTCTTATCTCAACCCACAAGTTTTCTTACTTCTACTCTCCTAATTCTCTCTCCCATCCCACCGGCGGTGAGGGGAGTGAGCGAGCGGCCCTGTGGTGTTTAGTTGCTGGCTCGGGTTAAACCACAACAAAAGGTCTTGCCAGTCTCTTYTTTTGTGTTCCCTCCCTCTGCTTCCATTACCCACTTCAAGGCTTTTACTTTCTCTGCTAGGCAAAATGCCCAGAAGCCAAGGGAATTAAACAGGGCTGCTTAGTTCTGCTTCTAGGCTAGTGTCAGTTGCAGCTCTGGGAATCAGCTGTTTCTGCTACTAGTCTCTGTAATGGTTATGTTCAAAACAGCTTATGTCATCATGTCATCAACTTCMTGTCAGAGAGACATGCCTCAAAACAGGTACCAGGACTGAGCACACTGGTTTGCAGTGACAAGCAAATAAGCAGAAGAATAATATCTTAATATCTTTCTGTTTTCTGCTTTTCCATTTTATGAGTTTTTAGTCAAAATATGTGTGTATCTTACCTTTGACAAGATTGTATACTGCTGTATGAAATATCACCTGTTAGCAATTTATATCTTTGTTGACTCAGTGGAAACCTTGTTATGTATCAAAGGAAATGTAACATTATGAAAGAAATGAAATATGGTGTTACTCTGGGTGTCTCCATAATATAGAATTTTTCTTAGAGTGTTTTTAAAAATTTCTATGATTTTAGAAGCTTGAAAGTAATATTCTTATGTAGCTTTCTGTTACTTTGGATGATACATACTACAATGAGTATATATTTATTGTTTTATTTCTTCATAGATATTTCCTTGATCATAACACAGAAGAAGATAGGTATTTCACCATTGATKCTAGTACTGGGACCATTAAGACTGCCAAGATCTTTGACAGAGAGGAGACACCTTGGTACAACATCACAGTGGCTGCTTCTGAGATAGGTAAATAACGTATTTGGCACATAATATTAAAAAMAAAAATTTAGAAAGGAAAATAATAATTTTCAGATTTTAAGAAACACTATCTTGAGATGTTGTGTTCCTTGTAACACCATGGGGTKTTTAGCCAGTTAAAGGAGAATTTTCTGTGTGTGTAAATTCCCTAATTCCACAGAACAAATAAACAAAACTCTGCATGCTTACGTGATTCCACCTATGTAAATTTACCATGTTTTTCTCTATGTGATAGACGGCTACCAGTTTACCCAGGAACAGTTCCAAGCATTCAGTGTCCTAAAATCAACAGCTTGTCCTGTTTGTGTTTCATATTTCATATACCTTAGAAGATAACATATATAGTACTGTCGGAGAAATTCATCCTTTCTTCTTGTATCTGCTATTAACCTATTTTACAGAATTGTATGTTAAATACGCCAATATTAATTTATATCTGACAGGTGCCTAGTAGTTGCTGATTATCAGAGTATACCTCTGGCCTTTTAACAGGCAAATTGCTGAGTAAAGATACAATAAATACTTGCCTGTGCATTTGAAAGGCCTCAAAGTCTGATGAATTTCCATTGCCTCAGATAAGCCTTGCAACAGTCAAGAAATGTCTGACTGAGTAGTCCCAGGTAAATATTTTTGCGTGGGGCAAGGACAGTTTAAAGAACATTTCAGTTAACCTTTTTATTACAGGGTATTTATTTTGGCACAGTTAAAGTTTTAAAGTTAAAAAAATCAACAAACCAAATGAAAAAAAAATCCCAACCTGGATCAATAGATCCAGTCCTGCTAAGTACTCTTCATGATACTGTCTTTCAGTAGCAGTGATTTTGATTAAAACTGTGAACTRATTTTATGTGTTTTCATTTCCTTTTTCTTTTTTTCCTTTTTGTTGGTGTATTCCGTTATTGCCAGATGACACAATACAGGTTTTACCTGTAACAGGTGCCACTGACATTATTGAGCCCCCTCTGCTTTCATCTGTTTCATCTCCAGGTTCAAATGGAATCTGTTCTGCCGCTGCATCACTAGCACACGCTACAGAATTAACAGCACATACRTATTTTATAAGGACAACAAATTGTTTCTTATTATTGTACCTGCTTTTGCAACTAAATTGACATTTTGAACTAAGTAAATTTCTATTGTAAACAGTAAAATCTAGAGTTTTATGGTTAGCCCTTTAAAAAAGGTAACCACTGACACTTCAGTGTGCTTGACAGTGTGTTCATACATAAYGTGTTATTTCAGTGCAGCATGAAATAAAATATAGTTTAAGCCTAATCATAAGCAGGTGCATAGTAAGTGTTAATCTGAATCAAGATTTAAAAGCCACATTGGGACATACTGAAAAAAGGAATAGTCACTAGTCTTTTGGGGAAGCCATMGAAATGTAATTATTTTGTAGAAATAAATCTTATTAGCATTAAACTTAAATGTAGCTTTCTACACATTATTTATTTCACATAGTCAAATGAATGGTAGTACACATAATGTGCTGAGAGAGTGGTATGGAGAATGGAGAAGGATTATGTTTATAAYTAAAAGAGAATAGAATGAATAATGAGGATGAAATGCCATTTTTTTTAAGACGGCCTGCTTAGAATTCTGCATTCCAGGTGCAACTTGTTACAGGAAAACAGCAATCTTTTTTTTTTTCTCCCTTGTATTGCCTTTCTTACTGTTAAAGTTGGGGTTGGAAAGATAAGTAAATCTATAATGTCAGCTTAAAAAACAATTCGGTTATGAAAAAAGAAAGAGACAGCAGCGAAGAAGAGATGGATGGCAGGCAGACTGACAGGCAGCCTAAATGACGGGCAGCCTTTCCTTGTGTCCACTTTTTCGGCCATTTTCTTACCTACAGTAATTTGAAAATTACAACACTGCTATACACTTCCAAATCCGTTGTGAAATCAGTAACTGGATCTATGATGGAGCATAYGTTGTGTATACAGCATGAAGGCCAAAACTCTTATGTTAGGTGCTGTCTATCCCATATCTGCAGCCTTTTATGACATTCACTTTCAAGTCCTTGCACAAGGAGTTGCAGAACTAAGACTAAAGCTGAAAAATAGGTGGAAGGTTATGACCAAAATGTTATTTAGCTGTAAGAGTGGCAGTCTTCAAGTTTATCTGACAGGGTAGAAGGCATTTGTAGCTTCTGATAMCATTTGCTTAGTCAGGAACATAGCAGAATCTGCAAAGCCCAGAAATACTGTACTGCTTCAACAATAAGAGGTGCTCTGCTGAAATAATGTTATGGTTGTATTTAGTTTCTTGAAGCGTTTTCCTCTCTTGACTTTACACTACACTTCACTGACATAATTCAGTTTCTACTGATTATCCTTTGGGCAGCTATTTGTAGCTGTGCTTATTTCATGCAAAAGAAATTTAGAATCAACATCATATTTCTACCTTTAAATGTACAATATCCTCATGTTTCAGCCTTATTTCTTCTGAACCTTTCATAAGACATTTACTTTCACTTTTAGTCTCAGTATGTGATATACGCTCTGCATTGATTGAATGTCCTCTCTGAAATCAGTGGAAGTTCCACCACTTTCCTCTGGGGGAGCAATGTTGATGTAATGATCAGTGTTGTTTTCTGTTYACACAGAAATTTCCTAAAGCACACCAGAGTTCATTGCCACGAAAATGGATGAGGCAATCCTTTTTTTCTTTAACATTCTCTGTTCTTTAACAGCAGCATACAGTGAGGAAGAGTGGGATTTTGGTGTCCAGGGCACACCACTGAAGATGTTGCTTTGATTGTTTCAGTACTAGYACTTCCTGAAAATTCCTTGTGGTATTAGGGAATAAGAAAGATGATAAAATAATACTATATTTTATACTGAAGGATCTACAGACTATGTTTGAGGCAGGGGGAAGGACTACAAATTGATGGTAATAGGATTTTAAAATACGGTTTCACATAGAATTATTCACATTTCATTAGCTTGTTTGAATTCTTTGAAAAAGTTTATAAAAGAATATTTGAAAGAGGAAGGAGATACAATTTGCTTAGCTCTATTAAAGGCTTTTGACCAAGTCTTTAATAAGAGCAATGGAAATAGGAATATACAGAGCTAGTGCACAAAGTTTTATAACAGAAGAAAGACTGATTTAGAGGAAAGAAATACAKTCATAGTGAATGGCTGTTCCTTTGGGAGTGGAAAAAGTTAAAGCTGAGCTATTTTAAGGACTGGTGTAGGATCTGCCAAGTAGAATTCTTTGATAGRAAGTGATTCAGATTCCCAAATAACCTCCCTAGCTGCTAAGAATTAAGGAAGATTGGGAGAAACTCATGTATAAAACAAGATACATTGAAGTATGGACTAGATAAATGAATGGTGAAGTGGATTGAAAATCCTCTTAAATGGCAGGCTCARAGGGTTGTAATCAGCAGCCCAAAATGCAGCTGGAGGCCAGTCACTAGTGGAGTACCCCTGGGGGCTGATACTGGACGCAATACTGTTTAATCTCTTCTTTAATGGCCTGGTTGATGTGACAGAGTGCACTCTCAGCCAGTTTGCAAATGACACAAAACGGGAGTAATGGCTGATACACAGAGGGTCATGCTGCCATCCAGAGGGATCTCGACAGGCTGGAGAAATGGGTGAATGGGAACCTTGTGAAGTTCAATAATAGGAAATGCAGAGTCCAGCACCTGGAAAGGAATAATCCCATGCACCAGTACACATGCAGGGCCAACTGTGTGGAGAGCAGCTTTTCAAAAAAGGATGTGGAGGTCCTGATGRATGCAAGCTGAACATGAGCCAGCAATGTGCCCTTGTGGCAAAGAAGGCCAACTGCATCCTGCACTGTGTGAGGAAGAGYGTTGCCAGCAGGTTGAGGGAGGTGATCCTTCCCCTCTGCACAGCATGGTGAGGCTACGTGTGGGATGTGGGGTCCAGATCTGGGATCCCCAGTWCAAGAGAGACATGGAGCAACTGGACTAAGTCCAGTGAAGGGGCATGAAATCATTAAGAACTGGAGTATCTGTCATACGAGGTGAGGCTGAAAGAGCTGGGACTGTTCAGCCTGGAGATGGGAAGGCTCAGAAGGAGCTTATCAGTGTATTTAAATACCTGATTGGGGAAGTAAAGAATCATAGAATAACAGAATCATTAAGGTTGGAAAAAACCTTTAAGATCATTGAGTCCAACCATCAACCCAGCACCCATKCCCACTAAACCATGTCCTGAAGCGCCACATCCACACATTTTTTGAACACCTCCAGTGACGGTGACTCCACCACTTCCCTGGGCAGCCTGTTCCAATGCCTGACTACCCTTTCAGTGAAGAAATTTTTCCTAATATCCAATCTAAACCTCCCCTGGTGCAACTTGAGGCCATTTCCTCTCGTCCTWTCRCTTGTTACTTGGGAGAAGAGACCAACACCCGCCTCTCTACAGCCTCCTTTCAGGTAGTTGTAGAGAGCGATAAGGTCTCCCCTCAGCCTCCTCTTCTCCAGGCTAAACAACCCCAGCTCCCTCAGCCGCTCCTCATAAGACCTGTTATCCAGACCCTTCACCAGCCTCGTTGCCCTTCTCTGGACACACTCCAGCACCTCAATGTCCTTCTTGTAGTGAGGGGCCCAAAACTGAACACAGTATTYGAGGTGCGGCCTCACCAGTGCCGAGTACAGGGGCACGATCACCTCCCTCCGCCTACTGGCCACACTATTCCTGATACAGGCCAGGATGCCGTTGGCCTTCTTGGCCACCTGCGCACACTGCCCGGCTCATGTTCAGCCGGCTGTCGACCAGCACCTCCAGGTCCTTTTCCTCTGGGCAGCTTTCCAGCCTCTCTTCCCCAAGCCTGTAGCGTTGCCTGGGGTTGTTGTGACCCAAGTGCAGGACCCAGCACTTTGCCTTGTTGAACCTCATACAATGGGCCTCGGCCCATCGATCCAGCCTGTCCAGATCCCTCTGCAGAGCCTTCCTGCCCTCAGGCAGATCAACACTGCCGCCCAACTTGGTGTCGTCTGCAAACTTACTGAGGGTGCACTCGATTCCCTCGTCCAGATCATTGATAAAGATGTTAAACAAGACGGGCCCCAAAACTGAGCCCTGGGGAACACCGCTCGTGGCCGGCCGCCAACTGGATTTGACTCCATTCACCMCAACTCTCTGGGCTCGGCCGTCCAGCCAGTTTTTTACCCAGCGAAGAGTACACCCGTCCAAGCCATGAGCCGCCAGCTTCTCTAGGAGGATGCTGTGGGAGACAGTGTCAAAGGCTTTGCTGAAGTCCAGGTAGACCACATCCATAGCCTCCCCCTCATCCACTAGGCGGGTCACCCAGTCGTAGAAGGAGATCAGGTTGGTCAAGCAGGACCTGCCCTTCATGAACCCATGCTGGCTGGGTCCAATCCCCCGGTTGTCCCGCACCTGCCTYGTGAGCGCCCTCAAGATGAACCGTTCCATGATCTTCCCTGGCACCAAGGTCAGGCTGACAGGCCTGTAGTTCCCTGATGATGAGCAAAGATGAGGAAAGACTCATCTGAGCAGTATCCAGTGAAATGACAGGAGGCAATGTGCACAAACTGAAATACAGAAAATTCTATTTAAACATCAGAAGAAAAATTTTTTTACTGTGGGATTGGTCAAAAGATGGGACAGGTCACCCAGAGAGGTTGTGGAGTCTCCGTTCTTGGAGATATTCAAAACCCAACTGGGCATGGCCCAAAGCCATGTACACTAGTGGACCCAGCTTTGAGCAGGGGAGTTGGACTTACTGATCTATGGAGGTGCCTTCCAACCTCAACCATTCTGTGATTTTGTGATATTGGGAACTGTGTGTTGAATGTGGAGAAGAAAAAGGACCACTCACAAATTTCTCACAAACGGTGATGTATTCTCAAAGAAAATAGGTGGTTGTAAAAATAATTGTGGGTGATTCAATTAAGGTTTCTCTCTAGCATATAGTAGTGCTGATAACAAAAGCAAAAGCAATAACAGCAGAACCCCAAATAACAGCCCCTGCAAGAAAAAGGTGGCACTAAAATATAAATGGATGAACTTCTGCCAGTTCCAAAGCCAATTTCAGTTAGAAAAATAAACATGTACTTTGAAGGTTTCAAAGCAGTGCTGCAAATAGGACAAATAATAGTATCCTTGAAGTCTTTGTGCTCAATAAGAAGGAATAAAAGCTGCAGGGAGAAATAAACACTGATGATTGAAGGAATCAGAGAATGCCTTGATTTGAGAATCAAAGCGAGGATTATAGCTTTCACTAGAAATTTCTTCTTAGAAATATAGCAAGGAAGACTGTGTCAGGAAACACCTTTTAGATATTAATTCTAACAACTGAACTGAGTGTGTTCAATATCTGCTCAACAGACACAGAGCAAACCAGCTTCTAGATATGGCTTTCAGATGATACCATCAAGAGATTACTGGGATTCATGAAGTACTGTACATTTAGATGGATAATAAAAATATTTGTGGTTGTAATAAGAAACGTGATTTTTTGAAAGCAAGATAACTGCTTCTATTTCAGGGCAGATCCAAAAGTTTATATTTCAGAGATTTAGAAGATACTTTCTATTGGGAATTTTTCACATATTTCTCTTATGCAGCTGGTAAGCATACCAGTATGTAAAAAAGATTTTTGGGTTTACTAGATCACCGATCTTTTTGGGATGAAGTTGTGGTGTTCCTGAGTGTCTCTAAAATCCTCTGCAAGGGCTGAGAATGGAAAAGCAGATAATTTCCCACTATTTACCTAAAGTACCAACTTGAATGCAATGAATGCACAAACTGATCTTTGCAGGGTCCATAAAGAGTTCCTAATCTGTAAAGCTGTGGAGAGGCTGTGGAGAACAGGAGAACTGAAATAATAGGGTACCTGCCAGCTTCTGTCAGAGCACCCAGACTTAAAGAAATACTAGCAAGAGACAGTAAAAAATGACCACATGGTAAGATACTACACACAGAGAGCTTTGATAGCACAGTGTATTAGAAATCAAAATACTTAAGAAAAATATCATTATGCAGTCGATTTTACAGACAAAACAAAAATCTCCAAGGCTAGTAGACACAATCAGATATTGGAAAAAAAAAAAAACAAATATATTTGTCTTTGTTTATATGTCTTCTGTATTTGCTTCTCCRTGCATATTACTCATAAGTGTTGAGTTAGAGCAATACCTCATTGACAAAATATGCAATAYCCTGTGATGTGGTATTGAAAGCATCCCAGGAAAATACAGTCATTACAAAAACTACACCAAGAAATAACTTTCAGAGACATTTTCATAGAGGGCCAATAAACCCTGTTCAGAATTAAAACAGGTGAAAAGGCAGGACAGTTCACAAGAATAAGAATTTGGAACAGTTAGCTTGCAAGAATTAGGGTAAAAACATTAAAGTGCATGTTCTAATTATAACAAGCAGTTTTTTCATCAATAAGTTTTGGCAGAAACAGAAACAATAACAGAAATATAGTTATACAATTCAGAGGAAAACAGGATGCACAGAAAGAAATAATAATTTACAGCAGTGACATGTAAAAGTTCTTGAGATTTTGAATAAATATTGAAATCCCTATAATTACATTAAATGAACAGATAAAGTATGTAATTAGAGTGAGGGTGCAGTTATATCTTTTCTTTAGGTGCACAGGGATATTGCCACCTCGTATTGCCATTAGTGGACAGCAAGTTATGAGAAGAATTTGCCAGTTCTTTTTGTGGTTGCATTGCAGCAGAAAAGACATTCCTAAGATTTTGGTAGGAGAATAAGATATACATTACTTCTGATAGCACTACATGACACTGTCATATGGAGAATGAGAACCGAAGATAGAGTGGAGACGTAAAGTAAACAGAATAAACCTTTTAATGCTATTAAGAGGCACACTGATTTATTTTACAAAAAGTGAAATCAAAAGACAAAAATACACAATTCATTTCTGTTTATTTTGAAACATATGAAAACAACATATGCATTGCCTGAAGGAAACAAGTCTATGGAGTAATATCGTCCTGGCATATAGCATTGAAAGAATTAGAAAAGTACAAGAATTGATAACATTTTATTTGCTTATTTTAAACTTTTTCACATAATCAAGAATACCTTTAATGCCTTGTGTCAAATAATTAATTTTTAGAAAAAGGAACCCTTTTCAAGATCTAAAAGAAAGTAATCTAAATCAGAACAAAGTGCTGTTACAGTGTTATAATCTCCTAACCCTCTGCATCTGGTGGACAGCAGGATGATTGTTTGTTTAGTATCAGTGAGTTTGTTGCTAGTTCTGTGTCTTAGTTTTTCCTTCAAGCGAATTTTTTCTTACACTAAATATAAAATTTCCTCATAGTGATTTTCGGTCTATGATTTTTTCTTCGAAACTAATGTTTTTTTAACAATACAGAGTACACTTAAATAATGAAATTAACTCATTTTTTTTAACATCAGTACAGGGAAATTTTGTCTTATGTATTGTTTTGCTACATTTACGATTATCTCTATAGGTACATTACAGACATAAAAGTGTTACCTTAAACCCTGCCCCCACCAAGAAAAAATATCACATTCATTCTTCATCTTTGACCTCACTTACATTCTGTCTGCTAACTCAGTTTCGGAAAGAGTTTTGATACTAGCAACAATTACTTTATTTTTCCAAGAAACAGAATCTGTCACAAAAGTATTTCCCTAAATGTGGACCAGATTAAAGTAGATTTAAAAAACTACAGGGTCTGAGTTTTAAGACTATTTTGCTCATGGGGTAGTGACAAACTGGATATCTGATATCTTTTTAATGGTGAGAGCTAGACACAATACTGGTACCCTGTCCAAAAATTCCATTGATACACAGTTTATTTTCAGCCTTGGCAAGTTGCCTACTAATGGACCATAAAATCACAATAATATCATTTGTAGCAGAGTCTGCTGTTCTTTTAAAGGTATTTATCAATGCAATAAGGAAAGCCTACACAAAACTATTAAAAAAAAACCCACTTGTTTTCAAAAGGCAGCTAGTTCTCCATCCTGCTCAAGAAGTGATGCTTCTAATTCCAAGTTCGATGCTTATTTCCCTGTTTATCTTGGTTTAGTTGTTGGCTTCAAGGCATGGTGGATTTTCATCTCCTCTGTTTCTTTGGGGAAAGATATGATGAAGATATTCCTATGTTGTCTTCTGAAGATGGCGTAGGGTATGCCTCTTCCTTGGCTACCAAGGTGGGTCCCCAAAGAAGAGAGAATATTTGGGATCACATGACATTTCCCTGTTCAGGCCTTTGTGAATTCAGTACCAGAATCTCAAAACGGACATTTCTGGCCACAGAACCCGTATATTTTGTGGTGCCCTGATCTACTCAGGAGGTGAGCACCAGCGTTGTCTATGAGCTGCAGAATTTTGCTTGCATTAAGGAGTTACCAGCTTGGGAGCGCTAAATGTTTTAAGTCTTCTGCAGTGCTATTATTCTTACTATTGCTCCTATTGCTACTACTGCTACCACTACCAGCATGATCCAAGAGACGTGATCAGTGCCTTCAGGTTTGTATTTGTCAGTGAAAAGTCAAATTTTGCTATAAGAAAAAAATAAAATATTTTCTAGGCAACTTCAGGTAACAATATTTAAAAGCACCCACTACCTTAAAAAAGCAGAATAGAACATTACACTTACTTGATTCTGCATAATTTTCTCCTTGCTAGAAAATTTAGTTTATCACATAAATACCATCCTGAATTAAACCCAGTATTTTCTGAATGTTACTGCTCTCACTACATATTAGACATTCTTTCATCATCTTAGTTCTGTTTCTGTAGTATATTTCATCCTTTCTAGATCTATGTTTAGTCTTCTAATGTGTCAAAACTAATCATTATTAGASATGAGAGATGAGTGCTTTCTACTTCTCTTTAAAAAAGTACCAGAACAGATAGTTGGCTGAACTTCCTAAGTATTGGCTTGCCTCATAAGGTCTTGAAAAGGTGTCAAAATGAGAAAAAAAAGATTGTTATTTTACTGATTAAGATCAATATTTAATATTGATGATGTAAAAGCATGGACATTCATTCCAATCCTAAGCTAGGTGAAGATTTTTGTTCTAGATCATGAAAACATGTAAAATTATTTAATTTTTTTGTAAAATCCTTTACCCTTTTAAAATAGTTCAGGCTGTCTCAGGGTTAAATTATTCACTCAGCTTTCATAATAATAACTGTTTAACTATACCTGTCTAACTTTAAAAAAAAACCAACAAAAACAAACAAAAAATAATAATAAAAAAATCCAAACCCACAAAAGACTGTTATTCTGAATGTCATTCAGGTAGAATTTATTTTCATAAAGCTGTATTTAGAAGCTTTCTTCTTAAATAAGGGTTTTAAAGTTTACCCACAGAAATTAATGGTAGAGAAGATTTGAGACTTCAGAGTCAGTCTGTTAGGGACTYCTGTGAGTTCACAGAGGACTTGCTGGTGGAGGGGCTGGTACTCAGTGAAATTGATTCACTTCACAGATATTCAGTATTCCTGCAGAAGAACTATTTATTCTAGGAAAAGTCTCAAGCATAAGAAAGCAAGTCCCTAACGTAGGTGAATCGGAGCAATGTTTCTGCTTCAGTTATCCCTTGAAACAGTGAGCATTCACTTTGAAAAATCTGCTCTTGAGGCATAATGCTAATAGGACACAGAATGGATCTGGCTGTTTTATAATGCGCAGGCCTGAAAGATATGTCAGCACTGATTATCTTAAAACTGGAAATGTGCCAAACTCCTGCAAGAAATTTGTCTAATTAACAAAAATGTACTAGTAAAAGGACCAGTTATTAGAGTGGTTTGAAAATTGCAGGTGAGTTGTACACCTGAAAAAGATTGGAATTTGTATTTATTTTATAATAAAATAACAAAACCAAACCTAAAAAAAAAAAAAAAAAGGTTTGTAGGGTGCCTCTTAATCCATTCTCATCTGACCCCCCATTATAAACTGTGCTATTGTCTTGCATGCACATCTACGTAGTATACACAATCTGACAAACTTCAAGACTGTTTGGTAAGTGGTGTTAATACTTTCCCTATTAGCAATTTGTAGTGAGTAGGCTGTCAATATGGAAATTTGCCTGCAAATGTCAACAATCCCATGAGGTAACTGCTTCCCGAAAGATACTAATAAAACCTTGTGCATTAAAAACTCTTTTGAACTGGTAAGGTATTTATGAATTCTTTGTACTGCCAAGCAGCTGCAGAACAAATAAAGGTAAACGCTCTGAACCTCCAKGAAATCTCTGTGAAAATAATGCAAATTTAACAGACTAGAGTAAGACCACACTGGGTAGTAGTGACAGRCATACAAGAGGACAAATTCGAGATGGGGCAAAGAGGTCTGATACACTGTACTGAAACAAAAGTATTTACCATTTTTTTGCTATACATTAGACTAAAAAGTTTGATTTTCCTTCCCCAGTAACTATTCCAAATATGCCAGACCCACAGAACAGTTTTCTGTCTCTGGTACACTCTGCCCTGTTCTCTTCCTCATTTTTTGCTCCCTTCCCCTTAGATACATTATGACCCCTTATAGCTTTGACGATGGCCCTGCTTTGAGCTGGAGACTGGACCAGTGACCTCCAGAAGTCCCTTTTAACTAAGATTTTTTGGTGATCCTATGATTATCTGATAATCACAACTTTTTTTGTCTTCTGGCAAAAGCTTCTTCAGGATTTCTCTAGTATTAAAATCTCCAATTCCTTCACTATAGTTAATGAATCCACTCCCCAATGGATTTATTTGTCCTTAACCCTCTACTGTGATGTCTGCCTGCTGTCTCCTTTCTATGCTTTTGTGTGCTCTCTCCTTGCCTGCTTGGTGTCCTTCCTTTAATTTATACCACCTTGTAGTTCACATATCTCACAAACTATGTGCGAGAGCCTCCTGAACAAAGCCTCAAGAACAAAGCTCCTTTGAGTCATAGATCATCTCTAGATCATCTGTTGCTAGATATCATGTTCTGTAATTGTAATTACAGGATTTTTGTAATTGGATTGTCTGATGACATTGACAGAGGAAGTTACCTAAATGAGATTGCAAGCTGTATTTCAGTGAGCAATAAGAAATATTCAATCTCTACTGCTCGTGCTGTTTTGCACAATCTCATGACCTACCTCCAAGGGAGGATCAAACATCTTTTTGTGTTAATATTCATACTGAAAAGGGTCTCCTGGAGAGAAGATTGCTTCCTTCAGTAATAAGAGTAAAGGTAGATGAATGGTTCCTTTCTYCCAACTGCTTAGTGAACAGCCAAGTGTCATTCTTCCTCACCTTCATTTCATATATTCCCAGCATTTTAACATTCCTCAAAGTTTTCCACTAAAACTGCTTTCTAGATAGCAATAGAAGGCCTCAGTCTTGCATGAACACAATTGAGATAGCCTACTTTAGTCCCGTAGTTCACCTGTTATAAAGATATTCATAGTTTCGGGGTGAAACTGAAAATGCCAGCAATCAAGGAAAATTTCAGCAAGAAAATGGAATTTACAAGCCTATAATGTCTTCTGAGTGTGTTCTTATAACGTCTAATGCTAATGTTAATTGGGAATAGAGGTTTCTATGTTATCTAAGTTAAGTCTTCCTTTTCTGTTGACTTTTTTGATCTCCTTTCTATTCCCATTTTATGGGGATAATTGACTGAGTTCCAAAAGTGAATTAAAATCATCAGGTGAGCATAGACATGTTAGTTAAAAAGAGAATGTGAAAAATCTGAAGAGGACTTCTAAACCCCAGGCTCTTTGAGTAGTATCCCAGGTGAAACCAGAGAGGAGAAATCTCTCACTTTGTCAAAAGAAACTTCAACATTCTCAAATATTATTTCATTAGGAGGCTACATTACTGATGTCTTTGAATCCAAATATGTGTCTAATCAATGTTTTTCAGAATTCTGAGGACAGGCCATTAAAGGTGTGGCAAATCTAAGGCATTTTGCAAATGACCCTTTTTGACAGAAATATGATGTGGATTAACTAAGATCAAAATAACGAAGGCAAATGAGTTTTAGACTACTAATGTTTCTCTTTTTTTTTTCTTCTCATGAGCACACACAGAGACATGCATTTTCAAAATGTCAATCTGTAAAACTCCGTTCTTCCATCTTGTTGCATTTGAAAGATTAACTTTGCTATCTTCTACTAATAGTTTCATTTAATTGGTGAAAGTAAAATGAAGTTTGACATCTAACTGATTGATACTTACACAGACTTCAGAAGGTGTATTTTAGCTAATTATAAGAAGTTTTAATATACAATTATTTCAACAAAATAAAATTTTCTTAGTCTTATTAGTAAGAACAAGGGAATTATGGATTAAAAAAATTGGGGGTTTCCCCATTTTATCATGGAAAGTGTATTCTCATTGAAAGGATTCTATTTATTGTGCTTCTTGAGGGTGAGCTCTTTTTGAAAGTGAGCTCTCACGCAAGTACAGATCACAGCCTATGACACCGTTATTTAAACATTGTTTTCTTACTGGTATACCACTGCTAAAGCAAGACTCTAACTACTTTGTGTAATAGCATAATAACTTGTGAGGAAGCTGAACTCAAGCTTGGGAAAAGTTTATATGTGCCTATGTATTCATATTTTCTCATTATTTCGGTATTTTGTTTCCTAAACTCTTTTTAAGGGAGTGAGAAAAAGAAAAAGTTTTTAATATTTTTCGTATTAGATTTTATTCAATACTGTGATGACACTTTCACATTCATTACAAAGCAATTGATCATTTCTTAGCATACAGTGTGACAGTATGCGATGACTCCAATAGCTTTCTCCCACTTCAGTTCCAGAGTAACTTGCACTTTTATTGGTATGATATAACAGTGACTTAAGACTCATACTATGCTTTCCACTCTTTTTTTTAAATTATTTTTCAAAACAGTTAATGAAGCACAGCAAACAACATCTTTTAGTATCTTGCTACCTAAATTTCTGCAGCTGTATCTAGTTCTCATCCAGTCATTGTGTTAAGAAATCATGTTTAAATTGAGGATGTCACGGAATATTGAATATTTCAGAAGGGTTAATACCCCCTTGTGTATTTTGCAGACAATCCTGGGCTAGTGAGCCACGTTCCAGTTGGTGTTAGAATCCTGGACATCAATGACAACCCTCCAGAGCTCGCCAGAGAGTATGATGTAGTTGTCTGTGAGAATGCAAAGCCTGGTCAGGTAATTTTCACAGTTGTCTTTCTCCCAGTGAGAAAGAAGGATTACTTTGTTTGTTAATGCCACATAGGTAGGAAGTTTGATTTGGGGAACACGTGATAATTCTTTCTGATTTCTTTTTCGTGTTTCACATTTGATTCAACTTCTTAACTGTATTTAACTATTATTATTAACTGAAGGGAGAAGATTTGGGAATTTGTTCAATATATCTTTCTTGTTGCTGCAAAAAAATACCCAAACTATCTTCAGTAAATACAGGCTAAACTTTAATCTTGTCAGATAAGTGACGGAGTTTGACAAGTCACTATTCTGAACAAAATGGATGAAGCAAATTTAACATCTCTCATCTAAGTGCCGCATGGTAGCAAGGTTTCAAATAGAACTCAGTGAAATGGCTGGTTAACGTGGCTGCCATCCTCACTTTTTGCATGTTGATTGCCCTTGTCTGTACAGGGTCATTATGCAAAAGATGTTGRAAGGGTTTTTCACAACTATGAGCACGGGGAGGGTCAGAACTGGGGCTGAATAGCAGAATCACATTCCAGYTGCTGCTCCTGTGATCAGTGCACTTCATTGCAGTGCATGGTTTGACAATTTTACCAAGTGCCTTTGCTTTTTTGCATAGATTGAGCTTTTACCCAGCACTCTATACTGGTTTTGCATTATTACACAGGTTGTAAGTTGCAGTTGTGAGCTCATATCTTTCCTGAGGAATATATTACTAGTAATAACAGTTTTCTCATCAAATCTTTAAAAGCAGTGTACATAAATGCATAGTGACATATTTCTGTTTTTAACATTGAGACTATAAAAATGCTGTACTTCATCAGACTATATAGGCTGACCAAAGTTATCTTGACTCTAACAGTGGCCAAAAGCTGACACCTAAAGAGCAGTATAAGAACATGGCAAGCATATATGATGCTTACCCCAAGTACTTTCCTGGTCTCAGACCATTTGCAGATCATTTCCTGATCCAAGTGTGGTTTCTGTGTTTTTAATAATCCTTTAATAACCATCTCATATGAATCTGTCTAGCTTTTCCTGCAACAAACATAAACTTTTGATATTTGCTACCTCATGCAGCAAGGAATTTTTCAGTTTAATTGCATGTTTCAGGAAGACCTACCACCTTCTTTTTTTTTTTTTTTTTTTTTTTTTTTTTTTTTTAATCTTCCCATGCTGTCTTCAATCGATATTTACCAGTTCTTGTTTTGGAAGAGAGAAAGAGAGAGAAAGAGAACAGTTGATCCCTATTTATTATCTCTGTGCCATTCATAAATCTCTAGCACATTGCCCCTCAGCTGTCTCTTGTCCAGACTGAAGAGTCCTACTTAACTTGGACAAGCCGTGATAAAGCCCTTCTAGACTTTTGATCATTCATCTTGTCCTCCTCTAAACTTTCTCCAATTCCTYTCTATTCACCTTGAGATGGGGAATCAAGATTCAAGACGCAGGTATGCAGTGGTTTGTAATTCTTACCATAGTTTATGCTTCATGGTATATGATGATCTCTGCTTTGTTCTCTGTTCCTTTCCTAACAATTTCTAATAGTGTCTTTGCTTTTTAACCACTAGTAAGCATTGAATGCAAAAAACTGCCTGCCGTAACACCAATATCATTAGAAGTAATGTTCAGCTCGGAGATCATCATCATGTATGTGAAGTTAAGACCTTATGTCTATGTGTAATGAATTTCACCTGTCTTTGTATTGCCTGGCTACTGAGTATTGGAAGGTCTTTAGTGTCAGCCCTTCCTCTTTTCTTCCTTGAACAACTCAGTGTCATAAGTGGATTTGGTGGGCTGATTATTCATACTCTTTATAAGACTTTTGTTATTACACTCACCAACAAGTGGTCCAGCATAAAGCTCTGTGGAACAGGAAATCTCTGTGACTTCCTTTCTTTGTGGAATAGACAATTTATAGAAGAGACCCTATTTCCTGTCTTTTTAGCAATTATTTGTGCAAGGACCTCCCCGCTTATCTCATGACTGCATAGTTTTCTTCAGTGCTCTTATTGAGACACGTCACTCAAAGCCTTTGAAACTCTAAGTAGGTCTGTCTATCAACTGAATATCTCTTATTAACATGCTTATTAAAGTAAAAATAATGTTCTGAAAACCTCAAATAAAGCCAAATATAGAAGAATTAGAACTTGTAAAAGACTAATTTATAAAAAGAAGATAAAATCTCTTAAGCATTAATTGCAATTGCTTTCAATGTATTCTGGTATTTTTTTAAAATTATATAACTTAATAATACTTGTTAAATAATTGTTATAATTAATAATAAGCTAAAGCATGCAGTGAAGTTGCTCAGAAATGCTCTGTTTGCTGGGTGTGGTGTTGATGGTGAGTAGCTAATGTTTCTCATTAGCAAAGTTTTAACTTTCCAATAGTATCTTTGCAAATGGAAATTTATGAGAGAGATGTTTAAAGGATAAAATAAGTTTTACTGTAACAGCATTTGGTCCTGATTTGGGTAAGCATTGTATTTCTCTCTGAGCTACTGTAGGAAGCGTGAATGACTCCTGACCTCTGTAGCATTGCAGTTTAACACTCAGGATTAATGCTACCATGAAGAACTCTACAAGCAGTAGTTTAATATGAAAGGCTGGATCAGTATCCTGTTGCATTCTTAAACTAACAGGACTTCATTACGTACATGACATGCACAAATTTTTATTTGCATTGCACAACAAGGCTTCGGAAAAGATTGTGATACCATTGCACTGTACACAAAACAAAAACAAACCACAAAAGTACATGGCTCTTACTCAGAGGATCTTACTGTCTAGTGTAAGAAAGAAAATGACAGTGTTCAAAAAATATTAAGGAGGGACAAATAAACAAGGATTACAGAACAAGACAAGTGTTCCATATGCTAAAAAGCGTGTCCAGCTGGATGGTTTTGAATCACTGAAAAGGCAGTATTTACTCTGAGCTATCCATCATCTTGCGAGAATGATTCATAAGATTTATCACTAAAGAACAAATTCTGTCAGGTCCCGCTGGGCACTTCTGCTTGACTAGTGCTTTGAGGTTGGGCTCCAGCCCTGCACTGCCCTGTGAGAGTCCTTATTTCTTTCCTCAGCACATCTATTTTGAATTTATTATGTGCAAGATAAACTAACCAATAGTTTGTCATTGGAAGACTTTTTGTGTTTGCTTGTTTATTTTCAGAAAAGGCTTCTATGGAGAGAAATCACAGTATCATTTAGTTGCACAGCCTGGTTCCTCATGCTTTTTCCCTCCACAGCTCAATTTATTTACTTTAAAAAAAAAAAAAAAGCTAATAAAACTTAAGGATTTAAGTGCTTAAATGAAYCCCCCTAAGGCATCTCAAACAGAAAATGCTTGTGAGGAGATTATCGTTTCCACACTGAAGTGACAGCTTTACTCCCTTAGCAGTCACCTTGTTGAGAAGATAAACTAAGTATCTCCAACAGCTTCCAGGTGAAGCCTTGTAGATATGGTACATTAAAGTAAATAAAGCAGCTGTGATTTGATCTTAGRTGGTATCCAGACTTGGAGAACTCTGACTTCTAGAAATACAGTGATTTTGTGAACGATTGTGAAATTTAGCCAACGTAGGAAAATGAAATTTTGCAATCTTCCACAAAGTGAACTTACAAATGAAATTTTCCTTTGCTTCAAATGCAACTTGGTTTATTATCTTTAAGACAATGGGAGCAAATAGCRGTGTAAAAAAAAAGTTTAAATGCTTTGTTCTGGAAAGTGAAGGAGTAAAGCATTGACAGTTTTCTGAATGTTTCCAAAGTCAGAGTTTGTCCTGGCAGAGTATGAATCTGTTAAAATATCTCACTAGATCTCCTAGTCATATTCACTATAGCTCTCCAAAGATTACTTTTTTCCTGGGTGCTTTTCAGAGGAATAATAGMAAAAGTTGTGATAGTTGTGAAATGTCATTTCCCTGCCACTATCCATCACTGTAAATTAACGCACAAGTGTGTGTATGTGTGTGTACGCACACACACACACACAAAAAGAACTTTTTCATAATCAGGTTGTATAAATATTGTGCTGCCAACATGAGCTACCTCACCCTGGATGCTGTTATTTCTTATAGCCAAAGGAAATCAATGTTAGCTGGCAAGGAACGCCTCTGCTGTGTTTGTCATGTATATATTTACTTGTTTATTGATTCAGTTCYGAAAAGGATCTGAGTAGAATTTAGCACCTGCTCTCTATCCTCTTCAATTAGTTCTTCTCCATTCTTGAAATTCTTTCTTTTCTTGCCAACTCTTGCCTTTAAAAAAATAGCATAACCCTCCAGTTTCATYGCTTCAGTGCTGTCAAGTGAGCTTTACAGCAACTGGTGTTCTGTGTCTACATTTTTATTTTAATCGGCTTTGGTAAGGTGCATGTTAATGTCTGCTAATAGGCCATTAATTAGTTGGCCTATTAATTAGAAAAGGGTTAACAGTACATTTAGTTGTCAAGAGGACACACACTTTTGTTCCTCACCTTTGAATGAATGTCTTAGAAATCTTTTCCTTAGAAAGCAAGAGCCTTTTCTGAAAGAGTGTAAACTTTCTTTTTAAAAAAAGTTCTGTCAAAAATATTTTGACCTGTCTTATTACACATACAATGTCTATTTTCCACATGGAAAAGCATAATTTTTATACCATCTGGTGCTATACTTTTTACATACATTGGTGAATTCAGTGGATACTTGAATTTCTGTGTGTGAAATCAAGGAATGTAGACAGTATATTTTGCTGAGTTTTAAAATTAGTCTTCAAAACAAATAAATTTTATACTGGCCTTGTGGCACTGAGGTCTTGATCAAAGGGTGGTTTTTTTACAAAATGGCATGAAGAATCTTGAAGCAAGATTATGTAAAATGTCACTGAACGTTTTATGTAACAGAAGGCAACAGGATGAAAGTTTATGTACTAAGCTGTCAAATAAAAGCTGAAGGGGCATGGCAAAACAACTTATATTTCACTGATAAAAAGCACTGTGGATTTATAAACAATATTTATTAAATTAATGTCTTTTTTTTAAGGTCTTATCTGATTTTTTTACAGCTATGTATAGTACTTAACAGTATTTTTAGTATTTGAGTAATAAGAGAAACTGATTCTCTTGAAAATATTCTTCCATCACCTTTTTTTATTCTTGCTTTGCCTCATACCATTTCAACATTATTAACTAAATATCTAAGATAATCTTATATTTCTGTTTTTACATGGTAGTTTTTTCAATAATAGATATGCCACCTTTGCAAAATTCAATAGAGAACAACTAGCTTTTGCCAACTTTTTCACCAATATTGGCGTGACTTTGGTAAACTGTGTGATTATAGCTGTTTCAGATTGATCTTATTCTGCTACAGTTCAGCAAAAAAGTATTACGACAAACTTTTGAAATACTGTCRGCAATTATCATCAGTATTATTAATTCTCAGGTGTGTATAGTCAATATAATGTAGTATATTGTATATAGTCAATGGAATAAACATTGAACTCAATTGGCTTTAAAATGTATCTGTTTTGCTYCTCTTACGTGAACAGAGGTAGAGAACTGTGTGTTGTCTTTTAGTTTTAAAACAGACCAAACCACTTGAGCCCGCACTGTTTATGCCTCAGGTTCAGTCCAGACAGACTACAGCTGAACGCTGAACAGAAGAATTCTCCCTCCCCCTTTTACGTTTCCCTCAGGATACCTATCAGCTCTGTGCAGCCCTCTTCACTGCCTATATCACAAGAACAACTTTTACTAAATTCTACTTTAGCACTTGAGCTTCCAGGCCCAGCATGGAAATGAAAGCAGAGGTAGAAATATTGCTTGGTCACACATTCCAAAAGCTTAGCTCAGTTTTATTTGAAAGTAAATTTTGAAAACCACCAGGGCTTTCGAAGGCAGAGGTCCTACCTTTCAAAAATACCTTTCCCATACATGGTTGGTACATCTAATTCTATTCCTTTTGGGCAAACCAAACTAAAACCAGGAGTAGCTTCTGTTCTTCCTGTTCTGTTCTCCAGCAATTTAAAACTGATTCTTAACAGGAATTTTAAACAGAGAGCTGGTATTATATACCTGCTATTTTGGTTAAACAGTTATTTTTCCTAACCACTATTGAAATGCATCTAATTATTGGGATGGCAAGCAGATGATGCTCCGCATAGACCATCCTGGTTCAGCCTGAATTTTGGCTCCATAAAAACAGATGTTTAGGTAAAACTGTAATTCTGAAAGTCACCAGGATGCAATGCAGATGGTGAAAATCTCTATACCAGGTCCTGACCATATCAGAATGTCAGAAAGTATTGATGCTTTAGATGCTTTTATCTAGCTCTGAAGTGTGSTTCCTAAAATATTTCATGCTAGAGAAATCAAGCTAATGGCCCAGTCATTTCATCGGTTGAATTTAGCAGCAGTCAAGTAGAAAATTAAAATAAGCTAAGTTTGAGCATCCTGCTGAGGTCAGGTACTATTTGGGTCAAGTTCAAATTTCAACACATTCACTGTTAATTTTTATTTCAGGTAATTCAGACTATCACTGCAACTGACAAAGATTACTCTGCAAATGGGGCAAGATTCCGTTTTTCCCTTGATGAAGGGCTTTCTTTGAATCCCAACTTTACTCTAAGGGACAATGAAGGTAAATCAAACACATAAGTCTCAAAGAAATGGGTCTCTGTTTTGTCTGGGATGTCTCATTGAACAGAACAATTTCAATGTGTTTCTTGACGGAAGGGGAAAACTGTAATCTGTCATCACTGAACTGGCTGATATCAAGGACATGGTGTATACAACATACTGCAAACTATGAACAATCAGATATTGCATTTTAGTTTTATATTTCATTTTATTTTAGCATTTATACTTCATACATTCAGGAATGTTTTTAAAAAATGGGATTAATGAAAAAGGTGTTGGCARTTTGGTCTATTTCTAGGTGGATAGCACTGAGCGGGTACTGTCAAGGTTATTGACGGTTATTGCTTAAAGGAGAAAATAATTTAAGGGGCATAAATGTTGAATTCATGCTTACTTTTAAGGATATGATACCAAGAGCTGGTTCTTCAGTGCTTCCTGGATGGTAGTCTATCACTTCATGCTCTTCCTAACAAAGTGTGCCTAAAAAGTACAATCAGAAATTCATAGCAGATAGGCCCAGAAGGAAAAGGGCCTTCAGAGTCATGCAGCCAAGTGTTTCTGAACATTTCTTGAATCAAAGAACCCTCCAGCCTTTCAAAAAAAACCCAAAATCAGCCTTACTATTTGTTGAGTATGGTCTCATGGTTTCCATTTTGCAACCTGATGAAAATGAGAGTAAACTTTAAATGCTTCTCTGCAGCTTTCCTCTTGAGCTTTCATGTATGTGTGTGTTGTGTGGTTTTGTTTGTATGCATGTGTGGAAGCGTGGGGGGGTTGGCCTTATTTTACAGTTATAATTTTGCAGTAGTCCCATGGAATACCTTCTGAGATCTTACAGATCACTACTCATCTATAATGACTGAGAAGCATTAACTCCATCGTTGGTAGATATGGCACATACAGTGAGGTTTAAACTGTTCTTTACAGATATATTTTATCTGGTTGTAAAACCTTTCAGGGAAGGAGACTGCATAATCTTCCTAAAGAATCTGTTCCAATGTTTAACTATACTTACAGCAGAAAAAAAAATCAAGTCATGCTATTTGTTCGGACTAGATACATGGCCCTCATATTATGGTTCCAAAAGAGATCAATCCAATACCTRTCAATATTAAAAAACTAATAATATTTGAAGGACTAATTCATATATTAAAAATATTCCTTAAGTGATGACTCCAGCCCTTTCCCAGGTTAGCATATCAATTCCACTCAGATCGTGATGGAGCATTATAGCAAAAGCCAGAGGGTTTTTCCTGAAATAAAAGAAGTGTACTGTTGTGTATTTTTGTATTTGAGTCTAAGATTCAAATAAACTCATTGAGTATTGGACTGTGATCTCATGTGGGAGACCATGGCCATGTTCATTTCAGTACAAGATACTTACATCAAGACGTACTTTTGAATAACCCTATTAAAATTGTGGTTCATGATGAAGTAGATATTTTATGGTTTTGAACATATTTTAATCAGGATCTGTATTATGTGTATTACCAGTAGAAGATGCTGTGTTATACTTTAAGGACTGCATGTCAATATGAGTTATTTATCTACACAGATTTATAAGAGGTTGAGAACTTTTCATAAGTCTCTAATGCGGCAGTGTCACGCTTTGCATATAAGTATGCAGCAGTAAGTATGTGTTACCTCCCCAAGAGCAGTGAGCAATGACTTCACCATCAACAGCAGAAGGCAGTGTTTAGGCTATCCTAAAGCTGGATTTGGCAGGGGGAAGTAGGGGAAGGAACTGGAAAAGGTGTCCTTTAAGATAAAGGCCYGTTGCACATTGTGTTTTTATTTCATCTAAGGAGGTACAAAAAGTAAGTATGCACTTCCTGTAGCATCTCTTATAAAACTTCTACACGTACRGAGACTCCAGAAATGCAATTTCCAATTTGTCCATTTAATTAACACAATGACAGTTTAACTCAGATCATAACAAGAAATTTATCTTAAAAACAAAAGCATTGTCACTATTTTAGCTCAGCACATGACCCTTTGATTGTACTGTTTAAACACTGCCTTTTATTGAGACCTTTTCATTGTGATAGAATCTGTATGTAAAATATCAGTGAAACACTTATAAAGTGCATTCACAATATCCAGTTATCTGGCATTCACAACTTTATCACCTATTCCTATTCAGAAATTGAATTTCTGTTGCTTTCTATTCTAGGAAATAGCTGAGAGATAGTGGGCAGAAGAGACTTTTCTTATGTCTATGACAAGTTTGCACTTTTGAAAACTCATGTTTTTGAGCATCAGYTGTTAAAAATAATCAGAATTCTCTTAACACATGATGGCTGCTATTTTTATCTCTGGATTTAATAATTCTATAAAGGCTGGTATTCTTGGAGGATTTTATTTATTTTTTCTGTTATGTTTTTTTCAAGAAAAAACCTACATCAATTGCCTTGAGATAGTTTTCAGTAATGTTTTGCAGAATGATAAAACCCAAAAACTCAATGTGACATTGAAAGTCAGTAGTCAGTGGTAGCTGTATCTGTCACTGCAAAGCTATATTTCTCTTGCAGTCATCTTTGGATCCAGTCATCCTCTCCTGTGATTTCTTCAGGACAAAGGTTTCATTTCACAAAAATCTCAGTAGACATTTTCTTCCCTTATTTTCATAACTCTGAACAACAGAATTCTGCTCTTTGAGCCCCAATACAGTATTGAATTAATGTTCCTCTACTCCATTACCATCAGTAGAGCTACAAGATCAAAAGACTCTACAGGACTGAATTGTATCTTTAAATATTAATGCTTATATCTATGCACTTCAACTGAAATCTAGAGGACTTGCACAAGCATAAGATTTCATTGTTTGTCCCTACCTACCTGTATAGGCTGCAGSAATATACAATCCCAGCATGTGTATGATTCAGGGCAATAATATTCCATGGCTTCAGTAGAGGAAATCGATATTAACRTGTCAGTCCAGATGATAATTGATCGTATGATCAGTTGAATTTTTATCTCTTGGCCTGAACTTGTGCCTTTACTCAGTAACAATCCACAATGTTAAAGCTCCAGCCTTTGAATATGCACCCTCATAATGCAGAGCTTAAAGCCCTCAGGGAAACATAGGTCAGGAGACAGCCACGGGGCTATGCCAAATATGCAGTCCTGCAGAACCTAAGAGTTGCTTGGATCACCTTCTGGATTCTGTTGTTGTTTATGATTTTTATTTTAAAGAAAAAAATTGAAAAGACAGAATATGATACCTTTTTCCCTACTGACTGGATTCTTAAGCTACATTAGATTCTTTGCTGCTATTTGAGGGTTTTTATATACTGACAAAGTACTATTCAGAGTAGAGGCTTAAGAGTATGAACAAGAGTACAGCCAACARAATGATGCAGTATCTGCACACATGTAAGCAAGATAGAACAAGAGCTGCAATAGAATTTCTTTRCTATACAAAGAAAACACATTAAGTTGTAATCATTTCCTGCAATTTCAGAAAGCAAACCCAGGGAAGATGACTTTTTGTTTGTTTGGGAATTGTACTTATGAAGGCTTTTTAATGAAAACAGGCCTGTTTACAATTTATTCTGTCCAGAAAAATGTTGCAATTTCTATTAAAACCTGAGCAGACAAATACTTTTTTAATCTGAAAGTGCTTTTTTATGTTACGGTTCAGATGCTACATAACTCAGTTCATTGTTGTCTGTGTTCTTCTCACTTTGTTTTTTAGGATGTTATAGATAATTTTGAAATGCTTTTTCACTTGTGTGCAATGTCTTAAATTTACACTTTTTGCCTARTCAGAAATATCTGCTTTTGTTTGTCCCATTTAAAATTTGCCAGGGCAATACGAAACTAAAAGCACCTTCTGTTGGGGAATCAGAGAAAAGATGAAAGAGCCTCTTCAGAACAGAGGCTGAAGCTGTTCCCAAGTACTGAATTTTAAAATTATACATTTTTATCCTGAAAGAATCATAATATTTTTTCCAGATGCTTAAAGAATGGTTGATACATTTGTCAAAATTTGTTAGTTTGATGGAAAATGCATGTGAGCTTATGTCATTGCTATGATATCCCCAGCCGTTAACATATAGACACATACTTGCACAGTCTCTCTCTCTCTCTGTCTGAGTTCAAAAAATTCATTCCCTCCTTCTGCCTATTTTTTTACCTATTAGAGACCTTTTTCAGAAGTTATACCACACTTTTCAGGGAGCTGGCAAAAGATTGAACCCCAAAGGACAGTTCACTTAGGTGCAAGAGAACATTTATGAATTTTATGTACTGTAAGGCACTGTTTTCCCAGTGGTATATTTTTTCGCAAGATAGATATACAGTCTACCATGGATGCTCCAATGGGTATTGTAAATTTCCTGGACAGTAAGGGTTTGTACAGAGACTGTGCACATTCACCCAACACCGCCAGTAAGATCTGTACATTCTCTTACCTTAACAAATTGAGACTGCCAACTTCTGGAAGTAGACAAAGTTTACCTTACTTTCAAGGAAGAACAACTCCCTAGAGAATGCTTAGCATTTGTTCTCCTCTCCTTTTATTTCTTCAGGACAAAGGTTTCATTTCACAAAAATATTTGCAGTTTTATTTTTCCCCTCTGCCCACTTTTCTCAAAGATTTGGCCTTTTGAAAAATGCCCAGTGATGGAGAATATTCTGGAGTTGGAACAAAGGTAGGCTATTTTTCCAGTACTATCCCTTTGGAGATTCCTTTCTCTTAATGTTATGCCACAAGATACTTTAATACCCACAGAAGTAGAGACCTGCTTTTCTATAACATCTGGAGCACGCTGAGTTCAATGGCATCTGTATAAGATGAAATTCGTAATGTGTTCATCCACCCATGCCTGTGATGCAAGTTAACATTTTTCCTGTGTTACAAAGCAAAAGTCAGTCAAAAAAAGATCAGTTTTACGTGGCTTTGCTGTTATTTAAGAAGAGAGCAACCTCCAGAGAGTAATTCATCCCATCCCAGTGTGAATTCCCTTGCAGAAGTTTCTGTTTATCTCTCTTCCCTGATATGTGCAAAAGTCTTATCTCCARCCGTATTGCACACAACGTCCGTGGCAGGCCACTGAACTGAATTCAGGACTTTAAAGTTGCAAATAAGCATGCCAGATACCAGACGACATCTTTGTTGCTGTAGATTGTCTGGAGTGGCATTGAAAGAGATCATGTTGAAACCCCATTTTGCAACCCAATGTAAGCGGGAAACAGCTACATAGTTCCTGCCTTCATTTGCATCAAAGTGGCATGCTCGCTCYGGTTATGTAGTATTGCAAGTTACTACTGCCCTTCCATGAAATATAATCCTGTAAAGAAGACAAGTTGTAACTTGAGAGAAATTCTATCTGAGAAAGTGCAAAGTTATCATTATACATGGTGACTGTAAGCACAGTCCATAGAAGTGCTGTTACTGTAAACAAGTTGAATGCCTGAGCAGGTATTATCACAGAATCAACATATGAAAATATAAAAGGAATTCTACCACGAGTACAAAGGACAGAAAACCAGGACTAGCTAACACAAAGGGAGACATTTTTCTTCCTGTGAACTTCTTTGATCTCTTTTTAATTTAAAAAAATTGGATCGAAGATTGTTCAGGTAGGTAAGTGCGTAGCATATAGGTTCTTAATACATTTRTTTTCAGTGCTGCTACCTGTTGGTGTTTCACAAACCAACCCATAAGGAAATGTTTCAGGCCCAAAAACTCTGCTATGTTGCTTTTCATTTTTGCTACCCAGTGAACTAGAAAGGTAGCCCACTGGCAATAGCTTTGAAACCAGCACAAAAGAAAAAAATATTTACAAGAGTTATCAGTAGAGAAATGAAACAGAAATGCCTATCAATATAGTYCCACATAAACAAATTAACTGCTCTAACTTTAGAAATATAAGAAATGCAAATCATTCCAATATATTTTGGTTTGGTTTTAATTAGTTATAACTTCYCAGAAAATTTGTGGAAGTTGAACTGCTGATATAAGCAGAGCTGAAAATTAAAACACACCTTAAGCTATAAACAGGTTTTTATTCTATTTTTTTACTTCCATTTCTCTTGTCCCTGCCTGTAATGTATAATGTGTCAAAAGAATTCTCATTTTGTGAATAGTGTGAGTATGCTCCAAAGTCCTCCAGTAGTCACCTTCCATGGTGTTATCATTGTATCTGAGCTTCCTTGATTTTCCTATCCCCTCCTTTCTTTTGTTAGTTCAGAAGCTCAATGTAAAAAGACAGAGATGATGGAGAGGAATGTGATAACAGCCTTGTATACAGTGTGCAGTCTGGCTTAATAAACTACCACATCTTCAGAGTGTGAAGAGCTGCTGCATTGGAGCCACACAGAATTTCCCATGTGTAACCTCAAA
Source organism: Oceanodroma leucorhoa (assembly GCA_030449065.1). Lineage (NCBI taxonomy): Eukaryota > Metazoa > Chordata > Aves > Procellariiformes > Oceanodroma > Oceanodroma leucorhoa. The sequence continues at coordinate 26,479,239 of JASVER010000001.1, read as the reverse complement.
CTCACTTCRGATGAATTTTAACTTCTAATTGCCATGTTTGCAAAGCATAGCCCAAATGCGAGAAAGTTTAGATCATGAAATGGGGCAATGTGCACCACAAGGAATCAGATAAATATTTCTTTCCCTATGTTGGAGTTGTTAATTTCTCTTAGCAGCCAGACCTTTCATCTCCAGAGAGTCCTGATTCTTATCATGCTTCTCAGGGGTGAAGTTCACAGTTTAAATCTATTGAGATAAAGAGGTCTTTCCTTCCAAGCCTAAAAGAATCAGCTCTGTAGTTCTCATCATCCTAGTGCTATTGCTGCTATCCTATACACTTGTCTTCCCTGTCTATCTGCTGTATCTGTTTTCAAGTATCAAAGGAATTTCTCAATCCATGGTCCCCCCTCCTCTCTTTCAAACTAACTTTGTTGATATAACTTTTTTTTTTCCCCTCAGTAAACCTTTTCCTAGGTCATCAGCGTCTGTCTTCATACTCGGCTGCCTTTAGCTTTTACAGTTCATGGGATTTTTTTGTTTCATGTTAAGATCCTTCTCTTAAGTCTTTCTAGTTCCCCTCTCAGTGGGTCCTCCAATAGWTTTTGATAAGGAATGTAAACAATTAAAACATGGAAGCTTAGAACATCAGCTTCATGCTGTCAGGATGCAGTTGGTACTGCAGTTTGGCCAAGGTTTTATTATCTATTAATTTTGCTGGCATACATTTACATACGATTGTCCTCAAGAATAGAGCTCTGACTAGAACATAAGTATTATGCCAACGTCATTAGCTTTGGTCATTTTCCACTACCCGTGATTCTCAGTGACCTTCGGAAAATCAGTTCTTAGATGCGGTTTCCTTCTCTGTAAAAATGTTAGAGATCTAATCTGTAAAATATTCTAAAAGACTTAATGATAAAGAATAGTGTGTGAGAGCTGAGTTATTTTCCAGTATTTTATTTATGTGTACACACAGACATGCACTAAGAGTTACTATCTGTAATTCTTTGTAATACTGAGAGTAATAGCGAGAATTATCACCTCTGATGTTATTGGGAGCAGAAAATTTCCATGCCAGTGACCAAAAGATTACGATCATACTTTTTGTGTTCAAATTTGTGAAATTGCATTGAAGGAAAAGCTTTACATTGTTTCTTCGATAAAGCTTAGAATTGTGTATGTTGTTACAGAATCTCGTGTATATGTCATGTAACATCTATTTCTACAGAAATCTAATTATTACTCAAGAGAATACAAATAATGTAAATTCACCATGGCAAATTTTTGAAATTAAAAATTTGATTCTGGCTCCTTCTTTGCCTAAAATTGTATCTCATACTAATATTTAATTCTATGATGTTAATGATACAAGAAAAACAATTCAATGTTGAAAGAACAAATACAATATTAAAAGAAAAAATGCCTATTTTTTCAATTTGTATTTATCTTGTTCAGTATAAAAATTTTAGTTCCCTGTTTGGCAAGACCTTCCACCCCAGCCAAGCATGGTTTAATTACAGTTCTTTTCAAATTTTTTCACTGTAATATTTGAATTGTCCGGTTTGTCCATTTTGTCATTTTAGTCCTTTCTTTTTACTTTTCTCACAGTTTTTATTTATTCCCCTTACAATTTTCCCCCCATCTGCCCACAGTTATCCTTATAGCATACAYGCTCACATCTCAATGCTCTTTCCTTTACGTCTTTGCCAATAGTCCCTGTGCTTAAATCCTTTCATTACTACTAGATTCCTGCTCAGGAATCCTCAGTTTTTCTTTATTATATTTGGTCTCTGATGCTTTTTTTTCCAGCCTGCATTTTGATCGCTGCTTCTGTAGCTGTATAGTGATACTGGATCATTATTCTTTTTTAGATTTATGCCAGAGGATGGAAGGAGGCAGTTATGCTTTCCTGTTCAGATTTGAATACTGGGCCTTCTTTGGGTGTAGGCCCAGGAAGATTCACATGGAGAAAATTTTGTAGGATTTTCTTACTTGTATGGACAAGGTAGCTGAGCTGAAGTGTTTGGGGCTTGTAGACACCATAACAGGAATGAAGTAAAGTATTAGGCAGAAATGAAAGACTGTTCTTATTATTGGCAATAACACTTGCTATCACCTTTTGGATTTAGCAGTATAAGATCTGAGAATTTTTTCTTTTGCGATGAGCGACATGACAGATGTTAATATTAATGCTTAGCTCATGGATATGGTGTCATAGAATCATAGAATCATTAAGGTTGGAAAAGACCTCTAAGATCATCAAGTCCAACCATCAACCCAGCACCACCATGCCCACTAAACCATGTCCCAAAGCACCACATCTACACGTTTTTTGAATGTCTCCAGTGTTGGTGACTCCACCACTTCCCTGGGCAGCCTGTTCCAATGCTTGACAACCCTTTTGGTGAAGAAATTTTTCCTAATGTCCAATCTAAACCTCCCCTGGCKCAACTTGAGGCCATTTCCTCTTGTCCTATCGCCTGTTACTTGGGAGAAGAGACCAACACCCACCTCGCTACAACCTCCTTTCAGGCAGTTGTAGAGAGCGATAAGGTCTCCCCTCAGCCTCCTCTTCTCCAGGCTAAACAACCCCAGTTCCCTCAGCYRCTCCTCATAAGACYTGTTCTCCAGACCCTTCACCAGCCTCGTTGCCCTTCTCTGGACACACTCCAGCACCTCAATGTCCTTCTTGTAGTGAGGGGCCCAAAACTTAACACAGTATTTGAGGTGCGGCCTCACCAGTGCTGAGTACAGGGGCACGATCACCTCCCTATTCCTGCTGGTCACACTATTCCTGATACACGCCAGGATGCCATCGGCCTTCTTGGCCACCTGGGCACACTGCCGGCTCATGTTCAGCCAGCTGTCGACCAGCATCCCCAGGTCCTTTTCTGCCGGGCAGCTTTCCAGCCACTCTTCCCCAAGCCTGGAGCGTTGTCTGGGGTTGTTGTGACCCAAGTGCAGGACCCGGCACTTGGTTTTGTTGAACCTCATACAATTGGCTTCGGCCCATCGATCCAGCCTGTCCAGATCCCTCTGCAGAGCCTTCCTRCCCTCAGGCAGATCAACACTCCTGCCCAGCTTGGTGTCATCTGCAAACTTACTGAGGGAGCACTCGATTCCCTCGTCCAGATCATTGATAAAGATGTTAAACAAGACCGGCCCCAAAACTGAGCCCTGGGGAACACCGCTCGTGACCGTCTGCCAACTGGATTTGACTCCATTCACCACAACTCTTCAGGCTTGGCCATCCAGCCAGTTTTTTACTGGCTGTAAAAGTACACCTGTCCAAGCCATGAGCCGCCAGCTTCTCTAGGAGGATGCTGTGGGAGACGGTGTCAAAGGCTTTACTAAAGTCCAGGTAGACCACATCCATCCACAGCCTTCCCCTCATCCACTGGGTGGGTCACCTGGTCATAGAAGGAGATCAGGTTGGTCAAGCAGGACCTGCCCTTCATGAACCCGTGCTGGCTGGGCCTGATGCCCTGGTTGTCCTGCACCTGCCTTGTGAGCGCACTCAAGGTGAACCGCTCCATAATCTTGTGGCAGTATTGGTGGTRAGGTGAAAAAAACAGAAAAATAAAAGAACAATCACCCACAAAGAAAAACAGGACTGTGACTGTTCTCTTGTCCATATACTACCAACAGCATAACATGGAATTAAAACACTTGGAAACTGGGCCCAAAATGTTTGTCAAAGTTCATTKAGATGCTAAGACAGGTACATGAGCTTCAATAATTTTATTTATGTAATGCTAGTTACTTTCTTCTGCCTCATCTTTTTCCTCTGTTGGCCACAAATGCTTTCTGTCAAGTTTTAATTCTAGATTGTGCATTTTCTAGGACTGTCTAGTTTTAAGATGCCCTGTGCTTCTACTCGACGGGAAACAAACAGTCAATAACATTTTTAACTTTTTACTTCATTAAAATGATATTCTGGTTTTGATATTGTAGATAATACAGCCAGTATCCTGACAAGACGAAGGAGATACAGGCGAACCACTCAAGATATCTATTACCTCCCGGTTTTGATTTCTGATGGTGGAGTGCCCCCTCTCAGCAGCAGCAGTACTCTCACAATTCGGGTTTGTGCCTGTGAGAGAGATGGACGAGTCAGAACTTGCCATGCTGAAGCTTTCCTCTCTTCTGCTGGCTTGAGCACCGGAGCTTTAATTGCAATCCTGCTCTGTGTTGTCATTCTTCTTGGTAAGCCATTTCAATATTAAGTAATGCTATCCTTCCACTGGCTCTCTGAATGTGACAGGGCAGAAATTTTTAATATGATGTTTTTGAACCAGAGGCTGCCTGGTAGTAGGAGGTAATTAGAAACACATAGCTGTGATTAGGGGGGAAAGGTTTAGCTAAAATTAATAGGGAAAAATGCCTTTAAAGTACATTCATGAGTTTCTGGAATCCACTAGAAATTATTTTTCAGAGGTTATCAAGTAATTAGCACTGCAGATCTTTTTTTCTGTAATTTGGAAGGATTTCAAAAAGCMACTGACTCTAATTCCATGTCTAGAACAGTGTGAAAAATGATAGAAAAGAGAYGAGGAAAGCTTTTTGAAATGCATTGCACTGTAAGAAGCACCATTAGCACTGTACAAAAGCCATTTCTTAATTACCTTTGTGGGATAAACTRATAGCAATGCACAACATAATCCACAGGGGCAAGGGACATATAAGACTATAAGATGACTCCATCAGATAAATACCCTTGCAAGTGCATTTTCTCGACTTTTTTTTTTTTTTTTGGCCCAGACCAATTTGAATGTTACCCATTAGTTAATATTCTTTTTTTTTTCCTGGCAGAGGCACAACTTCCTGGGTACATATCTCTKTACTACTCATATGCCTTTCTGCATTCTTATAGAGACAGCAAGAAATAATGAGAATTGCACTGTGACACACATAGGAGATTTTGAGGATTTTTTTTTCCAAAGGCTCTACGTTTTCTAAAGACTACTTTTCTCACAGGTTACTTCAGAACTACCTTGTCAGAAAGCTGTTTTAAAATGTATAGTAATACATTTAGTTTATAATCTTATATTTTATCATCCAAGACTGAATATTCATAGGAGAAAAATAAACCTTTTACATTTTAATTCAATATATACTCTAAATACCAGTTTTAATGAAGCACTGAAAGCCCTTAACAATGCTTCTGAAAAATGTCAGCCTTAGTTACTAATTTCTCATTTAACTGAAAGTATGTTATCCCCTTTTATCTCCTTTATGAAATCCCTGATAATCTAACTAGTGGATTTCATTATTGGCTCAAGAAACCTCAACAATCCCCACAAAGAAAATATACTGTAGAAGAGTGCTCTTTACTGGCCCTTTGGAAGATGAGGCTGTATTGGAAGTTTGTAGTTTCAGTACAGCATTATTAATTTTCTCCTTAATTGTGTGGTGTCAGCCTGTTGCACTTTGGCATGTTGCTATGTCAAAACACAGCTGTATGGATTTCGTGGGTGCTTTCCAGGCATACAGTAATCTATCTTCAGGTAATACACTACACAACAAAGGCATTGCTCACTTAGGAATCTAAGTATGCTCTTTTCCAAATTGGGCAGGTTTGGTGACCTTTTGTTACAGACATGTGCCTGACGTAATGATCCTGAATACCAATATTAGCCTGAAAATATTACACCCCTGTATTCATGACTTAGTATCTGCTATTTCTGTAGCATATAAGTACTTACTTCAGATGTAAACTTTAAACCTAATCTAATATCTGCAGTTTTCTCTTTAGCAATTGTGGTCCTTTTCATCACCCTAAGACGTAGCAAGAAGGAGCCCTTGATCATTTCAGAAGAAGATGTCCGGGAAAATGTTGTGACATATGATGACGAGGGTGGTGGAGAAGAAGACACAGAAGCATTTGACATCACAGCACTGCGGAATCCATCAGCTGCTGAGGAGCTAAAATACCGGAGGGATGTTCGTCCTGAAGTGAAGCCTGTGCCCAGGCAYCATCCCTCCTCAAGCCTTGACAGTGTAGATGTTCAGGAGTTCATTAAACAAAGACTGGCAGAGGCGGATCTGGACCCCAGTGTGCCCCCGTATGACTCCCTACAGACATATGCCTATGAGGGTCATAGATCAGAAGCTGGATCTATCAGCTCTCTGGATTCAGCCACAACACACTCTGACCAGGATTATAATTACCTTGGAGACTGGGGACCCGAGTTCAAGAAGCTAGCTGAACTCTATGGGGAAATAGAATCAGAAAGAACAACTTAGTTGTAATTCCCAGAACAGAGAAGTTCCTAAACAACTGGAGATATAACAGCAGCAACGGTAATAAAATGAGTACAGTACTTGGAACTGAGCAAGTTGTATGCAGTTACTGTAGAACAAGTGCCCTTTTCATATTTGAAACTGGGTTCTCCGATTGGAAGAAAGTCAGATTTTGAAAAATACAGAAAAAAATAAGCTGTTGTCCCTTGTGTATATTTTTTAATTGCTCAATGAAGTCYGTGGTACTGTATCTGTAACAATGCCTAAAGTAAAGCCAAGCAATGACTTTTATTGCAATATGCTTAACATCTCCAAGCTACAGTAAGTTTACGGTCATGCCTGTTTAGGAAGATAGCTAATGGAGGAGCAAATCTCTTGCAGGTGGTTGTGATATTGCATTCTAGCTGTGCTCAAGGCCTTGTGATCCCAATGTGAGGTAGCCAATGGGGTTTACTATCAGTGTGAGAAGTGCTAACAGTCTGTTTCCTTTACAGAAGGGATAAGCCACACCTGTCCTCTTAAATAAATGGTCCTTTGATGATTTAATCTCATTGAATTAGCAGATTGCATTGAGATGATGTCAATTCATTATGTCCTTCATAATCTTTCCATCCACAACCAGCTAACAGAGTGATGGCATCATTAGCTGTTAGCCCAAACATGGCTCTAGCCCATAACCCCAGACCTGCTCTGTTACTGCGTGCTAGAGGAACTGTTTCCAGTATTGTGCTTTTTCTTCTTGTCTTTTCATAGGAAGATCATTCATTTAAATGGAATGGGCTCAAAGTACTTTTTATGCAGCAAAGCAGATGAAGCATAGGCTCTTTCAATAGAAACAACAATGGCAGCACCATTAGGCTATGCGGTTGTTTGGTTCACTGTGCTTCACTTATGTCAATAGATGAAGCTTTTCAAGTCTTTTGCTGGTCTGAGTCCAGGAGCTACAACAGTCAGTTTAGAACACAGAGTTCTTAATCATAATGTCTCTCTATTTCCGTGTGTGACTAAAAGCAAATTAGAGCTGCTGGTAAGACACTGGAATAGAGAAAATTGAAACAAAGAGAGTAAGATGATGATGCTTTTTTCTTTTTAGTTCAATCTACCAATATTTAATTTCTCTTAGTGTAATTTCCATCCAAGCAGAGCAAGCTTTTCTCTCACTGTTTCAAGCATCATGGGAACAGGAACATTTTAAGTCAGTGGAGGAAGGAAAAAATAAAATGTTCCATTATTATGGTTCCTATGGATTAAATAAATGGATTTCTTATGTTGCTAACTTTTTAGCATTACAGAACTGGTTAATGGTTCTGCTTAATATTGCAGGCTGCTTAACACCTAATCCAGCAGATTCTTATGTTTTTCTTTGTTTTGTTTGAAACTTTAACCTTCTGTTTGTCTGTCTTGTGATAATACTATGAGAGGACCAGGAGCTCATGATATCCCATGCAAGATTATGACCTATGAAGTTCACCATCTATTACAGTCTTCTGCTTCTAAGAAAACTGTAGCTCCGCTTGGGGAAGTGGACTTCCTGCAATATACATTTGATAGGGAAACTGCCCAGAGCGGAAGCTGTGTACTGTTTTTTTACTCTCTGGGCTGGTGTAGAGAGCGATACAGATCTGTATGCTCCACTAGATTCCTCCCTATGCATTTTAGGTACCACTTACCTTCAGCTTAGTAGAGAAGGGAGTACCTTTTGCTCCTCCAAGCAGGGTCTGTATTTATTGCTGACCTGCTGTGGGCCACACAGGTGAATCAGATTATTACGCCTTCCCTTCTTTACTGTATGGTTGGGTAGGTCCTAGACACGACCTACTGAAACTTCTGATCTTTTTTTTTTTTTTTTATGAGCTCCTTCCKGAGTTGTTGTTGACTGCTTTTGGTTTAAACAGCCTTCTGGAAAAATTAGCAAGTAGCTTTGTAAGAAACTTTTCAAACTCTAAAAAGTATTAGTTGCACTGTAGTTCCAGAATTGGTTTTTACTACACTGTTTTGTTTGCAACTTGAAAATTGTAATGTTTCCCTTTCTGTCAACATCTGAACCCACAAGGCAATTTAAAGGGGAAAAAACCTTGMACCCTAAAATGTTCTGCTGATGATTTGAAAGTAGTTTAATAATCTGTGTTCAGATTTTTTTAATTTTTTTTTTAATATTACCAAATACAGAGTCTTCTAAAAATGCATTTAAGGAGACAGTCTCAATGTAGAGTAAAGTTAAACAGAAGTTTTAATGCAGTAAGAGTTATACTCAAGCTGAGAATGGTTTCTGTATTGTCTTTTTTGGGAGTAGAGTTAGGATATGTTTCAGTATTGTCCCAAATGAAACAACTAATAGTGCAAGATTTTATGAGGATAAATTTTTCTTTTAATTTAGATCGCACTTGCTTTATGACAACATCTAAATTTTTATACTGTATGAGTAGAGTGCTAAGAAGAAAATCTTTCAGCATTAGTAGTACCATGGGCCATAATACTTTGTACCACATCTGCATGAAAACTGCATTCATTGTTGTATTATAGTTTTGAGAGCCAGTTATATTTATGTCTGTTCCCTCTGGCCCTACACCAAAGCAGGGAAAAWCGATTGTATTTTGTGCTTTAAGCAATGTTCTCACCATTGTTTTCTTTTCATTTGCATCATAGAACATTCAGGCTTAAAGCCAAGAGAAGTACAGTGACATAAGCAAATAATCATTCCTTACACTCATGTTCTGATTAAGTTAATGAGAGAAGGAGGTCATATCTTAGAGAAATGCCATTTTCACCATTCCTGGTGCTCTCTTGGCTGCTGTACAGCACGTGCATCGTACCCACAGTCCCAGGAATTCTGAATCCTTTAAAACTCTGCAGGGTTATTGAGACGCTGCTTCAGTAATGCTGCAGTGTGTCCTGTTTGGTCTGTCTATCCACAGTAATTGCCAAATGTGCTTTTCTGTCATGATACATCTGCATGCTTGTTATGCCTACTGTTTTTTACCCAAATACACATCACAGTGCCGTGTTGATTGCATGACAAATAGCAGAATATTAAATCTTTAGGGCCACAGAAAAAGGCCTCACAGGACAGAAAGAATAGGTTTACAGATTTCTTTTCCTGATCCCACAAATTTTTCCTTTGGTCCTTTGTGTCCTAGAAACAAATTTAAACTATATTTGAGAATTCCTATGTTAACATTGATTAAGCTGGAAGAAAATTAACACTGTATGCCATGAAGGGCACGATCATTTTGTGGCACTGCTGAGTCAAATGAACTATACATTCAGTGAAAGTATCGTGGGAACCTTTTTTCTAGTTTATGGTTAAGTCTGATTGCCTAGGCATTGCTTAAAGATTTCATGGATCTTTTGTGTACTCATATTCTCAAATATTTTCGATTAGCCTAAATARTAATCCTGTTGCAGCTTAACAATTAAACCCCCAAAACTGCCAGTTTTACTTAAACTGGAAGACACTCAGTGAAGTTAAATGGCATCACATACAAAGTGATGCTTAAGGGCTTTCAGATTAACAATTTTATTTCTGCAACAGCTATTCAACTAATAGTACATTTACACCAAATTAATTAGTTGCATTCCTTCAAACAAACCTTCTTTCTTGTAATGGTGAGGGCACTCAGTATGCTGTAATCTCGACACATCATCTGAGACAATGGTCTGTATAAGTATTTTAAAATGTAAAAATATATTGTTAACCTAAAAACAGTCGAAAATGTAATTTAATACACTTTAAAGACAAGGAAGAGCTTGAATTCAGCTGGCATTAGATTAAGATTCATACATCGAAAACAATTTAATTTGTTTGTCAGTATTGTCATTTGTTACACACATGTAGAAGTTGAAAGTAATTTCACTCTGTTATGCACTTTATTTTTTGCATTCTTCTTAGAAAACCAAAATAATTGTAAACATTTTTGGTTTTTAATTCTAATTGATGCAGTTGTTTAAGTTGTGAATACCGCAAGAAAATGTCTGTGTGAAAATATTCTCACTGGTATTTAAAAGGAATTACAAAATTTCTGTGCTCTAAGGCTTTGTAAAATCATCCTTTAGAAAATCTAAATACGGGACCAGTCTGGAGTTAACCAAACTCATAGACTCACACAAAGGGTAACAAAGGAAATGTTCTAAATGCAGAGAAGAATATAGAATTATGCTGCCTAGGGTTACTTTGTGGATTATAAAGTGTTAAGACCTTGTACTTGCAGTACATATAAATGGCATAGTGCATTCTAAGGAACATTAGGAGCATGTTGTAAGTATTGGGCCATCCTTATTTTTCCAAAGTCTCCAAAAAAATATATATTTTTTTTAACCAAAGCATAATGTAAAGTATACCTCCTTATGCAAGTGTTACTGATAGACATTGTTACATTTTCTTTTAATAAACAAAAGGGACAAAATCTTTTATTTGTATTTTTCAAATAAAATATACTCTTTGCTATGGTGATGGGTTATTGTATTCCTCATCACAACTAGAATGCGTTATTTTCTCTTCACTCCTGTATTTTATACTCACCAAAGAAATATAAGTATCTAAAGGCACTCTGTGTTTAAGAATCAGATGTGATTCAGCAGTATTAATGAGGTCAGTGCCAGAAACGGTATGGTAACTTTAACTAGATTTTAATGCTTGGTATAGTCACTCAGTTGTGTCACTATTTCAAAGACTGTCTTATATGATTATTGCTACAGATGGGTAGGGAGAGAGAGAGACACCAAGAGATACTTTGCAACAGACTGCAGTATAACTGCTAAATGGTTCATTACTTTTACTTGTGGCAACTATCGCACTCCAGTCATCACTGTCCTGAAACTGAAATACAGCGTTATAGGATGAATACATTATCCACATGACTGACTTAGGGAATTGCACATCTATGAATCCAGATCGGTGGTAACAGCCGGGGTTATTATCCTAAGTTGACACAGAATAGAAGAGAAAAAACAGGCAAGGGCATTCACAATGATCAAGCTCAGGCATATGCAATGCAAGTGTACAGGAATCACTCATTCTTTCTCAAAGGAAGTAACAGGCTTTACCAACAAATTACATCTTAGAAAATATTGGTACCGTGGCTCACAAGGAGCTTGTTGCATGCAAGACCTTCTTTCCCAGACTGACATAAAATTCGAAAATAAAGCTAAGTTTGACAGGAAATGAAAAGACAATTTTGTTATAGTACCCTACTTGCTCTATTTTCTTGCCCATAGGCCAATTTAGATTTTGTACTACCATGCTATGCAATTCCCACATTCCTCAGCACAGCACCAGAAAAAAAAAAAAATTATGGTAAGATAATATTTGCAAGATAAATATTGTCAGCCTGAATCTGAATGCAAGTTCAGGGGAGGAACTAGTGGTTTTGTGGGTTTTGTGTCCTCATTTGAGGTGTTTGAACTTTCTAAAGAATGTTTATAAAGATTTTAGATCATCTTTCATATTTAAGATTCATTGAACTTTTTTTTTCCTAGCAAAGCTTATTATCCTCTTATATTATTGTTAAATTAAATTTTAGGTTGCTTGAAGACCATACTACTCTTTCCATATGTGGCAAATGTATTGTTTATATTTGGGTACAGAGAGTCTTCAAAAGCTAGAATGCTTTGCTTGTGAGTTTAGTGGACTTTTTCTGTGGGCTTCATGATTCCGTGTAGCATTTTTGTGTTGTGTAACTCCTCATAAATCCATCAACACACCCCAACCTTTAATTAATCAAGAAAATCCTGAAGACCCAACAAACTCTTTCCACACTAGCTGCCTCTAAATTTGGTTTGTTCTGGAAGTACATGCAATAGAGCATATTATAGCTAGTGGGCAATCAGTACCTGCAGAAACAACCTCATCCAGCAAAGCAACCTTCAAAGGGAAAAGCGACATTGGGATTAGGACTCTTAGAGGATCATAGGGCACACAGAGCTTGAAGGGTGTTAGATTCCTAGCCAAGCCTGAACAAAATCAGGGCCCATGGGAACTTCATAGTGGACCTTGTCATCATGGATGTTCATTGGTAAAGTCCAAACAGCTTGTGAGCTCAATGGAAAGCCTAATAAAGGCACATGTAAATAGGTGAACTATTCAAATACCTGAACTGCCACATTTCCTGTGAGAGTCCTGGATAGGAATGGATCAATCTTAATGCATTTGCCAGGCTTTTGATGTGAACACATTTCTGAGGCATGCTGCAGTTCTAACACACTCCTTTACCGGCAAATTAGGTTGCTCTTGACTTTATTATGAAGACTGTACATTGTTTACTTAAAATCTGAATTAACATCCGTGTTCCATGTTTAAAAGTAATTCTTTCCTGTATCTTCTGGAATTGGTTTGAGACCAAAGCACCTACAAGTAATATTCAGCTGTGTTTTGAAGTCACAGGCACAACATATCTAACAACCAATTTTTATGATAGGATTTGGGTTAAGCAAAAATCAAATACTGGTTGTGTACAAAAAGTAAAATTCACTCTTACTAAGCAAACTATTTTTTGTGTAGGTCTATTGATTTAAAACTATATGAAAATATACACATCCTGATTATGTCATGAAGAACACATTTGGATCTCTCAAAAAGAAGTAAAAATCAGCTCAGAATCTATACTGTTTGCAACATCTTTGAACTTACTCTTTTTGATCAAACTTGTATTTTCCAGTTAGTTTCAATGCTTTGTGCTACATAAATTTTCAACTGGGAAATGGTAATGTGGAGGAGAATGAATCAGAGATTAAAATCTTGTTAATCTCTAGCTGCTATAACTATTAAAAAAAGACTAAAATTGAAAACTTCTATATTTATGAAACAAATTGGGTTATCAGCTCTGAAAAGCAAGTCACTTGCATATAATGTTGGTAATAATAAAAATAATAATGTTCTTGTTCTTTCTTACCTGTTTTTATCATAAAGCATCAAATAAGAAATTGTGGTGCCATTTCTTCTATTATATGTCTCTAGAATGTTTCAAACCTGACATATAAAGGGAACATCTCTGTGAACGAGGTGTCTGTTATTTCTGTTTTGTCTACCCCAAGACTGAGATTTTTTTTAGTTTCATACAGAGAATTTTTTTTAATGTAGGATGCCAAAGTATGCTTTGAGTGTTAACTAGTTGAGTTATATAGCTGCAAATATAGCATTCAGTTTTCTGAGAGAGAGAAGGAAATGAAAGGCAAAGTAAACCTCTCAAATCTTGTACATGGAACAGAAGCTCAGACTCTTCAAGCAGATCTGAAACCACCACCTCACAGTCTATCCTATGTATTTAAAAGTGTTACTTAAAAATGAAAACAAAAAAACCTTCTAGCACTCACTTCATGTTGTTTCCTTATTTTCCAGATGAGCATTTCATGTATCTTTATCATGCTTTTTTCAATAATATTTTACTGTTTCAGTAAGACTCACTAAAATGTTTTTGACAAATTTCTCCTTCTAATTTCTTCAGAATATTAAGAAGTCACTTCTGTTGAATTTGATGGAAAGTCTATCAGAAGGACTGTTCTTTGACCAAGTCCAGGATAGAACTTCTCATCAAAATCTGCAAGGACTAATCAATAACTGACTGGTCAAAGCACTTTATCATGGATGTGGAAGACTGGCCTCAGAGCAGGACGTTAGATGGGGATCTCCCAGTTCAACTATTCCTTTCATAATCCCACGTCACAAATTTCAATGAATTTTTACTGATTGCTTAATGAGTCTTTTTGGGCAAAACAGCATTCTTATTTTCTGTGGGGCTCAGTGATCCTGAAAACGAGTTATGTATTGTTCACTTTATATCCTCCTTTACTGTTTCATGTTGTTTTCTTTCTTTTCTACCCTCACCGGCCCCCTTTTTGTGCTGGATGCTTGAAGCACAGTAGTATGATAATTTATCTTAAGAATGTCAGGGGAATCTAGGAAGAACAATTCATCCCTCTGAAAAATGGAAATACTTATCAATGATATCTGATGCCAAATGTACTAATCTTCATTTTTTACTCTGGGGCAAACATTTTAATGGGACTTTATCACAGCTGAATTCCTTACCGTTTTCCCATGCATAATAATACGAAATTCAAATCAGCTTCTGTGATAACTTAAAAAATCTTGGTGTTATTAAGCATTTATATTGGCCAAGACCCTAGTGTCCTAGGTCACATCATAGAAAATGACATCATTTGACTAAAGAATTTCTGGCTTAAAATGCAAGGTTTCTGAATCCAATGTTACAAAGCAAAGACTTGTAAGGGAGAGAAGGGCATTGTAGGACGTATGAAGAGCAGTAGAAGATAGCAAATATCACAGGGCAGATACAATTACTGGTGAAATGATCAGAGATAAGTCATACTATCAATAAAATACATAGTGATACAGGACAGACTTTTTCAGTATTATGATTATTATTGTAAAGCTTTATGATTTAATATTGCAATATTTTATGACTATTCCCATTACTTGTGATAAAAACATGTTATATGTGATATGTAATGGGGATAGACTATGAAATTCAGGAAAAAAAATTACAGTGGAAAAAGGAACATATTTAAAAGTTATTTATTTATTTGTCTTTGTGTTTCTTTACACTATTCAGCTAATGTTAATTTCTATTGCTGATATTGTAMGTGCCCCACATTGCTGGGTCAGTGATGTACATGCAGATTCCCACTGACAGGTTTTTGGCTTGTTGATTTTACATATGGATTTTGAAAATACTTAGTTTGTTCTGCAGGAAGTTTTGGACTGTACTTTTGTAATGAAAAAATGCTACAATTTCTTCACTTCTGTAGCAGAATTTTGTTTTTTCTGATAAAGATTACACATTGCAAGAACAGTGACAATAGCTACACAGAGGACTGCAGATGAAAATGGTCATATGCCTACTTACAGGAATCTATTACTTTTTGCCTGATTTGTATTCACACAAAATATTGGCAGAGCTCACAAGACATTGGAGAAAGCTTCTGTCATGACTTCTGTCATGAGTCACCTCTGCTGACTCTTTTCCAGCTCTTTCACATCTAACCAAATTTCAGATTAGGTGAGTTTAATATGATTTCATTGCTCACACTCTGTTTAGCCTGTGTGAAAAAAAAAAAAGTCAAAAGAATCTAGATGTCATACAAAACATGGAACATAAATGCACAATTTGTGTACCTTATGCTATATTCAGCTTACTATCTAAGCTTTAGCCCTAAAAGAAGAAAGTGAAAAGGGTCAAACTCTTTGGCTAGCTTGGACCTTCAACTTCTACACTGGATTCTCAACTGTCATGCCAATGAAATAATAATTTTAATGTGTACATACAAAGATGCAATGTGTCAATTGACAAGTAAGTGACTTTGGACAGTAGTTTAGACTTGAACTCAGGCTGCCTCTTGCAAAGTTATATTTTAGAAGGAAAGAATACCTTGTGAGAAAATGGGTCAGATGATAGAAACATCCCAATTTAAGTATGTGGAAGGGGTACTTGGTGTCTTGCAGAGYTTTACATGATTCTAACAGCCAAGAACATGCTGCTATGATTTGTTGCTGTGGAAAATAAAACTTTTGCCCTCTGAAAGTGAAAAGCTTTTCCTTGTTTGCAAGGTGTTTTTTGTATGTCAGACATTATCACAACTTGAAAGGATTCATCCTGAATGCGAGAGGTTGTGATGGTCAATCTGTCTCTTTGCATCTTGTGCTGTTTGCTGTTGATGGTGTGGTCTGTATGGTCCTTGGTATTGCTAAGGATCCCATTCTTGACCAGCTTTTTAATAAAATATAATGGTAAATTTATTTAGTTAAAAAAATTAATATGAAATATTAAGCATTTCAGTTCAAGGTCACTAGTTCATATTTGAAATGGAAATGAGAAATGCAAACATGATTAGCACCAAATGACTGCTTCTTTACATGAAATTTGTTTGTAATCTCATTTCAGTGTTAGTACAGAAAACCTGCATGATGGCAGTGCCAAAGAGATAGTCGCTCAGTCTGATCACCATATTCCTGTTTGCTCCTAATTATATTCTGTTTCTTGTTTAACCTTGAGAATCTGACAAGTATTCCTGTAAACAGGCCCATCCAATTTCCAAATAATAGCACTGTGGCTGTATTCAGCACAGTGTTCCTTCTCCAGCTTCCATCCTTGCTGGTGGTGGTTCCAGATTGGAGTGGGACACTGTCATGCCTCAGCAGCTGTCAAAATCTGAATAAATCTTTCTACAGAACTCATCAAAGTAAACTTGTTCTGTCTGGGTATAGAATGTAACTCTGKTTTTGTCTGTTTAGATCTATGTAAAATACAGCTTAAACTCTCACCTCCTCTCATCATGCAATTAAAATTTAGAAATACTGCTTCCACTTTTCTAAGGTGGAACCTGAACCAAGACATTTCACAATTAAAAATTAAGGAAAACGGCCAAATAATATAAAGATATGGTGACAATCATCCATTTAAGGGTTAAGGAGCAAATGGTAGAAATGTTTTTTTAAGCAGAGGACTGTTCAGTGGCCACTGAACAGCCACTGGTAATACAGAATGATCATAGATCTGTTGTAGAAAAAACTGTGAACAAATCATACTACTGGACCCTCAGCATACAGGACTTCTATGTACTCTAAAGGCCAGAAATGAGAATGGCTTTGTTAAATGGGAAATTCACAGAAAATTATTTATTTATGCTGCAGTATCACCTAAAGGATTTCTGGATGATGAGGACCTGAATTTCTTGGTGCTGAATAACCACCAGCTGAGATTTGCATCTACACGAGGCTGAGAAAAGCTGTCATCTAGCTAATGACAGAAACAATATGAATAGAAATAAAGGATGATAGAGGATGTTTTATAATTGAAGCCCCAGAGACAGCCTAACTAGGGGGAAGATAAGATTGAATCATTTCTGAGAGAAATAGAATAAATAACTTGATGCTTCTGGGTGATTTAATATTTCTAGATATTACAATGGAAAATTTACAGGTGAGCAAAAATCCTTGATACAGTTTTTTTTTTAAACATGATAAGGGATGACTTCACGATACACACAGGAAAGAGGAAAAACCATATAGGATCCAGTAATAACGGACGTGAAATTGTAGTTCACTTAGTGATAAGAAAGTACTTTGTATATATAATGATGTAGAATTAAGGCCAAATATTTTGCTAGTAAGAAGAGTAAGAGCAGAAGAAAACTTGTTCCTTGAGCTTAGTATAATAAAAGTGAAATGCTGTACCATAAAACAGAAATGTTGATGCATCCATAAACAAATAATCTTTTCCTGTCTCTGCCATTGATTGCCCATCTGTCCCTAAGCAAATACCCTAATATATGCCTATTAGGAAGTAAGTTACTCGTATTTCTTCCAGTGTGCAACTAATTAGTCCCAACTGTTCAAATATGCTTGCCTGGAATCAATTCTCTCCATATATCAATATACACTAAACAGAAGATGCTAAAATGAAAGGTGCTGAAGCTTCCTGGTGATGATTTCTACTAATAATCTGCAACCTTAAAACTAAGTGATTTAGGATCTCAACTTTGAAAATCCCTTTTTGCTAAATGCTTTAAGAACCTGGGGTGAAAGTGCTAGAAAAATTCAAAACCTGCCTGTTCTATTCTTAAAGTAGTCTTAAAAATGATCTAGAAACTGTCACAAACAGCAAAATCAAGTGGACACAACAATACACAGGATATATGAGGGAAAAGTAAATCTAGTTTATGTAGAAGGCTAATCTACTAGAATTTCTTGAAGGTGTAGACAAGCCTTTGAATAAAGATAATCTGATTAATTTACTATACTTGGATTTCCAATGAAGTTTTGACAAGGTCCTTCATCAAACCTGTTATGGAATGACATGATCTTAAAAACTGATTTAAGAACAGGAAACGAAGTGCAGGAATACTTTGCAAAGTTTCTCAGTGCAAAGAGTACTGTTAGGCATTATGCTAGGACTGGAATTGTTTGGTAGAGTCGAAGATAATCTAGAAAAGCAAAGTGTGAAGACTTGCAAAGCAATCAATGGATACTTAGCGCATGCACTAAAGTTATGGATGAAACTGAAATAAATGCACGGTAATGAACAAAGGCAAAACCAACCCAAAATGCACCTGCAACAAGAGTCAGAATAAATTGCTATTACTCAGGGAGGATATTTTGAGTTACTGTTTCTATCTAAATATCTGCTAAGCAGTCATCAAAACATAAATAAATCTGGTGTTAAGAATTATTAGGCAATAATARAAAACCCACTAGAAAGTCTTATTATGCTACTTTGAAAACCCAGAGTGATTCCACATTTCAACTACTCAGTAAAACACTCTGGTCCCATAGGAAAACTATTGAAAGCACACAGAAATCAAGAACAAAGTTCAAAGATATGGAATAGCACCCTTCTCATGAGACTTTAAAAGTTAGGACTCTTCAATAGGGAAAAGAAATGACTGATGAGAATAATATTTAATAAATTATGAAAATAAATTATAAAATTAGAACTGTCATGCAGGAAATAAACAGAAAATTGCAATTACTATTTTTCACAATAGAAGAACTAGGAGCCATAAAATGAGTCTTTAGTTAACAGATTTAAAATAAACAAAAGTAGATACTTTTTCACATTAGATGCAACTGACTGCTAAAAGTCATTTTGTGGATACAGAACTGATAGAGCCTTTTTTCCATGTCAGATGTGGCTTTGGAAGTCACACAGCTGCAATTTGTTGTTAAGTACAGACATCAGCATGGCTGGCCTGCGCCATCCTCCTGGGGTTGTTTTTAAAAACTGCTTCAACCCAAATAAATTTTGCCTAATGGCAATGGAAAAAAATGTAGCAAAGGGAAGAGATACTAAAAATGAGACCAAATGACTGTAGGGTTAAAACTGGTTCCAGTGTTTCATGCCTAATGGTTTGGAATATGAAGAAACCATCAAATAATTTCCAGCCCTGTAATACTTACCTCCATCCCCTCCTGTGTCTTTCAAATTTGCCTGTCATCCAGTTACAGATGTAGTTCATGAACCTTCTTCAGCTGACTTGGTTCATCTGTAGATAACGCCAGTCAGGAAAATGAACCCACAAGTCCATTTAAAGTCCAATGAATTACAAAACTGAAGTCAAAGAACGGCTGGCCTCTACTCATCCTATACTGTCCACAGGCATCTATTATCCCATTCAAAGTGCTCTGAAGTGAGTTGTTAATTAAATTACTGAGAGCTGAGATTACAGAGCAACCACATAAAAGATTCAGAGAATCAGTTTTAAAGAGAAATAAAAATGTGAACCATTATATTTCTCAACTATTAATCACACCACCTCTGATATTCATGGGGTTCTGTCATACTATGCTTGAAATTGTAGCTGACAAAATACCTGGTAAGAAACTAACTTAGATATGTGCTTTATTTGGTATCAGCTCAAAGAAAACTTTGACATTAAAGATTCCAACTATATATGTTAAGATTTAAGAAATTCAAAGCAAACGCAACCAACACTGTTTAAATCCATCTATTGTTGGAAATGATAATTGAGAAGAATGCATTGAACTATCACATCTTTTGTTAGAAATGTGATAATTTGAAAGAAAGGAAATTAATATTTTAATCGTATGCTTAAAATTCAAACATAAATTTTACATTACCCATGTAATAAGGAAATAAATTATTCATATTATGCATAAGGAAAGGCATGTGTCACATTTACTTCTTGCTTGTAAATTAGTGAGTGGTTTTATTAGAATTACTTCTCTTTTTTCTAGTACCTAAACTTTTTAAAGGAACTACTCTTAAGTATATTACCTGATAATGTTTTATACTGTCTATGTAAAAATAGACTGCTTTTCATAAAAAAAGTCCAAATGCTGCTTACTGAGAAAAAAGTCATACATGTAATTTAACAGAACATGGTATAATCATATTGATTATAATAAAATATATGTATGGGACTTGGATTATAAATGGCTCTATGAAGGTCTTTCTGTGGGTATACATATATGCAACTATAAAGACTTGTAAAGTAAATACATTGTAGCTTATAATTCTTACCTTCCTTTTGCAGAATGAAGATAGCATTCTACACATACTTAGAGTTTATAGATAATACATTAAGATTTTTGTGGAGGACTGATTGTGTTGCAATGATGAGCTAYGTATTCCTTCCTACTTGATAAGCGGAACATTTGTTTCTTGTATATAAAATTCATCAAGATACACAAGCTTATATCTAACACAGCATTTTGTTAGTTCTGTCAATGTCATTTGCAAATGTGACAGCTACCACCCACGGTTAACAGCTTATTTATTTATGCTGAACTCACACCAATATACTGGCCACAGCAGTCATATAATCCAGTTAGGTATGGCCATTTAATGTGCTTTTGCACAAAATGCAAGAGAAAATCTTGCTCATATAAATAAACAACTGCCTGTTTTATTTAGAATATACTAGGAACACCAGAAAAATAAAAGCCTTATATTACAAAGTTCTGCTTATAGATCAAATTTTAGTCAGTAAAGCAGATCCACACCTTCCACAGATTCACACCACACATACACACCCTTGATATACTGTTTCACTTTAAACTTTTTAAATATATGGAAAAATTAATAACTTGGTTTGAATAAAGAATTTAAAGGTCTGAGAAACAGTATTTTAAAGAGAGAAGCAGAAAGTCACAGCAAAGCAACAAATTCCATACACTTGTGTCAAAACTAGATAGCTTTTATCCTTGTACTGAAAAGCTTCAATACATCATCTTTACTATTCTGTTCATTTGATAGAACCATGGGGGTTTGTTGCATCAAACTGAAAAAAAAAAAAAGCTTTCTGTTTGGTGATATATAGTCTGGTATAGAGAAATCATTAAGGTGGTAAAATTATTGAGAGTTGAGACGAATGAAACAAGACCTCTGGAATCTATACTTACTGACTGGGATATTCGTTCTTAGTCATTTGGGGTGGCATTGGAGCTAGATTATTTCTGTATGATGTATTTCTATTTACGTGTCTGTGTCTGTTTTTTAGCATTGTTGCATGAACTGCAATACTGAAGGGATCACTTCATTCTGGGATGGCTCGCATGATCTGCTGGGTTCCATTTGAAATAGGCTCAGATTTTCTCTCAGTTCAAAGACGGTACCCTGACAGTCTTCCTGGGGGAAAATTGCTTTGCATTTCAAAATATCAGGGGCATATTAAGAGAGAAATGACAGTGGGTGGTATATGCTAGAGGCATTTATTTTTCTGTTTCAAAAAGCCCGGGGCAGGCACAGTTCGGATCTATATTTTAGCTATGACTGATGCCTCTACATTACCTAAGAGCCTTACAGAGCATTATGGAATATTATGTATAGGAAAAATATGACTGATGTGTCATATTGTGAGATTCAAATGTCTTTTATTCAAAAATTTCCTATTCTTACCACTCCATATAAACCAAAAGGCAGGTAACTGCCGATAAATCAAGGCTGCGGTATTAGAAGAGATAATGATGGGTTTTATTCCTCTGTCCTGCAGAAACACGGTGCCAAGCTGACCTGCATCAGGATATTGCTGCTCCTGAAGCCTAAATGTTGTGCGGCTAGGCATGATGAGCTATCTTTTTTATATTGCTGGATGGAGTGAAACTGCTTCCCAACAGGGCTTTCTAAATGAATTTTTGCTGTAAGCCACACATCCAATTGCAGTGCATTCACACTGTTGCCACATACACAACAATAAGAAAGGGTTTTTTGTATGATGTCTACAAAGAAGTCACCCAGTGCAGCGCTTGGGAGYCATGACTGTTAACTTCTCATCATGTTTCATGGCAGGAACATAGACATGAGGGAATCAGGAGTTCTGCTTTCAGCAGCCTTGTCCTTACCATTACTCCTGGGAGCTGAAGTATTAATTTAGGTTGTCTGGCACTTAGACCTATGTCTAATAAGAGATTTGATTTCATTTGTTGGCCTAAAGTCTGAGGGGACAAAGTCCAGGCTCCCCTTATGCAATTCCACTGGCTAGTTTTATTATTTGATTTTTATTTGTAAGTAAATTTGATTTAAACTTACTACATTTTCTATGAGTTGACTCTCAGGCATGGCAGAAATACAAGTAAGTAGGAAATCCAGAGCAGAAGAACATTTCCTGAACTCCTCTGTTTTTCTTATGTTCTTCAGTTAGTGGAAAATAAAGCAACTCAAATGCTTTCAAAAATCTCGTGATTAATCTTTGCTATCAAGTGTGGCCAGACAATTAGATAATGATTTATGTTAATGTGTTCTTTTGCATTTAACTTGACARCCATGCACTGGGGTGATGCTGCAGCAGGAGCAGTCTCCAGATCCCCACAGCCGTGCCATGCCTGGCCATGGGCCCCACCAAGCTGGGCCCACCCAGGGGCCCATGTCCTGTCCCGTCCTCGACCAGTCCCCATGCCCAAGGAGGTGCCTGATTCCCAGGGCTGGGGCTGCCCCGGTGTCCCCTGGCTGCCCTGGTCCTGGCCGGCGGGTAGGACATGCCCTGGCTGCCATGCCCTGCCATCACCCACCCGGGGAGCCCTCAACATGCTAAAAGAAGAGCCCTTTTAGATCAATGAGTGAGTTACTAATTATATTAACTTACATCATGTAATCCTTTTCACAGACTTACCAAGTTCCTTCTTTAAATTTGTTTGTTTTCCTGCCTGATCTGTCCTTGGGTCTTTGTAGGCTGCTGTGGTGGGTTGACATTGGCCRGCTGTCAGATGCCCAACCAGTCGCTCTCTCACTCTCCCTCCTCAACATGACAGGGGGAGAAAATAAGACAGAAAGGCTTGTGAGGTGAGAGAAAGACAAGGAGATCACTCACCAGTTGCTGTCACAGGCAAAACTGACTTAACTTGGGGATAATTAATTTAATGTATCACCAATTAAAAACAGAGAAGGATGATGAGAAACAAAGACAAAAATGGGGCTCCAGTCAGTCCATAACAGCTCCTTCCTCCTCTCGCTGCTCCCTGGCTCCAGCCCGGGGCCTTCCCGCGGGCTGCAGGGAAACACCCGCCCCAGCGGGGTCTCTGCCGGGGCCGCCGGGGCACCTCTGCCGGGGCGCCCGGAGCCCCTCCTCCCCTCGGGGCTCTCCCCTCGGGGCTCGCAGGGCTGTTTCTCACAGGGTTTCCCTCAGCCCTGGCTGCCGGGCAGCGTTTTGCCCTTCCTTACCCAGGCTGTCCCCGAGGCGCCCGCCCGTGGCTGAGGGGCTCAGCCRTGCCCTGCGGTGGGGCCCGTGGAGCCGGCTGGAACCGGCTGTGTCCGGCACGGGGCAGCCCCGGCCGCCCCGCACAGGGATCGTCCGGCAGCACCCACCGCTGCTGCTGCTGCTGGCACCTGGGCACCTGCACCCAGTACAGCTGCTCTAGAATCCTCTCCCAATATTCTTCCATGATTTTAATACATCTTACTGATTTTTCTTTTACACCAGATCCTGCATGATTTCCAAAAGGCTTTTTTTTTTCTTTTCCCCCTAATCTCAGCCCTAGCGTGTCCAGTCTAACCTCTATAAAAGCCAATAGGAGTGTGACTGCCCTTTTTGACTGGGCTTTGAATAAACTCTTGCGTTCCTACAACCTGTATTCTCTAAACATAAGAGTATCAGTTCATGTTGAGCGGTCAGACACTAAGCTCTCTCTGATGATGTAATATTTACCTAATTATTCTTATTTTATTGCTTTGGCTAGAGCTTGAAGGCAGCTGATGTGATTTAATACATCTAGCTGAGAGAATATGTTCATTGGTTTTCTGCTTGGTAACAAAGCCTAGTTACCAAACAGGACTGCAGAGCTGAAAAATCTTTTGCATTCCCTCCATGCCACTAGATTTTGCCACTCCTATAAACTTCAAACTGAATCTGAAGAAGCACAAACAGAATTGTGATTGATTTCTCAGTGTGAATGAAGATAGAAGAACCTCTAAAACATAACTTAACATGATAAAGGATACTACACACACAAAAAATTCATACCTCTATTTTGAAACAATGCTCCCTAAGGCTTGGCCACTACTGCAATTTCCAGCAGTACTGCAGAGGAGAAAATGCTGAATACTACATAACATATATTTGGTGCATAGTACATGATCTACTTCCTGAGTAAGTTGGTACTGGACATCACTATTCATAGCGTTGTTTGCCATAAGACAATGTACTTTTTATTTCAGGCGTGGCAAAAGATACTGTTTTCTTGTGCCTTTAAAACTAATTGCTTAAAATATTCTATAAAACTCCAGGTAGTTTCATGCAGAGAACAAGACAACTAGGAACAGTTTTTAAAGGTAACTGGAAATTCTTTCTTTACTTTTTTTTTAAACATTKCCTCCTTTACCTCTCATTTTCCACAGCAGTGATCAAGCCTCTCATAAAAGCTCTTGTAACACTTTTCAGATAGTTTCAGTCATTTACTTCACATTCAAGCTTCACTTGATGGAGATTACTATTCCCACGTGTTGTGTTAGCTAAGTAGTCATGCAGCACATATGAAGCTTGAATTAAAAGTCCATTTTTTTCCCCTGAACAAGATTCATAAATAAAAAATATAATTTTTGAATAAAATTCAGGTATTGCACTGAAGGGAAAAGGCTTTATATGTTAACACTGTCAAGACTCAACAATACATGCTAAAGTGGCTCCACAAGTGATGAAATTCAGATTTCAAGCTAAGTTCTCTGACTTTTGTTTAAAAAAATGCACCAGTTTTTACTTAGCTTTGTAAGGATTTCAGTCAGGATCAGTTCAATTTTAGTATGCTGAATCAAAAAAACAAACGTAGGCTTTTTTTTTGTACCTTAAATCATCACTCATAGGGCTGTCCCGCTGCCCTAGAGGAGACCACTTTCAAAACATCATATCTGAGAGATGCAGCAATGTAACCTCTAGATGCATCCATTTATCATACACACACCTTTCCTCCCCCTAACTCTAATGTTAATTCAGCAGGATCTTATCCTACTTCATCCTCGTACACTTATCTTACTGTCAATGATAAAGAAGTGAAGAGTAATACCAATCATTGGGATCTCATTAAAACGAACTATTGAATGCCACCGAATCATGTCTATTCTTGCAACTGTCAAAGGTATGCGATTATTGAAATTACGGATGGTCTTTCTAAGTTGGCACTGGTAGTTCTGTTAGCTCCCTTGAAAAAAACCTGACAGTTGTACACAGTCAATTCATATCAGTTTGGTATTTTAAGGAAGGTACTCATATTCAGTTCTTTCTCATTCTTTGTGCATGAACAGTGTCCGGGCAAATAGGTATCTAACCCGGTTCAATAGGAAGACATTAGGACAACTATGTGTATCCAGCTGGGAAAACTGAAATTCTTTACTCCTCAAGTGTTCAAATACCATACCGATTTAATATTCAAAATTTAAATGTGTTGAGGGTACACCTTCTGTTTGAATGAGAGCAAGTTTATTTTAAACCAGTACTTTTAGAGTGTAATTAGTTTTGTGTGAATTTAACTGCTCTTTTTTGCTACTTTGTCCATCTCTGTTCAAAAGACAACTGTAAACACAGCAGGCTTAAAGACAAAAGTAGATTAGAAAGAATTGCTTTGATTATACACCTAGTCCTGTTTAAAAAAAATGAATTAACCTGCTACAACAATTTATAAATTGCTTGATTCCTTAGACAGTTTTCCTAACGAAAGTCATATCTCAGATTCTGGAAAACATAGACACTTTCATAAATCCACTGATTTAAAGAGTAAAAATAGGTCAAATTCAGCTGATAAAATAATTAATTGTACAGATTTGCACATCTCAATTTGAGAAGAATAGCTGTCCTGCTATATTTGCCTTTGGTTCTGTGAACTGGTTATATATCAGATAGACACACAGAACACTCATGGAAAGTTATAGCTGCTTAAATCATATTTCTGTGCTGAAACAACACTTAATTTCCTTGCTTTTGCACTAATGTGTTTACTAAAGATAGACGCAGTGTTTTTGCTCATTATGCCAATAGAGTTGAAACTCTGTGTTTCTAYGCACTTGCTGACCTCTTGTGCCTTTGAAAGCAGCTGAAAGCTTTAAAATCCTTTAGTTGTCTTGATTAGACGGTGGCCCTTTGCCTGGCATTGATTTCAGGATCTAGAGTTTATTAGCGAGTCACCAGGGTATTTTTTTTGCTATGTGTTGTTGGCAATTACCCAATTTCTTGAATAGCTAAATACTAAAACCAACCAGAACTAATGCTGATCTCTTCTAAAAGGTTTCAGGGTTTCTTTTTCCTTTGTATGATTACAGAGTTTTCATTTATATACAAGTACTTTAATATATTTTGCATGCTTTTGTGCTAGTTCTAGAATTTTATTCATTTTTGAGTACAGGAATGCAAGTGAAAAAGAAACGGTGTCTGAGTGTGGATTTCAGTTAAAGGMTAACCCATATTAAAGGCTTTTAATGAAAAAAACAGAGCAAAAAAGCCAAACAAGATATTTACTGAAATAAAACCTCATAGACTGATTTGCAGTGTGATATATCACTCCCTCCTGAACACATAACCAGAATGGCAGGTTATCTATGTGATACTCATGCTGAAAGAATGTTCAGTGAATAAAGCACAGGGGGAAAAGAGGGGTTAAGGTCTGCAGATTGATGGCTGTAGCATGGCTGTGTTTAGTCTTGATTGATGGCATTAGAAGCAGAGTGCTATGCAGAACATCTAACAACAGTGTAAACAACCAAATAAAATGGATACTATCCAACACAGCTTGCAATACTTCCTTGTTTAGTGCAGTTTGTATACTTGGTAGATATACCTGCTAGTCCATCATTACCGAGCTTGAAAATACTGAATTGTAAAAGGCTGTGGTCCAGTTCCCACATAAAAGCACCCGACACACTTTTTTGCAGTTTTGATTGTGATCTTCAGCTGCTATTCATTGAACACAGTTTCCTGACCAGTTCTGCATCCATTTGATTGAGGATTCATCCTGATTATGTTCCCCTAACTTGCCCTGGAATGTCACACTAAATAGTATTCCAGCCTTTACTAGCGTCTACATATGTGACACTTATTCTTTGTTTATTAGAGGCAATGCATTGCAGAAGGTGGAAATTTGATTAGACAGAGGAATATCTTCACCAACTCAATGTTGGCTGATATTYAACTTATTTTTCTTTTTAAAGTATTTACAAATAGTTTGTAGGATTATTTGCTTCAAATGTCTTCTGAGAATTGGACCTCAGCTGAATGATACATAGTATTTTGATACTTTTTTTTTCTTTCAGACAGGCAAAATATTTCTAGTTTTCTGAGATGTTATATATCCTCCATTAATTTTCAAAATAGAAATTAATGGGTAGAACTGTTAGACATGGAAGAGCTTTGACCCTTTCTCATGAAAGTAGTCAGTGAATTTCCTAGTGAATTTGCTGGTGAATGAGGATGTTACTTTGATTTGTGGTCATAATGCACATGCTATATTTCAGAATTTATTCCTAGTAGATGCCATTATCCACTGTATGTTGTCTGTTGTCTGTATTCATCTAGGATTTCTGAAAAACTTATGACACGGCTAAGTTGGTCCCTCATTAAGGCTCCATCTTTCTTCCAAAATGGGTATTTTGAATCTGTGCTTTTTTTAATCTGTGCAATTTCTGCATTGTATCCCTGGCGATAGTACACTTCTTGAATCTTGATCTCAGYAAGTACCTTGTTCTGTCTAGAGCTACCTTTAAATTCTTTCAGAATGATAGGATCTTCTTTCTTTTCTAATTAAATTAGTTACTATGTGTTTTGTTTACACAGGCAGTTATTCTCTTTAACATGCTTACAATGCTGTATCTATAGGGATAGGGATTTACTGGCCTTAGGAGTGGCTGCATTTGAAAAGCTGAGTGACAAAAAAAMCCCAACACCAAACCCAAAGAAAAAAACACCAACCCCAAAACATTTATTTAACCATTTCAGTTCCACCATACTTTCATTTCCACCTGTTTTTCTGCCTGGACTTCTGCAGGACATAACCTTCAAACTTTTCAGCTGCAATTTTCTTTAATTAAGCATACAAAATATTCACTAAATAGGTCCTGTACTAAGTATAAGTCCTAGTCCATGATCATCTATTTACAAAAAGCAGAAGGTGTTTGACAAAACCTCCAAACGTTTAAGTAAACCACCTGCCAGATTATAGYCTGTATCCACTATGTCTGACTGTGGTGGGTTGAACTTGGCTGGCTGCCGGGTGCCCACCAAGCTGCTCTCTCACTCCCCCTCCTTGGCAAGACAAGGAGAGAAAATAAAATGGAAAAGCTTGTGGGTTGACATAAGGACAGGGATATTGCTCACCAATTACCATCACAGGCAAAACAGACTCAATTTGGGGAAAATTATTGTGATTTATTGCCAATTAAAAAATAGAGTAGGATAGCAAGAAACAAAAACAAAACTAAAAACATCTTCTCCCTACCCTCCCTTCTTCCCAGGCTCAACTTCATTCCTTTGTTCCCAAATCTTCTACCTCCCTTACCCCTGAGTGTCACAGGGGGTTGGGGAATGGAGGTTGCGGTCATAGAATCATAGGACCATTAAGGTTGGAAAAGACCTTTAAGATCATCGAGTCCAACCATCAACCCAGCACCCATGCCCACTAAACCATGTCCTGAAATACCACATCCACACATTTTTTGAACGCCTCCAGGGATGGTGACTCCACCACTTCCCTGGGCAGCCTGTTCTAATGCTTGACAACCCTTTTGGKGAAGAAATTTCTCCTAATATCCAATCTAAACCTCCCCTGACACAACTTGAGGCCATTTCCTCTCGTCCTATCGCTTGTTACTTGGGAGAAGAGACCAACACCCGCCTCTCTACAGCCTCCTTTCAGGTAGAGAGCAGTAAGGTCTCCCCTCAGCCTCCTCTTCTCCAGGCTAAACAACCCCAGTTCCCTCAGCCGCTCCTCTTAAGACTTGTTCTCCAGACCCTTCACCAGCCTTGTTGCCCTTCTCTGGACACGCTCCAGCACCTCAAKGTCCTTCTTGTAGTGAGGGGCCCAAAACTGAACACAGTATTYGAGGTGCAGCCTCACCAGTGCCGAGTATAGGGGCACGATGACCTCCCTCCTCCTGCTGGCCACACTATTTCTGATACAGGCCAGGATGCCGTTGGCCTTCTTGGCCACCTGGGCACACTGCTGGCTCATGTTCAGCYGGCTGTCGACCAGCACCCCCAGGTCCTTTTCCGCTGGGAAAGTTCAGAACAGTCACTTCAGAACAGCTCCTCTCTCCCACTCCTTCCTTCTCACGCTGTTCCCCTGCTCCTGCATGGGGCCCTCCCATGGGATACAGTCCTTCATGAACTGCTCCAACATGGGTCCTTCCCATGAGCTGCAGTTCTTCATGAACTGCTCCAGCATGGGTCCTTTCCACGGGGTGCAGTCCTTCAGGAATGGACTGCTCCAGCATGGGTCCCCCGCAGGGTCACAGTTCCTGCCAGAAAACCTGCTCCCGTGTGGGTTCCTCTCCATGGGCTGCAGTTTCTGCCAGGAGCCTTCTCCAGCATGGGCTCTCCATGGGCTGCAACTTCCTTCAGGGCACATCCACCGGCTGTGGTGTGGGGTCCTCCATGGGCTGCAGGGAGACAACCTGCTTCACCATGGTCTTCTCTGTGGGCTGCAGGGGAATCTCTGCTATGGCACATGGACCACCTCCTCTCCATCTTTCTTCACTGACCTTGGTCTCTGAAAGGTATTCTCTCATATTTTTCTCACTCATCTCTCTCACAGCTGCTGTGCAGTGTTATTTTACCCTTTCTTAAATACGTTATCACAGAGGCACCACCRGCATTGCCACCCCAGTGGCAGGTCCGTCTTGGAGCCGGCTGGAACTAGCTCTGTCTGACATGGCAGCAGCTCCTGGTCTCTTCTTACAGAAGCCACCACCCCTGCAGCCCCCCTTGGCTGCCAAAACTTTGCAACATATACCCAACACACTGACTCTTCTCTGTTAGTATTGATGAATAAGCTAACAACAATGGTCTTTGTGACTTTTTTTTTTCTGTTTTATAAGTTTCTACCTCTAAATGGGAGAAAGCAAGCATCTCATTCAATTGCTATGATAATTCGTGTAATATTTGTGYTATGGTTTGAATATTTGGTTTGAGTTTGGGCATCATTAATTAAAAAAATAACAGTTACATCTTTTCTATATTCTGATTTGGTTTTCTTTTCCTATCATAGAGAAACAGAGATTGTATTTTCCTCTACTCATTTCTGTATCTCATTTCAAAACAAAAATTCTTTGTCATATATTAGATGAAACGTAATAAACTCAGTAATTGTGATAACACATACTTTAAATAGAGGTAAAAACTGTAATTTTGAAAAATATTTCTTCTTTTCACCATGTAAGTATGTGTTAAATGACCTGAGACAGAGAGAAGAATTAAATATTTTATCAAGAAAGATTACATTTGTTTATAATTCCTCTGGTGAAAGAGCATTCATCATTCCTCCCCACCTTCTCCCCATCTTTTCATCCTGAACTATAATCCCATCATTTGCTTGACTGACTCTCTTGAACTTTGACATTTGGTTTACTCATGCAGTGTAAAAAAGAATTAAGCTGGAGCACCCACCCAGGTGGGATCTGTTTGCCTACACAGTCCTGGCTTCTCTGCTTCTCACTTCTCTTAATACAGCCAGCAACTTTAATCGGGTCACATCAGTCCTTGTCACAGACCGAATTTTCTTTTTAGAGACAGAAGGGAATCATTTCAATGTCAGATCTCTTCCGGACATTATCTATCTGTATACTTCCCCCCCTCCCCTGCAACTCTCCTCTCTCTATACCATCACTGCTTTTAATTAATATCCTCTCTTCCTTTCTTTGAGTCAGTGAGCCAGTGACAACCTATGATGTGTCATTTTGTATTACGTTATGCCATTTATTCGCTGGTATCTTGAGCATGGTGTTAGATCCCATTGTACAGCTGCAGATCTACTGTTTATTGCCATAGACCATTGCAATGAAAGGCAGAGTACTGCTTTTTAAAGACTTTTTCTTACATTTTGCATGTTTTGATGCCGAAAACAGGAATTAAATGACTAGGTATATAGGCCTATAGCATTTATATTAATGTTTAATTCACAATATAAAATTATAATACATTTAGACCACACTAACAAGATATGATCCCTGATTTTAATATGAAAAGGTATCAGCTCAATTTTTGCCATTGACTTAGTAGAACAGGGATTCATTCTTTAATTTTATTAAGATACCTATTAAAATGTAAGGTGTCTTGGAAAGAAATGTGATTGGAAGAGGATGAGACATCTGTTCCAGCACTGCTCACTCTGTTTTTATAATTTTAATGGTAACTCTGCTATCTATTGGGTTTTTTTCTGTATTTTTCAAAATTCTAAGCCAGTTTTTGCCCTTACTTCCAGAAGATACCTTTATATCTGCAGCATCAGCTTCTTTTACACAGATAGAGAGGGTGTTCAGAATGCCATAAAGTCAATAATTCCTCAGAGACTGAATATAGAAGACTAAATCTAGGCAATTATTACTGAAAATCTTAAAAATGGTTGATTCCAAGACAAGTTAAAAAAACTTTTTTAAGCTTCAAAAATAGAATAAATTTAAAAACTGATGTTTACTTGACAAGCTCAAGATAGTTAGCAGACTAGCTGGCATGTCATTAAGACAAATATTTAAATTTTGAATTATTAATTCTGTAATTCTGTGAATTATAAAATCAAGAATTATTGTTGAAGTCTTTGCTGATTGCCAGGTTTATTCCTGGTATATGACTGGTGTTGTTTAGCTATTTCTATTCTTTGCTGGCAAAAAAGCATGAAGGTGCCTATGCTACTACAACATGMCGTTCTATATCAGATTAAACATCTGTGTGAATGCATTTTACAGTCATAAATCTATCCAAAATACTAGTGCTATTCTCTATCTCAGTATGAGGAAAGTGGTATAAGCTCATAAAACTATGAACTTGATTGAACATAGGCAAACTTTTGAGTGATCTAGTCCCACCATCACCGTATTGTTGGCACTTCCGTTTGCATCCAAAAGAACAAAAAAGCGGCTATATAGAAACACATTACCAAATTAGATAGGACAGATCTCTTTCATAAAAGCAGTCACACTTCTGAAAATCAGATTATTACCTGAAGACAGAATTTTGCATGCAGGTAAGCAGAGAATTCTCATTTCACCTTTAATGCTGAAAAACTAATAGGTCACATTTTTTGTAGATGCAAAAATGATATGTTTGTGCAGTTAAGCATGGATGAATGAATAGTATATTTTTTAAAGTTATTTAGATGTTTTACAGAAACATAGCGTTTATATTTAGTAAGTTATAATGCATGGGTAACAAAATGTCTTGCAGGACCAATATGTACTGAATTTGACTCTTGAAATACTTCACATAGCAGGGCCTAGTTAATTTAAAATTTACATAATTGTAGTGTGCAACAAAAGGAGTGCTTGTGACTGACATYGTTGTAATATCTCATTCATCCTCTTGTCTTCTTTATTCTACAAAATACATTGCCARTGTCTTTTTTTGCCGCTGGTGATGATCATTGGCTGTTCATTTTGTGCAGAAAAAAAACTCATGCAGTTCATCTTTTCAACTTTAGTGATTTCATGTCTTTACTGGTTAGTGGTATTCTTATTAAAGCAAAACCAGCTGAAAAGCTCTATAAATCCTATTAATTTCTATTTTAACCACCAGGTAAGGAGGAGAAAAATATTATGCAAGTGATATTTTGCACAATGTTATGCAAAACAAGCATAAACAAATCAAATGAAAGCTCCAGTGGGCGAGCAAACACCGAAYAAAACCCCTGCTAACCCTTCCTTAAAGTAGACCCTTCAGTGGAGAGGGAGAGCATGGGGGAACAGCCATAGATAGCTCTCCTTCATTTTCCTCACAGCTGGACAATTAATTCACTCAGCCTCCTGAGTGGCTGGCTGATCTTCAAGGGTTTGTTGCATAATGAACATTTGCTTGACACTGTGGAAAATAATAATAAAAATATCTCTCATCCTTTACTTATTTTCCRTCAACAGCTAGCAGCTTCTGTAATTTTTGAATATGATTCTGCTACTTTTTTTTTTTTTTTTCCCCTAGGGATTTGTGATGAGAACTAGAGCTGCAGGTCACAAGAGGGCAACTGGCTACATCATGATTAAAATCCTTCCAGAGTCATTTAAGAATACTATTAAAAAACAGTTGTTTATGAGATATTGGTTGAAGTATTCRATATCTACCAGATGCAAATTCTTCTTCAATGGGCTAAAGCAGGGATAACATAAATCCAGTGAAATTTCCAGAACAGAAAATAAAATTGATCATGGACGCACACAATAATTGTTTAGAAACTGGGTGGAAAACATGTTTTCAATGACAGGAAGGAGAATATTTAGTTATAAAATTTTCTATAGCAGCCAGTTTGACTGACTGCTGCATGATAATAAGGAACATTTCCATCCAAATTCATAAAACGCTCAGGAGGAACATTCATGGACTGCTGAACAAAGTTGTGGTCAATGGATGGAGAGATACTCTTGCCTATTCCAGATATTTCCTAATGTATCTACAGCTGCACTCAAAATGATGAGGATTTCATCCCATTCTTTTACAGTTTGAAACTTTATTGGCTTATGATCACAGACTTTTTTTATTCTGTACCCCTGTAGGTTATAAAAGACTCATAATACCTTTGTGAAGGTAAAACAAAATTAATCATCTGAAATGTCTTCCATAAAATGGTCTGAATAAAGAGGATATAAGGTTTGGCATCTGTATTAAAATAAAGAAGTTATTAGAAATACTAATCATGATAATATCTCTTTTCAGAAGTGAAGAGCTCTATAACTAATACATAAAACCCACATATTTTGCAGATAAATAAATGTAGTGTCAAAATCTTGATCCTCTAACCAAACATTTAAAATGCAAAGGTAATGCATAAACCAACCACTGTTTCTGTGTTTAATTTTATTTCATTTTAAAAGGAGTAGGACTGGAAAAGAGAGACAGAGACATYAATTAGTAGTTTAATTATGCCTTTGGCCTTATCCGTAGAAGAGTAAACAAAATACTGTGTACAATGTCATCTATAACTGTGTCTGTATAAATTGAAAAAAACCCTAGCTTTCTTACATCCTAACTTCCAGTCTCCTGAGGATCAAACCACATACATGGAGTTTTGTGGTTGGGGTCAAAAGTTATCTGGACAAAATAGTACAGAGTATCAGCAGAGGATGGCCTCAAGTAYTGTTCCTTGTGGATATGCTACCTGCACACTGCAGAGCAGTTGGTCCCAGAAACTGAATAGTGAGAATGTGATTATTTGGTAATAGAATTTACATAACCCCTCTTGACACATTGTGTTGTTTTATTACCAGCATGACAGAGACTTCCAAATTATTTTAAGTGGTGCAAAACAGGCTGCTTTTCTCAAATAATATCAGCTGGTTTTGTCCTGGAAGTCCTTCTAAAACATAATCAGGTAAATTTGCTTATTTTATCTACTTCAACTTTTTAAAATATGGAAGAGCAGTATCAACACTACCCAAAATAATTAAAACTAATGTCCAAAATCAAGCAGTTTCGCAAGTTGTGATGTAAAGTATATTGTTTATGAGCAATACCTACAAGAACACATTACATTTTTCACATAACAAAATCATACACTAGCTAAATGATGATGGAATTGAAGTCAACTTTTATGTCTTTTTCCACTGAATTACCTTCACTTTTGTGGTTAGACCAAGGTAACACACTTTAGTAATTTGAACTGAAATTATACAACTGCAATCTCTTTATATGTTAAGTTGATCTTCTCATATTATACACCTTCACCAGAAAGCAGTAGTAACTGCAAAGCACACATGTAATATTTGCAATAGTTGTAATTCTTTTGAAGGAAAATACTGACTGTAGTTGTGAGTCAGACTGCAGAGACAGTTTAGGAGTCAGTCAAAGCCCTTCATCAACAGGCTTTTTCTTTAGTCCATTTCAATACTTTTTTTCATCTTTCACATAGTATATTATATAGTCAAAAGAGAAATATAGAGAGCATTCCCAGACAGAGATAATGTCATACACAATACCGTATTTATTCAAAACTTCTTTCA
This sequence comes from Oceanodroma leucorhoa, assembly GCA_030449065.1. NCBI lineage: Eukaryota > Metazoa > Chordata > Aves > Procellariiformes > Oceanodroma > Oceanodroma leucorhoa. The sequence continues at coordinate 26,443,939 of JASVER010000001.1, read as the reverse complement.
TTTTCTTCAGTGTGGCCCTGCCAGGGTTCATTGGCCTTTAACTCCTGACAGAGTACAACAAAATCTGTAGCATATTTCTTTAGAGAAGCTCCACATATTTTAAACCTAAATGAAATCCAAGTTCACAAAGAGATCAACACATTATCTACATAAATTATCTACTCTCGTCCTTCTGATGGGCCTACATTTTGGTAAACTTAAGTTTCTAAATTGACATTGATTATGTTTTGCCCCAATTRTCTAAAAACTTGCTTTAGGACTATTTGCCAATACGACATCAACCATTTCTGCTACAGTGATTTGCCATTCAGGACCAAACAGAACAAAAGATACTTTAAAAAAAAATTGATCAATTGAACCATTCCTTTTGTGCAGCCTCCAGCACAGCCACTTAAACAAAAAGAAGTAAAAATAAATTTGAAAGGCCTCTTTTATGATGTGAATGGTTATTAAATCTCAGACACAGTTAATGGAGACATTCATTGAAATGGAGGGTGAGGGGTAGAGATGGAGAGGATAAAACAGTATCAAGAGATAGATGTACCTGAAACAGTATCTCTGTTACACAAGAATGATGAAGACATCTTAAAAGATTTTATTAGGAAGAAAGGGGATGCTGATGAGCTCCACAGGAAAGATAAAGCAATTCTCTCCTCCCTTGGACAAGGCATCCTCCCCTCCTACTTCTTACCCTGCCTTGTGGTCTACCAGCTATCTTCCCTCTTCTATTCCTGGATTGCTGCAGGCAGATTGATGGCACTTTGATGACTGACCCTTTTGCAGTCTTTAACCTTCCTCAGATGACTTCTTTTTGTTTGGTGGACTCTTCTGCTGCTTCAGCTGTTACTGGCCATGGGTTGGTTCGCTGTCCCCTATTTCCTCAAAATTAATGTTAAATAGTAATTGTGGTTATATAGACCAGTTGTACCTGAAAGAGCTGCCATTTTTTCTGTTTCTTATTTAACAGTGCGAACTGAATCTGCTCCCCAAGGAGCCAGATGGGGCACCGTGACATACCTCTGCAGGATTTGCATCTGGTCAAATTTGAAGTCTGTGTCAGAGCTGGGAGCTGAGCAGTTGTACTCAGTTGCCGTTCAGTATTATAACCTGCCTTTCTTTCTAAACTCAAGAGACTTGCACTAATTTCTAATGAATAAGTTATTCTGCAACATGCAGACCATGTAATAAGTTTCTTGTATTATGCTAAGTGCATTTATTTAAATGTCATTGACTCAAGTGAGGCTGTGTGTGTGGCTGATATACTGCATTGACCAGAGATGTTTTCCTAGAACCTGGCCAAATTAATCATGGAAATGTAAAGCATGCCTCACAGTGTTTATAGATGATGTAGTTATATCTATGCTGTAAATTACGTATTATGTAGAAGAGTTGTTAGAGCATAAATGCACACTACTTGTAATAGCTTCCAAAGCAATATAGAATGAAGAAGTAATTTTTCCTGGAAATTCTCAAAATGTTCACTTGGCTATCCAAATCAAGTCTGAAATTTGTTGCTTCTTTCAAGAGTGATGAGATGAATTAGACTGTGGCAGTGATGAATATTGAAAAATGCCTCTGAACAAACTAACTGTCTGAATATATGGAGGCTTCAATTCAAAGGTGTTACCCCAGGAGTTCACTGAAGAGTTCATATTTGTGAATGTTTTGCTGTCTGTTCTACTTGATGATAGCAAAGAGCTTTGCAGACTGATATCCAAAGCTACAAATATCACATGTAAAATACATGCACCTATATGCATACAGGCTATACTGCCATGTCAGTCTTTTCACTTTCAAGAACTGCTTGTGAATAAAAACATTGTAATTTTATACCCAATGCAGCATCTTCTGAAATGTTAAAGTTCTGAATTTACCAGTCATCTCTTCTTCCCTAGGACTACACTGGTGAGTGAAATACAATAGCTTAAGTACTTTGCTGTAGCACAATAATCATAATAAAGCATAAATAAATCCACCAATTTACCTGTATTCACTAGAGATTAGTGTTCTAATCTATGAGACCATGCCCGTGTTGGTATTATTATCTGAAGCATGACCTGAACCTGTGGGCAACAAGAATCTAGAGATAGAACTGCAGACATTGCTGACACCATTCATTCCTTAGGAGCTCATTTCAATGTAAAAATAGGTGAAAAGGCTTCTTGAGGATAATCATAGAATCATTGAATCRTTTAGGTTGGAAAAGACCTTTAATACCATCGAATCCAGCCATAAACCTAACACTGCAAAGTCCCACTGAACCGTGTCCCCAAGCGCTACATCTACACATCTTTTAAATACCTCCAGGGATGGTGACTCCACCACTTCCCTAGGCAGCCTGTTCCAGTGCTTGACAACCCTTTCAGTGAAGAAATTTTTCCTAATATCCAATCTAAACCTCCTAACCTGGTGCAAYTTGAGGCCATTTCCTCTCATCCTATCACTTGTTACTTGGGAGAAGAGACCAACACCCACCTCACTAAAGCCTCCTTTCAGGTAGTTGTAGAGAGTGATAAGGTCTCCCCTCAGCCTCCTCTTCTCCAGGCTATACAAGCCCAATTCCCTCAGCTGCTCCTCATAAGACTTGTGCTGTAGACCCTAATCATCCAAGCTCAGGTGGTAGCTCATAAATAGAAAAGTATTTTCTACCACTCACTCTCACTTCTGCTTCTTCACTACTCACCCCTTTACAAATTCTTTGCCTTCAGTGTACTTGCCTACTGATCTGCCCTGGATGCCTGGTGCTTTGTGACTTATCAGCAGTCTGTCATCTTGTATTTCACAAAATTCTTCTCCAAAAACCCAGATATGTTTTGTCACATGAACTGTTGTTAACAAGCTTGTTTGGGTTATAACCTCCATAGCAAAGCTCAAAGCAGTTAGGCAGCAACTTATGATTTTTGGCAATGTTTCTTGTCCTCATTTTTTCTTCCATCTTTTGACTGCTTTTTGAACTAAAGGTACAGCCTTCAATATTAAAAAAAAAAAAAAAAAGGGTGGAAATCCCATAAATTTTCTGATTTTTTGGAAACAAATGAAAAAATACATATCTTCACAATGGCTGCTTTCCATCTAAGATCCAGAAAGACAGAGAAAGAACATATTTAGAAAGTTCAAATTTAAATTATCCCAGATCTGCAATATTTATAGATAAATACAAGGCATAGACAATTTTTCCATTAAGTCCTTTCAATATTATCTTGTCTTGGAAATAAATCTCATTTTATGAAAGTCTCAGATGTTATGCTATGTCTACATTAGGCTGAAGGAAGATTTCCAGACCCGTATGGGCAAAAGAGATGAACAAATGGTCTTTACGCTTTGACTGTCACTATTAATTTTCCTGACACTGTTTGCTTACTGTTAATTATGCATGCACTAGCTAGGATGTTAGGAATGTCAGACCAGGTTTGCTGAAATGGTAAGTAAAGTTGCAACAAACKCAAGGGAATGAAAATACTGAATAAGTAAAAGGTTGTTATTTATAATAGATGGGACTTCTAAAGCAATATTGATTTAGAAAAGGCTCACTTGACAAGAAATATCACTGTGTCGTTAACCAATATTAATCACCAGATGATGGTGGCCTTTTTAAAAAATTGTTCATTTGATAGTATTATTACTAAAGTCCAGACCAGGATACAATACATCACACCCAAGAGAAATATTTGCAGAAACTTTCCAGAACACTAATGGCTCCTTTATAATGTTAATTCCCACCAATGACGATGGGTAAATCTTGATTTCTTTACACAGTTTCAGCCAGTTGTTTTTAATTTTGAGGACAGAATATCAAGTATTACTAGGGGAACACAAGCCCAAGTGAATTGAAAGTGAACCCTTCCCCTGTAACTCTGTGCTCTCACGGGAAAGTGCCACACATATTCAAGTAAAATTGAAGGCTGGATTTTAGGTTCTTTTAAGCTGCTGCTGTTGCCRCACTGAGTGAATTTATAGCAGTATTGGCACGGAAGGAAGGTCCCAGCCATTGTACTTTCATCGTGAACACACTGAGAAACCTTTTTTCTTTCATTTGGTTCCTCCATTCTTTTGTAGCCCTTGTAGCCCAGCAGGATCTCAATATAGCCCAAGGTCTTGTCTTGATTTGTCTTAAATTGTTTATTGCACTAGCTATGAAGTAGTCAGGTGGCTAAAGTCTACTAGCAAAATCAAATGGTGGTTGTTGCTAAACTACAGGCCTTGTTCACTACTATTAATCCCTGCATTTGTTCAAACTTGTTTTACTAAATTGTTTCATCTAAAGTTTAACTGTTTGAGCTAATGCTTACCAGTACCATATATGGTAGTACTTCCCTGTATCATTTATATCAAAGGTCCTGCAAACAATGATAAGAAAACAATTTTTAAAATATAGAATAACAGACCAAATGGAAAAGAAGCATACTGACAAACATCAACATAAAAAGGGCCCCAAGCAAATGCAAAAATTTGCAAAAATTTGAAGAGGACCTGAAGAAGAAGGTACCACCAAAAACACTGAGTTAACAGATCTCCRTAGCTACCATTTTCCTGCACTTGCCTAAGGGAGACAGGCAGGGACGAGGAAACTGTGYGTGACCATAACAGTGAGAAAGAAGTTGTGATAAGAGTGGCAGCTGTAAGGTAGAATATTAATGATTTAATTGTATGATTGCTTTCCCCACCCCTTTTATTTTGGTTGAGAAATTTTGATTATTGGTGTGTTTTGTGGAATAGTAATGACTTCTGCCATATATCAATATCAGCCATAATACTACCACCAGTATCACTAGTAAATTCATGCTTCTGTATATGAGATATGTTTCCTTTTTGCTCATAACAAACTTCTGAACATACCACCAGGGAGTATGCAGGTTACTCCTAGTGCTGAGAAGATCCAGAATACCTCAAAAGACTAGGATGTGGAGGAGGTGAGGTSCTTCCTCCAAGTTGCCTGGCAGAATTTACCTCAGTCCCCTTAACTGTCTAAACTTTCAGAAATCAGACACGAATATCTCACTCCATATTTTTACCTACGTAGGCTAATACGCAACAACCTCATTCTGGTCTTTACTGTTCCTATCTTGCTGAGAGAAAGATCCAAAGTTTGACACTCCCCACWACCCAAGGTATTTGCAAAAGTGATGTTTCCAACATAAGGAAACATACGGTATCTGGGAATGTTCTCCTGCTTAAGCTTTCTGTCAAAAATRGTATTAGGGTTATAGCTTATTCGAGGCTATGTTTTTCATTTTTGTTTAGCTTTTATCTTAAAAACCATCTGTTCCAAGGTTTGTGCATTGGTTCTAAGTGTATGTAAAAAGTGCTGGAGGATGCTTGCTCATTGCCTTCTTTCCCCTTTTTCTTTCTCTGCTTTATTTTTTCGTCTCTTTTGCTATATTCTTCTGCTTAAAAAATGTCTATTCTTTATCTTATTAGGGATTCTCTGAACAAATGAAACATTTGTCTCCCATGCTTTCTCTAGTTAATAAAAATGGTTCCTTGTATTGCTTCCTACATTGTGCTTCTAAGCTTTTACTGACAACTGTCTTTTTTCAGATTATTTTACTACATACATATATACACATATTATATATACATATACACATAGATACATACATACATGCAAAGAATCACATATACTTCTAGTCAGAGGACATCCAAAAATATACAAACTCATAAGCTGTGACTGGTAATAAAAAAACAAATGGGCAGATTTGGTAATGATGAACACCAACGCAGCTCAGAATTTAGCCTCACTCAGTTGTCACASCTTTATCAGACTTACTTGAACAGAGGAACTTCAGCTGAGAGGTGACTGTGTCATCTAGAACAATAACAATGCTCTAGTGAAATGTTTCTGCATTTACTGTGCTATCATTTAATAGGTTTGCCTCACACTGAGCACGTGAACAAAACCTTTGTGCTGGCTGGCAGTGGCGGTTTTATTTAGCCTTTCTTTCTGGCCTGGCTTTCTGCTAGACCACAGCCTCTGTTCAGAAGTGCAGTCCTTGCCTTGCAGGAATATTGGAGGTGACAGTGATGACATTCCCATTGCTAGTCATGTGCAATGTGGGTACCTCTCATGGCCTTGCAAGTCCTGGTTCTAAGTAGGAAGATAAAGTGACAAAAGGAACTAATTTGCCTTGATWTCGGTCATAGTCAGATGCACAGGTCCAAAGATAGAAATAAACATGAAGTTCTTATTATGAGATACATAAAAGATACATCTGCATCATATAACCACTTGTAAATTAATGCACTAATAGGAGCAGTCAAACAGGATCAAAGGAAATAATATGCTTAAGGTAAAGCCTGACCCTAAAATCCTCCAATGTTTCAATTTTGTCATGAGTACTGGCTACAGAAATTGAACCTTTCTTTTCTTTATAAAGAGATATGGCTTCCTATGAAAGTACTAGATTTGGGAAACTAAATTTCTGTGGTGTCATACTACATCTAAATTCATACAAAATGTTGTGTTTCAATACTATGGTGTGGTGAAGAAGCTCCAGAAAGATCAATACCACTGTATAAACCTTCAAAAAAAYCTCTTTAGAGCTGTAGCTACGAACACCTGTGTTTCGATGTCCCGGAATTCAGTCATACCTTTTGCCGTGCAACTCAGCTACATCTCAGAAACTTGATGTATTAGATAGATTCTTGAGATTTCCAAATGAAAAAACTCCACTATAACTTGTTTCTTTTCTTTCCGGCAGCTTCAAAGACTATAAGTCCTTTATTTTGGTAGGCATTTATAACAAGTATAATTATTTTCTGTGGGGTTTTTTTCCTGGATTCAACTAGATTATTTACCATGAGTAAAACATTAATAAATTTTTTCTTACTTTACAAATTAAAACTCAGAAAGATTGTGTTCTYTTTTCTTTTATATACTCCTTCATGTTAAGTTTTATTCTTCTTTAAAAAAATATATAATTCTTTAGAGGGTAATTAAGTATTAATCTATGTAATATTAGTAACTGATTTTTATCAATCTCTTCCTGTGAAGCTGAAGAATATAGTGAGACAGAGAAAGAAATACAGGCTGTTATTCTATTATGGATGAAAAATTACGATTCTACTTTAAGACATTGAAAAGTTCATTAGTTACAGACTTTAATGGGTCTTTTTCTTTTGGTGAATATGCATATTTCACTTTCAAAATCAGAAGTATCACATATGAACATTTCTGATAACTCACAGAGACCATTTTTCCCCTTGGATAAATTAATGTAATTTCTGTCTACATGTTTCTGTCAGTAACCTTWTGGGATCCTGCAATTAATATAAAAACCTACCTGTGTCATACATGTGTATCCCTCTGCTTTTTCTAAAGTAGGAAAATCTAATCTCTTGAACAGAAAAAAATGTGTTCATTTTGTATCACCATTACAACTCTTTTGTTTAGGAGAGTACTTAAAACCTCAGTGTATAGACTGAAATAATGGTCAGGGAAAATAGATTACTATATTACTTTTTCTTAATTTTAATGAGTAAATGGCATTTGTGCTCATCCTAAGTAACAAACATGACAAAAAATAATGATATAAAAAAAATATTTTAGCACAGTGCCAGATATGAATTATAGAAAACGTCAGTAATTAGTGACAAAACTACATATTCCTTCTGTGTAAAGTAATGAATACAGAGAATTCTTATAAACTATTTACATTATAAAGAAATTCAGTATTCTTTTAGTATATCTGCATAAATATATTCAAATATTAATGGCAGAAGGTCAAAAAAGTATATATTTTATAACAGCTCTGCACTTCCACATCTGTTTCTAGGCAAAGGATTTTAAAATATTTAGGGCAAATTACACAAAAACATGTAATTGACACAGAAGTCTGAGTCTCATTTTCTAATGTCTAAGTAGCTGAGGGCACCTAAATATGCAGGAGAGGCCTAGCTAGAATTGCAAATATTGACCTGTGATATGTTTACTAATTAATCACTTGGACTATTCTACATTAGCTATGCAGAGCATAAGAAGTCACCTGAGCTGCATGACATGTTCCTGAAGAGATATCATCCCACTTTACAAACAAGAAGAGTAAATAATATACAATACATTTTCTATGAACTTTCTGGTTTAGGGCAGCGTTAGCTGAGTTCTGAACTCCTATGTGCAAAACACAGATGCACACATGACAACGTATTTTTCAGAAATCAGTGAAAAGACAAAAAAAGTCTCATTTCCTTCCTTAAAGATGAACAATACAATCTTAATATTCTCTGAATGGGCTTTCCTTGGAAATTACTTCTGTATGCAAGTTATATCTAAATTCTCTTTAGCCTGGCCTGATGTTACCTAGGAAAACTAGATGAGAAATGTCTCCAACAATTTTGCTTGATTAACTCAATGGAATTCTGTAAGGATAAAGACAACATGTAGTAGACAAAATTTAGGCTGATCGATCCAGTCAGCCTAAAAGATTGTAAATCTTAATTTTTAAGACTCTYTAATTTTTCTTAAAAATGCAAACAAACAGACAAATAAAAAGCCCAAATCGATCCCTCCTRTACAAAAAAATCAAACCTATCCTTTCCCCCATTATGCAACATTCCAATTGACAGACTCTTGAAGCTGAGAACACAAACATGTGACAGACCTTTTTGCATTGCTTAATGCACTGCTGGAGGCACTCAGGCATTGAAATGATTGTCACATGATAAGACTACATGTAGAAGTAATTGATCTAACCCACAAATGCACAGCACTATCTTAGCTTTCTTTACCTATTGTTGGTAACAGCAAAACACATCTAAAACCAAGTCCACAATCAGTGGGTGGAGATGGAATAGCGCTTTCTTCCATTCTCTCTGCAAAACGTGTTCAAGAAGCAATTAGGCTGAGAAGGACYTTAATTTATGAAAGTGTTGTTTATATAATGGTTTGGAAAGGCCAGGCACTAGGGACTGATTGACAGAAGCTTCAATGTGTGTGGAGAGACTTGTAGAGATCCTGGGAATAAATCACATTTGCCTGTGGGGCACTGAATGTGAGCAGTAGAAGCAAAACTTTACAGGAGCCAGAGAATTAAAATGCATTTTTCTCCTCTTTCTCCCCACCTTTCTTTTCCTCTTCTTCCTATCCCCAGCGACCCTGAGCAGTACACATGATACTCTTTGGTTAGTATTAAAGGCAGTAGGAAAAAACAAGCAAGAAAAGACTTTTAGCATTTTAGAAAGAAAACAACAGAAGTAAGAATGCATATAAACAGAGAATCAGAAAATGAGGATGCACTTGGAATGATATGATACCATAAAATCAATTATTCAGAAGAATCAGGAGATCGGGCTAAAAGCATAGRTAGGAAACAACAACAGCAACAACAAGAAAAGGAGATGGGTAAAAAAAAATTATCAGCACTGTGCCTGCATAATGATTTTCCCTGGCTTATGTAAATACTTCTATGGACATTCTCATTTTCTGTATGAGACCACAGTATGACCGTAGTGCATCAAGGAAGAAGGCAGCATTTCTCTGTCACTGCTCAAAACAGTTCTTCAATAATTAAATAGCCATGACCTGAAGCTCATCAGGCATTTAGAACATTAGGAGTAGCTCTGGTAATGATAGGTTAAATGCGTGTGAGTGTGTGGAGATCTTACAAAAACAGGTTAAGTGCAGTTCTGCTTCAGAATTGATTCTTTAGGTATTGCCAACAGAAATGTAGGGTTTGCTACTAGAGGTTTTGTGCAAAATTTAACATGGACGTAATACGACCGATAGCACTTGGTTAACATTGGGCCTAGCAGCATTACTTAATCACCAAGCCATACTACAGCAGTTGTACAAAATTCCCAAAAACAACTCCCCTGCCCCATTCATAAAYCTAGGAAGTCACTAATCAAAAATCAAAAAATATAGTTTTGGAATTGAAATGCAGAGTTAAGATTGCAGATTTCCTCTTCATGCATTGCTTTAAAACATGGGGGATTTTCATGCCTCCTAAGTTTAARCGCTCTGAGGTTGGAGGCTAGTGTGCACATATGGCTGAAAGGCAGAGAGGCTCCTCCAGGGAGTGATTTCAGATAGGAGCCAAAGTTATGTGTCCCAAATCATTCACTAGATGATTCTCTTTCTCTTGTTTATACATAGGTACTAGACAGACTAGCCACTAGGCATATTAATTGGTTGGGTTGTTATGCCTCCCTGATGCCTTAATTTATGCAGTAGGATGAACTACTGTTACAAAGCAAGCAGAAAATCTGTTAATACAAAGAAAAAGGGAACAGGTTCACTACACCAGTGAATGAACACAGAAAATATTCAAACAAAAAATCAGATCTTCTTAATATTGCTAGCATTTTTAATGAAAGTGTAAAGGATTTTTATAGTGTTGTTCATGCATTATCTTTGATCAATTGATATTGATGGGGCATACACAAAAGAGTCCAGGTATTCTTAAATGAGACATCCTGAAGATAGCTGACCCTCAAGCCAACCCTTATGACCCAGCTATACATAACTTAGGTTTCCTGAACTTGATCTTTCATATACCTGATTCCACATACTGAATTCTTCTTGACTCAAAGGCAGCTGTACTCTATGCTGTGCAGTAGTGTTGGTTTTCTTGTTTTCACCTACGCAGCTCCAGGTGCCTGAGTAATTACAGCCCAGGTTCTGGTTGCTACTCTGCAGGAATCATGGTCAGGCAAAAAGGAGCAAGGTAAGGCTGTGAATAGCAGCCAAGTAGAATTGCAATCTGTAGATTTTTAGAACTGTATGTATGACTGCCTTGGTACATATGATATCTCATATGAGAAAGCAGCAAAACTATACCACTTACTTTTTGCTATAACTGGACGGAGAGGAAGATACAGGGCTTTGCCACACTACTTGGAGGCATATAAATGAAGAAATCTTTCCTCTGTGGTCTAAAAAGCTCTAGAATTATTTTATTCAGTATAGTTAGCTCAGTGGGAAACCTCCAGCAGCAGCTGCAATATGGTTGGGAAGCTAGGTTAAATCAAATAATATTCATTTAAGCAACCTTATTGCTACCATTAACCTTTTCCTACAATCAGAATTCACATTTGTTCCTTTTTTCTCGATCACTCTCTATGCTGACCTATATAGTCAGAAGGAAAGGCTGGCAAGGGCATAAGAGAGGAACTAGTTATCTTCGAAGTAAGCAAACTTAAAAAACCAGCTTGATGAAATATTCTCATTTTTTTGGTGTGAAATATTATTCTTTATACATTTTTTCATCATGGTACATTATTTTATCCAGCCCCTGGATCTTGAAATTCTACCCTTAGTACAGCAGATTGCTTAGTCTGCACAGAAAATGTCATGCAGCTCTATTATAAAAGGAGCTTTCTTTCTCCAAGAAAGGTGGATTATTATATATTTAGAAGATATTCAGAGATGGTAAAGGTTCAGACTACAGAGAAAAATCTTCAGTTTAATGTGAATGTGGCTCTTTGCTCTGCTGGGATTTAACTTCATTGATCTTTCAGAATGTTCCTGTCAAATGCTATTTTGCATAGTCTGTAAGGAGGAGAGGTAGCCCATCAGCCAATGTGTTGCAGACCTTTTCTGTGTGGCTCACAGAGGATGCCAGTTGGTTACACCCTGCAGCTGACAGTCTCCAAGTTGAAGTCTCTTACATGGTTAGGGCTCTACTACTTGGGTGGGTGGAACGGAAAGCGTCAATAAGGCATGAGTCGAATTAATGGAAATTAAAAGTATTAAAAGGGTATGATTTTTCCGTATTATTTTTGCAACTGATACTAAAATATGCAACAATGTTTTCTTGGGTGGCTGTATCTCATTCTTGTCAGCTGCAGCAAATACAGTCTTCCAGAGGGGAAAACCAGAATACTTTCTGCAGTCAATGAGTATATTGTTCAGATTTCTGTGTTGAGTCTAAATTTTAATTTCCCAACTTGTCTAGCACAGACAGCTTACTATTTTACACTTCCCACTGGAAGTCGGAAGCCCCAGGTAGACTCTTTACAGTGACTCTACTGTAAAAAAGTAGCTATGAGTAGGTGATGCATTTTCTGTCTGTCATCCCTAGTTAGATAAATATGCATATAGTTCAGGGGACTATTGAAAAATAAAAGGCTGCTTGATTAGAAAGTGCTTTCTCATACTACATTCTTCTCACTTATGCAGATCTAAATTAACCTCCTGGGACCTTGACTTTATCTGACAAATCAGTTCCTCATCTTCATTAGCTTTGTTTTGCTACATGATCTAGATTGTAAAACATTTCCTCAAAAATATATATATGATATGATAAATATAAAAAATACTGACTGAACAGTTCTTATATTACAGGGTCCAATATGAAGTCCTATAACCTCCACATGGCTAGAGGTAGAAACAAATTCAATCTGAGTAAGCACACAGAAGAGAGGAACAGGTGCAGCTTATTTATCACTGATGTCTGTTGCCCTTAATGATCTTAGGCATCAAGGTCCCAAGGCAGCAAGTCCCAAGAGATCTTTGATGAGGGAAGCTGGAAAAAAAGCATGGCTCTTACTTATGCTGAAGGTTTAGTCTGGTTCCATCAGCCTCCTTTTCTGCCYGCTTTGCAGGCTTATTTTGGTGTAAAGAGACATTTCTCAAGCTTGTTCTACATCCTACAGGTCTTGCAGATTGTACTGTTTGCCCATATTTGCCCTTACCTTGTTTGTGCAACTATACCAGAAGTTTTCATTTGCTCCTTTGCAGCAATGGCTATTATTTCTATATTTAAGCTTAGCATTGTTAGAAAATGCTATTAGTGGTTCTACAATGTTACAAAATGATAATATACTACTGCCAGTTACACTATTTCAGTGTACTTGTCTGGGTTTGAGGCGAGCAACTATTGATCACTACTTGCTTTGGGTGCAACAGGCCTCTGCCTTGGCAAAGTATGTGTCAAGGGGACCTTGGTTCAAGACAGGAGAGAGGGGTATGGGATCATGCTTGGGAAGGAAGGAGCTGTGTAAGACTAGATCCCTGTACAAGACACTCAATAGGGAAAGACCTCTAAGATCATCAAGTCCAACAAGAACGTTGAACAATGAACATTGGGTCACCTTCAAAAATGGTACTGTGAATATCCGCACAACAAACTGTGATGTTCTGGTGCACTTTTGGTACCCATAAACTGCAACCAGTACAAGTGGAATTTAATGGCCTTTCATACTATTATTAGCATTAAGCAGCCATTCTAATAACACCACATTCTCCAATTTTTTTGCCATCCTTTTTTGTGTAATTTTTCCACCATCTTTTTTTTTGTGTAATTTTTCCACCTGGCTGCAGCACTCAATCCTTCACCTCAAGTAACAAAATCTCTTCTCTCCCAAAGCACCACTACTAGCCCTCTTCCCGGGCCATGGTTGGCCTACTCTGTGTGTGACAGAAACACTGCACAACTGACACATTGAGAGGAAGGTGAAAAGGCTTATGCAGGAGCAAGCACACAGAAGAGATGTGCGCTGCTCATCTTTTGACACAGGGATGAGATCTAGGGACAGGAGCAAGGTTTTAAATCCTCTCTGCTTCTCCCTGTGTGATTGTATGACAGGAATCATTTCCAGGGGTGTACACCTTCACCAGACATAATAAATTTTTTAACAAATTTCCAAATGTTAAAAAAAAGAACCAAACAGGCCTTGTAAGCTGAGACTTTACCATTAGCAACTGAGGGAAACTCTCTTTGTGGGCAAGTTGTCCTCTAGCTGCCTACCTACAGTGTCTACCTCTCCTCTTTCCTCTGCGCCATCAGCTGCTGTCCCCTACTGGAAACAGAATCCCAGTGTAATCCCATTGGAGACTTTTCTGTGTTATGTCTGGCATTTCATTGTCATTCACTTATCAAGAATCTTACATTCCTCAGCTTTTTCTTCCCTTTTGATTGTTTACTGTAGCCCTTGACTTGCTAACACTGCTTCTCTTTTTGCTTTACAAAATCCTTCAGAGAAGGATATTAAGAATATGTCCAAATGCTGTATTACGAAAATGTCTGAACAAACTGTGTGGGTTTCAAAAGCCATACAGAATGGCATCAAATATAAGACAATCTTGCTGAGAGGCAAAGTATGTTAGCATGAGTGTCTGAACATATTCAGAATCTGAATGGGTTTGTGTCCCATCATTCTGAATGTAAGCAGAAAGAGTTCAAGTTGCCTGCAGTAATTGATATATTTCATTGATATACCTTCACTGTAGCACCCTGAAAGATGTAGTCTTTGTCGATAACATTATGTTTATCAACACTTCCATTCCCAATCTGCATTGGCAGTTTCTCTTGATTTTTTTTTTTAAATTGTTCTGTCTACTCAGAAGCCTTTAGCAAATTTTGTCCTTGGAGATAGTTGTTATTCTCACCATGCCATACTATCTCTCTGCATACAGTATTTTACAGTATTAGTTTTCTGTGTTTTTACACATAATGTTGATATGCTGATATCCTGTCCCTTAAAGGTTGCTTTTGTCACACGTTGAAGCAGCAGCTAGAATGTGCTGAACAACAAGGGTGTCTGGCATTTTAGCCTTTTTTGGACAGCTGAGTATAAAAGTTATCCAAAACCACAACTGTAAACTGAAATGAAAGAAAATCATGCTTTAATCTGTTTATATAAAGACCAGATCTGAGAGATCTTCTTTCCCATATTTATTTGATTTGTGTAGATACATTCCTAATCTTCCTGCGCAGGGATTCTGCACCCTATATTTGYTAGGTTATTTCTCTGTGAAAGCAACCTAGTTTTACGAGAAAATTATTTTCGGTGGAGAGAGAACATATGATAGTCCTCTTATATCTCACGTACAGCTATGCAGATGTAGTCTCCCAAATTTATACACTCCTACACATTCAGAGCAGAGTTCTGGCAAGTGTTTAACTAAACTAACAACTTCCTGACTTATTTGGGAAGTGCTGGCAAAATTTTCTGGCAAATGTAGGTTTGGCAGAACAATTGTCTTCTCCTGTAGACTCACAAAACAATTTAGCTTGGAAGTGACATCTCTGTTCCAAACTCCCATTCAAAGCAGGGTCAGCTTTAAAGTTGAGCAACCATTTAACAAATTCCTAGAGAGCAAACAATACATCCCTTAATGTATGTTCTTATGAAGTGTTTCTATTCATTGAATCAATACCATAGGATATCATTCTATAAGTTAAGAAACTTATGCCATACAAACGATTAAACAAGACAAATGACTGTAGCTTATTTTGACCCTTGAGACCATACACAATAATCATCCACTATGTTGGGTTAACAGTATCTTTGAGACAATCCATAACATTTTTAAAGATTTTATTTTCTACAACACCATTGCACTTTCCTACATACTACTTAGTAGACAAGAAGAAACCCTCCCTGGCAGATACAATGTCTGTGAACCAGCTTTTTGTCTTCTTCCATTTGCTCACTAGTCCACCTTTCTATTAACATGATGCTCACACAACATAAAAAGCATTTAAGAAGCAATTGTGACTTCTAACATTTCTTTATGCTGATCGCAACTATAATTTTCTCCTAGCTAATTTATTCTGCTGTTGCCTTTCATTTTCTTGTGAACTCTGTGGGGAAAGACAATCTTCCTCTTCCACGGACAGCTCTTGTCACATTTCTGGTGCTACTACTGTACCAATATTAAATGAAGACAACAGTGAAATAGTAGGTCCCTACACAGCCCTCTGGAGCTGCAGCAGAGCAGCATGTTGTGGTGTAGCAGAGGAAGAAAGAACCAAGAATCCATTTGTAATAAAGCTGGCTTCAGAGCAGATTCAGCTAGAGAATTATGGTGCTACAGATGGCATGCATGCAAATTCCCTGCTCATATGTATTCATTGTAATTCTGCATGGAAAAAGGAAGTAGTAACAAAATGAACAAAATGTGTAGCAACTTTTCTTTGAGGAAACCCTACGTTGGGTAGGACTCTTCAGCATGAAATGTGGATGTGGAGTATTTGTTAGATATTCATAAAAAAATGAAACATCACAAAGAAGATCAGTGATGAATGATTTATTAGCACACCAAAAAAAACCACCAAAAAGCCAAACACCTGTAAAGTTTATTTCCACGTTAAGGGGCTTAGTCTAAATAGATTTGAAAAGGTACTAAACACAGACATGGAGGAGAGAGCGAGCAGTAACTATTACAAATAAAAATCCAGATGCAATCTAAACCTCTAGAACACCCTAAACTAGAAGTCAGGGGGGTAAAGTGGGAGAAGGCTCCTTCTTTAACCAACTGTAATTGTCCACTTTCACAGACAGAAAATTGGGCTAGATGCAACTTTCGGTCTGATCATGCAGAGCTTTTCATCT
Organism: Oceanodroma leucorhoa; assembly: GCA_030449065.1. Lineage (NCBI taxonomy): Eukaryota > Metazoa > Chordata > Aves > Procellariiformes > Oceanodroma > Oceanodroma leucorhoa. The sequence goes on along the minus strand of JASVER010000001.1, from coordinate 26,427,664 downwards.
GCCACATACTCACTGTACAGGTGAGACCAAATACCTTTCTTTGCATGATACATACTCGGTAAGCATAAAGTTAAAAAAAAGCTGGGAAAAAATACTTGTTTTCTTGTCTTTTTATTTTAGCACATTTATCTAAATTTACAGTGTCACTGACAGCAAAAGGTTGCAGTTAAACAAGCAGAGAAGTTATTTCAGATTCAACTAACAAGCTATTTTCACAGACCAGAAAGCTTTGGTAAAATACTCCCAAATTATCTGTTGGAATGAAACTGGAGTATTTTAACATTTAGTAAGAGTATTTTTTGTTAGGTGAGTGACCGCATAGCAGAGAACAATATTTACTTGACAGTTTGCAATTATTACTTGAAATAAAATAACTTAAGCTCTTGTTAAATTTGGCTTTGTAAGCTTTCTTGAGGAAATACAGATTAGAACAGACATAATCTATCAAAAATCAAATAACTCAAGCCTTATTTCAGATGTTTCAAGGAAGTTAAGTGCAACTTTCATAAAACTCTATAAGCAAATAATTAAAAGTAAATTCTAGCATTCTGAAAAATTCTGCATTGGTATTTATAAGAATAATAATGATACCAAGTAGACCAAGAGGTCTGAAACACTAAGCCATCTTAGGGGATCATGTGAAAGGGGAAATAGGAGTTGTAGGAAAATCCACCCAACCTTTCTTCTGTCTCACCCTTTCCCCACATAAAAATTTCCCCCCCCAGAGATGGCAATTTACCCATTTTCCTCATGAGTGTGGCTAGTCCATTTCAGGATACATTTTTATTCCTGAACTTCACAATATCCTTTGTTATGAGGCAAAAGTGGTTAAGGGACATTGAGAAATAGTGCCTGCATTTTAAATTTAAATGAACATATATTCTTGCTCTTGACTACTTATTGAATGGAATGAGAAGCAGAGCTTTTATGCACATGCAGAAGAGTATTGCCAAAAATGTTAATTGGCTAAATATCTTAGCATTTCAAAAAACAGTTCTCTTATTCTGCCTCTGGAAGAGATACTGTGGTGTGAATCTCTTATTCCCCAATCTAATGGTTTTAATATGCTCTGTCACAATAAATTTTAAGATTGTGTTTTACAACATTTCTTTTGGGATGTAGTATTTTTCAGAAAAGGTTAAGTTCCACTTCTTCAGAAAAGCTGTCTGCACTCTCTCTGTTAAGGAAAGACTGAGAAGCTTTTGGAAAGAAAGTAAACTGAGGATGTGAAATTATCTTATGTCTTCTGTTGTAAAAGAAATCATTTTAAGAACAGAGGATAATTGCTGACATTCATCCAGAGAACTGTTTATAAGGAGAAAAACATGCAGAACCCAAGAACAGCATATAAAGAAAAAAAACCATAGAAACAGGGATTTAAATGGATTGTCTCTTCTGCAGAAAACTCTTGAGTAATAACAACATTCAAAGCAAGTTAGTCACAGGAATACTGGAAATACTCCTGTATTGGAATTGGAATTAGAATTTCCAGTTCTAAATTAGAACCTTTTGTTTTAAAATCAGTTGGGTTTTGTTTTGTTTTGTTTGTAATTTAGGGCCAGAAGCTGTCAGAGCAATCCATACTGCCTAGTCAGATACATATTTCTTAGAATGGTTGATGCAACTTATTTGATTGCAATTTTTTTTTCTTAGAGAAGATGAGAAGTAAGGGATACAGGACTTGAGTTTGATTCATTTATATCAAATAGTATCTCACTTCTACATTTTTCTGGTGAAATGAATGGGGCTTACAGTGTAAACCAATGTTCTACACAAGGGTATCAGAATCTTCATTTTGCATAGTAAAATATCTGGATAGCTCGGACAAAAAATGACAGCTGAGATCTAGCATACAAACAATGAAGAACAGTCTAAACATCTAGCAACAGCTAGCTCTGAACATTTGCTTGAGAAATTGTTAGAGTGTTTCCTTCTTCAGTTTTCTGTCTCTGAGACTGTCTTGCAGATGAAATGCTGTTAAATGAGTATACACTGCAAAATTTCTAGTTAAATTTGTAATTAAGTTAGAGAGACTTGACAAAAGTGTCTATGTGTTCTGTTTTATTATTCAGCTGAAACCCAGTATTTTGCACTATAATAGCAGGTATAGAAATGAGTTTCAGGAGAATCAATACAATTGCTTTACCTTCTGAATGCCACAATAAGGAAGTAAGGTCTTAGATTGTTAGATCTGACATTTAGTATTAATTTGGCTTGATGAGTTACTGGAATATAGCTCAATCAGTTTAACAGTGCAAAAATCTTTGACTCAGAGATTTGCAGGGTTCATTATTCCTTTCTTCAGCTCCAGGAAAGCTTTGGATAAGACCTCAAAAGAAAATATGCAAGATAAAGCAGTATATATTTTAAAAATTTGAATTTACTGGTAGGGAAAGGTTTAAAGTTTATTCTAGAACGGTAATATTTGTGCATCATTAGGTGCTTTGTCACTGTTAGGTAGTGAAAGCCAGAGTCTCATTCCTGTGAAGCAGGATGTAATAACCTCAAAAATTTAGGCTGAATGAGAATATCAAAAACAGAAGAAAAAAAAAAAAAAAAAAGAGAGAAAATAAGAAAAAAGAAACATGGGGTAAAAAGCAATAACTTTTGGTGTTCTTTTTTCCTTTTTTTTTTTTTTTATTAAAGAACAAGATAATGAATGTTAATAAAAAGAGAGAAGGATGTTTCGATCAGCCTTTTCCTGATTCTGAGAGACATCACTACAGATTCAGCGATGTAACAGTGAACAATTGTATTAGACAGAGAAGAAGCTGGACTTATCAGAGTGGATAACAAAACTAAGATGCTTTGGAAGATTCTTCAGATTCAGGATGATTTATTCCCCACTGAGAAAGCAATTTACAGTTAGATTTTCACTCAAAGTCATGTGTGTGTCCTGTTCTCAGGTAACCTGCTCACATATCACACATGTGGTTTCAGTAGTTTCAAGCAAAGCCATGGCCTGCTTGGAGACTTTGTCACTTTCCACAAAAACTGCCTGCACTGCCAGGCACAGAAGAGCAAGGAGTAAGCTAGAGGTCATGAAGAGAGAAAATTAGAATGGCAAAAGCCCAGCTAGAACTCCATCTGGCCACTGTCATAAGAGACAACAAAAAATGTTTTTACAAATATATCAATGACAAAAAGAGAGCCAAGGAGAATCGCCATCCTTTATCGAATGCCGAGGGAAACACTGCCACCAAGGATGAGGAAAAGGTGGAGGTACTTAATGCCTTCTGTGTCGCAGTCTTTAATAGTCAGATGGGTGATCATCAGGATATTCAGCCCCCTGAGCTGGAAGACAGGGACGGAGAGCATAATACACCCCCCCATAATCCAAGAGGAAGTGGTTAACGACCTGCTACGCCACCTGGATGCTCACAAATCTATGGGGCCAGATGGGATCCACGCGAGAGTACTGAGGGAGCTGGTGGAGGAGCTTGCCAAGCTGCTCTCCATCATTTATCAGCGGTCCTGGTTAACAGGGCAGGTCCCAGACGACTGGAGGCTTGCCAATGTGACGCCCATCTACAAGAAGGGCCGGAGGGAGGATCCGGGGAACTAAAGGCCTGTCAGCCTGTCCTCGGTAATGGGGAAGGTTATGGAGTGGTTCATCTTGAGGGCGCTCACAAGGCAGGTGCAGGACAACCAGGGGATCGGGCCCAGCCAGCACGGGTTCATGAAGGGCAGGTCCTGCTTGACCAACGTGATCTCCTTCTATGACCAGGTGACCCACCCAGTGGATGAGGAGAAGGCTGTGGATGGATGTGGTCTACCTGGACTTTAGTAAAGCCTTTGACACTGTCTCCCACAGCATCCTCCTAGAGAAGCTGGCAGCTCACGGCTTAGACGGATGTACTCTTCGCTGGGTAAAAAACTGGCTGGCTGGCCGAGCCCAGAGAGTTGTGGTGAACGGAGTTAAATCCAGTTGGCAGACGGTCACGAGCGGTGTTCCCCAGGGCTCAGTTTTGGGGCCTGTCTTGTTTAACATCTTTATCAATGATCTGGACAAGGGAATTGAGTGCACCCTCAGTAAATTTGCAGACGACACCAAGTTGGGCGGGAGCGTTGATCTGCCTGAGGGCAGGAAGGCTCTGCAGAGGGATCTGGACAGGCTGGATCGATGGGCTGAGGCCAATTGCATGAGGTTCAACAAGGCCAAGTGCCGCGTCCTGCACTTGGGTCACAACAACCCCAGGCAACGCTCCAGGCTTGGGGAAGAGTGGCTGGAAAGCTGCCCAGCGGAAAAGGACCTGAGGGTGCTGGTCGACAGCCGGCTGAACATGAGCCGGCAGTGTGCCCAGGTGGCCAAGACGGCTGATGGCGTCCTGGGCTGTATCAGAAAYAGTGTGGCCAGCAGGAGTAGGGATGTGATCGTGCCCCTGTACTCGGCACTGGTGAGGCCACACCTCAAATACTGTGTTCAGTTTTGGGCCCCTCACTACAAGAAAGACATTGAGGTGCTGGGGTGTGTCCACAGAAGGGCAATGAAACTGGTGAAGGGTCTGGAGCACAAGTTTTATGAGGAGCAGCTGAGGGAGCTGGGGTTGTTTAGCCTGGAGAAAAGGAGGTTGAGGGGACGCCTTATCGCTCTCTACAACTACCTGAAAGGAGGCTGTAGCGAGGTGGGTGTTGGTCTCTTCTCCCAAGTAACTAGCAATAGGATGAGAGGAAATGGCCTCAAGTTGTGCCAGGGGAGGTTTAGATTGGACATTAGGAGAAACTTCTTCACCAAAAGTGTTGTCAAGCACTGGAACAGGCTTCCCAGGGAAGTGGTGGAGTCACCATCCCTGGAGATGTTCAAAAAACACGTAGACGTGGCACTTCGGGACATGTTTTAGCGGGCACGGTGGTGTTGGTTTGACAGTTGGACTTGATGATCTTAGAGGTCTTTTCCAACCTTAACGATTCTATGATTCTATTCTATGATTCTAGAGCTTCGGACAGTTAACAGCTTTTGTACCAAGAGCAGGCAAAACAAGAAGTACACAAGAGCCCTCTTATCCTGGCTTCCTAATAAAGCAAGACTAGTGAGACTATATTCCTTGCATGTGATACGTGTTTATGCATCTTACCCTGCCTCACAATGACTTTCATGCCAGGTGTCAGAGAACTGAGATGACAATTTTTACCCATATTTGACAAATGAATAAAATAAACAGGGTTAGAAATTCCTTTATCAAACCGGATGCCTGGATACATGAGGGGACCCTATCAGCTAAGGTGTCCCCTCTCTGGAAATAATCCCTCCCCCCCTCACCCAGGAGTAATGCTGCAGTATAAGAACATTTCGTGATAGACAGTAGAGACTCTATAGAGGAGATATGTAATTGCAGGAGAATCCTTTGAACCATAAGTCTAAATGAAGTCAGGCTTCATTAGTCCTGCTACTCATAGAACTGCTTGTTTCTATAACCGCTGGCAAACACACCAGTAAAAATAGCCCAGCAGGCTGACCAAGGGAAACAGTCAAGCATGGTAATAGTCTGGCACATATTGCTTCTTCCCTGGAGCAAAAGAGAAAAGCCAAGAAGTCCAACTTTGACATGTCACTTCCTTCAAACTTACAATAATTTTGCAACTCTGTCTGAAGCAAATATATTTATGATAAGGATGCTGTTAATAGGGTCGCCCTTATTAATGGGCATGAATTTTAAGCCTAATTAAAAAAAAAAAAAGGGGGATTGGGAATAGGGATTATTTCCTTGTCCTCCAGTTTGTGGTTTATCAGGATTGTTAACACTTTCCCTTTCAGTAACTGAGCATTGACATTAGGCCAGACCCTATTTAAGAGTAATTTGGCCAAATACTATCATTAGCAAAGCCACTTGTTATGTATGCTCACAGGACTGAATCCAAAGCCCAATAAAGATGCAACACTTTTGCTCAAACATACCACCTGGATTTCTTGCTCCTATTTTATTGTAATTTCTGACAGAAGCAGCTTTTAAAAGCAATTTTATTGATGAACGCTGAGGGAGTACACAGTTAAAGAGAAGGCAGCAGTATCTGTCAAGGCCTCTAAATTAGGATGGTCTGTCTTCTGCAGCATATATTATTTTAATTGATTATATCTTGTACTATTAAAACAATTCTGCCTCTCCCTGTCTTTTGACTGAAAACAAGTTGGTTTATTCTACAAAAACAAAGTGCTAGTGCTCCATAGCACTACTGGAATTTTCTGAAGAGAGTTGAAAGGAGACTTATAGCATGGAAGTTTTTCTTACAGTTGATCTTGTGAATCTAGCCAACAGGAGTCCTCCTTTTACACTCCTATACATATACTGTCATTTCTTCCCCAGTTTTGGAAATCAGGAACTCCCAAACAGTGGTACATCTCCAGCTTCAAATGTGTACCTAGAAAGGATTTAAATGATGTAAAGCTAAATCTAATGTGAAGCAACCAGTTCAGTCTGGATTTAGATTCAATAATTTCAAGACTGAAAAAACTGTGGTTCTTGTAAGACACCCAAATATGTTTAACTGACACTTGCATTCAACAAATCCGTTAAGTATGTCTTGGATAGGCGACACTGCAGATCCAGAAACACATTTTGTACTCCAATAGTTCCCATCGATTCTCATGAAGACATGGCAGAGTGCCCTGCTTCATGACGCCCCAAGAATAAAAGTTATTTACTTTGCATCTGTGTAGAGGAGGAGATCCACAGTGGGAGCCCAGCGTGTGGAAGCTCCACAGTCCATGTCAGCTGAAACTTAAATGAAGAGAACTTGGAAGATTAATTTTAAAAACCCCAGTGAACTGTTTGTTTTTTTAACAGAATTTTAGTCTCGATATACTGTTATAATAGTATGCTGCAGCTTGTAAATAATCTGATTCACTAAGAATTTATTTACAGGTAAGTTGGTGAAATGAATATATTCCCTGGCTCTCAGATACTTTTCATGAAATTGGGATTTTTTAATCTTTAAGCTAAATATATAGTAGTGTATTGTGCAGAAGATTGAAAAAAGCTAAATTATTAAGGATCTTCTACTTCACTGCAATTCAGATAGATCCAATATGTGCAGTTCCACCAAGACACAGACAGAACTACATACACAATGTAATTGCTATAAATTGTTACAAGAAAAMCAGCTTTTTTGCGGTATTGATTCCTTTCATATTTGTCATTGTATATACATTAATATATTTAATTAAGGAGAGAGCTTTGTTAGTCACTCTGTTTCTCAAATTTATATCAGAGACTGTACTATCACTTCCAGTTATGTTTACTATATTCAATGTATACGRTATCTCAGAAGGAATAAACTTGCTGTTCTAATATTTTTTGGAGGGTGCTTCTGAAGTGGCAACAGCATGATTGTAGCTTCCTGTCAATGTCAACATGACTAGGACACAGGCTTTGGGGTCATGGGTACCTTATGCATTTTGAAGAACTTGGTAAACAAAGGTTGGCAATGTTTATCCCTCTTCCGGTATTTCATCAAAAGTTTTGACTTAGACTGCTGATTTGTGTAAATCCTCAATGTTCCTGTGATCATCTTAAGCTGTCATGGACTGTCATAAGAAACCATTATTAATAACTTTATTTGTGGATAAGCTCTTTCAGGAAAGCAAATATAACGTCGGGAAGATCTAGTGGAGTGTAGACTGCATTTTAAAAAAATGTTTTTTATGACATCATTCTAGAGCCTCTTTTCATTTGTCATTATAGATATTCATGCTTTTTTTTTAACAGATACTAGGAGGTTTTATAGAACTTATGTTTTACCAAATACTACATAGCATTGACTTACTTATTAGCTATAAAGTTTTTGCATTTTGCAATGCAACATATTAGAAGTGTTCATTCAAATTTGCTTCATAAAGACAAATAAAACACCAAGAATAACTTTCAATTTCCAGTATTGTAGGGATAGAAACAGAAGTCTAAATATGTAAGAACACTTCAAGAAAAGCAAAAAGTGTCAGAAATATCAACCTATTTATACATTTGTGTTGTAATATATTAATTGAAACCTAACTTGATACACTTTTATACATGCATAGATAAATTAGTCTTTGAAGATTTTTTGTTTCTTTCAGGACCCAAAATAATAAAACACCAAGAACTCTGTATTTGACAATGAAAACAGCGATTTCACTGAAAATTATATCAGCTACGTTTCCGGAAAGATTCACAGACTGACCTTTTGGTCAATGCCATTCTAACAACTTTAAGCTGTGGGAGTTTGCAGTGCTTAAATTGTTCTGATTTTTGTAATGTTTTGAAGTCTATTCATTACTTCTATAAATATAGGGAAGCAAAAGTATCTTTTACCTCACAGCATTGTGCAGAGGACCAATGAGATATGGGGATTATATTTCTGATATACCTAAATTAAAACTCTTTTCACAGTAAACTCCTAACATAGGTAATAGAGGAAAACAGAAATGTGCTCCTGTCTCTTTTCTGAAGAAGTCCGTGGTGTCTAAAAACTTAAGTATTTGAATTACATAAAATTAAGCAGTTAAATGTGGGCTTTGGTGCTATTCATTTACAGCTCTTACTGTCATCTCCTGTGGTCAGGCATAATAAAATTTACCCTGTTGCTGGTGGCTGACCTTATGAGATACCAGTACCGAAGCACATGGTAGGGTTTTGAACATGGGGTAAAGTGCATCTTACTGTGAAAAGCTGTCAAAGTCCTCTGCAGCACAGGAATCCATACAGAGATCTGACCTGAGGTTGCCAGCAGTAACAGTCTGGATGCTTGATGATGAAAAGACACCTGGCCTTTTCAAAGTTTTGGTTAGAAATAGTCAAGATTTCTGTTAAAAAAAAAGGAAAAAAAGAAAAAGAAAGAAAAGAAAAAACAGTCTATATAAGAATATATTTGTTCCAATGTGCAGAATGAAATTGATGGAGGTGGGAGAGGGAGAGATATCCTAGTCAATGTGGTTGTTGAAGACCTAAGTTCTGCTACAGAATTTCTCAGATGACAGAGGTTACTTTCATTATTTTGTTTTTCTAGCAGAAGAGATTGAGAATGACCTGCTTCTAATTGACCAGTAGATAAGAGACTCAGCTGAAATGTGGGAGAACTGCAGAACATGGTCTTTCCCCAGGGTCTTCCACGTCCCACCTAGCAGTCCTTGTCACAGGGATATTGTCTTTCTACCTCTAAGGAAAAAAAAATATTAGAACAGTGTTGTGTTTTCTGTCCTTTTTTTTTTTTAATCAGAACTGAGGGAAAAATGTCTTAGAGCACAAGAGAATGATCCACAGTAAAAAAAAAGTCTGGTGTTGCTGCAAGCTGAGTAGAGCTTATAGCTGCTGTTTAAGCCTGAAGATGAGATACCTGGAGGGGACTGCCTGAGCCTAGTGTGGAGTCTGGGGTGTGCTTCCCCAGCAATGCTGCTGCTGTCAGTTACTACAGACCTTGTGGCTTTGTGTAGCACTGAGCTTTGCTCTAGAAAAGGTGCAGGAATGGCTCACCTGTCAGTCAGGACCTCATTGAAGTCCTGTGAAATAAACGAGAAGACCCCACTGACTGTAGCATGATGTCAGAGGAAATTCAGTCTCCTGGCAAGAGCTGAATGGTGCCTGAGTTGTCTAATGAAATAATTTGGCATTTTATGGAGTCTAAAGCAACAATTAAAATATTTATGAAAACAAAAATATTCTCATGCAGGTCTTAAAAAAACAAGTTTGGAAATGTCTAAAATAGACTGCTGAAGTATTTAATTCTCTCAGTACAGAAAGATGTAAATTCTTGCAATACAGCTTCTTCTTTTTAATCTCTGTGTACTGACATTTCAAGAGCCTGAGCTATGGGAAACTTTATTGAAGAACCTAGTGTTTTTACCAGTGTACAGAGTGAAAAGAACAAAGCCAAGGACATAGTTTGCATTCTGCATTTGAACAACAGCTGATTAGGTGATAACAGTATTAATTACTCACTGGCAGGCGAACAGGCTAGGTAATCAAAAATGTATTTGCTGTAGTGAAGTTTGTATTGTCATGAGAAAATAGATGGCAGACAGTACTTTGGAGAGGGGATCTGGACAAACCAGGACTCCTATCTATCTAGGTGCAGCAGCAGTACTGCCAGATGGTAGATTGATTTCGTTACCACATCATCACTGAGTGCCCAGCTTAGGCTGCACCAGGGTAGTGTCTACATACCCTCCTACTAGAGGAAATGACAAAGCTAGCATTATTGTATAAGTATTAATACAACATTTGTACGGAAAATGGTGAAATAATAGAGATTACTTCCTAGAAAATTAGAAATAAAATGTTATATTGAAGCTACTGTTGAACTACGTATTCATAGAATTTATTTTTTTTGGAGATTATGGTTTGCTGTTTTCATTTAAGCATATAAGATATAGTTTGTGGCATTGTGACTGAAAACAAAGCAAAATCTTTCAATGAAGCAAATCAAACACCAAAGTAAAATTACAGCCGAATATCACTATCATTTTTTTATGAAATCCATGACAAATGATACTTAACATTTTTATGAATTAACTGCAATTAAGGTGTTATTTGTGGAAGGAAGCTTCAGCTCATTCACTTCCACTGATACTGTATTTACATTTCATTGAATTCCTGTTTTTCTGTGTAAAAAAAATACAGTCCCAATTACACTGAAGTCAGAAATTTATTAATTTAGAAGCACAAACTAAACATCAGATAATATATATTCATTAAGAGTGTGTACAGTTAATTTTACTTATAATTCTGTTACTACTTTCCAAATTTTCATTCAGAATAACCTAAAGACTCATTATAGCAATGCTGTCAAGAAAATAAATAGTGAAAATAAGTGTGTTCTGAAAGAGTGTTAGGTTAGGTGAACCCATGTAACTAACACTTGACTCAACCTCTTCTGAGAACAGTCCCAGAAGCTAGAGTTCTACATATGATTTTCAGGTTTTGCTAGAAATATAACACTGAGGAATATATCTTCTCATTCAAAAGGATGAGAGGGAGCTCTGAATCTCAGAAGGTAGGAGGAAGAAAAGTCTGATCTTTTAGGATGCTGCTAGCACAAACTTGCTTTTTTATGGTGCATGTGGTACTTTTTTTTTTGTTTGGTGTGTTATTTAATTACAGGTTTTGTTTCATTTTGTCCTGCCAGAGGCAACTCCTCATTTATGTTTCATTTGTGTGTCCAGTTATTAGAATCATTACATTAATGCCAGGGTCTTGTCACAATTTCAATTACAACAGCTGTTGCATACAAACAATTAGACATCTATGCAGCAGCTTCATCATTGCTGATTGCCGTTTACCATTCTGTTGCTGCAATTAGACTAATAATTTACACGTGTACTGTGCCTTGCATGCATGGGATCTTGAACAATTAACTGCTCATAGCCTCTTCCAAGGCAGGTAAAATGCCAATTTATTCACTGTCCCATGTGGAACAGCTGGCAGAGTCTGCCTGGAGCCTGATTTGCCGGCAGAAGGACAAAGACAGAAGGCAAGTAGCCAAGACCAGTCGCACCAAACCTTGTTTTAAATTGAAAAGAATAGAGGGGCAAAGAAAGCCACTCTGAAGGAGATCTTTGCTAATCAAGAGGTCAGAAAAAGTAGTTGAGAGGAAGATGAAAGAACTTTACTTGTGTAACAAGGTGTTGAGGGATCCTGAGGCCTTTGGGTTTGTCGTTAGAAGGCTGAACAGAATTGCGATACACGTAAATGATATAGTCTTCCTTTCCCCCACATCGATATGGTGATATGTAAAAACTTTGTACTGGCATTTTTATTCTGTACAGAAGCAAAGAAAGCAATGTGTCTGTAATTCATGATTACACGGCATTACTGTATACATATGGGGTTTTATTAGTGCAGATGTTTGGCTGAAAAGAAATCACGGATCAGACTGAAGTAGCTCTTCTTAAAACTATCAAGCTACTCAGCTGAGGGTTGTTTAAGACGGAATGAGGGAAATGAAGCATTCTCTCCTCCCACAAACTTCAAATTAGTCTAAATGTTTTGGTGTATAATCCCCCATTCTTTGTGATTTGTGCCATCAGCCACTGCAGGACAGGATGAACAGATGTGTTACACCACCATACTATGAACTATACTGAATTTCAGCAGCGTTGCCCTGGTTCAGGACTTCACAAAGTGCAGCACAAGTGTCCCAGGACTCTCATCTCCTGGTGCAATTTGATGAGACGTGGGCATTGGCAGTAACACCAGCTAAACAAATTCTCGCCACTTCTCATTCCTGTCCCTGCGCTGCAGTTTGCCTCCCCTCTACCCTTGCTTGGCAGAGGCCAAACAGATATCTAGGGAGCAGTAAGATTACAGTAAGCATACCACAGTAATATTAACCCTCCCTGACCTGTTATTCTTCAGAGTTTGTTTTTTAACTAAGATCTGTTCAGTGGTCTGGATTACAGATGAGTCCTTCAAACAGTTGTTTTGTCAAAATGAGGGGCACTTTAAGTGTAGGCATAAGCAGGCAGAGGAAGAAAGGGAAACTCCTAAGGTGGATGTGCTGCCAAACTCAGAGTCTCATTGAACTACATCTTCAAGTACAGTGATACAGAAAGAATTGAGATGATAATCAGTTATCCTTCTGATGTCTTGGGGGTCTGTGCTACCTGCTTTGTACTATACATAAATGGTTGTACAAGATACAAAATAACAGAGTAAAATGTTTCATTTTAAATATGTATGTATGTCACCTTTTAGACCAGTTCAGATCTTATTTATAAACCCATTTACCTGCATATAATATTTACTTTTCATTATTCCATTATATTTCATTATATGTTATACTGGAACYCATATTTTACATAGCATTGAATTTTATCAGCATGATGACCAAGACCTGGGAAGATAGTCTTTACTCCTTAATAATTGAAAGCATTAAAYCCCTTGTAATGTCATTCAATTGAAAATCATCTCTATTTAACAATTCAGACAATCAGCATTGTCTGACTGTAAGTCACTTTCACAGAAAATTTCGAGTGTTTGAGAAGCTTGTCTTCAGCTTTGCAGAGATGGAGTATCTGGATGTATTAGCGTACTTCCTGCTGGTCATTTAAAAAATGTACTATATTACAATATGTAATTTTCAAATGCTTTCCTCTGAGTTTTGAGTGGTGCATACAGAGATAACACCTGAAATTGAAGATACACAGACTATGAATCACATTTATGATCACCAGTTGGTCTTTGTATATTTCTTTTCTTTTTTTTTTTTTTTTTTTTTTTTTTCCAGATGCTAGAAGTAGCTGAAGACTCCCGATTCTCTGGAAAGCCAAATTAGATGAAAATAATTTTTTTTCAGCTCCTCAGAAACTAACATTTCTTCTACTTTCCGTTAAAGATTTCTAACAGTCAGAGGTATGGTCTAGTGAATAAGGCATGGAAATGAAAAGTAGAGATTTGTGTTTCAGAGCCGCTTGTGCCACCAATTTAATCTCTGATATCTGTCACCCACCTTTCACCTGCCTCCTTCAAGCGCTTTCTCAATTTCTATTTATACAAAGCTGATCCCACAGCCATTATCTTAGCTGTAGCACAGGGGGTGGAAAGACAGGCCTTAAGAGCTGCAAAAGTATGAAATAAAACTTCTGTATTTTCAATTCACTTTGCCAGCATGTATTTGCTGTAAATCACTCCATGAACTGAAAAGTAGCTTCAAAATATTGAACATAATTGGAACTAAAATAGCATGGAAATTTGTTAGTTTTTTCAATCCTGAGTGAGACTTCTGCATTTTACATGCTGAGTGGTAAATAAAATGGAAAGAATTATACAAAAATACCTTTCTGTATGTTGTGTCACTGTCTGGCCTTCTGTTCTTTCTAGTAGTGAAAGTCTGGCAAACAATACCGTATGCAAGATTTCTACCGTTTATTTTCCTCAGGTTGAATTGGAGAGTTGTGGTGGTAATCTATGAGATACTATCACAAGAAATTCTCCTGGCTAGGACTGTGCAAAAATTCAGTAGCCGTCAATATAAAACACTTTTTTCTTACATTTTAATGCATGTTAAATAGTTATGACCTTTGAGCTGAATAAAAAGCCACACTATTAAAGTCACCTGCTACAAATTATTGTCAGATATCTTACTTGCTTTGATAATGAATTGTGAGCAATGAATTGGACACTTGTCTTCTCTAGCAGACAGGGAGAATATTCCAGCATGACAAAATTAATTATTCCTGGTGCACTTATGCAATAGCAACAAGATTAGCATTTACACTCACTCTTTTCTTTGAGGAAGAAGTGATTTTGATAATCTTATCATTTAATCTTCTAAACATGTCAGAGATAGATCTCTATTGAAGTTTATGGTTGTGAAAGTGTGCCAGAATTTTGAAGAAAGTTTTCATGCACATTTCCAGAAACTGAATGCACCACAAAGACTCTGCACCTCCAGGGCTAAAGATTTATTAAAATGAACTAGAAGGATTTCACTTTTCTAAACAGAGACACTTAGGTCAATTGGTGGGAAGATTAACCATAGAATGAGTTGAGAATAAATATTCAGCTTACTCACTGCATTCTTGATAGGAAGGTCTGTTTTACTAGTCCTACATTCAGTTCAGCAATTTTTCTGAGTTTCAGCAAGTGCCACACACATTTTCTGGATCTCTAATAATTTTGTTTTCATTCTGTCACTTCTGACATTTTTCTATTTGTTTGTTCCACTGTTCTCCAGAATATTTCTTGTGCTCTTTCACTTCCTTATGCCCTTTTTCAGTCACTGCCTGTTCCACTGTATGTCAGGAAAGTCACCCACCTGAGCAGTCTCAGGCGTGCTCTGCAGAGACATTTCCCCCCCCCCCCCAGCTCCCTAGAGGGTTCCTGCTGGCTGCAGAGGTTAGCAGGCAGAACAAGGAAAACAGGAGTGCTCTTCTGCCCAGCCATCCTCTTTTAATAGAAAAGATTAACTGTGAGCGAAACAGGTGTCATCCACCACAGAAAGCAACATTTGCAATTGGCTTTTGAAGGGAAATTAAGTGTGTTATTTCCAAAATCTTACTTGTCCTGTGCATTTAGCATTATGGTGATTCACTGAGATAGCTTTTTTCTGTGGTGAATTCTGTTTTTGAGGAGTAGGAGGAAAATGCATCTATCTTCTGTTGGATTTAAAGCCACAGTACAATCTGATTGCAGTGATTTTGAATCCAAACATATGATTTCTATGGCGGCAGCCTGTGGAATGTTCTTTATATGAATAGTATAATCATCTTTAACATAGGAGATGCCTGTGCTGCTTAGTAGGCAATATTTCAAGGTAAAGAAAGTTTAGAAAAGAAAAAGAAAACATCATGAAACAAAACCTTTTATAAGGCTTCTTCACTTTGTGCAGAGTTGATGGGAAGAAGGAGCTTCATCACATCATGTGATGGTTCATTACTCGCTAAATGAGTCATAACTGTGCCCACTTGGACAGCCAGCTCACACTGCTCCCAAAATCACAGCAAGCTTTTCTCCTGATGAGCCTCACTGGCAGTTATTTTATCCTCCTTGCCTTAACACTGGTTCTCTGCACTTTGAGATTTTTCTTGCAGCACATTTTGTGATAAAATTGGGAGCCAGCTGGAAGCAATAGCAGTTCTGGCACCAGAGGTCAAGGACCAAGATTCTCTTTTCCAAATATCCTGTTGTTCCTCTTGCTTTGGCCAAGTGGCTCCATTTATAACTATTACCATCCAGAATGCACAAAGCATTGTTCTGTGCTATGGAGTAGATAACTTCAAATATGCAGTGCTTTGCAGAGATACATGCAAAAAAAGCCTTGATGCCAGGCTTGCTGTGCTCTGCATGCTGGACCTTCACCACCCTGAGCAGCAGCATTTGCAGCAGTTTTGCTGTCAGTATTGGCAGATACCCTGTCTGTAGTTGTAATGACAGGAAGGTAATGCATGCCAGCTGCTTTGGAAAGAAGTCTTTCAGTATGCAGCAGCATTCCTAGATATGCTGTTATCATCTAGAATGTGATATCTATATGCTAATATTTGGTGTTTTTTTTTTTTTTACAGCAACTGCAAACCAGAAAAATAACCTTATCAGTGCTTATGAGACGGTCTTTCAGAGGTTTTCAGAATGCTATGAGCAGGACAAAGACATTCTCCTTAAAACGGCAAAGCCCATAGTGATGGACATTGAACGCCTTGTGTTCCTGCATCAAAAAATGACAGCCCTTACTACTTTTCTTAACTCAGATGACGTGGAATATATAGTTATGTTTCATACAACTGCATGAGAACTTCAAGAAATGTATTAAGACTATTGATGTATAATTTTAAAGTACGGTAAGTAAGTCCTAGATTACTTCTGTTATGGTATAAATATATACAATTTAATTCTAAGCTTAACTACTTGAAAATGCCTATAATTCATTGGGTCTCTACTTTCTTTGGAAATATATTTTAATATACTGCATGTTATATTTTTATACATTTTTATAATAGCTGAATAAGCTTATTTCTTAGCTTTTCCCCCCCTAAAATCCAAGTGTAAATGGATATAAATATTGTTTTAATGGAAAATGTGTAAATATTAAACTAAAATTCAAAACTAGGGTAGGCAAATGTGGAACAACTGAAACATACAATTTCAGATCGTATTCTGTAAGAACCCCTTACTTTGAGGGTACCTCCCATGTACCAGAAAGCAAAAAAAGACCCAAACTGTACTTTTTAGGAGGAACGGCATAGTTTCTTAGAAGCAAAATCAAAACTACCTGTTGTGGAATGAGTTGCATGACAATATTCTGCCAATAACTTCAAAATAGTGATGATCACATTAAGTACCTAAAATTCCATTTATACCTGCTTCAGTGTACCCATAGAAATGAAATGAGTTGGTATTTTCAATTATTTACAGCTACTGGGGCTTAACTGGCCCTCATGATAATTAAAACTGGGGACAATAAAAGAGATACTTTTACTGTTTCATTTTCTTATTGTCTCACATATTTCTCCCTTTAGCAAATGTTTCAAATACCTGTGTTGTGAAGAGCAGGGTTTTTTGTTTGTTTGTTGCTTTTTTCTTTTTCTTTTTTTTTTTTCCCCCCAGTGATYTAGACTGACCAGAAGATTCACAATCCCTCAATGGCTTCAATAGAATCTATATGGTCTGGTATAGCATCACAGTGCATCATATAGATATGGACTATGGATGAGTACAACAGTCAACCGACCAAACTTGACTGAGACCAGCATCTGAATGAGGAGGTGACATCTAGGCAACATGACTTCACTAAAGAGCATTTAGACAAAAGGCCTGGTTAAGTGTTTTTTTAAGTATGTGCAATGTGCAAAGAAGCATGGGATGGCAGCTAGGCAACTGGTCAAGAAGGGTCCTTCCACCTGTTGCCAAACCAGCACTATCGTACTACTCACTGAAGACAGAGTCCAGAATCTGCGTTATCTTGTCAGGGAATATCAGTGCAAGTCATTTCAATGTGTAGAAACTAAGCTTGGGGTAAAACTGACTCTTGTAATTCAAGCACAAATCATCCAGAGCAAAGGAAAGAAGCATGTGAAWATTAAAGAGGCTTTTTAAAATGGTTTAAGAAACACTACTCTTTTTCTTGAGTAGAAAAAACAGCCTAACAGTATGTCCTGGTTTCAGCTGGGATAGAATTAATTTTCTTTCTAGTAGCTGGTATAGTGCTATGTTTTGGATTTAGTATGAGAATAATGTTGTTGCTAAGTAGTGTTTACACTAGTCRAGGACTTTTCAGCTTCCCATGCCCTGCCAGGTGCACAAGAAGCTGGCAGGGAGCATAGCCAGGACAGCTAACCCAACTGGCCAAAGGGGTATTCCATACTATATAACGTCATGCTCAGTATATAAAATAGGGGGAGTTGTCTGGGGGGCAGCGATTGCTGCTTGGGGACTGGCTGGGCACCGGTTGATGGGTGGTGAGCAATTGCATTGTGCATCACTAATTTTGTATATTCTATTATTATTATTATTATTATTATTATTATTATTATTATTATCCCTTCCTTTTCTGTTCTATTAAACTGTCTTTATCTCAATCCACAAATTTTACTTTTTTTTTTTCCGATTCTCTCCCCCATCCCACTGCGGGGGGGCGGGGAGTGAGTGAGCGGCTGTGTGGTGTTTGGCTGCCTGCCGGGTTAAACCACAACACAGTACCAGCCCTGCTTCCAAATTTTCAACCTGCAGCACGATTTCCCAGGGAAATAATAGCATACTATTAAATTGTAAAACTTGCTATTAAAAGTTAGAGGCCTGTTTCCTTAGCCTGCTTACTCTAGGTCCTTGAAAGCAATATGATGTCGTCAGTGCTACTATTGTATTTTCTTTCCACTTCTGTCAATACTGAACAGAGGAAGAATTGTTCCCCGGGACTCAGTCTCTTATGCTTTACTTAGAAACCTTGCAAAATCATACAAACATGTTACTATATCACAACTGTATTCAAACACAATTATAACTGCAACTTAATGGAGAGGCAGAAAGTCATGCACATCATTTAGAGACATTTACTTTTCATTTGTCAGTATTGCTGTAGATACTAATTAATCTTTTGGTTATTCACTCTTGGCATACATGGTGAAGATGTTATAGTTTTGTTCTACTAATTCAGTTATCTTTAAAATGAAGCTGGAAGGTAATATTTAGAATTCAGGATTGCTGCAAAAATTGCCCAGAGGTCATACATCTCTTCTGCCAGTGAGGGCTTGCTTGTCTGACATTCCCTAATGGGCATCTTATTCATAAGATTTCAAGCAGATATTGAATTGTACTGCTTAGCCACCACTTCCTTTTCTGATACTTTTTTCCTGGAGTTTCTATTCTTTTGTCCTTCAGAATCTAAACTTCAATTAAAAAAAGATTAAAAATTATTTTATATTCACTGGAAAGGTAAGTATGATTTATTTACGTTGCTATAATTACCTTGATGTGAAACACTATTGGAAACATATCTGATTTTAGCTCCCTAGAGAAAGTCAATCGTGTTTCTTTCAGTGTTTTCATCTCATTTGTTGTTTTCTTCATCTAGCGACATCAAGGTAAAAAAATCCATGCTCAGTGCCTTCAAGAATATTTCATGAAGAGTGATAATGATAATGAGTTAGCTATCTCAGTCCAAAAAGACATCTACAAATGCAGCAAAGATATAAATGATGTCTGCACTAGAAAATACACCCACCTAAGTGAGTGCTTCCCTTGCCCGCAAGCCAAATGAAGTGGAGAAGTTTGTGTCCACGCAGTTCAGAGCTCTCTCTTCTAGAGCCAGTTGTTGTGTTTACAGTACCTGGTATAGTACCTGTCCCATGTGTGTGACTAGGATGCCTCATTATAGAACTGATCATGTGAGCTGTCCACATTCATCCTTGACTCTTCTCTGGCACTTGACTATATGTACTCTGCTAAGAGAGTATTCAGGGCATCCAAAATTAGAGCATTTACTGTAGAGTGACAACGCATCCCTCTGCAGGGTACTAGGGTTGCCATGGTCCATTGAAAATGGACCAATGAAGAAAAAAGGCAGAATTATGAGCATGCTTTATTATCTCATTCAGTAAACATCTGTTTTTATTTGTTTTTTTGTAGTTGTTTCCCCGCCCACACCCGCAGTTGTTATTTTATTCTGCTTAGGATGGCCTTTATTGTTATTATCTTTAAGGAAATCTGCTCTAATACTGTTCTGAGGGAGTTAAACAAGTTTGAAAGACTTAGGTAAGCATGCTTAAAGTATGTCAGTGTAGGTTCACTGGGTAGCAATAACAAGCAAACTGCACCAGTGTGAATTTCCTAATGCAGACAGGACTTGAATTCAGCACTGAAGTATTCCTGATAGGCTCGCTAAAGAATGTTTGAGAATAGGACAAGTATGCTTCTAAGGTTGCCTCATATTAGGAAATTTCCCCTGACATTTTACACATTGATAATCGTGCATCAGCCCAGTGAAGAGGAGCTTTAAATGAAATCCTGTGGTCCATTATGTCATCTGAATATATCTCCTACCCTTTCACATAGGCTGCTTCAAACATTAGTTTTGAGAACTAATTCAAACCAGTAAAAGCTAGGTTTTGAGATGGAGGAAGCTGGGAACATTTTAATGAAAGGCAATCAAGTATTCCGTTGTCTCAGATTATATTCTTTATCTGTTGCTTTGCTGCAAATATTTTGTTACCACAAGTAGTGGTGGCCTCATCAACTAAGATGATATGAAATGTCTTGGGACAGGGGTAGAGGGCAAGCCCTGCAGTATTTAATTAAGAACTGGACTTGACATTTATTTTGAAACAAAACTTTAAGGAATACAAGATCTCCCTTCTTCTTTCCTTCTTCAAAGTCCCTAATTCCACCTTGCTCATTTTACTGGTCCCCAGGCCCTTCTGAAAACATCTGCTACTTCCATCTTGATAGCTGCAGTGTTTCTAACGTGGAATAATAAGCATGCTTCATTACGGGTGCACAGCATTTGCCAGAATGAAGCTGCAGATGCAGCTTTAACCCTGCAATTGCCCACTGAACCAAGAATGCTGGTTGAAAAACAATGGATGAATCTTCTCATGAACAATAACTAAATTAGCAAGGACTAAGGATACTGGAATTGGCAGAGCTTAAAGACTTCTGTAGTTTTCTTGAATCAAGCTTCCTTTCATTTCATCAGAAAAAGTGTCGGATATTTGCAATTAGTTTTCATAGCTGCTGGGTCATATCTAGTAGACCATAACCAGGAAAGTATGGTCTCTTCAGAGCAAAGAGTTTGAACATACAAATCAAAATGATGCATGTCAAGGATGAAAGAACTATGTTGCTGTGTGCTGAAAAAATAATCAATGGTTTCAGAACTTTGACTTCTTCTTGGTTTTGGAGACTTTTATTTCTAAGAGTAACACCTCTTAAAAGGTGTAATCCCAGGCATCAGCTTTACATTGCGCCCCCTCTTCTTTCATAAATCATCATTTCGCTCTCTTAAGAGGAGAAATAATATGGTTAAATCAAATATCCTTCACTCCAAAGATTTCCATTAGAAGAGGCTGGCAGAGGTGATACTGGCTCATCCAAAGGTCAGTAATAATTTCCCAAAGCTACTGCTGTTTTAATTTCATAACTATTGCCACTTTAATTTTACACAATTTTATCATACTGAGACCCCATAGTTATGTCCATGATTTCTTCTTCCAACAAGTTTTCCGGTGTTGGGATCCTTCAGACATCGCATATTTCAAGTTTGTTCTGTTTTATTCCACCGRGCAAGTGTCCGAATGCACTCCCAGACCCATGACAATGTTTTTGTATTTTTTCTCTGTGGACAGGAGAGAATACTTTTTTTCTGTTTTACCAGTTACTTACATATCCTATAAGTTAGGCTGTGTTGGTTCTTATCTTCACTTTGTGCTCCAAATTTTCAGACTTCAAACTCCAAGATATTTTATGAGGAGCAGAACTAGTTAAGGCCAGTTTCATGTGCATTTATTCCACATCCTTTCTAGCCAACTCCCAAACTGTTACTACTTCATCCCCAACCTTGCCTGCTAGCACCTTAGCTTTCATCCTTACCTCTTTTTCTCCTCAAGGTAAGCTTTTATCTTCCATGTCCCTGGCAACACTGTTGAGATGAAACTGAACTTTTCTCATGTAGTAGGGGCAACCACCTCTCTACTCCTGTGCCTGTTTTCATGAAATTTGTTGGAACTTAGTATCTGTGAGACCTCTACTTCTATACTAAATGTGGTAGAAATTGAGCAGTTGCTTCAAAGTTATCAGGGAAAGCATTAGCAGACCATATAATCTATATCTCACAGAAATAAAATGGATTCTTTATAAGGAGAACTATCATGAGGATAGATAAAGAACAATAACTCTCAGAATTTTGTTTAGGTCAGGTGCTGAAGAAAAATTGAATTGTAATTATTGAAACTAAAAAGATCATCATGAGTAAAATTTTCTCTTGTGCTCTAGAAGGTTTGTTAGTTTGTGTCACTGACATTCAAGCCTCAGCTTCTAAGGGCTTTCTGAATAACAGCCCTACTTTCCAGCATATCACCTACTGTCCCTAATTTGGATTCACCTTCATATTTACTGAGGTTGCATTCTTTTCCATCAGGCCATTAATACAGATGTTAAACAGTATCAGTCCCAGTATCAACTCCTGATGAATACAACGAAGAACCATCTGCCAACTGCTAGTCACAACTTTTTGAGCCCACTTGTCCAGCCAATTTTCCTCATAGCTCAACTTTCCAGTCGGTATCTTACCAAGCTGGTGGTAAAGATATTATGAGATACTGCATCAAAAACCTTTTTAAAGTTATGGTGACCGACATCCACTGCTCTCCCCTTACCCACACAACCAGTCATTTCATCTTAGAAGACGTTCAGCTTGATCAGGCATGACTTGCCCTTGGTATATGCTGGCTGTTTCCAGTTGCATTCTTGTCAGTTGTGTACTTGGAAATGGCTTCCAGGAGAATTTGCACCACAATTTTCTAGGGCACCAAGATAAGGCTGACCAATCTGTAGTTCCCCAGATATTCTGTCTTTCCCTCCTTGAAGATGGGTATGACACTTGGCTTTGTTTCTGTCATCAGGAACCTCCCACAGTCACCAGGATCTTTCAAAGATGAGATAGAGCAGCCTGACAGGACAATGGCCAATTTCCTCAACACCCTCAGCTACAACCCACCTGGTACCATGCACTTAGGTATGATCTGTTGACTTAAGTACTATCTAACTCTGTCTTCCCCTGTGGTGAGAGATGCCTGATACCCCCAGAATGTGCTAGTAGGCTCAGGGACATGGAAGGACTAAGAACAGACCCTGGTAGTAAAAAGCAAGACAAAGAAAAGGCACTGAGGACCTCAGCTTTTCTTCATGTATCGGTATAATATTTGGTCAGCCCTGAAGTGGTCAGGCAGGTGGACTACATGACCATTGTAGGTCCTTATCGTGGTTTAAACCCAGCCACAAACTGAGCACCACACAGATGCTTGCTCACTCCCCCAAGGTGGGATGAGGGAGAGAATCAGAAGGGTAAAAGTGAGAAAAATCATGGGTTGAGATAAAGACAGTTTAATAGGTAAAGCAAAAGCCGCTCATGCAAGCAAAGCAAACCAAGGAATTCATTCACTACTTCCCATCGGCAGGCAGGTGTTTAACCATCTCCAGGAAAGCAGGGCTCCATCACGTGTAATGATTACTTGGGAAAAGAAATGCCATCACTCCGAACGTCCCCCCTTCCTTCTTCTTCCCCCAGCTTTACATGCTGAGCATGACGTCATATGGTATGGAATACCCCTTTGGCCAGTTGGGTTAGCTGTCCTGGCTATGCTTCCTCCCAGCTCCTTGTGCACCCGGCAGAGCATGGGAAGCTGAAAAGTCCTTGACTAGTGTAAGCACTACTTAGCAACAACTAAAACATCAGTGTGTTATCAACATTCTTCTCATACTAAAGCCAAAACACAGCACTGTACCAGCTACTAGGAAGAAAATTAACTCTATCCCAGCAGAAACCAGGACAATCCCTTCCAACTGAACTATTCTATTCTATTCTACTCTATTCTATTCTATAAATGAGTTTAGTAAATAGACATATAAAGAAGGGAGAATAAATGATAGAGGATGACTGAGCATGTGACCAAGAGATAGTAGGAATGTGTAAAAAAAATGTAAGGCATAGACGAAAAATAAAGAAATTGGAAASGTACATAAGAAGGTAAATAAGGCATTTTTCAGTGAGCTATGTAGCAAAAGTCATTGTAGGGGACAGAGAAGACTGAAGGGTAGATAAAGTCTGAAAATTAAATAATTTTTTTCACATCCGTTCTTTCAAATAAAGAAGGTAAACATATGTATAAGACTGATTTTTTTTTTAGGAGGGAAAAAAAATGCTAAAGTAGAATGGGATTACAGTGTGGGCATGTGATGAAAACTGAAGCATGTGTAGAGGACTGATGCAGGAACAGAATCAACACCAGCAAGTCTGATTTCAAAGTATGGTCTGTTCCTGTGCTCTAAGGAGGTCAGGTCTCCTGGCCCCATTGCCCTCCAGGACCTCTCCCATCAGTTTCCCCAAGTAGATCCCTGAACAAGCCCTGAAGTCTCCTGACGTCCAAGACTGTGACTTTACTATTTGTCTTGGTCACTTCTCTCAGGATCTTAAATTCTACTATCTCATAGTTACTGCTGTCAAGGCTGCCATTGACCTTTGCAACATCCATCCATTCTTCTTCATTTGTGAATAACCAGTCCAACTAGGGGCACCTCCCTTAGTTGACCCAGCAATCAACAATTCAGTGGTTCATTAATCATCATCAATTCTCTTTGACAGTCTCCAGAAATCTCCTGGATTGCTTGCATCATGTCACATTGCTCCTCCAGTAGATACTGAGGTGGTAAGTCATGGGTTTAATTGTGTAAAACAGTTACGTATTTTTACTGAATTCCAACACTGATCTTTTCCCTTTAAGAACACTCCATTGGAAAAATATGCAGCAGAAGACTAAGCACACTGAGTGAAAATCACTCTGGACAACAACATATGTCAACCTACTTACGCATGTACTATTACCTAAAAGATGATTACACTGAAAGTCAATTGAGTCCATCAATAGAACAATAAAAGTAAAGGACAAGAAGCAGGGTTTGCATTACAATTGTTTGGTGCACTAATAGAGTCTGAAAGAGGAATTTTTCTGTATTCATGAACATGAGTTAAACAGTTATAACTTATTGGCTGGCTACATATACCATTACTTTGTAAAATCTTTAAAAGACATACGCTGAATTTGTGAGTCAAATGCCAAACTGAAGGTATCGAGCTTTTTTATCTTTTCTTGATAGCATGATATGTTTGCTTAAATTACAAATTAAAAGTCCATACCGATAAAACAAGAGTTCCCCAAACAGGATGCAGAAAGTGGACTAAAAATATGTTATAAAAATTAGCTGGTTGTGTCACACTACTCAAGTGTCCTGGTTCCGGCTGGGACAGAGTTAACTCTCTTCCCAGTAGCTGGAGTGGGTGCTGTGTTTTGGGTTTAGTAATGAAAGGAATGTTGATGGCCCATTGATGCTTTGGTTGTTGCTGGGTGGTGCTTGCATGGAGGACTTTTCAGCCTCCCCATGTGCAGGGGGAGCATAGCCGGGGCGGTTGACCCAGCTGGCCAGTGGGGTATTCTATACCATGTGACTTCATGCCCAGCTTAAAAACTGGGGGGGAATTTGGGGGGGCGTGCAGTTCCTTTGGTCGGGGCGCGCGGTTCCTTCGGTTGGGGTGAGCAGTTGCATTGTGTATCGCCTGTTTTGTATATTCTGTTATTGTTGTTGTGATCATTGTTGTTATCACTGTTCTACTTTGTTTTATTTCCATTATTAAACTGCTTTTATCTCAACCTGCGAGTTTTCCTTCGTGTGCCCTCCCGATTCTCTCCCCCATCCTACTGGAGCAGGGGGGTGTGCGCGAGCGGCTGCGTGGTGTTTAGTTGCTGGCTGGGGTTAAACCGCGACATCAAGTAAAAGTAATACTAAAACTACTAGCCAGGTTATTCTCATATAAATAGCCTGTAATGAATGAATCTGTTTTACGTTAGATTGTTCTGTGAAGGCAATGAGAAAAGGAGTCTAAACATGGTGATTGATATACAGTTCTGGTAACTAAGTTTATCTAGCCTGGATACAAGTAGTCATATGGAAATGCATGGTTTTGCTGAGCTGTGAGATATATCTGCTGCTGGTATTGTGTACCATATCCTATGGTACTTTGCCCTGTAGTAAACTGAGCCACTTTATACAGTATCTTTTCCAATCCAAGTGTGAGAACTTTCTTCTAGCATCACAGAACTATGAGACTCATAGTGATTGACCTGTGTTCCCATTGCAAAATTAGCAAGTGGCCAGCATAAATGAGTGGTTTTGTCCTACTGGGAAAGACCACATGGGAGCCATCAGATCTGTTGACGAATCTGCCTCTCCCTGAGGGCATGAAGTGGTAAGCACACTTCTCTGTGACAGAAGTGGCAGACTGTATCTTTGAGCTAGAATAACTCCCTGTATGCTTTCTGTGACTGGAGTTGGAATTTCATTAATGACATGACTCTATCAGTGTGGAGCTACAAAATTTAAAATTTAAGAAGATAACAATACAGTTCTACTTCTGACAGGACAAGCAAATAGCTCATTTTTCAGGAATTATAGGCCCTACTGTTGTTTACCTTGAACATTGTCGAAAGGTTTTCCTGGAAAGATGGACAAACTTATTTTAAGTATCCTATCTCAAGAGCAAGTGTAAGTAAGACCTTACAGTTCCAACTGAAATACCTGTTTATAGTGATAAAACAAGTCCTGCAAAGAGAAGTTGTATTAAAATGAAAGTATAGAAATTGAAGCAAGATTTTTTGTTTCCTACCAAAGTTATACTGCATCTTTGCTGCCTAACTGAAGTTGCATTCCAACAGATGCATTTTCCCAGATCCAACCCCTGCAGGAGAGGACTGAGCATTTGGAACATCTGTCATTTGATGAAAATAGGATCATTGCTACACTCTCCTGGTGTTCTTAGTTGAGTCAGTACATAACAATTTAGAAAAAAATAATGAAAGGAATGTAAGAGACAGGTGGATGTTCAGCAAGGAAAGCTCCCCCTAGACCTTTAATAAATGCCAGAATTGTGTACATATATATTTCTGTAAATGCACAGGAAATTCATTTTCCTTTGGGTATGAATAGTTTGGACTCCTCTTACAAAATAAGCTCTTTAGCTCTATGGGTGATTATGAGAGAGACAAAGAAAAAAGACTGATGTTCTGTCTTGGAAAAAATATGTTCTAATGAAGAAAATAAGAAAATGATCCATACTTCAGCCAAATAAAAAAGTTACCACTGGATAAGAGAATGACTTATGTCATTTTGTTGTATTAACAAGGAGAATATGAACAGACAGCAAAACAAAACCAATTGAATAAAAAACATTTTCAGGAAAATGAAAATCATTAAGGTTCTCTCTCTCTATCTCTTTCTCTCTCCATGGAAATAAATCATCTGTATGGATCATTGTTTGAGTATCTTGTGAAATTTGTTTCTACAGAAAGAATAAAAAATTATCAGAAAAAACAGTTTCTATTAGGAGGCCCTTCCTCCTTTAATTGCTCATTTGGGGTCTATTTGTAACTTCAAGAGATCAAATACMTTTTATTTCAATCCCAACCAAAAGAGAGGTAATTTCACCCTTAGGAAATGGTTGGGAAATGCATTCCACTCCTTTCTGAGCACCTTCAGAAAAGTCACTGGACTTACCAGACAGTGTCTGAATGAAGAACACCTGTCATATAATATCATACAGTTTATTATGGGTACCCACAAAACAAATTTAGGATCTTACAGAGAAGGAATGGAATCCACACCAATTATAATATTATAAATTTATAACAAAAATCCATAAAGAAGTTCTTATAATTAGTGTTTTTTTTTAAAAAAAAAAAGATGTGTCTAAGTCATTGCAAGTTCTCTCAGTCTAATTTCCCATCAGGAAACAGCTAATATGAATGTGATTTCCAACATTCATCCTTCTGTGTTTGGTAGTTATTTCTCAGTACTTACGAGCCCACTCGTTAATTTAACACAAATTTGACAAATAGTTAGAAATCATAAAGATCTGAAGTTCCTGTACCTTTTTTTTGAAAATAACAGATTGGTACAAAGCAAAGATCCAATTTAAGGCTTAAACAGCTACCTGTTCAGCTTTTCCTGCCAAGTGCCTAGTCAAGACGGGTGTAGTAGCTGTCTAATCAGATTATGATTTCTGTACCACTCAAAACTAGCTGCAATACTCTTTTCCCCTTCACAATTAGGAGACACAGAAAAGAGTTATGAGATATTAGCAGGATCTGAAAGGCAGGAGCTCAAAAAGGAGTTTTCATCTGGAGTTAATATGGTGTTCTAGCTAATATAGTTAACACAATTTCATAATTTCATTGAAAACCAGACTTCGTTATTTCTAGAGCTCATGAAACATGCCATCAGTTTTCTTAACAAAATCCACATGTCAGAAGTTATGTAACTTCAGTTATGTCATCTGTGTATTTCAAGTTCTGTGACTTACAGAATTCCCTCAGACTTTTAAAAATGCCCTAATAATGCAATAGGAATTTCTTGCAGTACTGATAGGGGAGGTGAAGTTACCAGGTCTAACGGAGTAAGCAGCTTCCACTAAGTTTTATCTGTGTTTATCAATGAGTAAGATTTTTCTGGTCAGTTAATACTGAGTCTTGGAAAAAAATTTCTAGATGGAAACTTGAAAAATTGCATTTTGAATCTATCTATCCTTTTTAAATACTGAATTTTCACAGCCTCTTTTACAGCTTTCCAGTTGGTATACTGACCTTCTTGAAGTTAAGAATTAATTTATTTACTTTGCTTTACCTAGGTCTACTACTCGATGAATCTGAAGTCTTTTGGAAATCAGGGAGATATTTCCTTGTAAAAAACTGCATGTAATATAAAGTAAGATTGAATTTGTGAGGTTAGGAAGATATCTCTAGTAAGACTGAGTGTTTAGGTAAAATTCTAGTAATAATGCTAGCTAACACAACATGCAGCACTTCTTATGATTTTCCATTCCACTTGCTGCTCAAGATAGTAAATAAATCAACATAATTTAGAGTAAATTCAAGGAACAGAGAGACTTAGATTGTAAGTTAACTTTAATGATAGAAATTTTACATCCTACATATACCATCAGAGAAAGTGAGCTCATAAAGACAAATATATGCTTTGCTTGAAGTGCTGTTATCTGTGACTGAGTTTCTCCATATTTTGTGGCTGCAAAGTTCAAGGATCTCATGTCTGGGATGAACAAAACAATCTAGATGACTAAGTGAAATGACTATTGCTCTTGATATGTAATGGTTAAGCAATATCATAGGACAATGGGTTGTAAAAAACATCAAGGTGTTTTCTCTGCTGAAAAAAAGCATCTTCTAGAACAAAAAAAAGGTAGTCCTGGGTGTGCATTCTGTACCTAGATCATTGACCAGTCTTTCAACACTTGCCAACTTAACTGTYAGTAATCCAGAAACAGTTAACCTGAGAAATCCAAGCTGTTTTAAATAAAGTAACCTTCATACCATTGGAGACAATAGAGGGAGAATCTATCTTCAAGGAGAAAAAAATTCAGCTGCTATTTCCCTTTCTGTGCTAGACACTCATCAAACAGTGACCTGGTTTATCTTTTGGGTGGATATTTTCAGCACAAGCAATTTCTCATTAACTTTATCCAGTCACCCTTGGAAAAATATTTCAATTCTATAGAGCATTTTGTTATCAAAACAATAGTCCTCATTATCCTATTCAGACAATTATTTTGAACATTTAAGTATAGATGAATGGCAGAATTGATGGTATTGAGATCCTTGGAGTCTGTATCAACACAGGCTTTCCTAAGGCAGTTTTAGGAGCTCAGTGCATCAAAAAGAATTGCAGCATACAGTATATTGTGCTCAGTTTTTCCATGATGGTAGGAACTCTAGGAACTGCTTGATACAGACGTATATTTTTGCTTATGGAAAAACATCCTCTGTGTTCTCTTATAATGTGACCACTGTGGTCATCAATACTTTTCTGTCCTCCATACCCAAAAAGTGATTCCTGTTTTCAGTCCTCTCAGGAATGAAGGATCTGGAAGATAACATAGGTTTGTCTGACAACTTAGGCACCAGACCACCCTAAACTAAAATGTTCTCAGTGACTTAGGACATAACAGCTTACCTGAAGAAAAGTTTGTGTTAAGTATTACTGAGTTATTTACTTTTGTCTTATGATTATTACCTTAATATATGCATACTCATTTTGTGGTAGGTCATTAAGATCTAAAATTGGAGGACTAAATTTCAGCTCTGGTATGAATAAGTGTTTGTTCTCCAAAGTCATTATATTTGTAAATTTTTTTCCTGAAAAGCAATTTTTATTTGCATATCTAAAAAATAATTATTCCTTATAAATCCTTCCATAATATATACCACATATACCTCACTGTACTAATGTTTATATTGCCATTTATCTATTATCTAAAAGCAAAGTGAAAATCTAAACTGGAATTCTATATATTTTGAGTGTGTAGCTTCTAATAATCTTCCTCAGATCGGGTTGGACAGAGAAAAGAACACAATTTCATGTGTTTTCTTCATACTTGGAAGATTGAAAGGTTTGACATACATAGAATTCCTTTAATACTAAATGATACCGCCTCATTAGCACAGTCATTGCCATGCAGGTATCCCGATACCAATCCTTAGAGAGGCCACCTTTCTAAAAGGTAATGTCTGTTTTTCCTGTCAATTTTCATTTTGGGACAGTTGTCTTTTTTGTATCTCTGACAGAAACTTGATTAGTGGCCTTGAGATGACAAAGCTACACATATGTTCTGAATCAGAGGAAAAAAGGACTTTTCCTTTATCTCTTCAGTGACATTAATTAGTACATGCACCCTTTTGTGTCCTTTGTAAAAAGTTAATGGATTGCTGCAAAGGAAACCCTTTACTTTGTTAAAATCCACTTCTCAGCACTATTTGTGAGGGAAAAACCTAACACAGTACAGACTCTAAATGAAGGTCAGCATTAGATGATAGATATAAAGCAGAGAACAGAAAGATGAAGAAGAAAAGATAAACTATAGAAAAAGGGTGAGATGTGTTAGGAAGTTAAGTTAAGCCTGAACAGCTGCAAAAAATAAACAAGAAGGATTTTTAACTTTTAAGAAAAGAAAAGGAAGAATGTGGTCTCAGTGAGTTCTAAGGCAAGTGTTTATTTCATTAGTGTTACATTAATAATTATGTGCTCTTCCTTGAGTCCTTGTAAATCTAGCTAATATGATGCATCACATAAGAAAAGTACTGCACAAAAGTGGAGGAGTGGTATGGATTTCCACATCCACATGAAAGACATACCAGAGATACAGGGAAATTTTTCCTTCTCGTGCCTAAAATCAGTGTAAGATTCTTTAATTTCTTTCATTTAGAAGCTACCAGACCTGAAAAATGACTGGTAGTGTTACTTCTTGTCTGTATGGGTACTGTATGTATGTGCATGGAAGAGAACATTTGATTCTTAGATGGCATATAGCCTCACCCTAGAAATACAGCCTCTATATTCAATAATTATATTACTGTATTACAAATAAGACGAGTTGTCTGGAAAGTCAAAGCATGATATTATAGTTGTAACCAGTGACATTGTAGGCATACAGCCAATTTCCTTCTTCTCACAACTTCACTTAAAATGTTTGTTCATACTTGTTCATATTGCTCATATACATTTGTATATACCAGGCATTGGAGGCTATTCCATCAATGGTCCTCCCTAACACATGGATGGATGGCTTTACATGGTGTTTCTTCCTTTAAGAAGAATGAATGAAGGTCTTGATTTGCTACCTTTCTGTAGCCAACAAGACAAGTGGGAGAAATATACTTGTTCTAGAGTATCACCAGGTCCTTGTGATAAATGAGCAGGCTAGCAGTAAGGTCCACATTTCAGTCCTTGGCCAGCAAGGAACTGGAGCAGAAGGCTTACCACAGGTGAGCACTGCTGCCCTCTTCTTACCTCACTGCAGGTGCCCTGAATGTAGATGTCATTCTTTGATTTATAGCCTAGAATCTTCTCTATTCTGATGCATATTCCGTTTCTTTAGGTAAATGAGTAAAATATTTCTCTGGCTAGATGCTGTGGCTTTAAGTATAATTGTAATGTGTGTAACACAAAAATTTCTAGTGAGATTGTGTTGTCATACATGTGTAAGAGAAAGAGATTGAGAGCTGACACCTTAAATCTGTTATCACTCCAAGTGGTTGATTGCTGTCAAGTCTCATCTCAGTCAAGAATTGTAGTAACATACATACAATTAGAAAGTGTTGTTGTTTGTATTAGCTCTCGCTTTAATATACAGATTAACATAAAATGATCAGGAAAAGATCCTTTAACATGTTAAACAGGCACCAAAGAGAGAACAAGAGTTTTAAGCTTCATTGAAGCAAATAATTGTTTGCTAGCTATTAAAGTGCAGGAGATGACTTCTAATGTAACAAACAGACTTCATGTAGCTGTTGAAGAGAAATGACTTCAAACTAGTCAGGTGGGTGATCAGACTGCCCCTTAGGTACAGAAAGAATAAAATGAGCTAGAGTTTGGAAGAATAAACTAATGATGTGGAAGGAGAAATTAACTGTTAAATCTGTCATATTCCACAGACAAGAAAAAACTTTACATATATACGACGCTATTGTAAGTAGATTAGATATAGCTTTTCAGTCACTTGTACCTATGTCTTTCCAAACATTTAGAACTTTATTGCCTATCGTGGATGCTATTAATAAAATTTTGCATTTGCATATTTATCTTAACTTGTGTTAAGTGAAGGGAACTGGAAAACTGTCCTCCTCACCCACGGGTGCTGACCCTGTACTGGAACACTCCATGAAATGCCCAAGGTGCTTTTCTGCACATTTCTACAAAAAGGTAGCAGAAGAGCTCTCCATTTTAGCTGCATCAGTTGGGGGCAGATGCAGCACCAGGAGGATCAGGCAAAGTAGAAATGTCTCTCAGTGACTGCTGGTGACATGCAACACTCTCTGGCAAACATTGGAGTATGTGTTTGAACCATGTGTGTCACATGTTCAATGTCACAAATTGTACAGAAAGAACAAAAGCAAGCACAAAGAGCCAGTGTCTATTTTTAAAAGGCTTTTAAGATTATATTATATTCAATATATAAAATAATACAGGATGACACAGCGGTTGTTATTAAACAAATGAAAAAGAGGAACAGAAGAAAAAACTACAGAGAGAAACAAAGTCATAATAAAATAATGTACATGGAGATGACTGTATAATTATAAGGATTTTAAAGTAAGCAATGCCCAAACCAACTAATCAGCCAGACATACCACCAGAACTGTGGCTATTACCCTGTTATCTAGTATTTGCACATTTTGAGATGAAAATGAGAAAATATATGCTCTGTCACTAGCATAAGTCTGACAGTATGAAATGTCAAAACTGGAGGCTCGATAGAGAACTTCAAGAGAGAACAATGGGCTGTACAATGTGCTGCTTAGCAATCAGAATGAACCACTTGGCTAAAATGGAAAAAGATTAAACAATTCCTATTTTCTAGCAAAGATAATGGATTTTCTTGTTTCCCTTAGGGATAGGAAGTCAATTTTCCCTATTGGAGATTGAAATGCAAACCTTATGGACCCCTAGAACTTAAAGGGAAAGTAATTTTCCTTCTTTTTAATAACTTTTTTCCCCACCTATTTAATACAGTTCATGTTATTTAAATCTAACACATAGAGAATATAGAATAGTAGCTATGTTTTACTAAGAAAATAAATCATGGCAGAAAAGTACCAGTTGCACAGAACAATCAGCTGATTTTATGGAAGTTTTATATAGTTAACTTGCACAAGTGCAGGTAGACTTGTTGAAGTTTGTCTCCATTTTCACTTCTTTAGCACACAAACTAACACTGAATGCTAATATTTAAGAAACTGTAGACTAACACTGCAGGGTGCAAAATAAAGGTAATTTATCCACTCAGGTTTTCTTCTACCACTTGGACTTTCACATAATTCAGTTTTAGAAAACTCTGCATGATTTCACTCTCAAGGTACATTTATCTTGTAATCATACATCTTTGTAAAAATGTTTTAATTTCTCTATTTTTTGTACTGTTGTATTTCAAATCATAGTTTTTCCTTCTCAATAGTAGTAGTGAAACTTGTATACTAATCACAGACTATAAAGTGCTGAGTCCTAAGTCCTTTGATCTACAATGCAATAATATTCTATGATTTGCTAGAGCATTATTTGTAATCAGGGATTAAATTATAAATCAGACCTTGGTGAACTTCTAAGGATTTGGTATTCCACAGATAAGCAGCTAGTGTATTATTCARTTATTCCAATCACAGACGTCTGCAAAACTAGGCTGATGAGTTCACAATGAGTTCATTGCTAAAGGTGGAACATCCAAGAAAGTGCATGTTTTATCTAACCAGCTTCTGCACACTTAGAATAAATTGCTTTCAGATTGTAAATTTGTGTATCATCTGGTAGCTGAACCTGCCTGTACTGACATGGCTGTGGCCTGAGGAAAATATTTTAAAGCACAAATCTGAACTTCGCCTTCCCACTGAATGCTTTTGCGTCTTTGGCATGCTCCAGAGTCATTCAGATTGAGGTGTCCGGGAACATCATGACACCTTTTCCAAAGTAGATCTTTGCCATATTTTCCCTCTTGCAGCAATGCCTGCCTGCCACTCAGCCCTACCCTGTGGATGTCACACGCAGTACTATACACAGGACACAGTGTGACTTGTACTGATATCTCCTGGCATGTTGCAGCAAAAGGCAAGGAAAAGGAGGCAACTTTGACTAGGGAGGAACTTCAAAAAAGCTTTCAGTTGTGAGCTATGAGACCTCTTTGCTCTAGGGCTTATCAGTCCCCATAGGTTGAAGCTGGTATCGCTGGGATCCAAAGACTTGACCTGGCTAAATGGAAAGCAGAACAGGCTACCTCTCCCTCACATTGTAAAACTTAAGGTTCAGGTATATGTCATAGGCTCCATCCATCATCTCTTTGGCATTTGATGCTGTTTGTTTGAATGCTAGTAACAAAAATGAGTTCATGCAGTTTGGGACATGCTTTTTAGACAGAGAATACTACTTCTGTCTGGGTTTTCTGCTTGTTTGTGTATGTGCTGGCTGTGCTTGTACATTTTCCTGTCCAAAAATGGCATAGTTGATTGAGATGACCTCTCTGTTTGGCAGAGGAGCAGGGGGGTGTGTTTGAGGAAGTCATGCAGAGCAAGAGCTGTGAGCAGTGAGTGCTGAAGCATAAAATTACATCAGGCATATGCATATGTGCAAACTGGCCATCTAGGTGTAACTGGGTGCTGTTCTAGGCTGGAAGGTGGCTGGCTGCTGGGAAGACTTGGGTCTACTAACAAATCTGGTACTGGCTGGCAATGTTATTAAAAATTTACAATTCACATCAGAAATGGAAAATATAAATGATGTCTGTCATGTGTTTATGGTGACGAGACAGTAGATGGTTCATGTTGCAGGTTTCCCTAATAATAGAAGCTGAAGACAGGATGCCCACTAATAAGGAAAGAGCTCTGTCCTGGCAAGTATCAGCTGACAGCAGGAGATAGAGAGTCTTGCCTATGTACTCACTCCACGGCAAAAATGTGATTCTGCCATCCTGTGTGCTTAAGAGCAGGATGACACAAACACTACAGCATAAACAGATACTGTGAAGATGGTAAACTGGAGAGTATCTCAACAGATGGGTATCCGCAAGATTTTTTCTCTACCTTTCAACTGCAGGGTTCTTAGATTGCTGCTCAGGGGCTTGAAAATAAAGAGATTGTACCTGGGCAGAAGACTTGGCAAGTACACCCCAGAGGAGGCTGTCAAAAGGTAATATACATACAGACCAAAGATTCATTCTTTTGTTTCATTTCCCTTGGCATCTTCTTCTATTTTCAGCTGAGAGTCATGATCTTGATATTCAGAACAGGCAAACAAAGACAGAGCTGCAGCAGTAATGCTTCACCGCTGCCCATGTGAAAAGTTGTGCTCCTCTAGATCTGCACATCCTGACCCTGACTTGCTGACTCAGGTTCCTGGCTTGACCTCGAAGATACGTCATTGTGATGGATGTGCCTGGTGATCTAGACTCTTGGATGAGCCTAACTACTATGAGCAGACTGGTTCTGCTCACCCTGCTCAGGTACTGTGAGACTGCACCTGTCTCACCAGCCTCATGTTGAAGCTCAGCTGCTGGTTCCCTTTTACTCGCTGAGCAGACTGTCCTTGCTGCTCCCTATAGTGGAAAAAAAAGCCTCCAAGAGAAGACTCCAGAGCTATTGGACAGAAGCCAGGAGTTAAAAAACCCACCCTTTATCTTCATCAAGTGATTCCTGTGAAACACTTGGTCACATGGTCACATTCATCTAAAAAAAAAGAACTGAAAAAGAACTGTCACAATCTATTCTTATCTTAAGAAGGAGGTGATCTGGGGTAGAGTTAAACTGTTTGACAAATATAATCAAGCTTATCTCTGTCCCAAATTACCTTTTTCTTAAGATAATATACACTATGTATACATATGCATGCACACACACAAACACACTTACACTTGGTTTTGAATGATTAGGTCGATATAGAATCATAGAATCATAGAATCACCAAGGCTGGAAAAGACCTCCAAGATCATCGTGTCCAACCATCAACCCAGCACCCATGCCCACTAAACCATGTCCCGAAGCGCCATATCCACACGTTTTTTGAACACCTCCAGTGATGGTGACTCCACCACTTCCCTGGGCAGCCTGTTCCAATGCCTGACTACCCTTTCAGTGAAGAAATTTTTCCTAATATCCAATCGAAACCTCCCCTGGTGCAACTTGAGGCCATTTCCTCTCGTCCTATCACTTGTTACTTGGGAGAAGAGACCAACACCCGCCTCTCTACAGCCTCCTTTCAGGTAGTTGTAGAGAGCGATAAGGTCTCCCCTCAGACCTCATGAAAAGATATACCTCATATAATACCTCATGAAAAGCCTTTATCGTTATTCTTCTGACTGCTTTTTTCCTCTCTGAGGAAAAAAGTAGTGTTCTACTGGCTGAAATATTAGATTAGTGTGAATCTGTGCAACCATCATTCGGCTGCAGATCACTCTGTGAGGTATCGGCCCTATACAAACCATATTCCTATTTAAATTGTGCTTACGTTCCCTACAATAATGGCTCTACAGTGGACAGTCCTTGTGTGAAATGTGAGCAGAAGTGAAGTCCTTTACGGCAGGCAAACATTACTGCAAAAACATTCATTCTGTCAGTCTTGAGACCTCAGGAAGTCTCTGCTTACTGCTATAACTAATTTCTTTCACAATCCACTTGCTTATGCTTGGATCAATACTACTCCTTGAGGACAATGTAGTGAATTGTCTAACTCGGCTAACGCCAGTCTTACTTTGTCAGCAGTTTTCTCATTGGCTTGGGGAATGCATGTAGTCCATGTTTGTGCTATTTCAATTACATTGGACGCACTCCAGTGATATTTCCAAAATAAAAGGCTTAAGAAAAGTTATTTTGTCAAAAGTGTCACTGAAGGTAGACACATGTTTTCAGACAAATGTCATGCAGCTTTTTTCATAATCATCAATGTAGCATTCACACACTGGAAACATCAGCAACACTGTTACCAGTAAACTATGCCATATATCTCTAAAAGTGTCAACAAATAATCTTCCATTGAATACTAAAATGGGGAAACCATAGAAACTATTCCAGATTCTCTCAAAAATAAATTCATTTTTAACATAAACAAAAGAGAACTTTAATCAACATCGAAGTCACATCACCTTTATGTGAATCATAAACATTGGAATTATTATTTTAATTACTCAAATCTGAAGTATTTGTGTAAATGAATAATTAATAACAACGCATATTTGCTCAAAAATTAAACACCTGGAGTCCATTTAAACAGAATACCAACTTAGTTTCTTTACCAGTAGTGTCATGGTCTGAATAGAAAACGAGAAAATAAACAGAAACTTAATGTCTAGTAGCAGTTTTAGCATTCTTCATTTTCTTTAATTTAGAAGTTTATTGAGCAAATAGATTGAGAAGGAGTATCTTTTTGGACCAAAATGACACATCCTAAGCTTCATTGATTCAACAGTAGGAATTTCTGCTACTAAACAGCTCTTCTCTGTAGAGCAATCTTCCTACCTTTTGGAGATGTCATCGTCTCTATAAGTTCACAGCATATTTTTTTACAGATAAGCTAGATGTCTTGCTCAGTGCAACCCAGGAGGCACATAGAAAAGTTTTGCAACCTGTGGCACTTTAACCACTATTTAATTGTGTTTTGACTATGTTAGGGGATTTTTTTTAATTTTTTTTTTTTTATTTAATATATCAATTCAGGCCCACTTGAATCAGTAAAACCCTGTGTTGCATGTACGGTTCCTAATCTTTCTAGCCCTTGTGAAATCTAACCAATGAACAGTCCTTCTGTATGATTAAAACACAACTTGTAAGGATTCTTCCTCCCAGTGTTGCATGTGCTCAGCTGTGGATACTATTTTACCTCATCTTTTTTTAGTCTTCTGGTAGCAACAAAAGCATGATAACATTATGGAATGTTAAAGCAAGTTCTTTTCTTCTTTCTGCCTCTATGGTAGATTTACTGTTACTTTTTGCAAATGGTTAAAACAATATGAAACATTTTAATGTAAATATTTGAGTACAGTATCTAGAACAGCTATAATTTGGACAGTGTTTTCCTGTGATCTATCTGCTATTACTTTAAATTTTATAGCAAATTGTCTGTGCAGCACCAAGTTATGCACACAGGTAAACATATAAAAATAATTAAACTTTCGAGTGAAACAAGTCAGTTCTATCATCAACAGAGAGAGAAATAAGAGAGTTTCAGGTGTGATGCCCTATTTTAATCCTGAGCTGCAGCTAAACTGTTACAGTGATAAGATCATAAAAGAGACAGCAATTCAGATAGAGACTTCACTTAATCAGGATGCATATTAGTATGAAAGTCATTTAACTGAGAGATCTTCCAGGGAACAGATTTAAACCTAATAATACTGAAAATCAATAATGATGTTTTAATGTGGGACAGGTTACTGCTTGGTAAGTTGTCTAGGGGCATAATAGTGAACGTTATGTCTTTTGGCAGTCTCATGTTTATTCTCACCTACTTGCTAAGTTATTAACTCTGAAACCTTCCTTTGAAAGCACATACTATGTGTAGGGTTTATATTCCAGCTGCTGAGGCTGCAACTGGAAAGCCAGCTGTTATAAACATGTGTGAGCAGACCTAAACTCAACTATATCAAAGTGTTAAAAAAGGTGAACCAAATCATAAGTTAAAGCAACAMTTTTTTGGCGTTTCCTACACATGATTAATACACAAACTTTAAAATGCCTTAAAATACTGTTTCTGGAAGTGTTGAGTACGTTTTTCATTTGTCAACACCGGTGGTAGAATTTGCGCGGGCATTGGTAAATGCACACATCACTGACATGCATTATTAATAACAGAAATACTTCTGGCACTGAGCAGGCTTCAGTTCCCTGCCATCTGCTGAACATGTTTTATCGCACTTTCATCTCACAGTTGTGTTTCTTGCTGTCAAGAGGCAAAGAACAGGCTCTGTCTCTGTTCAAGTGCATACCCTTGCCTACTCTGCTAGTATGTTTATGTCCTGAGGCTGCCCAGATGATCAGACTTGCAGCTATCCAAGCTTTGAGACTGAGCACAGCCCCAGGTACAGCCTATATATACCTTCCAGGTCATGCAGAACATATGCAGAAGCACGTCCAATGGGTTTGCTTACTCTAAAAATGCCCTCCTATATTTTGACCAGCATACCGCTCATATGCAGCTCCACAGATGGATCACAGATACTAGGTAGGAGACTTCAGACACTGTTTTATCAGTGTATAAACTCCTCACCATTGAAGTCTCCTCAGCTTCTCAGCAAGCCACATTACCCCTTAAGAATTTTCTTACTACTGGTAAAAGGGAATTTGAGTTGAAGAGTGTAGAAGGGAGTTACACAGCTCTCTAATTCAGAAAGTTCTAGAGAATGGAAATATTTCAGAGTGGGTGCTGTTTTGTGCTGTGCTTTATGCAATAACTGGCATGAATGTGGAATGTTTGTAGGGTGCTCATTAAAACTGCTTAATTCTGATTCACTCTCAACTTGCTCAGCAGTACAGGCTATTAAAAAGAGCAAAGCAGTAGTGAATAAGGCTCTTTGTTGTATAGTTTTGCTGGTTGACTGAATCCTTGGGTATTAGATTATTTAAATCTGATACTGTCACATTTCAAAGTATGATTATGTTTCTTTAATGAATATTAAATATTTGTTTAATAATTTATTGTTATAATCTCTGCCTTTTATCCGTTGAGAAGTATCAAGTCACAGTAGTGTCTGTCATTCTCAAACTGGCTATAGGTAGCTGCAAAAAAGTGAAAGAAAAGAATTGAATGGCTAAACAATGAATATATGTATGCAATATAAAATGCTCTATCCCATTTCAGTAAATTCTCCTCCTTATTCACCTCTTTGTTGGGCTGAGTTTTTATGATCCTACTATATTTAGAGTTTCTCAATAAAAAGAAGACATAAGAGAATGACAAGGTAAGAAAATTAATGAACTTAAAAAATGCCAGAGGCTGAAAGATAACCCAGTTTTCATACAGCTAGGTAATTAACATGTCAACTATAGTCTTTGTGATGTGGAATTTGAAGTATTCTTGAAAGGTTAGAAGTATATATTTGCCTTCAGTACTTACTATAAAGATCTGATGCTGCCATTAATATAGATGCTCTTACAGAAAACTACAGTGGAAACAGACATTTTTGTAAGTCAGGTATCTACTTTTGTGGCAATTTTCATAGTGAATATGTTTTTATAAAAATTTCACAGTTGAACAATTTATCTCACAGATATATTTAAAGGCTGGGACACAGAAGGCAAGTCATCATGCCTCACTTTATCCATCTGTAAATTATGGAGAAAGATGTTTATCTCTTTAGTAGAATACTTACAGATCTACTAAAGAAAAGGTCTATACATATCTAAGTATATGCACATATGTATTTCTTATAAAGGGGCACAAGAGAGTTATTTGCTGAGATGCCATAAAACTACTTGTTTTCACAGTGAAAAAATATTCGAAGAGTGTTCAATGAAAATGACCACTTTTGAATTTGTTATTATTTTAATTTCCATTTTAAACCAGATTATTTCTAGCTGGCAGTTCTTTTTTATGTTCTCTCAGTTGCAGCCAGTATCCTGTTTTCTGAAATTCTGAACATCTTTAATGTGACAGGGTTCAGAGTGATTAATTTTATGTTAATTACAGTTAGTAAAATATTCAGAAAATATTAAGAAATTTTTGAAAGTTAATGTATTTTCCAAAATGTGATAATGAAACGTTCCCTGAAAATGCAATGCCTGCCATACATCAAGAAATATTAGGCTTTAGTTTGCTAGTGTCAAGAGTGCGCTGAGACTCAGATGTTGCAGCGTGTGCTTAATATTTGGTATGCGTATAGTTCCACTGAAATAAGTGTCTTCTCTTGACATGTGAAAAACAGAGTGGTGTGACTACAGGATATATGTAGAGAAAGGATATGGGACCATACTGTCACATCAAATACACAAGGACTGTTTCATGATGGAATACGCTTTCTGTAGTCATATACACCTGTGAAAATGGAGAATAAAAAACCATCATTTTCTTTTGGCAGGCTTTTACAACCAGCACATATGTAAGTGACACACACAGATGTAGACCTATGGAGACTAGAACATCTGAATTTAAAACTTTTTCTGGTCTGTAAAGAACTACCAGAAAAAAAAATACCTGGAGTACAACAGAACCAGTTTTATACATCCTACAAAAACCATGAACAGCACTGTATTATTTCTGAATGTACTGACATCTTATCCTTTATCTATCTAGAACACTTTCATCTTTGTAAACTTGCACAATATTTATCATAGCAAAATTTGTTTGTTTGGATTTTGTCTTGAGACAGGATGGTTATTTATGGCACTGATCCTTCAAGAAATGGAGTAGATCTAAACACACTTAATCACAGGCTAAACTTGAATTACCAGCAATATTCTACCAATTTCATCATTACAATTACAATGTTAGTTTAACATTCAGTCACTTTAAGGGCTAAACTCAGGTGCTGGCCATATTGTCCACATTTAACAACAGTAAATATCTGACTATGAATGTTTATTTGTCTGATGATTGCTAATGTTATGTAACAAAGTAAAATACATATTTTTAAATAGTTTGTATATCCTCAAAACTCTGTTGCTGTTGTTGTTTTCTCTCATGAAAGTGACAAATGTATATGCAACTTTGTGACTTTTTTTAGGGCTGGTTGCCTTACTTGATCAATTAAATATTTTTATATTTTCAGAGACTATGGTGAATTGACAAAGGTATTGAGTATGCAACACAGTGCAATAGAATCTATTCAATTCACATTGTACTTTGGTGGGGATGGAAATATATGTATAAATAGAAATTGAATAGGAAGTGGTCTAGAAAGTATGAGAAGGAAAATCTGAGGTAACAAAAGATAGCAGTCTAAATATACATTTACTTGGATGATACATTGTTTAGAGAAACAAAACTGCCTGCTCCTATATATCTAATGAAAGGTTTGAATGTATGAAATTAATTACACTTCCTCATAAGTGTAAGCGTGAGTAATATCATATGATTTTAGAGACCCCTAACTCAAGAATGAAGAATACAGAGAAATTGTCCGAGCGGCCAGGGATCAGGTTAGGAAAGCCAAAGCCCTGATAGAATTAAATCTGGCCAGGGATGTCAAGGGCAACAAGAAAAACTTCTACAGGTATGTCGGGGATAAAAGGAAGACTAGGGAAAATGTGGGCCATCTCCAGAATGAAACAGAAGACCTGGTCACCCAGGATATGGAGAAGGCAGAGGTACTCAATGAATTTTTTGCCTCGGTCTTCACTGGCAAGTGCTTGAGCCTCACTGCCCAAGCCATGGAAGGCAAAGACAGGGACTGGGAGAATCAAGAGCTACACACTGTAGGAGAAGATCAGGTTGGAGACCATCTAAAGAACCTGAAGGTGCATAAGTCCATGGGACGCAATGAAATCCGTCTGCAGGTCCTGAGGGAACTGGCAGATGAAGTTGCTAAGCCACTATCCATCGTATTTGAGAAATGATGGCAGTGCAGTGAAGTTCCCGCTGACTGGCAAAGGGGAAACATCATAACCCCCATTTTTAAAAAGGGGAAAAAAGGAAGACCTGGGGAACTACAGGCCAGTCAGTCTCACCTCTGTGCCTGGGAAGATCATGGAACAGATCCTCCTGGAAGCTATGCTAAGGCACATGGAGGACAGGGAAGTGATTTGAGACAGCCAGCATGGCTTCACCAAGGGCAAGTCCTGCCTGACCAACCTAGTCGCCTTCTACGATGGAGTGACTACATCAGTGGACATGGGAAGGGCTACCGATGTCATCTATCTGGACCTCTGTAAGGCCTTTGACACGGTCCCCGACAACATCCTTCTCTGTAAACTGGAGAGGTATGGATTTGATGGGTGGACTGTCCAGCGGGTGAGGAATCGGTTGGATGGATGCATCCAGAGGGTAGTGGTCAATGGCTCAATGTCCAGATGGAGGTCGGTGACAAGTGGTGTCCCACGGGGGTCTGTACTGGGACCAGTACTGTTTAATATCTTCATCAATGACATAGACAGTGGGAGCGAGTGCACGCTCAGCAAGTTTGCAGATGACACCAAGCTGAGCGGTGCGGTCGGCACACGTGAGGAATGGGATGCCATCCAGAGGGACCTGGACAAGCTCAAGAAGTGGGCCCATGTGAACCTGATGAGGTTCAATAAGGCCAAGTGCAAGGTCCTGCAGCTGGGTCAGGGCAACGCCCAGTATCGATACAGGCTGGGGGATGAAGGGATTGAGAGCAGCCCTGCCAAGAAGGACTTGGGGGTACAGGTGGATGAAAAGCTGGACATGAGCTGACAATGTGCGCTCAAAGCCCAGAAGACCAACTGTATCCTGGGCTGCATCAAAAGAAGTGTGACCAGCAGGTCGACRGAGGTGATTCTGCACCTCTACTCCGCTCTGGTGAAACCCCACCTGGAGTACTGCATCCAGCTCTGGRGYCCTCAGCACARGAAAGACATGGACCTGTTGGGGCGGGTCCAGAGGAAGGCCACAAAAATGATCAGGGGGATGGAACCTCTCTCCTATGAAGAAAGGTTGAGAGAGTTGGGGTTATTCAGCCTGGAGAAGAGAAGGCTTTGGGAAGATCTTATTGCAGCCTTTCAATACTTAAAGGGGGCTTATAAGAAAGATGGAGACAGACTTTTTAGCAGGGCCTGTTGCGACAGGACAGGAGGGAATGGTGTTAAACTAAAAGAGGGTAGATTTAGACTAGCTATAAGCTATAAAAATTTTTTTTGCAATGAGGGTGGTGAAACAATGGGAGAGGTTGTCCAGAGAGGTGGTAGATGCCCCATCCCTGGAAACATTCAAGGTGAGGTTGGATGGGGCTCTGAGCAACCTGATCTAGTTGAAAATGTTCCTGTC
The DNA here is from genome assembly GCA_030449065.1 of Oceanodroma leucorhoa. NCBI lineage: Eukaryota > Metazoa > Chordata > Aves > Procellariiformes > Oceanodroma > Oceanodroma leucorhoa. Next base: position 26,383,523 of record JASVER010000001.1, on the reverse strand, counting down.
CACAGCAGGAGGATTGGACTAGATGACCTTTAAAGGTACTTTCCAATCCAAACTATTTTATGATTCTATTCTAATGCAGAAATGAAGGAGAAGGGTAGCAAAAATGACATAAAGATGGGAGGGTAAGATATAAGACTAAATGAGATCTGCATATATTAACAAAACAAACCAAAACAAACCAAAACAAATCAACTCAAATCAAGAGAACTTTGATATATATCCTGAATGTGAAGACAGGATTACAGCTTGATGAGGTGAAAGAAGCGATGCTATCAATCCTTTTAGGGATTGCAGCCCTGGTGTTGCATCAGTCTGTATAGTACATGAAAGTTGCTGCCACCTAATCTGATGGTTAACACAAGGGCTGTGATAAGAGCAAGGCTGATAGCTCCATTTATTCTCCAATACTTTCCTTCCCATGGATAAACTCAACCCTCAGTGCAGTTTTCTGCTTGGAACTGCAGGAGTAGGTCTATGTTAACTTTATTTTTCATGAAATGGACTGCATAATTCTACAAAGTACATAACTATGACTCAGATTATATTCTGAGGTTAGGCATTTTCCATAGCAATACATATATATATATACACATATATATATATATTAGATATGAGCTCCTAATAAAGTGAATCTGACAGATTACCATCATGATAAAGTCATCTGCTGCCACACATGTGTAGCAACTACCTATATGTATATTAGACTGAGAAGGAATAAAACACAGTACTGTGTTTTTACTACATTTTAATTTACTACATTTACTACATTTTAATTACTACTCATTTAATCTTTGCTACAATTTACTAGTGGTTACACTTGTAAACATGTTTTTCTATTGGGTAATCCCATTTAACCTTCTGTATTTGGGGAGTTTTTGGCTGTCCACTTTTTTTTTTTCATTGAACTGCTAATTATCAGTTTGTTTTCTTTTCCAAATGTAAGACTGTCTCCTGATTTCTTATAATGTATTTCTTAAATTAGCTGGCATTTTGCTCCCTGATATTTCTTTTGTTTGCTCAGCTATCCTTTAAGTTTCAACTGGAAGAAATTGAGGCTAAGACACTTTCTTTGAAAGGTCTGTAAACATAATCCTCTCTGTCTTGACTAAATAAATGAGGAGAAAGTCTGGAACAGAATTCAAATGCTTTCAGGTTGTGCTTAGTGTGTAATACCTAGCTTTAAATGTAAGGAGGTGAAAGCCTTCATGCTGTGTAGACTGGTAATACCAAGTAGTTTAATCAACCATTGGATCAGGCAGCAAGTGACATGCTTTTATGAGTTTTAATAATCATCAGTGGAGAAAATGAAGCATCCTTTTTAATCTTCCAACAAGATCACATACAGTGTTGATCACATTTTACCACAAATTATTCACGTACTAAGAATTTATTGAAAGCACCAAGAATTTTTTATTGGCATGAAGGGTGGCACTTAGGGAAAACATGCTCAAGTAGACGAGTAGCATCTTCACCATTCTGATCTACTGTAACATCTTCCATATTTTAGCATGGTGATTCATTGAGTGGTATGCTTAAATGTAATTCTCCGAGTGGAGCAAGGAAGTGAGATCAGTCACAAAAACTTGAACTTCCAGGCTGTCACCAACAAAATAAAGATGGTTTCCACTGAGATGTGTAAATGACCTCTTTGTTTATGTCTCTCTTTCTGGAGGAGAGCATTCATTCCTGACAACAACTGGAGACACAAAGTGCTTACTTTATCAGCATATGGGTAGCATTGCAAAAGCAGCAGCAGGAATTTTCCACACAGGTTGCATAAATTTGGCCTATCACCTGGATAAGAACTTGAAATCCTCACACTACCTCTTTTCTGCTCTCTGTTTCTCTTCTGTGTGTTCTTTAGTCACCTTAGGAAGCTATTAAATACTGTTGAAGTACTTTTAAAGATCTGTTAAAGATTCTCTCCTCACTATTTTTTGCTTACTCTCTGACATCTTTGTCTCCTCCCTCAAAAACTTGTGTCTGTTTTTTTCTTTTGTTATCCCTTGGCACCTTTGTGACCTTGGCTGTCCTCCTTTCTTCTCCCAGATTAACTCAGTGGAGAGTAAGTTTTGCCCCAAGCAAGAAGAATGTACTTACATATACCTCACAAAAGTGGAATAACAGTTGCTTGAATAACTTTTCCCAAGATATTCCTTCCTGTCTTAAGACTAGAGTGAGACGGGAGATAGCAGGGAGAATACTGTGGATAGATTCCTTATCTGAGGGGCCTGGGAGCTAGGGATGGCAAGCAATTGGGAGTATAGCTCCTGTAGGAGTTAATCTACTGAAGGGGTCATCAGGATATTGGATGAGTGGACAGATCTGGGAGATATGCTCCAAACACAAGAGAGCCAGAGTGCCTCTACAGGGTTGCCCTTCATCGCTAAAGTTTTCCTGAGTATTTGGGAGCAGTGATGGTCCCCTTGCTTCTTTCACAGGTGGTTGCAACCCTGTCTCAAATCTTCCATCTCCACGCAGGCAGGTGTGCTCACTGGAAAAATTAATAATTTGAAATTCTTGTAGTGAATTCATGTAGACTGAATTCATGAATCCCCTGTGAGCTGTTTCTAAGGAGTGGAATTTGCCTTTTAACCTTCAAAACTTTCATAGATCAGATGACATGAACTCATCCATAATAGAACAAGTCAGTTTCTCCAGCTTGAAACTGGTCTTTTTTGTTTCTATCTAAAATATCTATCTGCACCATTCTAGATATAGAGATATATAAAATATGAGTAGATATCGTACCCCTAAACTAAAATAAAATGATAAAAATGCAAGATTTTAAGCACCTGAATGAGGACCCGAGTCCTGCAATTCTGGAATGAAAATTGTTCCTACAGCTACAATTTAACCTCATCCACGCCCCCACACCTCCTCATCCCCTGTGAGATGATGAGCGAAAGTGTTCTACTCACTGTACAAAATCAAATTCTCTGGAGACAAATGTGGATCTGTGTAGTGAGAGGACATTTTCAGAAAGTGAGCTTGTGTAATAAGTGAGAAGCAGCTTATAACAATATAAGTTTGTTAAGGTATCTTGCCCTAAGAAACCAGATTATCTTCCTAACACTGTCATAGGATTCCTTTGCATTGCTGAGCAATCTACTTAAAATAGTTTTTTATCACAGGAAAATATTCCTCATTTCTAAATGCCTGACTTGAATTTCGTAAAAATGCCTAGAACTCCCAATTGAAGTCAGTGGGGGGATGCTTTGAATGTGTAAAGCGCTATAAAAAGGAAGAGTACTTTGGGAGATCATGTGCAAAGTGTCTCAGACAGGTCTCCAGGAACAAGTAGATGTTTTTATCTTAAATTATCTGTCCCCATCTGTAACAATGAGATAAATAYCATCTCACAAGGATGTTGTGAAAATTCTTAGTAAGTGTGAAGCACTTAAATACTGTGTAATGATGAGTGCTCTACAAAACCCTGGAAGTAAATAAATAAATCTGAGTTCATAGATGGATTGAAAAGTGTGCAGTAAATACAGTGTAGAACAACACACTGCACAAGGCCGAAACAAAATATTGAACAGCTGTTTGCTAACTAAACATCATCCTGCCAAAGCACACAATTAACCACAGGGGAACAGACTATTGCAATCATATAATTAAGACTGAATTAAGATGCATATGTACTAAGCATCTGAATTAAGATTACATGGGAGATGAAATCTTGCATTTCTTAACTTCTGAGTGCTTAGCATTACAGTATTAACAATTTGTGTGCAATTTCCTAGGCTTTTTCTAAAAACTCACAGTGAGAAAACAATTTTCATTTTGCAATATTGCATTAACGGGTTATTAGCAATGCTATAACCTTTTGCTCCATGCAGAATGTTGTTACTTGGCCTAATAAGGTACCTGATAACAGAAGTAAGTGGTTAGCTTTTATGGAGACCAGAACAAGAGCAGGACCAAAAGCAATGCTTTGCTGGTAGGTTTCACGGAATTTGATCGGAAGAAGAGCAGGATTTGGAGCAGGACATTTTCTGGCCACAATTATGCTCTGCTGGACACAAATGCTTCTTCCCTAACTCTTCAGGTATGATCCCATTTTGTCCTAAGGGCTGGGCAAGGGTGGCAGATGGCCACAGGTGGGGGGAACATGCCCTTCCCTTCCTTCCCCTGGTGGGGTGCAGTCTCACCATGCTCCAGCCAGCCAAGCAGGGCTGGGGCCGAAGCCAGGGCCCAGGGTCCGGGTCTCAGGGGAAGCCATGGGCCAGATCTGGAAAACTCTAACAAAGCCCTACCCAACCAAACCTCATCCCACTCCTGTAGTTGTTGAAGAATAGCCAGTACTGGATATTTAGAAAGAGTACAACAGAAGGGCTTATTAAAGTGATCCTTCTTATTTTCTGTATTTCTGGCAGTCAGATCTTCATGGAATTCCTGAGCTAGAGAAAATATGTTTTACAGATGTTCCTAGATAAAGTCCCCATGAAACACTCCTACCCTTCCTTGCCCTTCAAACCCATACCCACATCCAAACCTACTTTTTATTTCTCTGCTTCTTTCCTCTCTAATAGTGTGTTTGTTCTGCTTTAGCACCCAAAGTTGTCCTTAGCAATACAGGAAAGGTGGATGCCTACTCTCAGATCAGCATCCTGGAACCACTGTAAACTATAGCACCAACTCGTAATGACATTAAAAAAAATAAATCCCAGGCTCCGAGTTGAAGTAGGCCCAAGACTGAAAGGAAAATTCAAGTTTCTAGCTTCAAGAGTCCTTTTTTATGTTTACTGAGGTTATGATTTTTAACTTGAACAGATATCAATAAACTTTTCCCCAAAAAGTTTTCAAAAAAAATTACTAAGGCAAAACAATGTCATTTCTTCTGATTTCCTTTAGTATTGTTCTCTGAAATGACTGAACCATTTTCACTAAAATTTTGCAAAAAAATCAACCTGTTAGACATGCAGCCCCAAACAATTAAAATTTGCTAGGCTTTTTACGTACTATTTTTCAGTCTTTCTGACATGGTCGTGAGGAGTAACAAATCTTCAGGTGAAGGATCCACTCCTAGGAAGCAGAGTCCTTAGGAGAAGTCCCTGTTGAATGTTCCAGCATGCTTTGGACATTTTCATCACATGAACCCTAATGCATATGCATGTCTCCTGTATGGTAAGATGTCTCTAACCTGGCCCAAAATGCGAGTCAGATGCACGAAATTCTTCTAACTTTCTAGGTCCACTTGCAATACAACATAAATTAAATGTAAGATGGGGTGTTCTGGGATGTTCTGCACAACTTAAATAAATACACGTCATTCAGGCTTAATTAAAAAAATAAACATTTAATTAATGACAAGCAACTCATGAGGATTTATCCTGTATTACAGTGAATGTATATTCTTCTACAGATGGCACTTGAATTTCTAAGAAAGCAATGAGAAGACAGAATGATCCTGCAAGATTTACTTCTGTTCAGCTGAAACGCTATTTGTCATAAATCAGATGTCACCCTTTTGCCACTTAGGAATGCCACGGTTAACAGATGTATGAACATTCAGAGAAAGGCCATCTTACAAAGGTGAAAGGAAATGCTACAACCTGCATAATGTCTTCTCTGGAGATTCCTGTAGTAATTTAGTAGCCTAAATAATCAAGGGTGATATAGAACAGGAATGACTAAATCAAAGTTCTCCTGACTTTGAGAAGAATTTATGGTTTAAACTTTGAGTTGTATGATTGGGTATGGTCTGAACCTTACAAGTCAAATTATTATCATATTGAAAACTCTAAGGAAAATGCATTATTGAAATAAACGAATGATTTCTATGACCTAATTAAAAATAATAAATATTAAACATATGGAACTGACAGTCCTTTTACTTCCAAGTTTATAAAAAGAACTGAACAAATAGCAAAAATTATGTAACAATACAAAGCACCGCTGTTGAACTAATCTCACATTAAAAACCTGTCAGGAACATGGTAACTGGCCCAGAGTTGCATAAACTATTTTAATACACAGATACATTTTGCACGTATTATTTTAACTAGGAGTCTCAACATTTTTCTGTTTTTTAAAACTTTTGTATTTTTAACAGCATTTTATTTTTTTTTTCCCCACTTCTTTAACTTTATGCTTTCTTTGTTTCCCTAGGAGTCTTCTTTGGTGCTTCACTCCAAAAGAAAAGAAAACAAAAAAGTGTTATTTTCATATTCCCAGCTGCTTGAACAAATATTTGCATGATAAAATGTTTTAGGTTATAGGATAAAGCTCATCTCTCTGGGTGTGAAAGCACCTGTGTGTCTCTAGGGCTGAGAGCAGAGGAGGGTTGGCTGTGGGACCAGGGGAGTCCCCGCCAGGTCTAGAGGGGGGTGTGTGTGTGTGCACAACAGCCTGTACCAGCAAGTGGAGTGGGGCTTCTTATGCCCAGTTGCAAGCACAGCTGGGGAGACTGGGATCCAGGAGCCAGTAACTGGACAGACTGAGTAAGCCCAGCTGCTGGATGAATCCACCTTGTACATATGCATATATACGTTCTCACCAGTGGACTTCCACCCAGTCCAGCCAGAGAGAGGGACAGGATGAGAACCGTCCATGTTCGTGCAAGTGCTCTGAGTGTCCGTCTGCGATTTATGTGGCTGACCATGGCTATAAGTACATAGGTGGTGCAATATGTGTGCTCTATGTGTGTGTGCCTACTGGGAATATATCTTAAGCCTCACTACTAGTTGGACCTGGGGACATGGAGCTGCAACAGCCTTAACTCTCTCAGACTGTTGGATCTGGCATGATAAATTTTCCTCTAAGAATAAGGGCTATGTACTGGGTTTACCTTTGTCACAAACAAGATATACCATATATGTAGTATATAAATGTGCTTTGTATATGCATGCCTGCTGGGAATACATCTTCAGTGTCACTGCTGGTTGGATCTGGGGACATGGAGTGGCAGCAACCTCACCTTTGTGATGCTGTTGGAYGACGCGTGATATATCTTCCTCTAACATAATGATTCTTCTCTCTCCATCTTTGGTCAAACACAGTTTACATGATGCCTGATGAGTAATAATACTTAAACTGCTCTTAGTTTTGAGGTGAAAAGGCGCAGTTCACACTTCTTTGAAAAGTAAATGCTTCAGAATCCATGCTATCATTAATCATTTCACTATCTACAGGTTCCACAAGATCATGACACACTTCAATATTCAGGTTTTCAAAACAATCATGCATGTGCTAAAAGGCACTCAAAAGTCTTGTGGAAGAGTTTTAGTTTGGGTACTGGCACACCTGAGGGTGTGACTATCTCTTGCTTGTGCAGGTGCCCTTGTCAGTAGGGTTCTGCTGCTGCTGCTTTTGGTGCTCCTCACGTTACAAAGAGAGAAAGGGGAGAAAGAGAGATAGGCTTGAGGATGGACATGGACAGACTGGGGGTGGGTTTTGGTGGATGATAGTGAAAGACAAAATACTTCATGTGGGAGGAAGACTAGGGAACAGCAGGAAAGAGACAAAGTGATCTCAGAAAGTAGAGTAGAAATAAGTTTCTTAAATGCCTTCTTTCAGATACTTAGCAACACATACATGCAGCTACAGTGACAAATACGCTCTGCATTTTGACTTTCACAAGTCTAACTACCAGCCAGAAAAGATGCACACTTTATTCCAGCATGCATTTCTCTTATTGGCCTTATCCTTCATGGTACTGATCAGCTAATACTGCTAATAATAACTGTGGCAGTTAGAAAACAGTGTCTTGCAGAGCAAGCCCTTCTGGGGAGAGATTTTCTGTCAGAGTGAAGCAAATACTCTGTAGCATGTGTGGAAACACATTCACATTCTTTATATTCCCATGCTACTATAGAAGTATTGATTAAAATGCTACATTCAGCAAAGTGCATATTTTTGGTTGGGCTAAGTTGTGATCCTGATCTACTTGGTGTTTGGTTAACCTGGTTGTGAATAAAGAACGAAAGTATTGCAATATTTGCGCAAGTAATCCATCAGTTTGGTTGCATGAACAGCTTTACAGTTCTTTCCAATGTTTTCTAAATCACAGTTGCTAGTGCTGAAGAACAAGCAACAGATTGTTCCGCATGCCCAAAAGTGAAATGATTAAGAGCGAAAATCCAGACAATTAAATTCTCTCCTATATGACTGAATCAATTATTGTTTCTTTTGGGACAATAAAAATTTTGAAACAGCTGTCATGGGAGAGGGAAATATACATTCTCAAAAGAATTCCAAGATCTGAGTTTACAAAATAAACTAGAAGATGTTTATGTGCATTCTGAATGGTTTATAAGAACTATGGACTTTTAGAGAATTGTAATCTTCGGCTGATGGATGGGATACAAGAGGGTTCATTGGTCACTCTCATTAAACATACATGTTGGAGTCTAAAAAAATTCCATTTGCCTTTAATAACTTGAAAAGCAATAATAGTGGGGTCCACCAAAAAAAGAAACCAGACAACTGTAGCACTACCACTGTCTGGAAATGGACATAAGTCTTTTGATCAGTTGGTGGAAGGAAGTAAACAGGCCAGTCCAGGTGACTTGATAACTGTTTTTTTACTTCTTAAGGAGAGATTAGAGGTGAGATAGACTTGCCAGTCATTTTTATTTGGATCAGGAAAAGAAAACAGTAAGATTATCCCAGCAAAGGCCGTAATTAACAAAAAGATCTGTGTGCGAAGTGGCTGGCAGGCCCCTCTCCTGATCAGTGGATGCCCAGATGAAGCAGAGGAAGAGTTGGGAAGACAGGTATGGCTTCCTTCAGTTGGGTGAATAAAGGAAAAAAAAAATAAAGAGAGAGAAATTAATTTCCTTTGTTCTAGAGAACAAAGAAATCAACCATTTAGCTAATAGACCTGTAAGATTGCCTTCATGGAGAATGACTTGATATTGAAAGAAATAGTGTGTGATAATGGAGTGAATGGTACAGTAACTTGAGAAATTATATTGCACAGAAAAGTGGATTTGTTCATAATATATTTTAAGACTTTTTTTTTTCCTACTGTTTCACTGCATTATTTTTTTTTTAAATCTTGGAACCAAAGAGACAAAAATCCCAGTTGAAAGATTACATCAATGCACAGTTTGATAATGTTCTTTAGAGTTCAATCATATTTTTAGTCATGTGACACTTTATTTTGCAGGAAGGTGTCTGAGAAATAAATTTTCACTATTACTTACCTTCTAGTAAATAAATAAAAAACCCCAAACCTATTTTTGAGAAGACCTATGTTGTCCCAATCATTTCTGATGGTACTAGAGGTTCTAAACAATTTTCCAAACACTGTCAGGCATATTCTGACCTCAGCAGGGTTGGTTCAGCATTCAGGAATAGTGTTTGATATTTTGTCTGAACTGAGGGATCCATTAAGGCTCCTGTAAAGAAAGAATATAATCTTGCCAGAGGCTCAATCATTAAGGTCCAGACAGATTTGTGTTTTGTATCACTGGTTGACAAACCTTTGATGTTACAGTGAACAAAGTAAGCAGAGAACATATCTGTCCTGGTTTTGGCTAGGATAGAGTTAAATTTCTTCCTAGTGCTATGTTTTGGATTTAGTGTAAGAAGAATTTAGAAATATTTCACTCTGTCAAGACAGATACATTATAATTAATGTTGCAGAGGTTTCCAGGAGTCTGGCAAACAACATGGAAAWCTAGTACATGAATACCAAAATAAATTTCATTGCAGAAATCAATATATTATATTCTATGTTTTTATGATTCTCCATACATGTTTATGAATAAGAACATGAGATAAAAATGTTCCCCAAATATTTAAAAATCTTGCTCCAGATTAGATCAGATAGAGACTAATTCTGATTTCTGAAATGAGCTTTGTTTATTAGTGTACTATTAGTCATAATCTCATATTCTGCTATTCCATATGAGATACTAAATGAACTCTCAGTTGCATTAATAATAAACAGGGATAGTTACAGTGTAGTCATTGGATTGCTTTGAATTGCTCAGTGACTACAGAACAGAAAATGAGGCAGTCATTTTTCAGTAGTAGTGATTTTCAAAAAAAGCATTAAGCCACCAAAAAAGAATTTAATAAAATCTCTCTTCATGAAATCAAGAAAATTTAGAATAGAAGGAAACATTTTACATGAAGAAAATATATTCATAGTGCTGACAACACATTTGCAGCTGAGCTATATTGTAAACATTTAAGTATGGACTAGATTTGCTGATTCCATCCTATAGGTTAAATCTAAATTAAATTCCAATACTTCCTGTGAAAGGATAACTTCTACAACATTTATTGGTATACAGTGGCACAAACGCCGCATAACAAGCTTGTAAAGAGTAAAATAAGTTAACATTCAAGCAATGGTATGACAGAACATCAAAATGCCTGAACAATTAGTGTCTAAATTCACAAAATAGCATGTATTATGACTTCCAAGAATTAAGTTTTTAAGGCATGCATTGATAATAGTGATGTTATATGATTTAAAAGGGAAACAAGTTCATTGCATTACTGAAGGTGAGTTTTTATTTTTCGTTATATGGGCCTGTGTTATATGGGTCTGATTTGACTGTTCATGAAAGGATGGCTACAAGATCATAGAATGGCTGTTTAGACCTAGTTCCAAACACAGTTGTGGGCACAATGCTTGAGGAAAGAGAACAGGCACAAAGCGTCCCATTATTTTCAGAAACAAGCAGGTGCAGGCAGGTAGAACCAGGCTCGGCATGCAGCATGTCTGGTAGAGGGAAGTACTACAGAAAAAAGTATTGTATTCTTTTACCCTTTTTGAAACAAGAGGGAAACAGAGAGGGATCATTCCTGCTATGCTTTCAAGGGCAAGCAGCCATGTTCTGCTTCTTGCTGAGTATAAGCTGGGATTTACAAAATGTAAGGACTGCTGCACTAAATCAGATCATCTCCCCACTATCCTACTCCCTACAGAGGCCATTAGGGAGAGAAGCACCAGCTTTATTCACTCCCAGAAACTCTCTGGACAAAGTGTGCTGAACAAGGTGCTGCACTGAAAGAGGTAGTGAAGAATAATTCCTGATTCATACAGCAACCGAATACCTGCCGAGGTAAAATGAATTGCGGAATACAGTATTTGTTCAACTCAGCTCTTATACAAGTGTTACTATTGTGATGAATATCCCAACAAAACCAGTTAAAAGCTGATAGCATTAACTGGAACAGTAACTTGAACTTAAACTGTGTTAAAAGCATGTTAACAAGTAGAAAGATATGTTTATACATTACTAGGTTCAACCATTCCAGAAGAAAAGAATTACTTCAGAAAAAAAATCACTTTTCTTTGCAAGGTGAAGTTGATCTATACCTGATCCTTTCAGCCAGCATATTAGGATAGCATCTACCAGTGGATGTTACTCAAAATTGTCAACATCCATTTTCAGAGCTCTGCATTGAGCACTTCAGGAAGAATTATATGAAGACAGAACCACATTCTCAGGAAATAATATCCTTTCAGGCAAATTACAAGCAAGCCCTTTGACAGGTTCATTATAAGCCTTTTGTACTTTAGATTTATTAAACTCTTTTAACTCATACTGTTAAAATTATATGAGAATAAGGAAGAAAAAAAATAAGTCTAGGAGAATGCTATTACTGATCTAACAAACAAGTGACTCAATTTTTAGAAATAAATCTTGATCTGGGTGTCTTGGCCTCCAGTAAAGGAGTTTCCGTTTATTTCTCCACAAGAATTAGCACTGATTTTTTTCTGGTAAAGAGATAAAAGACAAAAATGTGTCATGATTTCTATGTAATGAAAAGTGATTTGAAAAAATTGGAATTGAAGTAGCAGGGCATTGAGACTTCTGGGCATTTTACTTGACAAATCTCCAACACCACAAAGACCTAGGAAAAGTGATGACTTTGTCTTTTCCTGTGATCTATTACTGCTTTGTAGCTTATGGTATTTGACTATGTCTAGGTTTCTTTTGGAAATGTCCTGGTACATTATTTAGAACAGTCCAAGTTTAATCCAGGGAAACACAAGTCAGTGTCTTCAGCTAATGCTAAAGTACAATTTAGAGTCTGTATCATATAGGTCATCTAGACTATCATATATGGAGATATTGATACTGCTTTGCAATTTATAATGGAGGATGTCTGTAGCTCTACCACTTCCTTTCTTCCTCCTCTCCTCCCTTGCCCAATAAATGAGCACCAGTGATTATCAATAAGGTTTTAGAAAACTCCCCTTCTCTCCCACTGCCACATATAACATTTATTTTATAAATTTCATTTTGTTCTGAAGAACCAAATAACTGCTACTGTTACAGAAAAGAGCAAAACGTGTGTGTCAATACCTCATGTAACATGGGGGTATCTTTACGTTCAGTAAGTCTATGTAATTCTATAAGATGTCTGAATGTTCATAAATGCCAAGGCTTAACTGAAGAAAATAGTATCCCAGTTACTTCTGTTACTTTCTGTATTTATTATATTATTGGGTTGTTTTATTTTTTTACACACACACACACACACATGTTTATACATACATATATGCATATGAGGTGAGCAGGGGGAGTCTTACTGCCTAGTCCACCATTTGTTTTGTCTGCCTACATATTTTTGCAGGCGGACTTTATACACCTGATCTCAGTGAAGCTACTGGAAGGTAACATTTGTAATATAGCCGGAGGAMGGAGTTTCAATTACATGTTCATAAATTACTCTTACAGGAAACAAATATCATTATAATGCACAGATTGAGATCTGGAATGAYATATATTAATGCACAGAGTGTTTAGTATTGATCAAGAGGACAAATGCATCAATCTACTAATAAAAGCTTTTCATGATAATGATTCAGAACAAAGATACTGCTGAACGCGAGGTGCCCACCAAAGCCGCTTTAGCACTCCCCCTCCTCAGCTGGACAGGGGAGAGGAAATATAATGAAAGGCTCATGGGTCGAGATAAGGACAGGGAGAGATCACTCACCAGTTACTGTCACAGGCAAAACCAGACTCAACTCGGGAAAATTAATTTAATTTATTGCCAATCAAAAGACAGAGTAGGGTAATGAGAAATAAGAACAAATCTTAAAACCGCTTCCCCTCACCCCTCCCTTCTTTCCGGGCTCAACTTCACTCCCGATTTCTCTACCTTCTCCCCTCCAGCGGCGCAGGGGGACGGGGAATGGGGGTTGTGGTCAGTTCATCACACGCTGTCTCTGCCGCTCCTTCCTCCTCAGCAGGAGAACTCCTCACACTCTTCCCCTGCTCCAGCGTGGGGTCCCTCCCACGGGGTGCTGTTCTTCAGGAGCAGGCTGCTCCAGCGTGGGTGCCCCACAGGGTCACAAGTCCTGCCAGCAAACCTGCTCCAGCGTGGGCTTCTCTCTCCATGTCACTGATGGGCTCAGTTTTGGCCAGCGTCGGGTCCGTCTTGGAGCCAGCTGGCACTGGCTCTACTGGACATAGGGGAAGACTCTGGCCACCCCCGCTACCAAAACCTTGCCACGCAAACTCAATACAACACAACAATGCAACTTAAAGAACAGAAGAAAAATTAAAACCCTGGACTTCTTAGTGCTTGAGCAAAGGAGATTTTTTTATTACTGTTTTTCTGTACAATTAGCACATAGTGCCTATTTTTTTCCACTTTTTTTAATGCAAATAAGGAACAATCTCCTTTTGTGTGTAAGGGTAGTATTTGAAATTTAAACTCTGGAGAATACAGTAGCTGTATACTACTGTATCCTTTGTTTAAATTATTAATTTTAATAGATTGCTTTCTGATAATTATTTGGTCTATGGTAATCCTAGAAAATCCTTGTCAGGACTTTAAGAATGAGGTTACCAGTGTGCTAGGGACTGTGTATAGAAAGACTTTCTGACATAAGCAACAAATGACTTAAGAGCAATACCCATTGGTAAATGAATCATACAGGATACCACATAAAGTTTAATAAAATAAACACACAAGACAAATGGGTGGGATATTAAACAAATACTTCTGAAATCAATGGAGCATTTACTGCAGTATTTTGTAGGCTGAATTTGATATGAGCTGAATTTTAAGGCAAGATCTGAAGGAAGGCAATGTTGTTGCTTTGTAATATTTGTTGTGCATTCCTGAAGATCAACAGTACCAGTGAGGAACATTTGAAGACAGTTGACTCATTAGTAGAGAGAGCAAGTGGAATTTTACAAAATTTTTTTACAAAAAATATCATGCATGTGTATTTTAAGAAAATGTTACCTTTGGAAAGGACACAGAAAGTTTATATGTAACTACAAGGCTGCAATATTTGAAGGATTTGACATTTTAATCCAAGTTTTAGTACAAGTCCAAAAAGAGACAGCAGTATGTGTGCTCATTCACATGTGACTTAAATGCTAACTGTATTTCCACCATCTTTAGAAATAAAGAATTAGTTTTAGCAAATAAGATCCTTTTCGTTCTTACCCAAAGTCTGGTATACATATCTAGTAGTCCTCAAGGTAAATATTCCACTTTTTATTATCTTAAAAATGCATGTGCTCTGGCTAATTATATTTTTGTATGTTGATAAGGTGCTAGATTTTCTAAACCTTGCTAGGTGCTTTTGTGAACTGTTTTACTTGAGCGCTGTTGAGATCATCCAGAAAGACCATGTCAATACTGCATCCTACATCCTCTCTTCCTGATCATAAAGAGCATAAAATGTGGTACTTTGCTATGGTAGTATTTTCTAATGAGACTGAAATGTTATCATCTCCAGAGAGAAGTAGGGATAGAAATAAAATCCTTTTTTTTTTGAAGGCTTAAGTTCACATGTCTCCTGAAAGTAGATATGACAAAATTTTCAAGAGTCTAATTCTCATAGATATGTGGTGCAAGGCCATTTATGTTCATAATCTCCTTACATCGAAGTATAGGAAGTAAAAAGAAGGAAAATCATACGTATGATTCTTAATGGTTTTGATGGCAAGCCTTAGCTCTTCTGCATATTCCCAGCTTTCCCATGGTGACAGATGAAGCTTGAAGGTACAATCAGGTAAACTAAAAAGAAAGCAAAGCTTTCTCTTTAGCAAATTCTGTACTTTTATCAGGGTATCAGAGTATTTGCAAAATTCAAGCTTATTGAGTTGCTGTCAGAAAATCTTAAATTTATTTCAATAGCACAGAAAGAAATATATAAGGAACACATTTCTAGGCCTTTTGGGCAAATTTTCTTAAAAAAATCTGATACATTATTAGCTGACCTATGCCTACTAAAATTCTTACTAAGTGATTTGTATTTAGAATTCAAATGTATGCTTTCTGGCATACATTTTATTTCCTATAGCATTTTCTTTTCTTTCTACAGACAATGATAATTAAATTTTATTAACCATACTTGTAAGGAAACACTAAATCTCATTTTGCTCATGTGTTAGATTTCCACATGTGACTGTAGTAATTCAGCTTAATGCACTTTTGTATTTATTTATTCAGCATGCAGGTGCTTTCAAAAAATAAAGATAAACTGTGCACTGCTACAACCTGCAGCTGCAGCATCCAAATCCATGTCTCTGGCAGGACTGCTCTCAGAAACAGGAAAGCAAAACTATAGCTAAATCAAATAAATGTAGCTTGTCACAACACTATGCAAGTTCATAAACCTAGGTGACTACGAAATGTAAGCAGTCAATTCCTCTTGTCATTGAGAAAAGTCACAAGAAAAAAAAACAACTATGGCATTGACAAACTTATTTTCGGGATACTTGCTTAAGTTTTAGGAAGAYCAAGAGTTAAATCCCTGTTCTGAACCTGCGGGTCACAAATTGTAAGGGAGGGCTCGCAGTTAGAGACTGGGGCTCTCGGTGCCCCTATAGCTGCCTGCAGAAGAAAATACGGAGCTGCTGTTTTGATTGCACACCTCAAAGAGGAAAGGGAAAAACATGCAAGAATGAAAAGAAGCTGAGCTGATAAAGTGGTAAAAAACGTGGCAAGAAGTAACTCAAGAGGCCAGAAAGAAATCTTTAGTTAGCGATCACATTTAAACAGTAAGGCTGGGTTGTTTCATGAGCTGTAGAGGGGAAGATGGGGCAGGCAGCTGAAAATCCAATTGTGTCTCTGAGAGGAGGGCTCCCAAGTGCTATGCTCTGTCTTGGCATCATCTCAGAACGACTTCCATGGCTACTCTTTGGTCACGCTACAGCTGTCTGCATAGGTCAATGTCCCCCCTGCCACAGTCATACTGAGGGGCGATGAAGAGCTAAAGCAGGGTTCAGGGTTTTGCACAAGTTTTGTTCATGTGCACAGCATAAGTTCTTATGCATGAATTCTTTCTTCAATATACTGAGTACAGTTTCAGTCAACAGGAAAAGAAGGCAACCAAGAGAGCAAGGGAACCATAAAATCCGAATGAGGCCCCAGGAAAACAAAGCAAGTCACAGTCATAATTTTCAATCATTCTCTCAGTCTGGAAGGGGTCTTTTTTTTTTTTTTTTTCTTAACCTATTTTGTAAGATCAGGCTTTGCAACTCTGGAAACAGGGGAATTGCTTTCACAGACCATTGTATTAAGTTGACCGTCCTCCATTAACAACTTTGAAGTAATTTACTGTGGCTGTTAGTATATAATGCTTTTTATTAATCTGACCTATTTCCAGCTAAATCTCTGGAAACCTTTCATGTGTAAACTTTACATATGGCTTATCCCATTGATAAGTCATTGACTTTGCAGTATGGTCAAGTCGTGTCTCCTTGGCGCTGAGGTATAGAGGTCAGAATCATTATTAAACAGAAGCATATATGTAAATGAATGTGTATCATATGTCAAACAGTAAAGAATGACATTATATAATATATTATACAGAGATCGTGTTTAAAGTTCAGTTTTAAACTTATGTAAATATATTTAAACTTGCCCATGGGCAAGATTTTCATGTTATAACTTGAAAAAAATGAGGATTTAAGTACTGCATATTTCTTAACAGGAACATTTATTGCAGAAATAGAATGTTGCTCAGAACAGTCATGCTTCTTACTTCTTATTAAATGTACAYATTAAGGAATATGTTTTAATCTTTTTATCTGTGAGTTTCAGAAAGCTGTTCTGAGTTATCTGGCAATATTCTTCATTTTTAAGTTCTGTGAAGAACAAGCATTCAATAGCTCTTGACATAAAACACCATGTGGCATGTGTTGTCAAACTGAGCTTTCTGGAGAAATTATTTTCTGAAACTAACAGGTTGAATGTTGTGGATTGTTCTAATGATGCTCACTGATGTCAAAAAGTACAATAATAAAATTCCAAATTTACCATTTCAATTAGAAGTGACTGCCAAAAAATCCCCATGATCTAGCCCATCACGCCTTGCCTGCTGCATGATTTTGCTTCATTCTTATTTTTGGGTATCTCCAATGAGGAGTTCTGCCATTCAAAACTGACTAGAGGCAGAAGATAAAATTTAAAACTCACTTTAAAATTAATAAAACATTGATGAATCCTAGTCTTATAAAAAAGTTGGCGTAAAATATAATCAAAACTGATGAGTAGTGCGATATTTGATATTAAAAAAATTACCAACATCCCCACTGTCTTTCATATCCTTTTAAAAAAATCTTTCTTTTTTTTCCCCCTTCAGGCTACCTCTTCTACCTCCCAAATGCTTTATGGTCTTAGGTTTTTCAAATTGTATCTCCGAACAGTTTAAAATAAAGGTAAAAATAATTTAAAATGCTTTGCAAATAAGCTATTTCTAGTATTTGCCATTTCAGGTGAATTAATTGATTTTTAGACAATCTTTCTTTGGAAAAATGGTAATAACTGGGCACATTTCATGGTGTGCTCCAACAAAGGTTAATGTTTAGATGTGAGAGAGGTTTTGACTGCTCCTTTTTGCATCGGCTTTTAAAATTTCTGGTATAATAATAATAATAATAATAATAATAATAATAAAAATCTTTTTTATATCAGAAATCTCTTTTGCTGTAGTACAATCTCTCAGAAGCATCACTTCCATGGTCTGTCCGGCACCCAAAAGAAAAATATGAAAACCTTAGTTAGTACTGAGTCAGTGTTAATAACACAGATTTGAATACCAAATATAAACTATTGGTGCTTTAGAAGGGAGGTAGTGATGCTGTCATGTCACTTAAGAAACTCGGAATGTAAACAGCAAAAATGTCTACATCCTGTGCCAAGTTAGTAAAATACAAACCTTGAATAATACATATTAACTTGCACTTTAGAAGCAGAATAGACATCCAGATAAACAGTWTATGTACAGTTTATCTGCAATTTTTTTTTACAGATTTAATATTTCCCTCTATATGTTAGAGGTGGTTTGAGCTAGAAAACCTAGAAGAACATGCATTAGGAAAACAGTCTTGAAATGTAACACAGAGAAGAACAATCAGAAATATGTTACATTACTCCTTCTTTATTCCTTCATGACTTAGGTTTTGTTCACTTTTTTCAAGATTATTAATGTGTTAACAACATGTACAAGATGATCATCAGTTTGACAGGATGAAAAAGATACTGTCTTTATGTAATATTCTGTCTGATTAAAAAAATAGATTTCTTTTCCAAAGTGAGATCAAGTAGGTAGGAAGCTGATACAAGGTTGGAAGCTACGGTTGCTTGGATAAGGGAAATACTCCTTCACTTTCAAATTATTCACCCAAATACAAGCTTTCATTTAATACCTTAAAAACTAGTGTGCTTATTTAAGGAAGGGGAAAAATGTTGGAGGACCCACAAGGAAATGTGTGAAATGAGTCATCAAAACATTGTTTTGTTGTAAGAGAAATATGAAAAATCCTTCTAACGTTCACTCAGGTGAAAAAAGAAATAGAAAATAATAAAGTACCTTTTGTATAATTCTTCATTTTGAATGTTTGATGTTGATTAATTTTCTACATATATATTTAGGATTATTTAATGAAAAATGTGTCTGACAAGTTCATAGTGGTAATAACTAGTGTTGACTGATTATATATGGCACAGTGTTGAATTAAAATAACTTTTTAAAGAGTACAATAATTCCCCTAATGGATAATCCTTGCTGCCTCTTTATCATGAATGGCCAGGCTAGATAAGAAAGACCATTAATTTCTAACAGTTAAGACAGACGTATTGGTCCTATTAAAATCCATCTTCAGCATCGTTATAAAGTTATATCTTTGATGAATGCCACTGTATAATATTTGAGAAGATACCAGATTAAAATAGAGATTATACTTCTAAGAGATGTCTCTTTTATTAATGAAATATATTTTTGATATAGTAGTGTACATTCCCTTCAGATTCTTTGAAGATAAAAGTAATCATATACAGAGATAGCTCTTGTAATTATAGAATTTGATGACCAGAAGTATAAAGTTCAGATTTTGGATTTCTTTTGTAACTCAGATTACTGATGTTATTAGAAATGGATGTTCTAGATTAAGAAGTTATAGAAGAGTAGATACTGATTTAAGTTACAGAAAAGACGTTGTAATGGATCAGAGTACAGAAGATTAAAGTTCTGTTAAAAGCATTAATTTCCTTCAAATATCATGTTTCCAAATACGCATGTTAAGTACCCAGTTATGGCTGATGAAATGAATAGAGTACATCCTTCTGACAGAAATTTTATGTGGGCATTTACCCTGGGAGCTCTGAGCATAAAACATAACCTAAATATTAACAAGGACAAATGTTCACAACCCAGAACAGGTGTTAAGACATGCACCTTGCAGATAAAGCCAGTAGTAGTTGCTAAGATAAATCCTTTTAAACATCTCTGAAATGTTACCTCTTAGCTGTTATGTTTAACTGCTCAAAAAGATGCCAAGAATTCAGTGCCAAGTTTCTGTGACTACTGTCGAGCTTCCTTGAAAAGAGCAAGCAAATTATGTTGGACTACTGCTAAATTGTACTGGAAAATAATGCTCAATTTTATAATATTAATAGTGAAAAAAATAGTGGAAAATAATAGTAACAGCAGTTCTTTGATTCAGTGTCAGGGTGCTGCAATACCTGGCTGTTCCCTGCAGACTGGGAGCCATGAGGATTCCCCAGGCTGGCAGAGCAGGGGCCTCGTCAGACAGGGTCTGTCCCATTGCCCCCAGAGGGGTCATTTATTTAGCTATAGAACTGATGGTTTGAAACTGCTAATATCTGCATAAGTGCCAGACTTTGAACTAGCAATCAATATCTTTGAAGAAGGCCTTTGTTATACTTAAAATCTGGACTCTGAGGAGGATTTTCTAGTCACAGAAACAATGGTCGTCTTTGGGGTTGAAATAAAAGTGCTGAGTTTGTCAAGTCATTTTATGTTAATCACTGGTAAAAAAATTAAACTATTTCTTTTCTTCCCTTCCATACTTCCAGGAAAATAAGAAAAACTTTCCCTATTGACAGATGTAGTTTCTCATAAGCACTGATTTATTTATGAGATGATTACAACTGGGAGCACCAGCAATCAATCCTGTCTGTGTCAAGAGAGGGTAAGTTTTCACAACAACCTCTCTCTCGTTCAAGCTCTCTGGAATCTGGAAAAGCACACTGCAAAGTCTGAGTGGAGAAGACATGAGAGGAGACGAGATGAGATGAGAAGAGAAAAGAAAATTGGGATTATATGCCTAGTTTGAATGTCATTAAAAATGTGAACCATGAGAGTCATCACAAGTCCTTTTCCCTCTTTCCAACATGGTACATAGTCAATTGTGCTATTGCTACTAGTGTTTATAGAAGACTAATCAGCCAAAATAGCCTCTGAAATCTGCGTGGACTTAGCGCTCTGTCTTCGAGCTCAACTGCTGTAGCACAGAGGCTTCATTAATATTGCTTCCACTAACGGCACCATGAAATAAAAGATTATATAACCAGGAAAGCTGCTGCTGCAGTCGAAAATATAATGGTAAATTGGTTCATTTTGCATTTTGGAACTGTATAACTGCAAACCAGAAGCTGATCATGTCTACAGTAACACTAGGCCATTATCTAGAAGTGTTAATGATCTGTATGTAGGGGACTGCCAGAAGAAGAGCAATAAAACCACAGAAACTGATACTATTTTTTTCCTTTCTGGAAATAAGCTATCAGTCAGGTGAAAAGTACCAGCAGTCAAACAATAATCTCTGTTCTTTGCTAAAGGCCATATAGTTTGCTCCAATGAAATATTGCTGGAGCTCCAGTTAAATTGTGTTAGTTTTTTTTTTTTGTTGGAATTGATATATAGAGGGGCTTGACAATATTATACCACACCTTAATATCAATCAAATCCTAATTTTTATAGAATTAGTAGTTATAGAAAACCAAACAGRATGATGACAAGGCAATACAATGTTAAACTTGCAAGCACTTGATAAATAAAATTCAACAATATGAAATATTAATCATACATTTTCCTGAAGCTCTTAGCAAGACAAGCACTTTTAAACCTGACTTTCCCATGTATTAAAGGCAGACAGCAAAATCTTGTCCTGATGTCCCTAATTCAACCCCAGCTCTATATACAGAACACGTACTCCTTTTCAGTTCTGCTTCCTCTCTTCCACTTGAAACCATGCACAAAAACACAGTAGTATTGCACGCTGAAGGAAAAAGATTTTTTAACGTCCATAACAAACCCAGAAATACCCACAGAATAGAAAACAACATTGATTTCTGAAAACACACTAAGTGATTGCAGTCAATAAATCATCTTAAAGGCATAAGCAAAATTGTCAGCCAGTTTACAGGTGGATAAGTAGGCTGACATAACAGCAAGATACATAAGCTTGTGCCTTACTGGACTCTGAAGTCACTGAGAATACTTATTTAAGCAGCTCTTTGAAAGCTCTGGTACAGATGCAGTGAGGAATAAAAATCAGTCTGTTTAAACAGTTACCACTCAAGTATGCTCTCTCCTCTGCTTTGTGGCATTGACTAGGGAGAACCTTGTAATAGTTCCTAAATGAACACAGTTTTTAGCTTGGTGCACTATCACCTTATTTGAATCCCATAATCCACAAGAAAACTGTGATGATTCAGGAGCTGCTTCATGAGCCATTGAGCCTTCCTTTTATGAACAGTCATAAGAGGTGGAGGCAGCTGGCCTCGGTGAGTAACCCCTTCAGTCATACAAATTTAAGATGGCACTGCAGGTGAAGCAGAAAGTGCTGTTGTAGCTTAAGTGCTCAGTCAGTTAGTCGTTCTTTCACACACAGGTGGGCATAGTGGTCTGGGGAGTTAGACTTTCAGGCCGTATTTGTGAAGGTGAGATGGAAGAAGGAGATGGAGGTCCTTTGTAAACAATAATCATCCACACATTACAGGAGTGGCAATTAATGCATTGTCTTCTCAGCATCATTGTGTGAGCTGCCTCTTTACAGTCAGAATGCTCAGAACCTGTAGCCAGTTAATATTCTTTCTTTTTACAAGATATGGCTGAAAAGTATTTTTATTTTCTGAAACAATTTTTGGAGTTTAACATAAAGTTCAAGTTATGACTTCTAGTATGTTTCTACCGGCATTCTAAGAAATACACATTTTGCTTTTTAATCTCTCAGCTTGCTAGTGTTTCTAGATGCTTCTTACTGCCTAGCATTTCAGTTGCTGTAACAATGCTATCCATATTATATAAATCTTTTAACAAAAATATAAGAAGTCCCTCATGATGTATCATGTTAGAAAGTCCTGAAATTTCTTTCCTTGAAATAATCCCAGTGTTCTCCTGGTGCACAAGAATATGTCTTCATCTTGAAAATTCTTCCAGGTTTGCCCTTTCAAAGTCTATTCTCACTCTCCTTTTCTGCTTCCTGTCTTTCACAGAAACCTCTTCCTTTCTCTGGTAAAGGTCTATAGCACAATCAGCTGTAAGGATGTAACATGCTACCTTTAGTACAGTTTCCTTGTTGTTGTGATAGTAGCTCACTGTAACCAATTATGTAAAAAATAATAATTAAAAAAAAAGTTTAACAAAATGTTTAAAGATTTGAGGACTGCAGTTTCACCTATAGCATTTCCTACTTTGAGCATCCTTTCTTGATAATCTCTCTCTTACAAAGAATATTTTTTTCCTGCAGAAATTTTCTTTTATCAAAGCTAAGATCTTTTCACTAAAAATTCAGCAGGAAAATTGAATGTTATGATTTGGAATTGCTGCTTTGATGTCTCGAAGGAATTTTCAAGCAGATATGCGCCTATTTTTCTTCTTTGCGCTGAGGTCTTTGTTGAAATCACACTGAAACAGCATGATCTCTTCCTTTGATAGGAGAAAGAGTTTGTTATGGCAGTCATCACACACAGTGTTTCATGGACTCTGAGAAAATAGATTACAACCATAATGTATCCTGGGAGTATTTTCAATTGAAAAGAGTTGACTTTGCATTGGGAAAGCTAAACTTTCATCAGAAAGTGGATTTTTTTGTGAAAATCTTGTTTAGTTGAAAACTCATGTTTCCCTTAAAAATAAGTTTGGTACATTTTTTCCATCTGTTTTATTCTCCATTACTTTTCACCTTATCACTCCTCTTCTAAAATATATTCCTTCTTTTAAAGTTCCAGTATTTGATGTCTGTCTGATAGTATCCTGTCTTCATTTCCCTTTCAATTTTTTTTGTGTTTTCTTTGCTGGCTTCTTTCAGTTTGCTCTTCACAAGTGCTGTATTTAAAAGGAAGGATATGGGAGAAAGGTGGATGGAGAGAAAGAAGCAATAGGAAATCTTACCCCTTTTTGCTTTAAAATTGTTTTGAAAATGTCACATAATTGATTGAATATCCAGCTAGGGCATCTGATGATATTACATTGTTGCAAGGGCTGTCAGTTCAGCCTGTTGAACTTTCACAATGGCTCTCCGAGACCTCTACAGAATTGCTTTCATTAACCAGAGATAGAATATGTGTAATGCTTCTTTCTTTTCATCCTCCTTCACTTAACAAGTAGCAATTAAATATGTTCTTCTCAGCTTCCCCTAAGAATACAACCAACCTGTGGGATGTCTGTTCCAGTCTGTGCCTTTTACATCAGTAAAGTGTTCATAAATAACATTTCTATTTCTAAAACATTTCTATTTCTAAAAATAAAAAAAATGACAGAATTTTTCTTTCCCCGTTTGCATCCCTGCAATGAGACAGTTTTAGATATGCCCCTGGTTCACCGTTCCTTTCTGGCTTAAAGAAGCTACTTCGTATCATTAGTATGAATTAAAGTAACTGAAGTAGTGTCTTGGTAAACCTGGCTATCATTTGGGTATGTGTGTGTTATTATGCATGCAGAACATATAAAGGACATGTGGTTTGAACTTTCAGTATTTTAATGTATTGCCATTAATGTTTTGAAATGCGGAGATAATGTAATATACAGGTAATGTAAACACGAAAGGAACTCTCATAACTTTTTTCATGTGTGCCTGTCTTTAAGGTCAAGCAGCAAAAGTGTACTTTCAAAAGAAAGAAGATTTCCATGGCAACAAAAGGGAGTCAGGGAAAGAAGACATTGTTAACTCACATGTGTCTTTTTAGCCAAGAGTATTCCTGAGATGCTTTTATTTGATTTGTTTACATGACAAGCAAGCAAGCAAACAAAAAATCAAGGATATTTTTGGACCAAATTTTCTACATTGATATCAATGAATGTGTCTTACTCTGTCAATAGAATTCACCAAAATCAACAAGGTTGCATGAATAAATGAGGAAAAATAAGGCTTCCCAAGACCACTCTAACAAACCCTTTATTTCTTGATGGTGGCTGCTTATCCTTACTAATAATCCTGTGGTCTAACCAAGTGAAGGATGTGGAGAAATGAGCCAGAAGACTTCCCGTGAATTCCTAATTTACTTCTAAAACATATTTGTAGCAGAGTTCAATTTCAGGATATGTCTTGACCTCTGGTGGTTGTTGTTGTTGTTGTTGTTTTCTACTTAAATAGGAGGCTTTTACAGGTATGCATAGCAATTAACACAGGGATTGCTATCCTTGGTGACTATCTGCAATTTTAGACTAGACACAAGTGCCTCGCGAAATACTGTCACAACCCTAGACACCAAAAACAAGAGTTCTGTATTGTGTGAGCATACCATCAATCATTTTAGCAGATAAATGACAAATGAAAAATATTAAAAAAGCTTGGCTAAAATGTTCTGTTTGGAAGGATTCTTTACAGCAAATCACAGTTTTAATTTACATGCTGGGTAGAATTGTTAGCATACCTATGATATCACCGCAAATTAAGTTTTTCTGATTTTCTTTAAATTCTGTCGCAGCTGAGAAATAACTAGCATGAGAAATCAGAAAAACAGCATGTTTCAGAACACTTCTAACAGAACTTTCAGTTCTTTTGGAGGTCTAAATTCTTCAGGTAGGCAACTCTCTACCCACCATGCATGTACACATCCCTTCTTAGGATATAATTTAAATTATTTTAGATTAGGAAGGATAAATGCATCTCGTTAATGACTTTTTAGAATTGATGTTTCTGTAAGTTGGTGTTTAGCCATATATGCATATTTCATGCATATTTCACATAATTAATTGTAATTCCTTTGTCAATGAGTTCCATTTACTAACATAAACAACTGTTAAAAATTGTACTGTGGCCCTTGGTCACAACTTTGCATCACATCTTTAAACCCAGAGACTTAAAATAGTTCAGAAAATGTTGCATACCACACAGTGCTGTATAAACCAATGAATTAAGGCATGACACCTGCCTTATATATATCAAAAGAGGTATATGGCTTTGACTTCCTTCTTAGCATATCTTATAGAACCCACAAATCATTTTTTCCATTAAAGCAGCTCTAACAATACTAACTTTTGATCCACCTATTCATGGTTATTTGTCTTCAAAGAATTGTTGTATTTCAAAATATGGTACTGTTATCCAAATCACACTCACTTGAAGCACTGAATTTCCTCTGTTGCAAATAATTAGAAGCTCAGACACTAGGATTAGTTGTCCAAGAGCCAGAAAAACAAAAGGGAAAACCAATTATCTCCTTGAAGTCCTGTTTGCTGATCTTGCCAGTTCTTCATGAGGAGAGAGCGTCCAAGATGCCTAGTTGTCTATTTAGTACAAAATATAATGAAATAAATGTATAGACGCACATACATATGCATACATATACACATTAAATGCAGAATAAACACTCTCTATTTAATCCCATAATATATTTCAAAAGAAATAATTATTAAAGTCTTGATTCTGTTGTCCATATTCATAATAAGTAGTGTATGAAACCACAGAGTTTCTCATTTCAACAGACAGGACTGTTTCTAGTGGAAACGTAGAACTCTGGTGATATCTGGTGACAGATATTAATGTCAGATTCATAAAGATTTGACCTATTTAAATATTCAGCCCATGGACATTTGTCTGAATATATTACATACTGTCCCCAAACTTCATTTTCTGCACATTGGTGTTGCTGTGTGCATTGGGTACACTGGCACAAAATCCAGACGATCATTTCCTTGTTGAATCATTTTAATGCAACACACTGCTTCTGACAGCAAGGGATAGGCTGAAGGAGGGAAATCCACCAAATGTATTTAAGTTTTCCACCTCTCTCTCTAATATACTGCTATGCATATGCTGAGTCCTGCATGCACTTTTTTCATCTCTTAACTCAGTGAAGATAAACTGTACATCAGTTAAGGAAGAAAAAAACCCAGCTGAAATGCTGAACTTGCTTTTACTTTAAGTAGAACAAATTACTTCCCTGGTTGCCATAAACATAGAAAAGGTTTTTTAAACTAGAGCAAGTTTAGTACAGGCACTAGTTGTTTCTTCTTGCAAGTTTTCATCATCTGTGGTGATGTAATTTCTGGGTCATAAATGTGACTTTGCTAACGAAGATGTTGCAGGAAATTGTGGTCTCTGTGAAAGAGACAGGAGATAGTCAATTGCAACATGTAAATGTGTGGGCTGAGTATTAATTCATTACAGGAAAATGCGATTAAGAACAGAGAAAAAAATAAATAACTTTTAATAGTTGCGGGTTTTTTTCTCCTTAATGGAAAATAATGCAAAATAAAAGCCAATTGAGCTCCATACCTTTTAAAAACAGTTGAGTGACTGAAAACTAATTTCCCTAGAAAATTATAATACGTAATGATATAAAATATATTAATCTGCTACAAACTTTTGAAAGATTTCTTTAACTTTGTAAGGCTGGTAGCAAATCTAGCAGTGGCTAGGTATAAGAGCAGAACCAAGAAGTTTCTGATAGGAAGACATTTCATTGAAAGAAGGACTAGGGTAGGACCACTGAATCAAAATTTCTGGCAAATCAGAACAGCCACAAGACATGGTTATGTTTACCATATTTTTTTAACAAAATCATATTAAAGATGTTGAGTAAGCATCAGCAAATAGATTAATAAATGCCAGTTGGTATTGCTTCTCTGTGATATGATTTACCTAACTGTAGGCTATTTGTTAAGTATTAATTAAATGAACTAAAAACTCACTGTAAGTTTAAGGCCTTAATAAGAGTTGAATTAGTTTATTTATTACATTAACTGCCTGCAGGTAGGCAAATTAATTGCATGTCATCAAAGTTTATTTCGTGCTTCTATTTTGTGCTTTAACAAGCACACTGCTGAATATTAAATATATAATGATATTTCCATCTACCTCATTTAGCAAATTGTTTCTCTCAGCTCCATTGCTGTCAAATACACACCAACATGTCTGAGAAACAATTCAAATCCATATCTATTTATTTTGCCATATCAAATGCAGTATGTGATTCATACTGGAAAATAGAGCATTAAGAAAAAGAAAAGGTCCATCAGCATGGAGTTACAGCTAGGAGGAGAGTGTAGCCCTGTTTCCAGCTTTCCTGTAGGAGCAGTGCTGGTACTTGCGTCTCTGCCACACCATTTCCACTTCTCTTCAGCTCTCCAAGGCATGTGACACAAAGGAGCAGAGGATCTAAAATGTTACTTTAAGAGTGCAAGGAGGAGATTTCAGTGAAAAGGGAGGTTACACTAAACCCCCTCAGCCAAATTTTATGCACATGAAAGGAGCAGAAATGCACATGCAGACATTTATTTGCAGCACAGTCTTATCATTGGGAGACAGGAAAGAAGAACACATTAATGGTTCCAATGGGTGCTTTCAAGACCCAGCTGCCAGCAGCAATGCCATGTTTTCCAACACAGAGGAATCAGAATTAAAGATGTAGCTGCTATCTCTCCCCTATTCTCCATTTCTTCAAGGAAATTTAATTCAAGTTTACTTTAGGTAGGTACACTTCCGCCTTCCTTATTTACATCTCATCTGAGGTCTGCGATGCTTCATGTTTCAGAAGTCAATATTCATGGTGGTGGTGTGGAAATGCTAGTGCATCATGTGCCAAAGGGATGTGCAGAGGGAACAGCTGAAATACTGGATCACTTGGCAGACCTTAGTAAGTAGTGGGTGCACCTACAGTAGCATTATAGTTAGAACTGGGAGAAGTAAATACCCCAGTTAACCATGTGAACCACACTTTGGGCAAAATCATGAAATAGACTTCAAGACCATGGCCTAGATTCCCTTTGGGTGAAACTAAACTGGCAAATGAGTCCCAGGAATGTGCCTAGTGTACTCCCGCTTCTATAGGGCATTTTGTCCACAGGTCTAGGCTACTCTGAAGTAGGTTTTAATCATTTAAAGCATGCGCAGTGACAATGTCAAGTCCTCAGTGCCAGCTGTTCGGGTCACAGATGCACATTTATTGCTCCATATTACTTCATAATGTAGACACAATAAGAGTCCCCTTATGGTTATGTCCTCCGCTGAGGGGGGCAAGATGTCAGGTTTCCATATAATTGTTATGATTTACTAGCARTGATGAATTCTTTTTGATCCATATCTGCTTTAGATGAAAAAATGCTTCAAAATAATAACTCGCACTCAGCTGTGTTTTAAGAAAAGAAAAAGCCCTTCTCAAACCGTTTTTCAGTTCAGATTTAGTTCAACTAATCTGTCTGGTGTTTGCAGTTAAAATATACCTCATCCAACTTAGCCAGCAATATAGAAAAGTATTGCCTTTGGTCAAA
Source organism: Oceanodroma leucorhoa (assembly GCA_030449065.1). NCBI lineage: Eukaryota > Metazoa > Chordata > Aves > Procellariiformes > Oceanodroma > Oceanodroma leucorhoa. The sequence goes on along the minus strand of JASVER010000001.1, from coordinate 26,354,614 downwards.
GTAAGTTGTTCTTATATTCAGGCAACTTGTCTTTCTTGTAGAAGGTAGTGCCTGATTAGGCAGYTTAAGTTCAAAATAATGTTTTAGGTTCAGCTATTAGTCTAGGAAGGAAAACTCAAAACAGGTTTTTGTTTGAGTTCCAGCTGACTTTCTGATTCAATGTAAGGGTCTTCTGTCAAAAGCYCCAAAGAGGGGAAAGCAGCGGAGTGTCTTTGGCTTATGTAAGAAGACAATGCTCTCCACTAAAACATAACAAAAAAACCCCAAACAACTCACCCTGCCAGTTAGTTTCAAGTATTAGGTACCTCCTTCAAGTAGGCTATGGTTTCAGCAGCTTTCATGACTCAGTCAGCCTGTCACTTCTAAAGAGCTGCTGCAGCAGTTGAGGAAGCCTGTTGTCTTCACGTAATCCTGATGAGTCACACTGTGACACCCTGTGAACCTGATATGCAAAATTCTGCAGTCTTACATCCTAAGAGTCCATGGAAATCCTTTGTCAATTTTGATCTATATGAACTTGCAAACTGAGAGCTCTGCTTTGAATGGATAATATAATCATATGCTTACCAGCAAAACAAACCTCTAAACAACAGTGTTCTTTTTGTTTCATGTGTAATCCATGCAAAATTGTGAATTGTGGATGTTTTTGATGTTAATGTATAAAGAGGATCACATTTGACTCTGGGTTCTTTGGAAAGATCAGTGAGTCATGAAAAATTCTGCATTGAACAGGAGTCATAACTGAGATTTTTAACAATACATCTAAGCCCTAGTGAATGGGGCTGAGGTTTTGTACTGAAGTTTTGTTAGAACTGGTTTGAAGCTAAGAGAAAAAGTTACTTGATTTTTACTGCTTTTGACAAAAATGTTGAAAGCAGTGTAGCTTTAGACTGAGAAGGAATTGTGAGTCAAGTCAAGGCAACTTATGGGTGTCTGTTTTGAAACTAGAGCCTGAAGCTCATGGTACTGCTAGCCTCAATAATGACAACAGGTAGGAAACAGTGAGAATATGTTTAATATTTCACTGTAAAGGAAGGAAAAGGAAATGAAGGAAAGAAAAAGAAGGAAGGAAAAAAAATGAAAAAGAAGTCTCTTACGGCTGGGTGAACTGTTACCCCAGTCCCTAGGAAGAAAATTTTGTATGTCCAAGTGTGTATAAAAGCAGTGTTATGCAACAGGAGGGACTTAAACTTCTTGGCTGTCTTTAGCCTATTCTGCAATACAGAAGTCTCAGTAGTCAAGCCATAACATAAATGAACTGATCTTAATATTAGTAATATCTGATATTAAATATCACATATATTAAACAACGTTTGGTGTGTTTGTATTGCTAACAGGTTCTTGCATGAACTAGAACTCGAGGCCAGATTTGTCATGCATACACAAATTAAACTCTGACTTCTGCTCTAGTACTCTTGATGATAGCACCTCAGCCTAACCCTTTTGCAGGACAAAGTACAAGATGAGAGTCAARCTTGAAAGCTGAAAAAGGGTGCGGGTAGCTGCTGCTTCTGAGGGGCCTAGTGTTGACTGTATGAATACTTGTGTTTCAGAGCTTAGTCAAACAGATGATCTTTAACAACTTGAGGGCTCCGCAGTGTGGCAATATCTGGTGGATAAGAGCTTGTGCTATTTTCAGTTGGGAAGTGGCAACAAGGATCACTGTTTTACAGCTAAGTCTGGTGTGTGCCACCCCCAGGGGAGGAACATGTCTGACTTGAACTTATTTTTGCAGATCAACAGTAGCCCACAAGCTTATTAAGCCAAGGTAAAGGCTCAGGCTAGGAACACACGTGCAGTGAAACCATACATACTTGGAATCAGATGGCTTTATGAAAGGTCTTTTGGGAAATAATAGAAATGTCTGAAATAATTAGACTTTAGATATGAATACAATGAAATCTAAAGGTGTAACTGAAGCTTATATAGATATGTCTGATTTAAAGTTAACTACATCAAGGAATTTTAATAGTAATTTATGGCAGTGGGGGATTCCAAGTAATATGTAAAATCTATCCAATGTCCTCGATAAACCCTCAGGAAGCTATGCTATACTCTAATTTAGCCTTGGCTGAATTGTTAGCAGGACCCAAGATAGCTATATTAAATTTAGCTGAGGCAAATCACCTTTTTCTTTTTTTAAGCCTGACATAACCAAAGTGGGGTTTTTTTGGTTGTTTTATTAAACCTGTTATAATTTACAAGTTATAAATGGTGATAATTTGTTTTTTCTAAATTTTCTTAGCTTATTGGATATTATTTTATAATAGGGCAAAGTTTTTTCCCCCTTTTCCTTTTGAAAAGTAAATCTCCACATTGCATTTTCTTCACTTTGCTCAAAGACTAATAATAATGCACAGTATCATTATCTTGCCTATAATGAAACATGCAATTATTCAGATCCTGGATCAAGTCTGAATACATGAAAAATTAAAAAAGCTGGAAGCAGAATAATATAGATGACATGACATTACTAAAATGTCATTCTAAGTCAAAAGTCATGCTTAGGACAGAATTAGTTTTTACTGGAAAAATATTCAGGAAGAAAATTTTCTCTTTATCATGGAGTTACTGCTTTTAAATATATAGTGCTAATCAAATTAAATGTCATGTAAAGTCAGGAATTATTTAATCTGTGTAAATTATAAACAGAATAATTATTATAGTCTGTATTTCCATGGTCATTTGCAAGCTAGTGATATTTGCCTTAATTTTTAAAGTGTAAATCAGAACATTTTAACACCATAATTATAGAAGTGATACAGTGGCGTATTTTCCTCATTTAGATTATGTAAGAACTGCAAGGACTGTTCGGACATTTTGGTGACCAAATGCACGTATTTCTGGAATTAACAGTGCTCTCAGTCTAGAGTAATGGCACCTGCTTTCCCTGTCATCATTTGTTCTCCTTTTCTCACTTTCCTTGAAAGCACATAAGTAGATATGCAGGGAAAGTAAAACCATGATTTGCATTTATGCACCCTTACATTTTCCTCTCTGTCTTCCCCTTTTTGCTCTGAAACCACAAAAAAGATGGACCTATAAATAAAGCAGCTAATGATGTCTGATTTGGCATTCATTTTTTTAGGCCATAAGTTACTTCTTTAATATGTCATGCTTGGTTGAACTTCTAGGATGATTGTAATTAAGGTACTTTGAGTTTATTTTCGAAATTGGTGGAAACCTTATATCATGACGCCATTGGCATAGTATGTGGGGTATCTGAGCTAAATGATTCTCTGATTTAGAGGCAAGCAGGCAGTACAATGACCTCTGCAGAAATGCTTGGGATAGACCTTCACCCCAGACCTGGAATAGCTCAAATCTGGTAATTGTCAAGGCATGGTTCTGAGCATACCTGTTTGACTACTGAGGGCATTGTAAAGGTTGGTTTTGAATTGGAAAACTGTGGAAGGAACTTTGAGAGCTGGTGACAAGTTAGTTTCATTTCTCTTGTAATAGGTGGCAGGTGTCTTTTTAAAATTTGTATATTCAAAAAACATATAAATGTATTGCTGAAATGCAACAATTTTGCTTTTGGTCATCAGTTTTTCAAATACCTCTATGCATTAACAGCATTTTATGAGAAACCATTATGGTGCTCAGGATTGGTGTTAACCTTACTTCTTGTAACTTTCTATATTGACAAATGTGTTGAAAACAGAAACATTTCTACCAATTAACTTTAGTGTACTGCAGAAATAAGCAATACAACACTTGATTTATGTCAACTGGTGTGTTGAGTTGGTTTTATTGATGATTCAGTTTAGCTTGTTTAGTCTTTTATTGAAACATGTTTTTTGTACACTTTGCTACCATTTAATCATTAAAAGCAATTTAAGTATTAATCTTCATAATTTAGTAGACAGGTTGCATTATTTGTTCATTTCCTTTAATTCATGTTGTCTTAGCAGATCAACAACTGTGTTACTTCTTAATGAGGGTTACTGTGTGATTGCAGAAGAGAAAATTGCCTCCCTCAGTCTGCTGGAAAAGCAAGTACATTCTCATACTGCCAGAAACCTTCAGCACCCTGTCACTCTCTCTCATCTCTCTTATCTTTCTCTTTTTGTRGTTGCTAAATTGCACAATAAAAAAACTTGTATATGAAGAATAAACTACATACTGCATTGCCTAAGATCATTTTATTGGTCTATGTCTATTTACCACAGAGAAATTAACAAGGAATTAAAAATGACGATCAGTATATGTCTTTGTTTTCATTTCTATAGGAGATTGTAATGTACTACAGATGACTAAAATGCTTTTTCAGTGCTTATTCCAGCTATTTAAGTTATAATGGTTAGTCTTGATTGACCAAATGAAATCACCATATTATTGTTTCTTATCCCATATGGATTAGTTATTAGATTTTTTTAATATAAGTTTGAAATTGGATGTTTATAAAAACTTTAAAATTAACCTTCCACAAGCATTCCAGATGTTTTGAACTCAAAAATTGACCCCAAAAAAGGGGCAATTAGATTGTCAAGGCAACTCTTTTAGAATGTTATAATTAGAAAATCATGATTTAAAGCATTTGTCAATCTCTAACTGAAATTGGAAAGCCATACTAGTGTTTTAGATTTACTTAGAAGAAACTCGATAGTGTTTGTACAGACAAAGTCAAACAAAAAAAAAATAAAAATTCTGTGGTTCCGTATTTATTTTAGTTTCTGGAAAAAAATGTGAAACATTTAGTGGGCTTTCAACCCATTCTTAAAGACAGCAGTTACTTCTGCAACTGAATTATGTTTTCTATCATCTTTTATGATCCTTAAGCTGTGTTGAATGGTCTCTCATAAATGTGACCTCCAGAATACTGTAATCAATGAGGTATCAGGACTCCATCCAAGAGGTTTCTCTAGTGTTATACCTTTACACAAAACAAAGCACAGTAGTGCATTTGAACCCATGAATACTGTGTGACTGATAGCACTAGGAGTAGTTTGTTTAAATTTAAAAAGATAAATCCAGAATGTAGAGTTCAATATTAAAGCTCATTTATTGTAACAGCAGAAAACTGGTGTTAATAGTTCTCATTCTTCTCATACTTCAGTTAGAATATGTGTATCATGCCTTATAGAAGATACTTGCATACCTAGGGGAAAAAATCCAGAATACCGTTTCTTTGTTTAAAATGGTAGCAGTTATAATTCCAATTTACTGGAGAATAGCAACTTTCTCATCTATATTCAGTCATTCACTGTTGGTCTACAGTAAACCAACAAACAAATCAGTGAACAAGGGGTTGCTATGACAAAGTCATTGCCATGGCTAAGAGAAACCAGAGAACCTTCCCTCAAATTAAACTATTTTCCAGTGAAATGCTATGTTGCAGTAACAAAATCAATGTTTGAAAGCCTTTTTCTTTTAAATGGTCAATTTCCTAAGTTTAAGTTAAAAGAATGCTTATGTTTAAAGCTGCCACAAAATAACTCTTCAGAAATGCAGCTTGTAATGAAAAATATCTAAGACTGTAGAGATCTGGAGTCAGTTTCAATGCATTGGTAGTTGCCCTACCCCATTCCATCCTCTTTGCAGGTATTGAAAACATGGTTCTTTGCTGCTTCATCTTCAGTTGCCTTTCTGTAAATTGAGACAAATTTTGCCACTTTTTTTTTTTCAATAATCGATTTTAAGCTCTAAGATTAAAGAGCTTTGACTTCATGTCTGTGCCATCTTGCATGTCTGGTATTTTTATATTTCTGTGAAGAAAGGAAACACAACTACAGTTATCAAAAACATGTTCAGAACATTTTGGATTAACAAAATATGTCTGTGTTTCTAAAACCAATGGGATGAGTTAAATAGCTGTACATGTTGTCATACCATTCATAAACCAGAGATGTTAGGTGAAGTTTTATACCTATTTATGTTTAAAACAATCATAAAAATATCCACAACAGTCTTGCATCAGGGTGTTTATGATACGTGTTACTGTTACTTGTGGTATTCTCTGTATAAAGTTCCTCAGCTCACAATCAGTTTGAATAAGACACTTAGACTTACGGGGGTACATTTACAGCTTGTGCCAGTTAATTTAAAAAATCATTACTGATATTTTTTACCACTCACCATCTTTCCTCTCCCAGCAACAATGAGAAAGTCCCCTCAAAGAGATACAATTTTCAAAAATAGTACTTTTGAGCTGCCAGCTTCTCGTCTTTACTGATATGTAATACAAGAGAGAAAATTTGTTGAAGTATTTGTCAGTCTACAGTCATGTATTTGATAAAACTCAAACCTTTTTGAAGACAAGTATCTTTTGTTAATATGCTTCTACTTTCTTTATGCATGGCACTATAGCCTATCCAGCAATAAAGGCTAGAAACCCTCTGGACCAAGATCAGTAATTCTTCGCTATGTTTTCTATATTGTTGGAATTCTGTTTCTTTAGCAATCTAAATGTGATTGAAATGTGTGAAAGATGGGTATGTTTGTCTAAGAAACCTTTTAGACTTCAAAATTCTAAAATTGTCAGCTCTCAACAGCTGGGTTATATATAACTTTTTTCTGTGGTAAAAATGACAGTTCCTAAATGGTACGTGACTTTACTGTTGTAAAGTGACATAAATTCATACAGTGAAAATAAACCAAGAAAATTATTTTCACTCAAAATAAAATCATAAAAATGGACAAATTAGTATTGACAAATTCCAAGGAAAAGTGTGTCTTTCATTGATCTCAAGTCTATCTCCAGGAAAACTCTATCATGTCTCCAACATTAATTGTGGACTTCCGAAATGCAACACCTTCATATCAAAAGGAGTCTCAATAGTTATGTGTTTTGTGAATGTTTTCAATTACTTCAGTCAGAAATAATTATAATAAAAAACACTGCCCTGGTCATTAGCTATTGTACTTCTGTGTAACATCATTTAAACCAATCAAAATTGTAAGAGAAGGCATCACTGCCTGTGAGACAGGTGTCAGGTTCTTTTCCCATTAAACTCTGACTTCATCACATGTAGGCCATGGTCTGAGATGTTGACATCATACTAAAAATGCCATCATGATTGACGTTTCATGGCTTCTCAGCAAGAAAAAAATATTTGAGTCTTCATGAAAGGTGAACTCTTACATCATTCCCAGAGTACTGATGCCTCCAAGTTAAGATAATGGAACAATAGTTTGGCAGAGAACTGACCAGCTGTGGATTATCATGGCACATTAAAAAACCATCCAACCAAACAGAAATAAGTTAAAATTAGGACATATGTAACAGATTATATATATTAGGCCAACCACAACACTAAACACACTGTCCATGGGGTCACAGGTCCTGCCAGAAGCCTGCTCCAGCACGGGCTCTCCACGGGGTCACAGCCTCCTTTGGGCGCATCCACCTGCTCTGGCGTGGGTTCCTCCACGGGCTGCAGGTGGATATCTGCTCCACYGTGGACCTCCATGGGCTGCAGGGGGACAGCCTGCCTCACCATGGTCTTCCCCATGGGCTGCAAGGGAATCTCTGCTCAGGTGCCTGGAGCATCTCCTCCCCCTCCTTCTTCACTGACCTTGGTGTCTGCAGAGTTCTTTCTCTCACATAGTCTCACTCCTCTCTCTTGGCTGCTGTTGTTGCGCAGTTTATTCCCCTCCTTAAATATGTTATCACAGAGGCGCTACCACCATCGCTGATGGGCTCAGCGTTGGCCAGCGGTGGGTCCATCTTGCAGCYGGCTGGCATTGGCTCTATCGGACATGGAGGAAGCTTCTAGCAGCTTCTCACAGAAGCCACCCCATAGTTCCCGCCACTACCAAAACCTTGTCATGCAAACCCAATACAATTATGAAAATATATTCAAGGAAAACATTATTGTTTGTCAGAGTTCTGAAAATGAGGATCAGATTCAGAGACTGGAGCATTTCTTTTCCTGAGGAGTGATAGGATACTTTTTTCCACATTAATTTTGTCTCTGGAGGCAAAATCAATGCTATTTTAAACAGAAATGCAATATGGGCTATTACAATTTGACTTGCTTTGGGATTCGAAGGGACTGAATCTTTTGATTTCTGAGGCCCGGGTATTTCCTGAAGTGCTAACTATGTGTATGAGTGACTGGGGCAGTGTCCTGGTTTTGGCTGGGGTGGAATTAATTTTCTTTCTAGTAGTTGGTATAGTGCTATGTTTTGGATTTAGTGTAAGAAGAATGTTGATGACACGCTGATGTTTTTAGTTGTTGCTAGGTAGTCTACTTTCTCAAGGACTTTTCAGCTCACATGCTCTGTGAGGTGCACAAGAGGCTGGGAGGGAGCATAGCCAGGACAGCTAGGCCAGCTGGCCAATGGGGTATTCCATACCATATGATGTCATGCTCAGCATATAAGGCTGGGGGAAGAAGAAGGAAGTGGGGGACGTTCGGGATGATGGCGCTTGTCTTCCCAAGTAACCGTTACGCGTGATGGAGCCCTGCTTTCCTGGGGATGGCTCAACACCTGCCTGCCCATGGGAAGTAGTGAAGAAATTCCTTGTTTTGCTTTGCTTGCGTGCGCGGCTTTTGCTTTCCCTATTAAACTGTCTTTATCTCAACCCACGAGTTTTCTCACTTTTACCCTTCCGATTCTCTCCCCCGTCCCACCTGGGGGAGAGTGAGCGAGCGGCTGTGTGGGGCTTAGTTGCCGGCTGGGGTTAAACCACGACAGGCAGTTAGTTTCAGAGCCTGTTAGGGCAATATAGCATATATGCTATTATAAGAGTAATTAAGATATTGCAACCCTTTTGTGTGGCTGGGTTATCAGAATCCTAGATTAAAATGGATCTGTAGCTTGGCTGATTATTTTTAAGCTTTTTACTTCAAATCATACTTGAATAATCAGAAATAACTCCATAGTCAGATGATGACAGAGAACCCCCTTGTTAACACTAACAAAGGTTTTCTATTTGATTGGCACTGTGTAGTGCAGCAGTTTTTACASTGCATGACAGTACCGCAGCATTTAAAGACACAGTTCCCAGCAATTGTACAGGTATTCCAGAAGACCTTTTGATGAATAGTCCGAATTATACAGCAATAAGCAAGAATGACTGAAACGCTCTCATCACAGGTAGTTGTTTTAGCTTTTTAGTTCCTTCCTCCTTGGAAACTGGATTAGGTTGAAGAGTAGGGGGGAAAAGTGAACAAGTACTCATAGGGCCAACTTCAGGCTTCTAACATGGGTGCCCTGAATCTTCCCTGGGAGCACGTGTTTCCACTGACAACTTAAAAAAATCAGGTCATAACCTTTATACTCTGAATCATATTCCAGCGTGGCTGTGTAATGAATACCTGCCCTCCACTGAAAATAAATAGGTCACCTTAGTCTTTGCCTTCTCTCTCAAATAAAAATATTCATCATTTTCCTCCTCTCATGCTCCTCTCTGACTAGTATATGGAAAAGGAGAGCCATCGATTCCGAATGCAAACCTCACCTATGATAGTTTTTAACCCACGATACTGATCTTGTATAGTGAAAATTAAGTGAATTTGATTGGGTTTTTATAGCACAGAGTCCCTAATTTTATACTTTAAAGAAGATAGATTTCTAATTAATTAACTGGTATGTATTTGATTTGCAATAGCTCAGCAGTGGGCACTTTGTTTCTCCTTTGAAGGTTAAAAAACAGATGGATTTTCAGAGGTGCTGCATGCTTGCAGCTCCTACTGAAATTGTAAGTCATTTTCATAATATCATGCTGGCATGGAAGTATGTGTTATTAAGATCACAGAATGGATTTTGTTGTTCAGAAATAACTTCCGTTGCCAAAGAGGGAAGAATTTGGAAGAGGGAAATGAAACTGTTATTGCTTTGTGGCTTATTGTATGGTATCTCTTCCTAGCATAATAGCAGTTCATAAAGAATGAGGTGAAGAATTGTAGAGATGGTTTGTCTTTCTAGCTTTCCTGAGCTTTATAATTCATATAAATTTATTTATCTTTTCTCGGCTAAATCATAAAAATGGAGTGAAAGGTACCTCACACGAACATTATTTTCTCATTCTGCCCCCAACAGGAGGAACCCTACCTGACTCCCAAAAGCTGCCAGTCCAAATTGTTAGAAACTTACATTGTTAGAAATTCAGATACCTTTCTGAATATTGCTTCAAGAGAGCTAAGCACTTCACAAACATTCCTCTCTGACTTGAAAACAAAGGTATGCCCTTGATCTGCTTTCAATAACAATGCCAAAATCCATGAGTCTGCAATTCAGCACAAGAGGCCCATGTGGGCAGTATGTGTACAGCTAATAGAAACAGCTGAGCTTTACTCTACACCCTGCTGCCAACATCTTCTCTGTGCCTGCTGTTCCTTCTCCCACCTCCTCTTTCTCTTCACTCTGCGTAGAAGGTACTTGGGCAACCATCTGGAAGTATATTTCCCCGGTGGTTCCCCTGAGCCTAATGATGAGGACAGCCACTCTCAAGGGTACAATTTCTCCAACTTTTTGATGCTCTAATCAGCAGCTTTGTTGAACTTTGTTTCCTACCTGCGAGATGGTGAGATAGCCTTGTGAAAACAGATACACATAAGACTGCAAAGCACCCAGRTGCTATGAGGGATGTAACTTGTCCACACGGTGTTGAAGAAAATACCAACTAGGGGAAGCCTCACAACAGCTCTTACAAAGAGCAGAAGTTACAATAGGGGACACTGCTTCCACAGTAGCTCTCCAGCCGCCTGTCTTATTAGAACAAATTCTGAGATCCAAGCACGTTTTTCTCATTTGTTGTCATTAGGGATAGTATCATAATTATTCTTTACATATTGATTACTTCTTTCTTTTACACTTTCCTTTTCCATCCCCACATAACTTCCTGACTTTCAAAACGTTTTCTGCTTGGTATTCATGCTTCCCTTCCTTTCTTCTGTTATCCCAGTTTTTATTTTTTTATCAAATTTGTTTTAACTTCAGTGGAAATAAACACAGTAGGAAGTAAATTCTCTGAGACAATCACCATCCTTTCTACTTGTGTAAAAAGCCTAGCACTTATTATGTTTTATGTAACTTAGTAAATTGATTTACTGGAAGTGAAAGTGAAAGGTGGGGGGAATTGTATTAAGGAAGCAATGGCAATCTTCCTTCCCCCGCTTTTACTGCATCACATGACAAAAGTAAAATGATGCAGTTACACAGCTTTTCTTTCTCCCATTCCCTCCACTTCCTGCACCCACCAAAAATGGAGCTGACATTGCAAATAGCATTGTGAATTGTTATTATACCTATTTTTGCCACCGAGACTACCTTCAGATATGAAATATTAATATATATTTAAAAATGTAGTGGACTCATATTCAAGGAATCCTTAATGTTTTTGTAAATATGACTTCTTCCTCTGCTTCAAATATTTTCATGGAAGAATAAAAATACATCATATTTAGGTAATGATATTTAGGTAAGGAATTGTGGGTGAGCAGTACAAAAAGACTTYTTAAGCCACCTACTATCAGTCATTAAGCTTACATCAAAAGAGCAAAACAGAATATGAGTATTGAAAGTATTCATTCTGAGTGTAATTAACAACACTGATCCTTGCTCAACTGTGAGAGATCATGAAGATTCCTGCTCTTCAAGGCTAATCCAATAATAACCTCTTCCTCTGAGATAAAATTTCTTAACACTGATCTTGGTGTCATTCAAGAGAGTTGAACTTCTGGAACCTTGAACCAGTATTTTGAAGTATTCGTACAAATTCTGTCAAAGTCAATAGACATTTTTCTATTTGCTTCAGTGATGCGGAACCTGGGCCCTGATTTTCTGATAAGACAGATCTTCAGGTGCTAGAAAAAGCCTGAGAATTTCATGGGCTTATAACTGACTTTATGAGACTAATATAATATACTGAACAGTTGTTTTAATATACTAGATTCTGCATTATCTTAATCTGTATTGCTTTCTTAATGTTGAATATAATGTACATCTATATTTGAATGTGCTAAATAGCATCGTATAGTGCTAAGAATAACTTGAAAGTGTGTATTGTTGCTGGAATTAAGCCATCTCAGTAATAACCCCCTGTTGTTTTAACACTCCACATGATCACACATTGTTTCTATTCCTGACTTATTTTTCATAGTCGTCCTTCAACATCTTTAAAAAATAGATGTGTGATATCTTTTTGGGGGCTGCTGTTACAATTAGTTACAATGAAAGCTGCATAAGCAGTCTCCTGCATAACTGCCCCAATGGCTAACAAATTCTAACTCTCCATAAGCGTTCAGCTATATGAATCACACTGCATTATATGGCCGCCCATTGTAATAGACAAAATATCATATCTTTTCACACTTGCTGTCATCTTCCAGTCAATATAATGTAAGCTCTCTCCAGTAAACCTTAGTGACAAGAACTGATGCATATTTTGTCCCTTTAATTTTGAAAGACTAAATAAAGATGTTATAGTGTAACCTACAGAAACTCCCACAACTTCAGAAAACTTGGTAGAGCCATGTATATAGGGAAGACCTGTATTTAGTCACCTTGGCCTCCAAGAAGACAGGAAGGCAGAACCACCAGGCTGAATAAATGCTTCTCTTTATTGCTATTCTCTGATGTCTTCTCAGTCTTGAGGGATTTTGCAGATGCAGTGAAACAAATGTCTCTCCTCCTACTCTGTGTAGGTTTCTCATGAGAAAATGAGGTTATGTTTCTATTTCTAGAAGTCCATATGTGAAATGTTTCCTTTCTTGAGACAGGACATTGCCAAGGATCTTTTGCTATATGTCTGTATCATAACTGAAGGATGATGGATGATACGTGATCTTCACAAAATGTTCTTTAAAAACATGAATGATAGATATTTTTATTGGTTTTATGTGGCAAGGTTTTGGTAGCAAGAGGGCTGCAGTGGTGGCTTCTGTGAGAAGAGAGAGCTGCCCAGTGTTGGACAGAACCAGTTCCATCTGGCCCCAAAATGGACCTGCTGCTGGCCAAAACTGAGCCCATCAGCGAGGCTGGTGGAGCCTTTATAATAACGTATTTAAGAAAGGGTAAAACTCTGCGCAGCAGTTATGAGAGAGAGGAGTGAGAAAAATGTGAGAGAAACAGCCCTGCAGGCACCAAGGTCAGTGAGGAAGGAGGGAGGAGCAGGTGCTCCAGGCACAGGAGCAGAGATTGCCCTGCAGCCTGTGTAGAATACCATGGTGATGCAGGTTGTCCCCCTGATGGAGGACCACAATGGAGCAGATATCCACACTGCAGCTGATGGAGGACCCCACACCACAGCCGGTGGATGTGCCCTGAAGGAAGCTGCAGCCCATGGAGAGCCCATGGTGGAGAAGGCTCCTGGCAGGAACTGCAGCCCATGGAGAGGAACMCACGCAGGAATGGCTCTTCTGGCAGGACCTGTTACCCATGGGGGACCCATGCTGGAGCAGTCCATTCTTGAAGGACTGCACCSTGTGAAAAGGACCCATGCTGGAGCAGTTTTTGAAGAACTGCAGCCCATGGGAAGGACCCACGTTGGAGCAGTTCATGCAGGACTGTATCGCGTGGGAGGGACCCCACACTGGAGCAGAGGGAAAGTGTGAGGAGGAAGGAGTGGCAGACTTGAAATGTTATGAACTGACAGTAACCCCCATTCCCTCCCACGCCGTTCTGCTCAGGGAGGGGAGGAGGTAGAAGAGTCACCAGTGATGTTGAGCCTGGGAAGGAAAGGGGGGTGAGAGGAAGGCATTTTGAGTCTTGATTATGTTTCTTACGATCCTTGTTTATTTTTACTTTGCAATAAATTAAAATACTCTTCCCCATGTCGAGTCTGTTTTGCCCATGACAGTAATTGGTGAGTGATCTCCCTGTCCTTTTCTCATCTTCTATTCTCTCCCTGTCTTGCTCCAGAGTGGGAATGAGAGCGTAGTTTGGTGGACACCTGGCAGCCAGCAGGTTAACCCACCCCAATATTCCACAACCTTCCTAGGCAGCCCAGTTTAAGACTATGATGGAGTCTGGCTGTGCCATTTTAATTCACCCTCTATGCATAGGTATGATTATGCCTTATTGCTTCATTCAGTGAATTAATTCAATATTTCTTTCATCTTCCTTGTTCACTGTGCAGTCCTAAGTGTTTGTTTATCATCACCAAAATACAACATAATTAATCTCTTCCTTAATGATTTTAATATACTCTAGCTCAAATAGTAGAGTGAATCACAAACTTTATTGGTGATGATTATCAGTCTGGGTGGCTGAATTACTCCCATTTTGCAGAGAAGACAGCAAGGCACAAAGGATGTGGCAGTCTGGTGAAGTTCCCACTGACTAGAAAAGGGGAAACATCATAACCCCCATTTTTAAAAAGGGGAAAAAAGGAAGACCTGGGGAACTACAGGCCAGTCAGCCTCACCTCTGTGCCTGGGAAGATATGGAACAGATCCTCCTGGAAGCTATGCTAAGGCACATGGAGGACAGGGAAGTGATTCGAGACAGCCAGCATGGCTTCACCAAGGGCAAGTCCTGCCTGACCAACCTAGTGGCCTTCTACAATGGAGTGACTACATCAGTGGACAAGGGAAGAGCTACAGATGTCATCTATCTGGACCTCTGTAAGGCCTTTGACACGGTCCCCCACAACATCCTTCTCTGTAAACTGGAGAGGTATGGATTTGATGGGTGGACTGTCTGGTGGGTGAGGAATTGGTTGGATGGATGCATCCAGAGGGTAGTGGTCAACAGCTCAATGTCCAGATGGAGGTCAGTGACAAGTAGTGTCCCGCAGGAGTCTGTACTGGGACCAGTATTGTTTAATATCTTCATCAATGACATATAGACAGTGGGAGCGAGTGCATGCTCAGCAAGTTTGCAGATGACACCAAGCTGAGCGGTGCGGTCGACACACGTGAGGAATGGGATGCCATCCAGAGGGACCTGGACAAGCTCAAGAAGTGGGCCCGTGTGAACCTGATGAGGTTCAACAAGGCCAAGTGCAAGGTCCTGCAGCTGGGTCGGGGCAACGCCCAGTATCGATACAGGCTGGAGGATGAAGGGATTGAGAGCAGCCCTGCCAAGAAGGACTTGGGGGTACAGGTGGATGAAAAGCTGGACATGAGCSGACAATGTGCGCTCAAAGCCCAGAAGACCAACCATATCCTAGGCTGCATCAAAAGAAGCGTGACCAGCAGGTCGACGGAGGTGATTCTGCACCTCTGCTCTGATGAGACCCTACCTGGTACTGCATCCAGCTCTGGAGCCCTCAGCACAAGAAAGACATGGACCTGTTGGGGCGGGTCCAGAGGAAGGCCACAAAAATGATCAGGGGGATGGAACCTCTCTCCTATGAAGAAAGGTTGAGAGAGTTGGGGTTATTCAGCCTGGAGAAGAGAAGGCTTTGGGAAGATCTTATTGCAGCCTTTCAATACTTAAAGGGGGCTTATAAGAAAGATGGAGACAGACTTTTTAGCAGGGCCTGTTGTGACAAGACAAGTGGGAATGGTGTTAAACTAAAAGAGGGTAGATTTAGACTAGCTATAAGGAATAAATTTTTTGCAATGAGGGTGGTGAAACAATGGGAGAGGTTGTCCAGAGAGGTGGTAGATGCCCCATCCCTGGAAACATTCAAGGTGAGGTTGGATGGGGCTCTGAGCAACCTGATCTAGTTGAAGATGTCCCTGCCCATGGCAGGGGTGTTGGGCTAGATGACCTTTAAAGGTTCCTTCCAAATCAAACTGTTCTATGATTCTATGTTAGCCTCTGCAAGTGTTATCTAATTTGAGTTCACAGCTTCAAAATCTTGGCTTGATTTTTCAGAACACCGATTCTTCTACGTTGTTCCAGTTTTGAGTCAATTTTTTTGCCTGTCAGTATTGATTGCCCCTGTGAAACTAACTTTTGGTATTACAACTTGGGCATGCAGAAACTGAGAACAATTAAAGGCCGCCTGTGATAGCTCATATTTAAAATATTTTCCTAGCAGATGACACTTCCGCTTATTTTAAAAGAGCTAGTCACAAAGATTCAATCTAGTTGGACAGTACTGAATCCTTTTAGAGAGTATCATATCCTTATTGTATCCTGACAGTTATGGAGTATTCTGACACCAAGGAAATATCCATCTAGTCACAGTTTTCTGGCATTCTGCATTCTGGCATACTGCAGGTTTATTTGAATTACAAATACTTATATGCCTTAATTTTCATCATTCCTAGTAGTTCCATGAGTATTTTCTATAGGTTTCTGATCCTTCTTGATGATCTAGGCTAAGATTATAGCTTTTAAAATTTCTTGTGACAGTGACATCTATGGAATTACTATTAATTAAATGAAAAAGTAATTCCTCTTTCAAAACTTGTGCTATAATGAAAAGGTAAAAATCACATGATGTTTTGATCTAGATTTTTTTTTCAGCAACATATCAGCATCCAAGTTACACGTAAATGTGTTTATTTAACAAGTCATAAGTAAATTTCTAAAAATGTTTAAATTTTTTTGTGAGGCCTATTACTTCTGAAGGAAAATAGAGCATATTTAGTACCAGGGTCCATTAATATTACTATTATTGCCTACGTATTTGTCTACATAATTAGTAGAAATGTGTGTCTGACTCAGACATCTCCAGAATTACTTTAGAGACAGCTAGTGTACTTGTTTTAATTTAGCCGATATTATTTACATTGGAACACTGTCAAAATTGCTTTTTTTCCAAAATTCTCCACCTTATAAGTCATTTCAGCCACATACAATCTTTTTGGTATTCATTTTGGGCAATCACTACGGCATTTTTATTCTTCATGTCTAAATGCATGCTAAATTGCTTATTAGACTGCAACCATTAAAATTTCTTGTGCGAATGTGTCAGTTTTGATACTGTGTCAGATCCCATCATTCACTCTTGCTCCAGAATGTGTGCAAGTCCCTATGTCTTTTATTTACTGAAGACAATATGTTTTTGATGTTGACAAATTTTTGYAAAATTTTTAGCAATCTGCAAAGCAAATTTTACTGACAGTAATTGTTGTGTCTTTTGGTATCTATGTAGCTATTTCCAAAAGCTTTCTAATTGCCTTATTGATTCTCCTGAGTATACCTTGAATTTCACTTATTTGACTCAAGTATCAGCAAGAAAAAAATAGTTTGGGATACTGACTAAGGTTTTTGTTTAATCTTCTTGGAACAGGACTGTTAAATTAATTTTATTGATGTATAGACTGCACCTTACAAATTAAGACTATGATGTTTACAGATGGCTTTCTTTTATCCGTCTGGCATGCCTGCTGTCAGGAAGATGTTCAAAAAATGCTGAGATTTCAAGAGTAAATTCTAATTATCACGAACCTCTCTATCAATATGAAAAAGAATTCTGCACAGCACGGAAGTAGTAAAACATTGCCCTCACAGTCCAAACCAGTCCTATGTGAGTCAAATTTCCTGTTTTTTGGATAACTTAGGATATCTCTTTCTGAAAGTTTGCTAGTACTAGTTGGGATGGTCCTGGATCTATATTTTCTTTGAGTGAGATTTTCACAAGGACTCTAACATTGTCATAATTTTCCTTGTACTATATCAATGTCACTAACTTCATTGGGAGTGACATTGTCACAGTGTTAGTGTCACAAGCTTCAGTTGGGTACCAAGAAGTTGGGGAAAAAACTTTCCTTCTTCCTTCCTTCCTTCCTTCCTTCCTTCCTTCCTTCCTTCCTTCCTTCCTTCCTTCCTTCCTTCCTTCCTTCCTTCCTTCCTTCCTTCCTTCCTT
>JASVER010000001.1:26305902-26336340 GCA_030449065.1 Oceanodroma leucorhoa | reverse complement strand
TTTTCTTTCTTTTCCTTTCTATCATTATACAACCTTATTTTTTAACATATATAATAAAATGCTGTTCCGCAGCATCTATCATTTAGCAATATCAGAGGAGTTAAATACAAACCCAATAAAATCCTGTTATAGTTACAAAATAGCTAATATCAAAAGGTAAAATAGGTTTAGATTTATGTTGTGTTTTAGTGAGCATTTCAACCTAAAGCCAGAAATCAGTGCTTTTGTCAGTATACACAGCAAAGACAAGTGTGTGCTCCTTTGATTTAGAATGGCCAACTATTCTCAAACAGCAGCACAGAATTTGAGTGCAGGTACAGAACTGAAGATAAACGTATGTAGAGGATCCCAAACTGAGCAATGCTTTCATAAGTCATGCAAGCAATTTTAAAAACAATTTGTCATTTGATCAAATTCCACTTTAGGTTTTAGAAGATGGAAATGAAATGTTGAGACCACTTGGTGAGTTAAAATCCTGGTAACAACAGCTCTGCAGTTTGAATCCTACACTACTGTTTTCCTCAGAACACAAAAAAATAAATCATACGGCTTTGACATATAGGCTGTGCACCACAGTGCTTTGGCTGAACTTGCCAAATAATTTGTGATTATTACCTTTCTGAATTTCCCTGGTGGTTTTGTTTTTGTTTGTTTGGTTAGTTTTTTTGTATTTTGCATATGAATTTACTGATTACGACTTCAGTTATTTGGGTGTGGATATACAGCCTGCAATGAAAAATGTGTGAATACATACTATTACTGCCATAGGAGGTTCCCTGGTAAGAGAAGTGTGACTGTGAATCCCAGCTGTGGGTGCTGGTCCTGGTTTTGGCTGTTTAGATTCCCCACATCCTATCGTTGCTTAAGTAAGTAGCACGTGTAATGAGTTATATCAAAACTCATTCTGCATATTCTCCATCCTTTATATAAGAGAAGGAATCATTGTTAGTTACCGTGTTAGTATCTACTGGATGTGTAACCTCTGTGGGGCATTAAAGTTTTACTGTATGTTCCCCTGTTCAGTTTCCATGTACATAGGGCAAAGGCCACCCTGGTCCCAGATAGTGTTTAGCACTGTGCAGTTCTGTCAGGGAGAACTGAGGCTCTGTTCAGAAGTAAAAGTGTAGTGAAGATGGTGAGCAAAATACAAAGCCACAATAGAGCACAATAAGACTCGCTCTGTCAGGAGGCAGGAATAAATGTAAGGGTCTCCAGAGCTGATTCCCTACAGTTCAGAGTCCCTAGTTCATGGAGTTTGGAGACCAGAGTCCTATTACACGTATCTCCAAACTTACGCTTTGAATCAAGGAAACTAGTTCAGATCCAACCTCTTTTTGGGTTATAGAGCTTGTTGTAGTTTAACCTGGCAGGCAGCCAAACACCAGGCAGCCGTTCGCTCACTCCACCCCCCGCAGTGGGATGGGGGAGAGAATAGAAAAAAAAAAAAGTAAAATTCTTGGATTAAGATAAAGATAGTATAATAGAACAGAAAAGGAAGGGAAAATAATAATAATAATAATAATAATAGAATATACAAAATAAGTGATGCACAATGCAATTGCTCACCACCTGCCGACCAATGCCCAGCCAATGCCTGAGCAGCGATCACTGCTCCCCAGCCATCTCCCCCCAGTTTATATGCTGAGCATGACGTCATATGGTATGGAATACCCCATGGGCCAGTTTGGGTCAGCTGTCTTGGCTGTGCCCCCTCCCAGCTTCTAGTGCATCTAGCAGAACATGGGAAGCTGAAAAGTCCTTGACTAGTGTAAACTTTACTTAGCAACAACTAAAACATCCATGCGTTATCAACATTATGGTCATACTAAATCCAAAACACAGCACTATACCAGTTACTAGTAAGAAAATCAACTCTATTGCAGGTGAAACCAGGACAAGCTATACCTTAAAGGGAACCATAGGAGAATTTGAGTGGATCATTATATAATCTAAAGGGAAAGATCCTCCTCTGTCCTTGTTTCCACATGGAAAGGTAGTTTGGTTTACAGTGTGGAATGGAAGCTTCTCAGTAAAATTTAAATACTTTTCTTGCTTAGGTACACAAATTGGGCTCAGCCTCAGAGACAATAGAGATTTATTTTCAATAAAACTATGTTGAGTTTCACCCCTGATGATTTGGTCCCTATTGCATGCATGTATAAATATTTCAAAACAGCAAAGTAGGAAGCTGTCGAGCGTGAATATTGCTGAAAGTTACTGCACTGCAGTATTTTCCCTTCTACTCAATTAATAGTGTATTTCTTTAACACTGCTGAGAAAAGGAATCATTTTTTCATCCATATGTTCAGCATTAACAAAATTCCATTCTGGAACTGAATTTTATTTTTTATATTTGGCAAAGAGGCAAGAAAAATTATGCATATGCACATTAAACGAATATGTTCTTGATGAATAAAATTAAGAGGTTTAGAGTAAATATCTGTTTCAATGAACACTGTTAAAATTATTAGAATAATACAGTTTATTGCTAAATCAAGATACTCCAAAACTAATACAATCTAAATGTCCTTAACACTGCTCCTTTTTTGAATTTACTGTAATGGTATGTGAATGACTTCATATGCCATGGAAAAGAACATATTTTTCAGTATACTTGCAAGATAATAATTCATTACTGTCCAATGCCTGTATCTTTACAGTAGTATGACAAAATGTTAAATCAGTTGGTATGTTTCCAGCTAGCAAATATGTAAAATATCCCTACTCATCTGACTTTCCTGTTATTACTGTGTCAAGACACTAAAGGGCACATTTTWAAAAAAAAAAGTCTCTGAATGCATGTTTCATTATATGTTAAATACTTTAGGAAATATGTTCTAGTTCATAAGGCTGTTTCTCTGTTTATAAAAAGAATATGCCAAGGAGTGTTCTATGAGCATGACACCAGGTGGCACATCAAAGTTTGTGTCCATATGACTACAGTTTTTATTTTTTCTTTTAAATGGGGTGGCTACACCTAAACCTGACCTTTGGGAACATGTTGTTCCTGACACACACTATAACCTGAGCTGTGTCTGCTCCCACCCATGTTTTATGTATTATATGGATATGATCTATATGATATTATATAGATGATATCTGAAATACTAATAAAGATGTAAACCAATAAATCTTCATTCCATAGATTTTCATTAACAAATGGCATACAAAATAACACTTTTCTGGATTCTAAATGGCAAAAAAGCACTTTAAATTTGCCTGATGACCCAGAATTGAACTTGAAATAAAAGTGAAAATGCTGGAGAAAGGATAGGTTCAAATTAAGTGCATGTAGCTTTCCATCAAAAATACATTGCTATTGACTGGGTGAACCCAATCTCCAACTGCTGGACCCATAGAAGATGAAGGTGGGGTATGCACATCCTTGTGGGGTGCGTAAATTGCATTCATTGTTCTCTCTAGCAGAAGAGGAAAACAATGACTTCATCTCTCACTGCAGTATCTGCAGCTCTGCTCACTGACTAATGTTTATAATCTCAGAATTCTGTTTATGTTTGAAATGGCTTTTCCTCTTGCCAAGGTTGTTTGAATCTGGCCAATAAATTAAACAAAGAGTAGGTAGGAATAGAGTGATAGATAGATAGATGGACGAATAAACAATGCAAATACCTAAGCTTCATTTCCTCGGAAAACCACAGTAAAAGAATGACTGCAGATATTTGTTTAAGGGGCATACTAACCAATAGTTTTAGTAGGAGGATGAGCATTAGTTCATGTAAGAGAGTACCTGTGGCTGCAGAACAARCTACTTGACAAGGACCATTAAATTTCTTTCTGTGAGATGTTATTCTGAACTAGTATCACCCAGGGGACACACGAAACAGGTACAAAAAAATGAGAAAAAGCCCAGTGCTGGAACAAATGATAAGGCACGTGGGAAGAGTACAAAGGCTCCCACTGAACACTGAATTTACTAATGCCTGCTTTGGAATAGTAGGACAACAGGATTAAATGTCCAAAGCTTGAATTTTCAGAGAGAGAAAATCACTAGCAGTTCCTACTAACTTCAGATGAAATTGTATTTTAGGGAAATCAGGCTCTATGAACATCCTTTGCTCTTTTTATTTGTTAGAATGACAAATTCTCATTTGCAAAATAAATTCCATGCAAATAGATCCCAAGATATTTTCCAAACTTTACCAGCTATTCTACGTATGCAACATATAACAGTTCTCACAASCTGACACCTTCAAAGATGTGTACAGATATTAAATCAAAACATCTTAGACTGGAAAATATTTCTGTGTCATCTTAATAGGGTGAAGGTTATTAGACAGGTTGACTGAAGTTCAGCACTACCATTTACTTATTGGTACTTAAATTTAACTCCTTATTGAACAAGTGAGTTGTAAAAGGAGACAGAGCTGCCTTTCTGTTTCAGTCAGAGAGAGAACAATTAGGTTAAAGTGCCTTGTCTAAAAGTCTAGCTTCAGGCATACCAGGCTAAAAACTCTATTTGGTGTGGCTTGTCCAGGGACACAGGCAAGGTCTGAGCAGTACATCTGTGGTTAGTCTCCCACTGAATAGTTACAAAATGATAGTGAAGACCACTGAATGTCTAGCTCCTGATGGCATACAATTATTGTTGATAAACTGTGACACTTCCAGAGCAAGAAATAGAGAACTGCATACCCAAAAGAGGTTGAGGGATGATAGAAAGAAACTATGTAAATTGGCCTCAGACCAGGATGCTAGGGTTCACATCTATACTGTCAGACTAACTGTATCACTAGTCAGATAAGACAATAATTTTATGTCTTGTCTTGGATAGCCTCAAACACCTGGCATTCATACCAGTTCATTAGCAGCTCAGTGGGAATGCTGCTATCTGCTGAATTTCTACTTGAGTGTTCCCTAAAGGGCTCTCATTTGAGCACTGAGTCAGGCTGATGCCACATATCTTTTGAGATCTGAACTCACAGCTTGAGGTGACAAAGGTACAAGCTTAATAGTCATGGTAAGGATGTTCTTTCCATTTTAAGTGCTTAATTTCTGCTGCTTATAACTTTCCAAGCCATTAACTCCTGCAAGGAAATTTCTCAGACTTGTGCTCAATCCAGAGGTGAAGTTTAAATCCAGAAGGTGAAGCTTAAAAAGTTTGATAAAAATCCATTTGGTTGTTACTGAGGTATCTGAACATAAGGCTAAAGGGGAGTGAAGAAGCACTTCCTATTACACAGACTATGTATTCCAGATACTTTCTTTGTTTCTGGAAATTATTAATGTAATTAATTTTCATGCTGACCGAGTTCAAGCTGTAACAAAGCTGCCATTTCTCTAACAGGTAATATTCACCCCATACACGTTTTGACTTATGATAAGAGGCACATTTTTTGTTGTCTCATATTCCCTTTGTGTTCATTTATAGGGCTCAGTGGAAAGAACAGAGAAAATCTACTTTGGTAGAGGAGATGAAAATAGGCTTAGAAACCACAAAGGTACTCTAAAAAAAGAAGACTGGGAAGAGATTTTAGTCCTTCCTTTAGAGAAATGGTAAAACCTATTTTGCACTAAGTTTTGGCATTTTCTTGCATTCTATCAGCAGGAGAACGAGTACCCAACACATTCTGGAGTCTCAAACTGAACCGCCAAAAATTCCAGGATTTTAACTGTTCTTAAATCAAAATGAATGTGTAAAATCTTATTTTTACTTCAAAATTTCTGAAAGCAAGCTATTCACACAAAACTGGGCACAGCAGACCAAATCCAGGTTTAAAAAAAATAAGTTGTTTCCCAGGCTGCTTGAAGAGGTGAAYACTTCATATGCACTATTTCTCTGTCTGATGCCCTCTCCCATATAATTCACTGTATACTCTGCACTCCATCCTGCCCATTTTTCTGCATCTCCTTTCTGCATATGGCTCTCATGCTCCTTTCAGAGGTGTCTTTCTACCCATCTCATTGCACTGTAAACTAACAATTGTTTTGCTTGTGGGCATGGTGATGGTACCTTTAAAACACCCAGGAAGTCATGGTACCTTTGTTATTAGCAGTTGCACTTCCACATGAAGATATTTGAAATGGCAGTTACCCAGCTAGCTTCAATCCTACCAATATTAATAGAACATGAAAACCATTTTGAATAACGGAAAATTCTCACACACCTAGCCTTTAACCATGTTTCCATGTAGCAGGCTCCTAAGACTCATTAGAAATGCAATATAAAATCATTATATTTGACAACACTGCAGGTGTATTCCTGGATCTGAAGAATGAAGTTATTTAAAAGTTACTAAAGCTTCATTTTTTGTTCCTTGCAAAACAAAGGCACTTCTGTTGGGTTTCTAACTATTTCTTGCATTGGCAACGCAAGACTATGAACTTTAAAATCCAGTCACTTATAAGGTACAAATTAACTGGACCTTCTGATGTGTTGGTGTCTGTATCTCTTGAAAGGCCACAGTTATATAGAGAAAAATGTATGTAGAGGAATCACAGCATCCTACTTCTTAGGAAGGTACTTTGGAAGGTACAGGCTGGGAAGGAGAAGCTCACAATTTTATCACAGGTGGATATGATGGAGAAGCTCTTTGTCAGGCTACCAAGCTCCAGAGTAGCAGGCAGAAGGGAAGAAAAAGTGAGAGGAGTCAAAGAGGTAACTTCTAACTTCTGGGAGGCAGAAGAGTACAGAAGCAAATGGGAGACCCAGAGGAATATGAATTTCCTTCTTGGATCATGTGTGTACACCCSATTTCTCCATTACGATTAGGCTTCTTAATGTGCAATGGAGGGAGAAAACAAGTCATAGAAGCTGTTAAAGAATTGGTGCAGAGGGAGTTCCCAGCAACTCCCAAGAGAAAACAGAGTGGGAGGCATTAGCTAAGGAAAACAAGCTGTTAAAAGTCCTGGGTTTAGTGGTAGTGTGCATGGGAGGAACCGTTGTTAATTGTGCTCCCCATGAGGTATCAATGAAAGATGTGATATACTCACCTCATGCATGCCGGAAAATTTTCATCTGAAAACCACCAAGATTTATGTATGGAACAACTTTCCCCAAGATTTAAAAATTAGAAAACAGATCCCACAAACCCACTGGCTGCAAAATAAGAAAATGTTTTCATGTTGTGAGATTTGAAGACTACTTACATAAGATTACCATGACTTAGTTTCTTATCCTGCTGCATAGAGAAAAGGGAAAATTTTACTTACTATGACTCGTAATCCTCCTGTAAATTGAGCAGCAGACTGAATGAAAATTTCAAGGACTTTTTTCTGAACTACAGAATTTGTTAACCCTTTTAATATTAGAACCAGTCTTGAGATACACCCTCAACCACAATTAATGTACAGACCGAGAAATAATGTTTACACTTGCCTTGTTATTTACTTTCCTTTTTGTGTAAATTTGGGTGGTTAGGTGAAGAAGTTAAACAGATCCTCCCTTCCCATATTCACTTGTAGCTTATCATGACAATCCCCTCTTGGCTCTTGGTTGAGTCTATGCATAACCCTTTGCTGCAATACAAGTAAGTCTTGGATAGAAAACTAAGAAGTCGTTCAAAACTAAACTCTGCATATTATGCCCAGTTAACTACTGTTGCTGCCATATATGCAGGAATACATTTGCAATCTCTTAACAGGCAGGAAGTTTCATATTTTGGCAACGAGGCTGGCCCACAGAGGTTGCTTAGTCAGACTTTAAGTACCTAAATTCAGTAGAATTTGTTCTGCTGTGGTTTTCGTTTGATTTAGTTCTTCCATTGCCACTGGTTGCTTCACTGACAAACCAAAATAAGAAACTAAAAGTTTTCTTTCTGTTCAGGGAGAAGTGCCAGCACTTAGTAAGTTTTTTGCTAGAAGGCATGTAGCMTGTTCCCCCTGTTTGTCCTTATCAATATGAAGTTTCTGTTTTCTTTTTTCTCATCTTCCCTCTCTGTAACATCTGGGAAAAGATATGTTCTAAGAATTTTCTTTGAAGAATATTCTTTCCTATTTTTAAACTCACATTTATGATTTCTTTTCTCCTCTTATTCCTTTGTAATCTAAACATGTCATTAAACATAAAAGAAGCAAAGCATGCAGTGTTCTAATGTTTTTGAAAAATGAAAGTTTACACAAGGTATTTGTGAAACAATGATTATTCAACAAGGAAAGCAGAAAAAAAAATTCACTATTCTGTTCTTTCACAAGTCTTTAATTTGTACCCATAAAAAGATGATTGAATGTTATCCTATTACCACTGATGCACATGATTATCTCCATGTGTCTTTAAAACCCAAAAGAAAAAGCCGTCATACTAATTTATGGCTTTCTTAAGTTCTTGATTATGTTAATTGGAATTACGTCCGTAAAAAAACAGACCACCAATCGACTAGCCCCAGCATAATTTTTGCTTCTGTGATTAAAACTGAAAAATGAATATATAGGTTGTCAATAAAACTTCACAATATGTTTTAGTCTATTAATTCTTAGGAAGGAGTAAAAAGTTCTTTATAAACAGTGAAGAATGAAGATGTTAGAACATATGACCATTGACAAATTACAGAGTTTTCCATTTCTATAAAATACCCTAAAGTGCTGTACTCAGTCTAACAATGATACGTTCAGAATCAACATGGTGTGAAATGTGGGCTGCAAGCTTCAGGCCCTTTCTGCTGAAGGGGGGATATTACCATAAATATCATGGTAGGGCCATTTTTAGATTTTTATTATAAGTTCCACAGCAATTTGAATTGGACGCTGTATTTAAAGCTTTTCTTTAAAATTTGCATTCTCTTTTTTATTATTATTTTTTATTTTATATGGTAGGGTGCCCTATGTGTGGCCTGAAGACTAGATACTTCCTTCTAAAGGAATGCAATTAGACGTTGGTTAGCCCTGATGTCTCTTGCCTCATGGTCCTCCAGATGGGGTTGCAAGCTGAACAAACTATTCTGGTAGATTACAACCCATGGCTTGCTCCTCTCTTCCTGAAGTCTTACGATTCCCACCCAGCATGTAACAGAAAATATAGTTATCACACGAGTGAGTGCTGCCACCATACTATATAGTGGGACCGCTTATGTCATTTAGGTCCCTTGCCTTGCCTTGCTTTTTTACTTGCCTTTATTTCCCTTCTTTTCCTTGCCTTTTTACTGGCCTTTATTTCCTTTCTTTTCCTTTATTGCATTTCTAACTTAGCCTCCGTGGACATACATAAAGGGTCACCCTTTTTTTACTAG
Source organism: Oceanodroma leucorhoa (assembly GCA_030449065.1). Lineage (NCBI taxonomy): Eukaryota > Metazoa > Chordata > Aves > Procellariiformes > Oceanodroma > Oceanodroma leucorhoa. The sequence continues at coordinate 26,327,158 of JASVER010000001.1, read as the reverse complement.
ACGGTGAAGTCAAGAGGAGCCTATAGTTACAAAGGTGCATAGCAGTGAGTAGATAGAGCAGGTCTGTGTTTTTGAAGAGAATTATGATGTCCTATGCCCATAGGATCTGCATGATTAGCTGTCTTAAATTAGATTATCCTGATCTTATACAGTTGACTCTTAGAGTAAGTAGTGATTATGGTGACATAAGGATTGAGTAGAAAATTAATTTTACTTATATTTCCAATTCTTACATTAGTTGCTATTTCCACATGTAGATAGCACTATTTGTTGGAGAAACAATTGAAGAAATAACCCCAGAATGAACATTTTAGAATCTGGAAGACATTCACGGTGAATAGTCACAGTGAGAGTCTTCTCTGGGCTAACCACTGATTTTGAAATGTTGTTGACTGCTAAGTGCCCTGTTCCTGAGATTTAGGGAGAAGAGTTAAGATTCTTCTGGCTCTAGGTAAAATTTAGGAAAGAGTTAAATTTCCTTCTCAAGGCACACTCCTAGTGTTTGGTAAATGCGATAACTAATTTTTTTCTGAGGGAAATATTTTTAGATTTGAATTGTGGTAAATAGCATGTAATATATTTATTTAGCATTTTGAAGGTGGCAGGAGACAGTTGCACACTAGAAAGGTGTTAAAATATAATAGTATTGAAAATGGGGGGAAAAAAAGGCTTTTTTGAATAGTGTCAAACTCTTAAAAACAGCTTGTGCTTCATCAAAATCTCTGTTTCCCCTTAACACTTTTTGAGCTATCATTTTTTGCTGTTAATTGCCAGTGAAAAGCATGCTGGCAGTGTGAAGCTTTGGAAATTGTGGAGCATTTCTTTGTGTATTAATTGCTGCTTACAGATACTATCATAGCTACTGTACGTAGTTGTTTGGTTTATTTTTTTTTTGTGTGCACCACAGGGAAATTTCAATATGGCTTTAAAAATTAGTTTATCTGTTTGTATTTTTGATTGAAACTACAAAGTTGTCTATTGCTTTTCTTACAGAGATGCATAGAAAGAATCCCCAATGTGTAATCGGAGTGAGACCAAAACTCTTACAAACACAGAACTCTTGGGCGTCTGTAGTAATGATAACGGTCATTAAAGTTTATATTTGTGTCTAAAGGGTATTTATATATGCTGCTTGAAGTAGTTAACTAAATCTCTGTACAATTTTCTTTGGTTTGTACAAAAATATTTTTGGAAAGCTAGCTACCCAAAGGTTACTGAGAAATTACTGTTAAATGAGAGAATTTTAGTTTCTCCCTTGGTCTTTCTATGCTGTTAATAAATGGTGACACAAAATGGAGTTAAAACTCTAGTGGAAAGCTTAAGAAATGACTGTAGTAACAGTAATATTAATTAAAAGTAAAATGATGGTCCTCAGCCACTAGGCATATTCTAAATATTATCTTCTGTTTTAAGGCCAGATTCCAACACAATTTTCAAGTTTCAGTTTTCCAGCTGTTCTCTTAAAAAAAAAAAAAAATTGTTTCATCTTCTTCAATAGGTTTGTTGTAACATTGGCATATATGTTACCACTTCCTAATTTTGCTGGTGGGAATTTTGTATTGTTAGGAGAATGGCTAGAGCTTGTGGGATGCAATATTCTCTGGGAGATTTTAGCTGGTTATTTGGTGGGTTACATACATTCTTGGCCACTTCCCAATGGTCTTGAACAAATCAGTTTCCCTAGCTTACAGTTTCCTTTGTAAACTACGTGACAGTCTGTATTTTAGAGGCTGGTTGGCATTCCTGTAATCTGATCCTGGAAATTATTTTTCTGGAAATGGTGAACAACACTCTCTTCTGCTATGTAGCAATTATAATTGTTTTGACCACAGGAAAGTTAATATAATAACACGCTGCCAAACTCGATGATGATAGCTATTTTTTTCATCCACTTGGCAACTACTCTTCCTTTGTGGAAATGCTATGCAAAATGCTGGGCAATGAAGAATAAAGCCCACTAGATTTCACCTATTTCAGATTAATTTTGGGAGGGGGAGGATTAGCTAGAACATGAGTAAGTTCTAATGTGTTCTAAGATTAGAGTGTTCATGAAGTAGATATTGACTAGCAATTAACTAGATTAATTGACAGCCGAATTCCTAAAAGTGGCAAAATACAGACAGCATCCATCTAGCATTTATCTAAAAAACACCTTTTCATAGAACCTGCTTAGCCTGATTGTSTGAGTGAGCTGAAATTATATCATTTAGAGTACACTGCAAAACTCTGTGTTTAAACGTATCTTTACTTTTTGGATAAGACAAAAGCAGGAGTCAAATTGTAGCAGACTCTGTTGTACTGAAACACAAAAAGTTGGGAAAGAAGATGAAAAATTATTTTCCTGCTGCAGGATATCATCTCCCTCAGCCACACTGCCAGTTTTCAGGAGAAGGATTTAAGGCAAACTGTTTTATGACACTTTCCTTCCCCTTCCTTTTCTCTTGCATCCTACTCTCACCCCAGTCCTGTAGTAGAAAATCAACTTATTCTATTCCACTAGATTACAAACTTCCCCATGTACAAGATGCATTCTCAGTGGTAAAATAAGTTTTCAAATTGAATATGAGGTTCCCATTTGCCACGTTAATAGATGCCTTTCTAAAGTAATTAAATAAACAAATACAAATAAGTGGTATGCATGAATATTTAATAGGCACAAAGTTATGTTTCATTTCAACTTAAAGCTAATTAAATGGCTTGCAGTCCGTGTTCTTAGGATGACACAACTCTGGAGGAAAAATTATATTAATCATTCAGCAGTTACTTCTGTTATAAACTAGTTCATTTGTTTTCTATCTTTGTGCAACTGGTAGAAGCATCTAGAAATTACAATCTTTACCAAAAACATTCAGACCTGAAATCTCCTAAGATAGTCTTGTAGAAAGAGAAATTTCGTTCTCTTTTTAATAAAAATAAAACTTTTAGCTAGACAAAGGTAAAATAATTAATTGACCCATAATAAAAGATTAACCAAAATCTTGTGATACCAGGTGAAAAATAAATCTATGCAACTTTGTATGGCTGTTTTGAGCCACCTGTAGTAAATTCTTTATATGCGGGTGGAGCATGACTAATCAGTTTTTGGGATTCTAACTATGTTTTAGGATTTAATTTAATTTTAGGATTTCAATTTAATTTTAGGATTTCAGTCAGTGCAGTGCCTAGGCAAGATCATGGGATCCAATGCTCAACCTATTGTTCAATGGGAAATCTCTCATTGACTTCACCAGTATATATCTGTATCCATTAATATTTCGTATTTATATAATTTATCATAAGAGTAATAGTACATTACACTGGCAGAAATACTGGGCTCTGATCCTGACAGGTCTTATGTGGTGTAGGTTTCTGATGCCTGGACAGAATCCATTAATCAAATGAGGGCTAAAACTAATGATTATTAATATAGAATTCCTTCTTAGAGACAAATTTTATATATATTTTATACAGAGACTGTAAACAGAGTCCCCATGACTTCAACAAGCAGAGTTAGAGTATGTGGAAGCACTGGAAAATAGCAGATGAATATCCCTTGTTGAATAGTTGAAATAGTTGTAATCCCATGTTTAAAATTTCATATTCAAATGTTGTGATAAACACAGAAGCATTTAAGAAGCAACTTGGAATTTTATATACCATGCATGTGCTATATTTGTTGTACGTACAAGCACCCAGTGAAACAGTGGGGATACTAACTCACCCAAATCCCTGAGAAGGGAGGATGGTGCTCTCAGTCTGGATTTCCATGCCCAGATGGCTGTAATGAGGGTTAACAAACCAACTGATTTCGCACACCTACACTTCAGTTTTATAATTGAGCCCCGTTCAGAACAATATCAAACACAGATTGCTCCCCAAACAGCAGATCTAATGAAGCTTTGCTTCCTACAGACTTATTTTTAAGTACTAAAGTTCTCTCACTGCACAATGTCATTGTCATTAGACTGGTCTTTACTCCCCACCCTCTGGGTGAAACATACCCCTAAACATGCCACAGTAAACACTGGTCCCTTCCACATGTCCAGCAATTTCAGTGCCATACCCCAGCTGTTTCCCTACTCCTTATCCTTCTTTGCATGGCTAGTCAAGTAAGTGCCACTTCTTGACGTCCTTGATGTAACTACTTTCCAATTGCCTGGCCTGGTAAATGTATCCTGGTTGCCTAGGTACTGGCAGTCAAATGAGTGAGGATTACAGATGAACTCACAATTTAGCTGTTCCCACATACAAGCATTACAAAGATGTCTCTCTTTCACTCGTGTGTCAATTTTCATTCAGCTTGTAGAGGAATAATCTTTTGAAGACTTTTACCCCTCTGTTTCCTGCTACTGTGATTAGGTACTGGGTTCAAAATATAGTAGGATAAATCTGGCAGACAAACACACATTCTGTATGATTACCTGAGTTACTTTTCCTTAGGAAAACAACCTAGGGAGTAAATCTAATGACTAGCGTTTTTAGGTTCCTTGAACCTCAGATCCTCCATTTAAAACTTGTTAAACTGACCTGTCACTTACTCAAAAACAAATACACCTTCCTTCTGTAACTTCTTTTTATTTCTTTGAGTCACAGTTAACAATGATAGCATTTTAATTTCAAAGCCAAAGCAACTGTTTTCTCTTTAAAGATAAAGACCAATTGAGGCATAGTTATCAACTCAAAAGCCTTCATACTCTTCAATTTCTTTTATTTGATTTCAGTAACATACTATTGATTTCCTTTAACCTCTTTGCACATGAAATCTGTCCTACTATGGAAGGCTGGTATATAATTTATGTTTCATTTTTAGTATGATGCCTAGGGCTGTGTCACTTTCTGTACTAGGAAGGTATTTTCTCTTCATTAAAAGGGACTGCTGTAGTAAGATCTGTCAGAACACAGGTATATATTGTTTGTGCATCATTGGTGCATATTAATATTGTTTTTATAATGAAAACTTGTTTCTGAAATTGGTATCAATACACCTTTAAACCTTTAAAAACCTTATAAATATACTTTTTCTCCCCTCTTTTTAAGTTTTTAGGTGAAGCAGATTTACAGCATCACCCAAAGGAGTCAGATTTGAGCTATTTTGAACAAAGAGAGACACATGATGACATGTGAAACCTTAATTGCTGCTTCCTCCTGTTTATTCAAAGTTGTTTTTTTCTGCTGATCTAAACTGTGGGAGGATGGCGGTGGGAAAGAGACTGCTCCTCATGAGGTTATCTCACGAGCCCATAGACCCATAGAGGTCAAAACAGCATTTTGATCTGCACATAGATAGCTACAGAATAACAGTAAGTAAAGGAACATCTGATTTAATGTATTCACAGTTCTAATAACCAACTGTGATGCTACATTCCGCTTTTCCATAGTTTTTTGATAATTTCCACATGTTGTTCCATATAGAATAATATATGCAGAAAGTTAACAAGGAGATTCGTGATCTCTGCAGACTCTAATTCTGAGGACTGTTAGAATTTTATGAATAAATTTCAACAAGTAAAACCTGTCTTCCTTGTACTTGTTTATTTAGACAAGATCAAGATTGGTATACATGCACAATATGAGACCAGCTGGCGTAGAATGGCCCATCTCTATACTATTAAATTCTCCTTTCCTTTGAACAGAGTGGCTGCAAACATATTGCCTGGTGCTAATGATTTTTTTTTTTTTTTGGGAGGCTTTTATTTCTAAGAGTAACACCTCTTAAAAGGTGTAATCCCAGGCATCAGTTTTACATTGTGCTCCCTCTTCTTTCATGAATCATCATTTCGCTCTCTTAAGAGTAGAAATAATATGTTTAAATCAAATATCCTTCACTCCAAATATTTCCATTAGAAGAGGCTGGCAGAGGTGATACTGGCTCATCCAAAGGTCAGTAATAATTTCCCAAAACTACTGCCGTTTTAATTTCATAGCTACTGCCACTTTAATTTTACACAATTTTATCATACTGAGACCCCATAATTATGTCCATGATTTCTTCTTCCAACAAGTTTTCCAGTGTTGGGATCCTTCAGTCATCACATATTTCAAGGTTGTTCTGTTTTATTCCACCAGGCAAGTGTCCGAATGCACTCCCAGACCCATGACAATGTTTTTGTATTTTTTCTTTGTGGATGGGAGAGAATAATTTGTTTCTGTTTTACCAGTTACTTACATAGAATCATAGAATCATAGAATGGTTGGGGTTGGAAGGGACCTTTAAAGATCATCTAGTCCAACCCCCCTGCCATCGGCAGGAACATCTTCAACTAGATCAGGTTGCTCAGAGCCCCGTCCAACCTCACCTTGAATGTTTCCAGGGATGGGGCATCCACCACCTCCCTGGGCAACCTGTTCCAGTGTTTCACCACCCTCACTGTAAAAAATTTCTTCCTTATATCCAGTCTGAATCTACCCTCTTTTAGTTTAAAAYCATTATGCCTTGTCTTATCGCAACAGGTCCTAGTAAAAAACTCTGTCTCCAACTATTTCTGGCCTGTGCTATACTCCCCAACCACACTCGGGAATTTCTTGCAAGGGTGCTAATTGGAATGGACCACAGTCATGCCACAGACCATTTTGATAACTTAAACACATAGAAACAATTGATTTCCTTTACTCGGGAACAGTACCTGTAATTGTTTAATTTCCTAGTATAGATATGGCCTATACCAATGTCCAATCAGACTTTTCAACTGCTGACCTCACCAAGGAATTGTACATAGATCTGCAAAAAGAACAGATTTTCCACCATGTCCTCCACTTCCCATTATGCAGCACTCTGACTTCAATTTTTTTTTATCTGAAAAGAGCTTTGGTCTGCTAACCTTCATCCAGCATCCCAGTCACAGACACAGAATAGGATCTGACTGTTTTGGCTGGGTCACATGAAATGGACTTTTGGAGTAAATTCCCTGTTATATGACAGGTCACATTTCCTTTACTACTTTTCCCAGTGATCTAAACCTAGCTGTTGCCTTAAAACAGTGACAAAATGTAAACTCACATTCTGTTATTATTTTTAACAGAACACCTCACCGTGAATCCCTTAAGATTTCTATGATTCTAAGCTGGAAGTTTCCTCCATTCTTTTAAGAATCTGTTGGGAGGATACAAGTCATATTATTTTTTGCAGATTTGAGTCTAGTACATAGTAAGCAGTGAATACAGAATAATGCATACGGAGAATAAGAAACATTTTGAATATAACTGCATTTAAAATATGTTTTGCATCCAACTTATAAACAAGTTTACTAGAACTTCTGATCCTTTGAACACCTGTGGGTTGCAAGCAATCTGATCCTACAGAACATAATAAAACTGATTTGATTCTCTTCTGTTTAAACAAACAAACCAGCTCATGGATATTCACCAGATTTGATCTGCTTTACTCATGAGGCCCTCAAAGACCTGCCATGATTACATTCCCCACATCAACCCTAGAGGGGGGAAAAGCTGCATGAATCAGTCAATCAACTGCAGTGCTTCACCTCTGTATCAGCTCACACCACAAATCACTTTTTTTCAAAGAGGGATACTATATGTAAATCACTTCATAGCTTTGCTAATTTCACCCCTCCAAGATCCAAGCATGACACACAGCACTACCACTGCTGGTACAGAACTGTCCACCTCAGAGTTTCACTTAGTGGTCTCTTATTCGTCAGTGATTCCCTGAAGCTGAAACTCTTTTGAGCTTTGTCATTCCTCCATAGCTCTTATAAATACCTTCATCTTTTTATGTGAGATGATTTTTCCCCTAAGGGAGAAAAAATAAAGCCCAAAGTATAAATGAACCTAGCTAGAAAAGTCAAAAAAAGACTTGTCATAAACCATAGAGAAAATATTTTGATCCTTTTATCCCTTTCTGGAGAGCTTTAATGCTATCAGAAATAAGGGCACACTCTTCAACTGGGGATGTGAGTTCATAGATCAGTATGGATTCATAAATTTTAAATGCATTGTTGCTCTGATCCACTATTTTCAGTAAGGTTTTCACCAAAAAAAMCCATTAATAGGGTTTAGAGCAAAGGCAGCATTTTCAGCCCAGTTTCTTGAATAAATGAGATATATGCAGCCATATTGTCTCTCCATCTGTATATTTGTAAATGTCTTCTAATAACTTTAGAACCTGTTGGCCATTTCAGTTAAGTTTGGCTGAGAGTAGATTCGTCATGGGTATTTCATTACTATTAATCCAGTAAAAATTGAGTAACTGAGTAGAGAGACATTAGTGAAGGAAAAGCAGTTGTAACTCTGGCCTGTATTTCTTCCAGAATGAAGTAAACAGCTATCTAATCAGTATGCTTGCAGATCTGAACTAAACCCAGCATTTTTTTCCATTAAATATAAGGAGAAATGGGAGGGAACCTTGTGCAAGGGAGAAAAGAGAGGGCTTTAGGAACTTGACAGGGAATGGGGCTACTGGAGAAATGAATGATTAGGAAGTATAGAACACTACCCCATAAAAATTTGAATTTCATGATCTCTGCTTTTCATGCAACAACCTCTCTTTACTAGCCATGTCGTACTAGTAGCATCAGCAGATCAGCAAACGGCGATGACAAGAGAGAGGTGCTAATACAAAGTTCATTGTTTAAGTGCCTTTGAATATAAGGGTGAGAAAGATTTCAAGCAGCTGACATTGCAAGGGCTGCTGACAGGCAGCATAGGTGCCAAAGACAGCACGGAGAGATTTGTCTGAGGCAGATTTTTAAATGACAAGCAGGAGATCCATCACTGAAGCATAATATCTGGAGAGTGGCATCTATGAGAAATAGTTGTTTTTCCTGATTTCCACTGAGGTCCAAACTCAGCAAAAAAACTCGGAGATGCTGCCCTCACCCAGAGACAAAGTACAGCAATTAAGATACTTGGACTCCTTTTCCTCTGAGAGGCAGCATCTTCAGGCTGCCGCTGCATTCAATCTCCAATTTGAGAATGAAAAAACACAGCCTGACACAGCAACCTTGAAAGATTGCTGACCCTGTGTTGCAGCTTTTACTTTGGGTGCAATCCAGACTAAAAGTTGCTTTTTCTCTTGTTTGATTCTCTAATGTTTCAGGAACAACCATTCCTTTCTTAATTTGCTGTAAGAGGGAAGTCTGGAGGGAAAAAGATAAGCTTGTGAAATGTGCATTTTTTTCAGACCATTGTTTTKATGGAAACTATTGAAAATGGATCTAAACCAGACTTAGACCTTGATTCACCCTGAAACCTAATCTACTACTTGGTGCCATTCATTTTGCATAGTTGTATTCAAGGAACTTAAATAACTGTCTGGCACCTAAGCTTTGAAGCCTTGTGGTAAGGCAAGTGAATAATAATTTTGAATATACTACCACTGCATATGTGAGAGCTAAAGTAGAGAGATAAATGGATAGATAGACAGACAGAGAGAGAGAGAGTTAGCTATTGCCAAAATAGCTAGTGAAGAGGGGAAGCTGTGAAAGACTGTCCTCCCTCAAAAAGCAGGCTTTATGGAAGGATACGTGTTGTTTCTGTTCCCCTTCCTTTAATACCTAAGAATAGAAATTATTAGCAGAGATTTTATAGTGGTGGGCATGTGCCAAAGTAATCACAATTTTTATTTTTATAAGTGTAGATAAAATAAAAAATACTGGTTTTATGTGGAAGATGTTCTCTGAGCAAGTAGGCATGCAAGTAATACATAAACATGCATCGGCATATATATAGTAAATGTAGGCAGAATTTCCTTCCTCTGATCTGCATTGCAGATATCCTATCTACATTGGGAAACTGTGTTGTATATTCTGTGTCATTTTGAGTACAGAGCAGCCTGACAAAATTTGCATTAGAGTTCCACAATTTATATGATGAGGGTATTTTTTCCTAGATATATCTAGAGTGACAGCTGTTTGCTTGTATAGGAACCCTGTTTTTTTAGGCAGCTTTCTTGTTCTCATTGTTTATTTATTAATTCAGTTATTCATTCATTCCTTAGTTGTAACATTTATAGGATATGGGGTTTTGTTAGTTGAAACTTTCAGGATTTGATTGTCAAAATAAACCTCAATGATTCTGCTTCATTTAAAAAAAAAAAAAGAGATAATTTTTACCATGTACTTCAGTGTTGATTTACTCTAGACATGAAAGAGTTTGCAGGATCATGACCTTATATTCTAATGCATCTTTTACCCCATTAACACTTTTCAAAGCTAAGTGAAAAATTACAGAAATTAGATTTGTGTGTGTGTGTGATGTCACTAATAGGGCATTATAATTTCATATAGAATTTAATTACATTCTTGAGGATTAATAATCTTTATCTACATAACAACATTTCAAATATCTAAAGGAATGATTACACATTAGCATGTTTATGAACAAACAAGCATATCTTAAAGTCAACTGATTTCAGGGAAAGTTAATGGATTAGTTAAACAGAAGGTATTTCAGTGGGATATTGGTGGCACCCTTGTGTACAGGTAAAGTTAATGATTCCTTCGACTTTGTACCAATTATAACAAATCTTATTGCAGGCAGAATATTTGACACTTTTAATATTTTTGGTGTCTTCAAAAATCCCCAGGCAAATAATCCTTTTTCCTTCAAGGCAAACTGCAATGTAATCCAGTGCAATGAAAAATGAAGGTCTCAATTTTCAGAGAGCTTTAGGATATTGATTTGAATCCTTTTTGTTTTAGAGTCACTTTGGAATTTCTACAAAGTTACAACTTTTAGTACAGAAYGAATGCAGAAGTATGCATATTCCTTGTCTCATAAGAACTTTCTTTTTATTTGTTTTGTTGTTTTTTATTTCTTAAAAGAGAATATATTCTGTCAACTACTCTTTTGACATGGACTTCAGGTTTATCATTTACATGTGCATCAATAAATGTATTGCAATTACATCAATCATTGTCGGCGTGAAAATTGAAAACAGATTTTTTTCTCTAGTGAAATGTTTTGCATTGTGTTATTTTTTTTAAAATGTAAATTTCTTGAGTGTGTACTCTGCCATTTCCCTGCATTTTGATTTAATATTATGACACGAAGCCGTCAATTTCTGTTGCCCATGCTTTATAGGTTGTTTGCTACAAGAAGTTGCTCAACATAAATTTATTTGTATAGAAACTGGTATTAAAGATTGACATAGCTCTTCTTCACATGATGTTGTAAAAACTTATTTTATATGTTGGCTTTAATATACAGTATCACAAGCACTTTTTTATGAGAAAAAAAAAGATGGCAATTTTAATAGGGGATATAGTGAAGATAAAATTCTTGTCTCCATAACAAGGGATGATTGTATTGAAGAGGTAAAACATTACAAAAAGGTGGAGATATGAAACTGCAAACAATAATTGAGAAAGTCCAATGTTTCATATCTTAAAATGAAAATAGTTTTTCTTTTCTGTCTAAGAAAGCATGCTAAGTATAGGATAAAATTAGAAAGAGATATAAATAATACATGGTTATATTTTATATGTTACTGTCTCTAGTTTTGGGGGATTTGCCTTAAAATCTCTTCTTCTATTCATTAAATGTAGTCTACAGAAGAACATATTAAAGAGAAAACATTATCTTGCTCTCTTAAACTGGTTAAAATTGTGCAAAGGTTGAGTAAAAGAGGAAGGAGTTAGGACCAAGTTTACAAAGCCTAGAATTGTTTTGGCTTTACCGGTAAGTTTAAACTGCTTAGCTACTGCCTCCTTTTCCTCCCCAAATTTGTCTTTGCCATCACTCACTTTCTGTTTGCTCTTTGAAATAAAGCTTAAGAGTTAGATAAGAAGAATGAAAAGTAGCTTTTTCATAAAAAGGATTTTATCATGATTCTTCCATAAACTGCTGCTTAAGTTATAGAGCACCACTAAATGGGATGAGTATATATACATTATAAAGAACTACTAAACAGAAATGGAATTTAAACTTTGTACTCCTTCACTTGATTTATGCTGATAACTGGAGTTTTCTTTATGAACTTTGACAAAGTTACTCTGCCCTTAATGAATTTTTCATGTTTCAGATTAGGAAACAAAGGCAGAAAAATTAGAAGTCAATATGGGAACATCAGAAAAATAATGTAATGACAAAAATTACTTTCAAGACAGAATATGGGAAAACATGAGAAGTTTGGATTCTTCATCTGTTGAAGACCTGATGATGATCATGAAGTGAGCCCAGCAGGTCAAGGGAGGTGATTCTGTCCCTCTACTCTGCTCTCATGAGACCCCACTTGGAGTACTGTGTTCAGCTCTGGGGCCCCCAGCATAAGACATGGATCTGCTCGAGTGGGTCCAGAGGAGGGCCACAAAGATGATCGGGGGATGGAACGCCTCTCCTATGAGGACAGGCCGAGAAGTTGGGGTTTTTTAGCCTTGAGAAGAGAAGGTTCTGGGAAGACCTTATAGCAGCCTTCCAGTACTTAAAGGGGGCCTACAGGAAAGATGGGGAGGGTCTCTTTATCAGGGAGTGTAGTGATAGGACAAGGGGCAATGGTTTTAAACTGGAAGAGGGTAGATTTAGATTAGATATTAGGAAGAAATTGTTTACTGTGAGGATGGTGAGACACTGGAAGAGGATGCTCAGAGAAGTTGTGTGTGACCCCTCCCTGGAAAGTGTTAAAGGCCAGGCTGGATGTGGCTTTGAGCAACCTGATCTAATAGAAGGTGTCCCTGCCCGTGGCAGGGGGGTTGGAACTAGATGATCTTTAAGGTCCCTTCCAACCCAAACCATTCTAAGATTCTATGATTCTATGATTCTATGATTTAGTGAAGATTTACAAAGTATTACGGGTTTTTAAGAGCACATTCCAGTACTTTCATTTTAGTCTTCAATGGAAACAATTACAATAGTGTTTGATTAACTGCATGATAGATCCAGGGTTTTCTAAAATCAACAATTAAAAATTATAACTAGCTAATGTCTGTTCAGGGTCTGATTATGTTTTGTACTTCCTCTTCATTCAGTTTCATTTCATTGGTTCATTTGCTGTATAAATCAGAAAGAATTCTTCTTTCACTTTTTTTTATTTTACAGCTCTCTTCAAGATACTTTTGTACTGCACTGTACTTTTTCCAAATATAACATTACTGTCCTTTGTTAGTTGTGAGTGTTCCCTGAAGACTATGGATAGCACCTGAGGTGGTAAAACAGAATTAATCTGACAAGGGAAATATCATTCAGCAGACAATGTAGGTTATGATGTTCTGAACATTTAGGAACAACAGCAACAAAAGGTAGCAGTTCCTGTTCCTGTACAAGTCAGCTGTCCTTATATTCAGCTGCAGTAGCAGCTGTCTTCCACTCCTGAGCTGCAGGCAAAGTATATTTTCCTCAGTCATCCTGCATGTGTGTGCTCCGCCTTGTATCTAACCTAGCTAGACTTGATTGGCATGCGCCCTATTTGAGAAAAACCTACTGCTGTAGGCCAGGCCAGGCCAACTACAGACTGTCCCAGAGCCTTTCCTTCTGAAAAAGGCACCACAAGTCAAAACTGGAGCTTCAAACTATTATTCTAAAAATGTTGATGGACCTCTTTGATATTGAGAAGGAAGTACTGGATGTTGGCTTGTGGCAATGGGCAAGGAGGTTTATTCTTTGAACGATGATGGAAAACTTAACCACAACTAAAAAGGAATTAAAATATATTTACTAATATTTCTTTGGTAACAGAATCATCAGTGATAGCTGCTTTTGCTTTCCTTTGGCTTCCAGCTCAGTGGCAGTAGGAACAGCACAGCACAAGAACGTGTGGGCATAAAAGAACAGTGGGAAAGATTCAACAAAAGAAAACAGCAAGTAAACAATACCAAAGCTAAGCAAATAAATGCAAGGAGGTATAAAGTTGACTGAATAAGGCAAAGTCCTAAAGAAAATATACAAGAAAACTGAAAACAAATCAAAAGCTTTTAAGAGACTCAGTTACCATGGGAGCATTTTCTAAAGTAGACAGTTGTAGTGGTTTAACCCGGCAGGCAGCCAAACACCACACAGCCGCTCGCTCACTTCCCCTCTCCCCCAGTGGGATGGGGAGAGAATCAGAAAAAAAATTCATGGATTGAGATAAAGACAGTTTAGTAGAATAGAAAAGGAAGGAATAATAATAATAACAATGATAACAATATAATAATGATACAATATACAAAATGAGTGATGCACAATGCAATTGCTCACCAACCACCGAAAAATGGCCAAAATGATTGCTGCTTCCTGGACCCCGCCTCCCAGCTGGGCTGGATGTCCCGGCCATGTTCCCTCCCAGACTCTTGTGCACCTGGCAGAGCATGGGAAGCTAAAAAGCCCTTGAGTAGTAGATTACCTAGCAACAACTAAAAACATTAGTGTGTTATGAACATTCTTCTCATGCTAAATCCAAAACATAGCACTAGGAAGAAATTTAAGTCTATCTCAGCCAAAACCAGGACAACAGTGCAGCAGAAAAATAAGTTTCAGACTTATCTCTGGAACAAGTCCATAAACAGGGCCTTTTTTTAAGAGCCAGAGCCCGACAAGTCTTGTAGAAATCCTTCTACCCGTTTCACCCATGCATTTCCTTCAGTGTTTATATGCATTTTTCTACCACAATAAAAGCTGGTCATGAATATTTGACTCAGAATGGAACTACAAAGTAAAACAAGAGAAGCACACCCAAGAACTGCCAATAAACTCAGCTATGAGTAACGAATAATCTGGTGACTGAGGCAGTTAATGTGAGATGAGGGTGACCGAAGCAGGCTCCCAGAGCTGGATGTTAAGTTGATGATAATAGATCTCTTCCTCAGTAGCCTCCCCTCCCTCAACTCCATGTYATGTCTGGACAGGCTGTAAGGCAGAGAAAAAAAAATCACAGATACGTACACATACCTGCTACTACAGATTGCCACATCTTCTTGGTGCTGTAGGAGGTGGTGAGAAGTCACAGAGCTTTGAGTTACAGTTAGGAAGGCAAGACACGGGAGAAGGAGCCTCAGGACAGAATCAGTTCTGCCACCTTGATAAATATGCATCTATGGATGTCTATACGTGCATCTCCCAGATCTCAGGGGACCATGTTAGCTACCATTCTGCTTTTTACTAGATCTTGTTTCTTGACTCTCCTTCCTTCCTTCCTCCCCTGAAACAACCAAACATACCATTAGAACTTTATAAAGTCTTTGACTGTCTCCTTTTCTGAAATTTCCAAAGAAGGCAGCTAGGGCTGCCTTGTAAAAATATTTTATAAGTTCACAATCCTAATTCAGCCATATTTCCTGAGTATGGTTATGTACTAGGTACACTACAGAGATACTGATGCTGCATTGCCTAAGGAAAAGAAGCAGTTTTCTTCACCTTGATCTGGGTAGTACTGATATACTACCGAATGGCTTCCTCTCACAGCAGTCAGTATGCATGATTCTCCAAAATGCATGATACTCTGCAACGCATGTGCCACAGTCACTAATGTATATTTTCTGAAGAGATGGTTTTTATCTTCACAAAGTAAGTAGGCATGTTTTTAAGAAGGGCTGTACCTTGTGACACCAGTGGAAATGTATACCTGTCTCCTTCAATGCTTCTGTTGTCCCATGTTCATGGCAGGACAAGCATCTAAGAAATACTCTTAAGGTTTCACAGCTCAGTTCCTAATATTGTTAATTCTAATGTTTTCTCTTTAGTTAGCAGTGAGACTACAGAGAAAATATCTCTTAATGCAGAGAATTTTCCGGTTCAAAACTGACAACTAATTTCCAGTTTCACTCATTTTGTTCAGAGGAACTTTCTAAGTTATTTTACAGATACAGCCAGACAAAGGACAAATAATGTTTGGATAATGAGTACAAAATCAGTGGATCCTGTATCTAAGTGAAATGTATTTAATGCAAGCGCATGTCAAAAATTAAAAAGTCTTACTTTACAATCTTCTAAATATGTTTTATTGAACTAAATGATTCTTAGACAAAATACAAGCAACTACATGGAGACTTCTTCTGAAATTAATATTATCATAACATTTTTCAGAAAAAAACCCCCAAGGGGTATAATAGCTCTTGCAGAATGTTCCTTGGCACTATGTAATATTGATAGGTTTGATCAAATCCTACTGGGGCTGTCACCATTATAATGTGTGATGGATGTAGTTATGATACCTAAATGCAGGTCAAGCAATGATAATTTTATCCACTAGTGTCCCAACTCTTGTCCTAGAGCCAAACAGCGGGAGGTGTGAGGCAAAGCCAATTTATTGAAGCTGTCTTGAATTGGCCCTATCCTTTTGGACAGAGATCATATTATCTAGACTATAAATGATTTCTTGTAACATTGCATTGCTTGAAAAATTTTAAAGCACCCGTGTATGTGAAATTTCACTGCTATCTCTTATAAAACATGCTTCAAGAGTCACAAGGGATATTTGAGAAATCATACATCCTTCTGAAGTGTCCTTTTCACCATAACCAAAGGACTATTGAATTGCTTATTTAGGATGAGGAATTTTCTTCTCTTTATATAATAACTTTTATTCTGAAGGATATAGAAAGCACAAAACATACTGACAAAGACTGAAATATATACCAAGATTTCATATATCAGTCAATTCTTTAAATATTCCTTCTTATGGCACTCGAACACTGGAGTTCTATAGAGGTTATAAGAAATGCTATAAGAAGAGTAGGGCAATTATTGGTAAGAAGTTTGTAATGGTGAAGGTAGAGTGTAAACAACATATTGAAGCTCAGTTTTTGTAAATTAGAAAAAATCTTTGCTTTTCAAGGAAAGAAACTGAATTAAAGTCATAAAGATTTTTTGTTGAAGAATTAGTAGTGAATCACATGAAATTTAGCAGCAAATTGATAAAGTTGCTGATTGGCTTTAGTTATCAAGGTTTAGCTTCATGCAATTCAATAGTCAAACTGCACTGTGTTTAAAGACAGTTTAGACAACCACATTTATCTTAACATCAGAAAAGGTGAATTGGTCATCACCTTGAAGAACTATCTATAAACAGTTTTGATGAAGCCTGGAAACTTGGAAAAGCTGAGAAGGAAAGATTTACGCTGGTTAACTCTATGTTTTTAGAATGCTAACAATAGCCTTTATTTCCAAAAAGGCCATTTTTCAAATTTACCGCTGTCTGAATAATACTAGTGCAGAGTGACAACCTTAATTATTTTTCTGTGCAATCTTACAAGCTTTCTGTGACACTTTGTTGTGCCCGAGATAGCTGAATTCATGGTTTCTCAGTGAACTTCACTTCTGTCTATAGTGTCTCCCAAGTTTCTCAAGGCTGAGATAACTGTTCAATCCCTACCAAGGGAGGAGTTCACATGATTTTCTGTTTCTCATACCAGGCCCTGGGTTTCAAATCCTACATACAATACCTATAAACATCTCAACCAATTTGACTTAAGCTCAAACCATAACTTCCTCTGCAACCCCAGGGCAACCTGTGTTAAAGACAAAATTCAATCCCACTGTTACTTCTATCCATTTATCCTTTTCAATTTGATTATGATAATGCAAATATTATGAAATCAGTTGCGCAGGAAATTCAACTGAAATACCCTATATTCTGCTCACAGGACATGGTTGAATAAAGATTTAAAGACATTGTATATCATATTTCATCATCTTATTGTTTCTCCTTCACTTGACTGTGGCAGTTTTCCTAGCTGGTTTGACGTTAGCCTTGTTCATCATTGGTAACTTGAGCTGCCATGAAGGTGTAAAGAATGGTGATGCCCGTATAAACTTTTTTAATAAACTCAACATTACAATTGCATGTAAGCTTCATTTATTCAGGCACTGTGGCAAGCATCTAAGCCTTGTTGATTAACAAGCAACATGCTAGCGTTCAGCTAACTACCATCAATATGTAAGGACTCCAGTCTATAAAGTCTTTTACATGTATAATATTACACACCTGTGAACGTAATCCCTGTTTGTCTCGCAGAAGTATCCTTTGTTTGGAGCTTGAAAATAAGATTTTGAAAAGAGGTACCATGGAGAGCTATTTGCAAATCCAGTAAGATTCATTTAAATCCCATGCATCATATTCACTATGCAATCCTAAAGACATAAGCACTGTTCACCATTTAGCTCAGTACAGGATGTATGCTTGTTTTTATTTTACGAGCTTACAATCATATAGATCTAAACTGTTACATTACAGATTTTCTTCTTTTCTTTTGTTTAGCTTTCTTCGTGCACAGGGAGAAAGCCTTACAACACTCTGTAAGGTTTTGTTTTTCTAAATTTCTTCCTCACAGATTCTGAAGGCATTCTAAGGAGACTACATTGCTAGCAAAATCTTTAAAACCTACTTGTTAACAAGGCACGTGTGAAAATGCTGTTSAGGGGACGATATATGCCTTACCTTGACAATACCACTTCTCAATTTGATAAAAGCAAGAAAGTGCACTTCTAATTGCCTTAGGTGCTGTTAATAACCACACAAAATAAGAAATATCACCTCCATTCTTAGGTTCATTTTTAAAAAAATAATATTTTTCTTTTATTAAAAATAAGAGTATCTACAGATAAACAAAAGCAGTATTTCAAAAGCCTATTGTTATATAAATCCTTCTGTGTTGCGTAAAGCTTTCTGCACTGTGGGAAAATTGGTGAATGCAATAAAATGTTCTCTATCAATCTGTGTCATAGGCCATTGGTTGTTGCCTTGAGTATAGTGTATAAGCCAGCCAGAAGGCAATCTTTTTTCCCTTAGAAAGATAACAGCAGCGATCCAAACTTTGTATTGCAGCTGTCAGAAGTTCAAATAAAATGTGGATAGTAGATGTCTCCTACCATGTTTTGGGAGGAGATAGCAAATCCTTTTTAGCCATCTATGCTTTCCATGTCAATTTTCAAGATTTTAAAACTATTCAGGGACACATGTTTGAGTCAATTTTTCATTCACCATTTTAAATGCATATTACTGTTGTCATATATGTGTGACCCACACGCATAATTTTATTTATGATATTTACACCTGCAATCATCATAGTTATGTTTGTAGTTTAGACACATTTTTTCTCACATTCTTATGTCTGTTGGCAAATGCAAAATCTTAAAAATGTCACATAATAGTGTCCAGAAATGCTGTTCACTATTTCCACTGTTTAAATAGAGCTTCTCCGTAGAATTACTTAAACTAACATTATTTTTCACTTAGGATTCAGATATATTGCATTCACTGCACCAGAATTGGAGGAATAGAGTAAGTCAATTATGTAGTAGGTATTTAAAATTTTATGAGAGAAATAAATATTTTTGCTGATAACAATAAAGGAAAAAGCTAAATTATTTGCATATATGCCTCACATTAAAAAAATGTGTAAACCAGTAGATACACTGATTGTTGTCACAAAGACCATTCAAGTTGTCAGTTTATGGAGTTTGATTTAGTGGGCTGTCACACAGGTGGAGCATTGCTGAGGTGAACTCTAACTGTGTGTATTCATAAAACGTTCATAAAAGTTTATCAAAACCAAAATCCTGCTCATAAAAGAATCACACAGGAATTAAATGGTAAATACATCTACAGCTAGAGAAGCAGTCTTGATTACAATTCAGAAAATTAAGTTATGATCTAGTAAAATTAAATTTTTCACATCATGTTTTAGTAGAAGAAAAATAGAGTAGCCTTAAAATTGGAAGGCTGTAAAATGAATATTTCAAATTACCATATTTAGTATCACAGTCATCATTTTGATTATGTAAAATAAGGTAAAAGAGAACAGATACATCCCCAGAAAATGGCTAAGAGGCTTTGCATTCTAGGTAAATTTTATCAAAACACTCTTGGATGTCTAGCTGTAGTATATGATCTTCGAAAAGACATGAAAGGATATTTTCTCATAAGACAATTTTAGACAGAGGTACACTGTACACAACAGTTACACGGATCAGATGACTTGCTCATTGTCATTCAAAATGTCTGTTGCACATGAAAAAGAGAACTCAGAAATCATATATCAGCAGTCTCAAGTTCCTCCTAAAAGCTAAAGATGGACAATTTTTTCAAACTGATGGAGATCAGTAAGATTTTTGAATCATATGAGTGACTTCACTGGTATCTGTTTAGATAGCAACCTAGGGAAATGTCTGAGGATGACAATAATTTCATCAAGGTCAGCTGGGCACTTCTGAACTTGCTTAACTAGAGCCCTAAATGGTTTCATCCCAGCAATGCATTGTCAAGGTACTGCAGGTAATGCTTTTTGTAAGAACTTTCTTTGCAGTGTTTCTAAGGAATTCCTTTTTATTTACCTTTCTGCTTACTTTTCGTCTACGGGCTGACATGGCACTTAGAACGCATCATGCATAAACGCTACAAAGGCTTGGTTAAATACAGTTCTTCCCTTTGCTCTGAGTGATAGAAATCCCAAGAAGATTGACTATACTTTTGAATTAACTTGAAAGCCATTCTGTTGACACCAGTCCGAGAGGCTTCTGTGCTCCTCAGGCAAGAAAGTATGAGCAAAGCATAACAACATTTTTCCCAGTAGCTGCTGATAGACTGCATGTCTTAGAGCTTCAACAGACACAGAAAAACCTTCTGCAAAGGCCAAAGACTATTCTTCATTTACAGGCTATGCTGACACAGTTAGGAATGAGAAATAAACCTAAGAATGCAGTAACATTAAATCTATACTTACARGCTGCCAAGAGGCCAACTATGTTTTATATACAAACATTTCTCTATATTTATGTGCATGTGCTTTATGAAGCTGCATTCAATGGAAGTATTAACGTACATGAATATTTTATTTTTTAAAAAATTATCCAGATTTTAATGCATTGTTTTCAGTTATAAATCTATGATAAATGATAATTTGCACAGAATCAAATAATGGGAGATGCATGAATTCATCTCAGTAAATGTATTTCCAGAAGTGTCGAATCAGTGGTATTTATTTCATAATTTAGCGTTTGGCAAACAGGATAGGATTCTTGTGTGTCACTCACTTTATTGGTTAGTACTTGCTCTAATGGACTTTTCAAGGCTGAATTCAATTCTTTAGAGGGAAAGGGTCATGGTTAATGGAGATATGTTTACATTCTTATTTATTAGGAATCATGTTCCTACCACAATTCAAGTGTGCCAAGATGACATCCACCATTTACTGACAATTCCTCCTTAGTGCAGCATGGGCATTTGACCC
Organism: Oceanodroma leucorhoa; assembly: GCA_030449065.1. Classification (NCBI taxonomy): domain Eukaryota; kingdom Metazoa; phylum Chordata; class Aves; order Procellariiformes; genus Oceanodroma; species Oceanodroma leucorhoa. The sequence continues at coordinate 26,306,081 of JASVER010000001.1, read as the reverse complement.
CCATTTAAGAAGGACTCAATAGACAGTATGCTGTAATACCATTACAACCCAAAGCCAGACATATCAAAGTTGCAGAAGAACATAGAATCATAGAATCATAGAATCATTAAGGTTGGAAAAGACCTCTAAGATCATCGAGTCCAACCATCAACCAAGCACCCATGCCCACTAAACCATGT
>JASVER010000001.1:26248718-26296336 GCA_030449065.1 Oceanodroma leucorhoa | reverse complement strand
GTGCCCCTGTACTCGGCACTGGTGAGGCCGCACCTCGAATACTGTGTTCAATTTTGGGCCCCTCACTACAAGAAGGACATTGAGGTGCTGGAGCGTGTCCAGAGACGGGCGACGAGGCTGGTGAAGGGTCTAGAGAACAGGTCTTGTGAGGAGCGGCTGAGGGAGCTGGGGTTTGTTTAGCCTGGAGAAGAAGAGACTGAGGGGAGACCTTATCGCTCTCTACAACTACCTGAAAGGAGGCTGTAGAGAGATGGGTGCTGGTCTCTTCTCCCAAGTAACAAGTGATAGGATGAGAGGAAATGGCCTCAAGTTGHDCCAGGGKARGTTTAGRTTGGATATTAGGAAAAATTTTTTCACTGAAAGGGTAGTCAGGCATTGGAACAGGCTGCCCAGGGAAGTGGTGGAGTCACCATCCCTGGAGGTGTTCAAAAAACGTGTGGATGAGGTGCTTCGGGACTTGGTTTAGTGGGCATGGGTACTGGGTTGATGGTTGGACTCGATGATCTTAGAGGTCTTTTCCAACCTTAATGATTCTATGATTCTATGACTATTTTTTTCCTAAGCCCTTTTTTTTAACAGCAATTTGGATAAATCTGTTTGTGTGATATCTCTTGTACTTTAAAGGGGCTGTCCAGCGGATTTATGGGCAATTTGCTATGTAGGCAGAAGGGAAAGGGATATATATTAGGTAACAATTGTAAATGGAAAGCATTTGCTGTCTGGGCTGCATTCCATACAGTAAATAGTAAGGTTTGGAGGTAGTTTGTGGTACTTGATCTCAGATCTAGACCACCGTCACCCTGCACCTATGTTTGTGCAGACATAGCCTGGTGTGCACAATTTTGTCTGCCTCTGAGCTCCTTCCACTAACTTTTTTAATTGATGAAATTCTTGAGGAAAAAACTTATCAAACAAAGTTACGGTGTTTGGATTTTTTCTGAAAATAAGAGGTAAGCAGAGAAGAAAGACTTCACGTGTCCAGTTGGTTATAGAGCTGCTGCATGATCTCATTATTAGCCATAGAGACTCCTACAGAGTGCATGGATACATATTGCAACTCAGAGGAACATTTTATATAAAGCATGCTACAATTTCTGATTATTTTTGCTCATAATTTCACAATACTTTGAAAAAATATGCTTAATTAGTTTAGGAGTTAGGAGTAGGAAATGACAGTGTATATCTATATAGATGAAGAGTTTAACTGTTCTTTTTTCTGGAGGTGTGAGATACAGGTGAGGATTCAGGTTATATATAAGCTGTGATAAGAAAGATAGATTGATCTTTTTTATGCATAGGTCTTCAAAATAGAGATATTCAGCTTCACTTAAATACCAGAAGCAATCCAGTTGTAATAGCACAGAACTTGATGAAGGCACTCATGCTTATTCTAGTAGCCTCATGCTGCATTGCCCCAAATAACTTTTCACTGCATTTAGGCATGATGTGATGAAAAGTGAAAGCATTTTGCTGTCTCTCCTTGCACATTTTTCTCCTTGAAACTATGACAATATCCAGTTTTAGTTTTGTTTTTTTTATTATTCTTCAAATGTTGAAGGAAAACATAGTCTCTGTATTGGCATGAGTTATCTGTAAAGCTTCATGTAAATTGATCCATAAAATGCATGGAAATCACATAGGAGGTGGTCAAGCTTGGGAAAGGCAATGAGTTGCATTGCTCTCTATTTTTTAAGTTTACTTCTGCTTCCATAATAGGTTTGAAATTGAATCATGAAAAGGTAATATGTTAGCAATATTTTGTCTCAAAAARTAATCGCCAATTTAAGAGAAACTACTTGGTTTGTAGTCATTGAAAGACTAAACTTGCTGCCATTCAAACATGGACTATATGTTTTAGACAGCAGATGTAGTCTGTAATATAGTTACACTGGGCTTATAAAATATTTTGTTTCCAATTTTGTTGTAATTACAGTTTAAAGATGGTAATGACAGTCCAGACTTCATTATGAAGAAGAGCCTGGGGTTTTTTTCTTTGCAAATAATCTGGGAATGAATCTTGATCACTTAGGTCACATTTATTATCTGTAGTTATCTCACGAATTCTTTAGAGTGAATGACTATTCATTTGTAAATATTTTTTTTACTATTTGCTCTTTGTCTTGTTTTCTTCCAAGTAACACATATTTTTCTACTGCTTCACCAAATAATGGCAATATTTTAAATGGGGAAATATTGAATTTCCTTCCAGGAAATTAATGGAGAATTCATCATTCATACTACCTTTCATAAAACTGCTGGTACTTTCATTAGGAATTCCCAAACTGTGTAAGGATAAATTCAAAGTACAAATATAGCCCACTGAGCTTTAAGCTTTTTGTATTTTATCAAACTTTTGTCAAGACTGTGAATGGGAGTGTAGGCTTTTGCCTTGCACACTGATATTGTAGGAACTGCTCTTAAAATTTTCCATTTCTCGTGAGCCTCTGCAGAAAAGAGGGTGATGCTGAAAGGAAGGAAAAGTATAAACATATGCACTGGTTTGGTCTGGGATAGAGTTAATTTTCTTCAGAGTAGCTAATATGGGGCTATGTTTTGGATTTGTGCTGAAAACAGTGTTGATAATACAGGGGTGGTTTAGTTAGTGCTGAGCAGTGCTTACACAGAGTCAAGGCCTTTTCTGCTTCTCACCCCACCCCACCAGCGAGTAGGCTGGGGGGGGCAAAAAAAGTTGGGAGGAGACACAGCTGGGACAGCTGACCCCAACTGACCAAAGGGACATTCTACACCATATGATGTCATGCTCAGCAGTAAATACTGGGGAAGGAAGGATGAAGGGAGGGAGTTTGTAGTTATGATGTTTGTCTTCCCAAGTAACCATTACATGTGATGGAGCCCTGCTTTCCTGGAGATGGCTGAACACCTGCCTGCCGATGGGAAGTAGTGAAGGAATTCCTTGTTTTGCTTTGCTTGTGTGCATGGCTTTTGCTTTCCCTATTAAACTGTCTTTATCTCAACCCACGAGTTTTCTCACTTTTACCCTTCTAATTCTCTCCCCCATCCTAATGTGGGGGCAGTGAGTGAGCGGCTGGATGGGGCTGAGCTGCTGGACAGGGTTAAACCACTACAATATACTTGAGCCATTTCAATAATTTCTATTCCTTACTTAAATAAGGCTCTGACTCTCAGTTCTTGCTCCACAGTTCAGCTTCTAAATTTATCAGAGGACAAGTAAAATTCACCACCTTTCCCCAGACAAATTAGAATAACAGGAAACAAGGATGGGTATCAACCGTTTTAGTGATTTCCTGATGTCCATGCTAAGTCAGATTTGGCTTTGGGTGGAAGAGGCCATACAGTGTCTGCAAGAAAGAATTGAAAGTGGCTTGCCTTAGAAGTTTCTGAACAGCATGCATTCTTCCACAAAGAACAAAAGATCACAAAAGCACATAGACATTGTAACATGAGAAACCACAACAGACAGGCACAAAAGGAAGAGGTGGCAAATCTGAAAGACAAAGCAGATATATAAGGGATATATACATAAATAGAAAGGTTATGCATCTTTTCAAAAACAGCAAAGTAAACGAGCACTTTCTGCTCCATTGAGCATATATCAAATTGTACATCCATGGAGAAGAATAACTGGGAAAATATTGATGTTATCTGCTGTGTGTGACACATCAGTAAGCTATCTTCTTGTTTCTCCTTACAGTGTACATTGCATTTTTTAGTCTTTGAGATTTGTACTGAAATGTCAGTTTTTAAAACAGACTGTGAAGGAAAGCCTGGCTGGATAGGGCAACTTGGTACTAAGATAGATGCCTTCTTTTTCCTTTTACTTTTTTTTTTTTTAAATGAGCATTGATTCCATTTTCTGTATGTGGAAAGAAAAAACCTTATTCACATCTTGTTCAGATTTTAACTTGAAAAGTTAAAAGCTAACTATTTTCCTCTCAGTAAAATTTTATAATGTTATTTTAGTGTCTATGTAGTTATGTCTTCTGAAATTGATATAAGAAGGAGATCTTGTATTTATGTAGCTTTTGATTTTGGAATTTGTCCAAAGTGGATTTACCAAGGAAAAACATGAGCTATTTACATTAAAGCCCAATATTGACATGAGAACAAATAGAAATATATGAAAAAAAATTAACCTAGGAGTCAAAAGTTCCTGCATCTGTAGAACAATAAACCTTTGGAAGAGCAATTCTTTTGGAACAGTAGGGAAAAACATCTGACTAGGTTAGAAGTGGAGCTCACTAAGCTTGTGAACAAAAGTACATTGGCTAAACTAGGAAGTAACTGTTGTCTGGGATTGTCCACTTCTCATCATATAACATTCAATAATACAATGTAGTATAGAGATCTTGAACATTTTAAGTTCAGCAAACTGTCATCAAATCTGAAGCAGTTTCAGTATGATCCTAACCTGGAGTCCTCATGTTTCTGCTGTAAAGTGTGTTCCCAGCTATAGAACTATAGACCAACTTGCTTCAGAAATAATACTGTTTAGAAGAAAAAGACATTCAAACCCGGATAATTGGTCACAGGTTTTCAAGAGAGTAACTTGTCACCAAGTAAATGGATCTATGATGAATTTCACACTTCCATGATTGATGAGGTAAGAGGACCACAAATCACACTTGTTGCCTGAGCATTGTTGCACATCAGCTGAGAATATTTTCAGTCTGTTCTTGGACCAGCTCTTAAGAGGTGGGCACAGCTATCCCAACTTTGAAGTGACTGACACTTTAAAGTACAGTGACACCTGTGTTATTTACTTAATGTGTTATTTAATAATCAACAAACACACTTTTCATTAAAATTATTCCAGCATCTGCTAAAAATAAGCAAAGCAATGCTTAAAGGAGTTTGTTTGAGCACAGGTTCTTTGGTCCTTTTGCCATTCTTTGATGCTAGGTCAAGACCTTCCTTGTTTTGTTTACCACAATGCTCTCCTGCCCTTACCAGTCATTTTCTGTGTTTCTAGATGATATGTAGAACTACTCTCTCTCATCCAAACAGAAGTATTATCATGTCTGCCATGGGCAGTCAACCCTTTTTTCACATTTCCTCATGCTAGTTGCAGTTTTCAATATGGTTTAGTCTAGTTTATGTTATTGCTGATTTAGGCTAAATGCAAATGCTACACCCTCATTTACAAAGTCAACATCTTCTGAGTGCCTGGTGACTACCTTTCTGGGGTCTAGAACCCAATCTGAACAACAGTGCTACCCTCTGGCTCTGCAAAACATGTTGCAACTCAGGGTGCACTGAAAGAAAAAAATATTGGGATTTCTCAGACAGCAGTCAGAAACTGTAAATATCTTACAAAACTGGATCTTCAATTTCCACATATATAGCTATTAGATGAGGAATGATTGCAGCAAGATTTACATCATTACACTTGTATGAAACCAACAGATTAACCAATCTGAAAGAAAACCAAACAGTATGACATTTATACTGTCAACTGGGAACAAGACCAAGCCTTTAAATTTTCATCTTGTTTTTATTTAATATTCAGTTTTGCTAAACCTTCTAGTTTCTATTATCTTTGTTTCTGTTTGTATCACCATGCTCATATAAGTTTGGATTTGACTCAGTGGTACCCAAGGCTGTACAGTAAGAAACTCTAAAATGGCTAACTTCAAATGTGACATTTAAAGTAATGATACAAGAAAAACAGTTGGTGAAGCTTCTCTATATTATAGAAAGCTTTGTGAAATTAAAGAGTTAAGATTCATTAAAGAAATTTGAAACAGACAAAGAGTTTGATGCCTTCAGACAAATCTTTAGAAGGGAAATCTAAGCATCTTTGAACTACAGAACATCACAGCAAAATTCAGGCCCAATAAAGATGCCTGAGATTCTACTCAGAAGCTTAGAAATACCAATGCTGGTTTTCATTTCTGATGTTTCCATCTGCTTTTTATGTTCTTTTTGGCCATTTAAATGATTTGCATAATTATGATTATTGTGAAACAGCCTAATGCAGTGATTTGATTGTTATAAAATGTCATGGAGTTAGATTAATGATAGATTAGAAAAGTCAAATTCAGTATATTCTTCAAAGGCTGAATATACTTCAGTATATTTCTCTGTCTTTGCTTTTTGTTACGGTGAATCAAATGAGGTTTCTCATACAGCAAATACAGACCTCTTGACAACCAAGTTTTGTAGAAGTTTTCAGCAAATTGATAGAACTTATTTACTTCACATCAAATAAAAATTGGATTCAATTTCACTTTTCATGTGGCTGGCACTAACACAAACAGAAAATAATTCAGCAAATGATTGAGTTAAATAGTTGGCAAAATTAAATAAGGTTAGTGATTTGTTTTAGCCTCACATTTAATGTGCCTACTAAGACTACTTTTCAAAGAAATTTATTGGGTGTTTATTGTATATACAGTAAGACATAAACTCATTAATAGCATACAAAAAAACCAACTTTTCTTTTTGAGAATTAAATATAGCTACTTAGAATAGCAGCAAATGCAAAAATATTTGAATGAAGAAACAGTGAGATCTCAGGTTTGTTTGAATAATATATTATTACTCATTTGCATAGTTCATAGTTATGGGTGCTTGTTTGCATTTTAACAAATATGGATCCCACTAGAGCAATAAATAGTGACAAGTTTATTCACAAAGTGCAGCTAAATTACGTTTATTATGGATTTTTTTATTTCTTCTTGGAAATATGGGTTATAAAGCTAAAATACATATATTTTCAACAGCCAGTCTCAATTTATGGTCGTTTACATGGTAAGGTACACCTTTATATATTTTCACGGATTTCATAAATATTTTATAGATCATTTCTTGAAGTAAACATGTTAAAATAATGCACAGCACAACATAATTTACACTAATTTTTACAGACTTTCTTTTTCTTAGTTGTCTGTGATGACTTATTTATACTGTGATCATTTAACTATCATTAAAATAGCTTAAAGAAATTGTATAATGCAATACTAGTGATGCATGTTAGCAATGAGTTTTTCTTGCCTTTTTTGTTTTGTGAATATGACCAGGTTCTTAATTGCTGCTAACAGAAATACAGGATTTTAACAGGAATACAGAATTTTCTGGTGCTGTCGGTGGAATTCTAGCTTTTTGATCATGGGGAGATTTACATGGCACCGGGCCTGCTGGCAAAGAATGGAATTCAGCTGTCTCAAAGGGGGAAAAGGATTCTCGCTCAGGAGTTGGTGGGGCTCATTGAGAGGGCTTTAAACTAGGTTCAGAGGGGGAAGGGGATCAGGCTCGCTAGAGATGAGCCTAGGGGTGGCAGGCCAGTCTCGGGGGTAAGATCGATAGCCTGGCTCAAGTGTGTCTACACCAATGCACGCAGCATGGGCAGAAAACAGGAGGAGCTGGAAGCCATTGTGCAGCAGGACAGCTATGACTTGGTCACCATCACAAAAACATGGTGGGATGACTCTCATGACTGGAGTGCTGCGATGGATGGCTACAAGCTCTTCAGAAGGGACAGGCGAGGAAGGAGAGGTCGTGGGGTGTCTCTGTATGTCAGGGAGTGTTTTGATTGCACGGAGCTCGACGTTTGTGATGATCGGGTTGAGTGCTTATGGGTTAGGATGAGGGGGAAGGCCATTGAGGCGGATATCCTGCTGGGAGTCTGTAATAGACCACCCAGCCAAGATGAAGAAGCTGATGAAGTGTTCTACAAGCAGCTGGCAGAAGTCTCGCGATCGCTAGCCCTTGTCCTCATGGGGGACTTCAACTTGCCCGACGTCTGCTGGAAATACAACAYGGCAGAGAGGAAACAGTCGAGGAGGTTCCTGGAGTGTGTGGAAGAGAACTTCCTGACGCAACTGGTGAGTGAACCTACCAGGGAAGGTGCCTAGCTTGACCTGCTGTTTACCAACAGAGAAGGACTGGTGGGAGATGTGGTGGTCGGAGGCCGTCTGGGGCTCAGCGACCATGACATGATAGAAGTCTCGATTCTTGGTGAAGTAAGGAGGGGGGTCAGCAAGACCGCTACCATGGACTTCCGGAGGGCAGACTTTGGCCTGTTCAGGACACTAGCTGAGAGAGTCCCTTGGGAGGCAGTCCTGAAGGGCAGAGGGGTCCAGGAAGGCTGGACATTCATTCTTCAAGGAGGAAGTCTTAAAGGCGCAGGAGCAGGCTGTCCCCATGTGCAGTAAGAAGGGCTGCCGGGGGGAACATTGCCACCAAGGATGAGGAAAAGGCAAAGGTACTTAATGCCGTCTTTGCCTCAGTCTTTAGTAGTCAGACCGGTTATCCTCAGTGTATTCAGCCCCCTGAGCTGGAAGACAGGGACGGAGAGCAGAATACACCCCCCATAATCCAAGAGGAAGAGGTTAATGACCTGCTATGCCACCTGGATGCTCACAAGTCTATGGTGCTGGATGGGATCCACCCGAGACTACTGAGGGAGCTGGCAGAGGAGCTTGCCAAGCTGCTCTCCATCATTTATCAGCGGTCCTGGTTAACAGGGCAGGTCCCAGATGACTGGAGGCTTGCCAATGTGGCACCCATCTACAAGAAGGGTCGGAGGGAGGATCCGGGGAACTACAGGCCCGTCAGCCTGACCTTGGTACCGGGGAAGATTGTGGAGCGGTTCATCTTGAGGGCGCTCACAAGGCAGGTGCAGGACAACCGGGGGATCAGGCCCAGCCAGCACAGGTTCATGAAAGACAGGTCCTGCTTGACCAACCTGATCTCCTTCTACGACCGGTTGACCCGCCTAGTGGATGAGGGGAAGGCTGTGGATGGATGTGGTCTACCTGGACTTTAGCAAAGTCTTTGACACTGTCTCCCACAGCATCCTCCCGGACAAGCTGGCGGCTCACGGCTTAGACGGGTGTACTCTTCGCTGGGTAAAAAACTGGCTGGACGGCCGAGCCCAGAGAGTTGTGGTGAATGGAGTTAAATCCAGTTGGCGGCCGGTCACGAGCGGTGTTCCCCAGGGCTCAGTTTTGGGGCCAGTCTTGTTCAACGTCTTTATCAATGATCTGGATGAGGGGATCGAGTGCACCCTCAGTAAGTTTGCAGACGACACCAAGTTGGGCGGCAGTGTTGATCTGCCTGAGGGTAGGAAGGCTCTGCAGAGGGATCTGGACAGGCTGGATCGATGGGCTGAGGCCAATTGCATGAGGTTCAACAAGGCCAAGTGCCGGGTCCTGCACTTGGGTCACAACAACCCTGGGCAAYGCTCCAGGCTTGGGGAMGAGTGGCTGGAAAGCTGCCCAGAGGAAAAGGACCTGGGGGTGCTGGTCGACAGCCGGCTGAACATGAGCTGGCAATGTGCCCAGGTGGCCAAGAAGGCCAACGGCATCCTGGCGTGTATCAGGAATAGTGTGGCCAGTAGGTGGAGGGATGTGATCGTGCCCCTGTACTSGGCACTGGTGAGGCCACACCTCAAATACTGTGTTCAGTTTTGGGCCCCTCACTACAAGAAGGACATTGAGGTGCTGGAGCGTGTCCAGAGAAGGGCCACTGGGCTGGTGAAGGGTCTGGAGCACAAGTCTGATGAGGAGCGGCTGAGGGAACTGGGGTTTGTTTAGTCTGGAGAAGAGGAGACTGAGGGGAGACCTTATCGCTCTYTACAACTACCTGAAAGGAGGCTGTAGTGAGGCAGGTATCGGTCTCTTCTCCCAAGTAATTAGCAACAGGACAAGAGGAAACAGCCTCAAGTTGCACCAGGGAGTAGATTGGATATTAGGAGAAATTTCTTCATCGAAAGATTTGTCAAGCATTGGAACAGGCTGCCCAGGGAAGTGGTGGACTCACCATCACTGGAGGCGTTCAAAAAACATGTGGATGTGGCGCTTCGGGACATAGTTTAGTGAGCATGGTGGGGATATCAATTATCAAGAATTTTTCTGTATTGCCTGTAATTCTGAGGGAGTGTACATGTGAGTTCTGAGAGCTTTTCTGAATGTAGATGTCACATTGCCTAGAACACCATGTTATCTTACTTCATAGAACATCTAATATAGAACCTATTACAGTTGCTGAGGTACGTCACACTGTTTTTACTATAAATAAAGTATATCACACAGAAATCATGAAGAAAAGTGGACACAAATTCTTTTCTTAGTAAATATGAAGGAGAGAAGAATCTCTCTGCACCAAATTCAGGATCATATCTGCATACTTTAGAGTCATGCATGTCTCATTACACTGGAGTCAGAGAACAATGTCTGACGCATGATGAACATTGGTCCATGGGTAGCCTAGTTAAGCAGACGTGATCACTTGTCATATAAAAAACAAAAAAATGTGAGGAGRATTTTCAAAATCTGACATCTAGGTATAAGATAAGTATTCTAACCTATTAGATCTATTACAGAAATCCAAGGACATAATAAAAAAAAATAAACTAAAGGCATAATTTTCCACAATATTTTTCATAAATAGTATTAAATGAATACATAATGTCACAGTATACTTTGTGAAATATTGTTATTATCTGAGGGTCATAATTAACCTCAAGATTGAAAAATCACACAAGGATTGATTGTAACAACTAATTTTCCAATAATAATGTTCTGTATTTTCAGAGCAATAGTGAAAATAACTATACTTTCTTGAGAAGAGAGTTAATGAAAAGAGTTCCCTATACTCAACTGATTTCCAAGACATTTTTAGGGCTTAATAAGTATGGTTTTGCAGCATTTTACGTTTTCTTTTACCAGTCATTGATGTCCAGTGCTTTAAGTGGTTATTTTACTCCAGACACTAAAGATCAAGAGTAAATGAACACCTCAGGTTTTATATTTAATCAGTGCTAGCTGTTCAGTTCCTTACTGTTCAAACTGAGAAAACTGCACCACCTTCTCAGCTGATGGAAATCTGAAGAACTCTCTTTACTTCAGTGAGGAAATACTAATCTACACCACTTTAAGAGATGGATGCCATTTACCATCCCTTTTTACATCTTCATGGTTCAACATTTACAGTGGAACTAAATGAAAGAAGAACCTCTGGAAGGCTTCCACTGAATATAAAAAGAAGGTTTAAATATTCACAAAGGAGATCTTCTGGAGTGATCATTGGAGGTGATCAAATATTATTTATCCTTGTACAGCCTTAGGAAGCATTTCCAAATTTAGCTCTTACAACTGGTAAAGCTTAAACTAATTTCTGAAAGGCATCTATAAATGTTTAACAAATCCCTGAAAACCAGTAGGTTTTTTCATGTAAATATTTGAACTTTGACAATAGTGACTTTTGTTATTTGGTTTTCTTTCTTTTCCTTAATTGGTTGATCAAAATTACTTACAAAGGAAATCAAAAGTATAGAATATATATATTTTTTTCCTAGCTATAGAACAATTACATAGAAATGTGGAAATAAATGTGAAAATAAGTATTTGATGTGAAATTTTTCTCAGGCGATAAAGTGTAATTCATTAGGCCAGTGTAGTGCCTACCATAATAAAAACCCCTACAGCCTGGTTCCTCTCAAAGGAAAGATAAAAATCAACATAAAGTGCATCCATTGGTGAATATATTAAGATCAAACATAACAGGATCAAGGTAGAGCTCTCCTGTTCACTAAACATTCACGAACATACAGCCTCACTATGCTGACGATACCTGCTAACTACATATTGCTCTCTGCTGCATGTCTCAAAATAAGTTTGCTTTTTTTTTAAATACCTTATCTTGGAAATTGTACAAGGTAATAAAATTTTTCTTATGGCAAGTACAAAATGAACCAGAGAGTGATTATAAAGAGACAGCTCTGTATTAGCTGAAATCCTGTAACCGAACAAAATAATGGCTTGTACAAATGGAACAGTATGGTGAATAATTCCCATATTAAGTCACATGTGCTCAGTCTGTGTTGCAAGTGACAAATTTAAGTTCTTTGGAAAGAGAAGCCTCTTTCACATTTTTTTTGTGCAGTGAGATTATCTTTAGAAAGACAGAATCTATGAAGAGTGAATAGCCTTTCAAATGCTTCCTAGAGTCCTGACAGCTTTCAGTCCTGATATTTTTTCTCCTAATCCTTTAAATGACTTGTCAGTTTCCTGGCTCTTGGCAGGTGGATCTTCATACTCTCATCAGTGAGTCTTTGGCATCCCATTTCTCCCTGCCCATGTCAATAATCACTCCCAAGCTTGGCAGATACTGCTGATTTCTCCTTTACTCCTTTACTGCTGATTTGCTTGCTTTAAAATAGCTGTTCTCATTTCTGTGTCTGGAACATGTTGCATTTTGTTTAGTGCTCTTCTCCATAGCACAGGAATCCTGATGTCATTCTCTGCTAATGTCACTCCTCTACTGCCTTGCTGTAATGAACTATTTTGTTTCCTGATGTGTGAGGACTGTCACTATCAGTGTTTTCAGTGCTTACCAGTATGCCGATTCCTGTGCAAGACTCACATGGTCATGAGAACTCACTTTTAAATATGAGTGGTTGGCTAGTTGCAGACGCAGCTAGGTATTGTCTGTATTTTCAAATGTCCTGTAATCCTAAATGTGCCTGGGTGGTTGTTGGCCTTAAAAAATTAGTGATAGACACAATATTCTGTAAGCTAAAAATTGTAATGGTCTTTGAAACACAGACCGTGTATCCACACAGTTTTCCAAATTTCAGAAATATTTGCACCTCTCAAGACACATAATGAACACAGGTTTTATTAGGGATCCCTGTTGTTTTATAGCTTTTTAATTCTTTTATGCAGGCTGTTCTAAAATTGAAATTATAAGATATTAAATGCTACATTTATTAATTGAACTGGGGACTGATGTGGTGTTCACAAAAACAGATTGGGGAATCACAAAACTCAGTGGAGAAAATAGATGTTCTTCACCTTGAGAAAGAGATTGGATATGGTTGTCTGCACTCACAGAGTGACTGCTCTGGGCCTTCTAATAATGCTTTCTTTTACAGGTAATTTAGAAACATAAATTTTCCATAAGGTATAATTATGAGCAAGAAGCAGTATTTCCTTACCATCAAGTCTGAGAGCTATTTTCTAAATTATTTTTCAACTTCAACTGGGCTCGGTAGGTCAAAGTCTCCCACATGTAAGCTGTTATTACTGGAAATCAGAAGCAACTAGCTGGTGCAGCAGTTGTATCATGAAAAAAGTCAGAGAAGAGGGCTGTAAATAGTAAAACTTCAGGAAAAGTACTCACTAGATATTGGGTGTTGCCCAGTTAATCTATGTTACTGAATTTCTCTCTCTAATGAAGTGCTGTTCATTGATTTGTGTTATAATTGTTTTGAGACCATGCCCGTGTTGGTATTATTATCTGAAGCATGACCTGAACCTGTGGGCAACAAGAATCTAGAGATAGAACTGCAGACATTGCTGACACCATTCGTTCCTTAGGAGCTCATTTCAATGTAAAAATTGGTGAAAAGGCTTCTTGAGGATAATCATAGAATCATTGAATCATTTAGGTTGGAAAAGACCTTTAAGATCATTGAATCCAGCCGTAAACCTAACACTGCAAAGTCCCACTGAACCGCGTCCCTAAGCACCACATCTACATGTCTTTTAAATACCTCCATGGATGGGGACTCTACCACTTCCCTGGGCAGCCTGTTCCAATGCTTGACAACCCTTTCAGTGAAGAAATTTTCCCTAATATCTAATCTAAACCTCCTAACCTGGTGCAACTTGAGGCCATTTCCTCTTGTCCTATCACTTGTTACTTGGGAGAAGAGACCAACACCCACCTCGCTACAACCTCCTTTCAGGTAGTTGTAGAGAGCGATAAGGCCTCCCCTGAGCCTTCTTTTCTCCAGGCTAAACAACCCCAGTTCCCTCAGCTCCTCATCAGACTTGTGCTCTAGACCCTTTGCCAGCTTCGTTGCTCTGCTTTGGATGCCCTCCAGCACCTCAATGTCTTTCTTGTAGGGATGGGCCCAAAACTGAACACAGTATTTGAGATGCAGTATCACCAATGCTGAGTACAAAGGGAAAATCACCTCCCTTCTCCTACTGGCCACATTATTTCTGACACAGCCCAGGATGCTGTTGGCCTTCTTGGCCACCTGGGCACACTGCCGGCTCATGTTCAGCCGGCTGTCAACCAGCACCCCCAGGTCCTTTTCCKYCGGGCAGCTTTCCAGCCTCTCTTCCCCAAGCCTGTAGCGTTGTATGGGGTTGCTGTGATGCAAGTGCAGGACCTGGCACTTGGCCTTGTTGAACCTCATGCAATTGGCCTCAGCCCATCAATCCAGCCTGTCCAGATCCCTCTGTAGAGCCTTCCTACCCTCAAGCAAATCAACACTCCTGCCCAACTTGGTGTTGTCTGCAAACGTACTGAGGGTGCACTCAATCCCCTCATGCAGATCATTGATGATGATCCCATCCAACAAAAGATGTACCCAAATATTTAAGTTTAACCAATGAACTTGTTTTGTTGAGTTAAACAGAGAAAAAAAAAAAAAAATCACCTCAAGCTCAGATTGCATTTAGCAGACAGTATTTGAGTTTTCAGGAATACATTTATCCTTAGTGTAATTCTATAGTCTTTGTWGTTTTCATCCAAGAGAAAAATAGTTAGCTCTGAAGGCATGCCAGACTGCTGCCATTATTGAAGACGGTGGAGTTTCATGGAGCTTTTCAGAACGTTCTTCTCCCTCAATGTAAGACTGCTTAAGTAAAAAGAGAATGGTAATTATCAAAGAGATACACCCAGGCACTGCATAAAATGTGCAGCTTCTCTAGAATATAGTGTGTTTATAAGATTATGATAACAGAAAAAACAAGACTTCAAGGTGAAATGAAAACTGATTTGCCCTCACTTTTCTGTAAGATATCACAGTCTTTTCACCATTGAGTCTGTATTTGGTAAGGAAAACCATATTTCAGTCATTAAGAAAAGACTTAGTAAGGACAAGCTTCTCTAGAAAATGTGTTTTGTTTTCAGGGGTTTGGTCATGTCCCAGAGAGCAAATGCAGAGAGAACTGTTTATTAACTGGGGAAAAAATCTTTCTGGGCTAGTTTTACCTCTGGGCTACCTGAATGTATCTTTTTCTAAACTGCCAGACAAGAAGGTTGGTAAACTGACAGCTTAAATAAATGATTAAAAAACCATACAGTATCTAGCCATAGCCACTTAATGACAACAAAGATAATTTTGAGAAAAAAGATATAGTTACTATTTTACTTTCAGAATCAAAAGATAGAGATGGAGAAAGTGATAAATAGATGGAATTTAAGTAAAAATACCCTAGATCACTGGGTTCATAAAATAATGTGAGATCAATTTCAGGTTAAAATGTTCCTAATTGTTCATTGTTTTCTTACATCTTTAACTTTCTGGGCCCTTTTAATCTGAAATATATGTTTACAAAAAAATTATTTTGCTGTATGTTTCTCAGCATTGCTCTGATGTAATTTCTGAAGGGAAAGTCTAGCTTCCACACTTGTGTGAGCAGTAAGAGAAGCATGTCTACTCTACTGTGGCTGCATCCATGAGGGCTGCAAGCCAGAATTCACAATTCATGAAAAGGATGTCTTACACAGAGCTTATTTCTGGGATGTACTGACTCAGATATGCAGACTGATTAGGGGCAGGTGTGAGCTTCCTGCTTGTTTGTATGTGAATCAGTTGCAGCCAACTGATTTTGTCTGGTGCTGTGCCTAAACTAACATAGTTTTCCTCTCAAAAAAAAAAGACATAAACAAATGGAGCATACAGTCAAGAGTTGGCTCCAACTTTAATTACAAATACTAGTTCAGAAAAAATAAAATACATCATTTCCTACTGAGTTTCAAAGAGAATCACTATTTTGACTCAAGCAGAGTCAATATATTTTAAAATATGACTTTAATTAAACTATTTCAGTCCACACAAAACAGTTTCATCTATCTCTGTGTTCTTTCATTAGAAGCTAAGAAAATGAATGGTGCTCATAGGAATCATTCTCTAAAATACATTATCCTCTCTGCATTCTTTCCACAGCCCAGAATTTTTTTTGTGTTGAATGTCTGCTGCCATTTAATGCGCTTTATCTGAAAGCAAATATCTTGAAGGATTTCAGAAGTGATCCTAATGATGTCCTTAGACTTTAACGGAAGACAATGAATGTTCTAGCAACTATGTTGTGAAGAGCAAGCATATGAAAAATATGTAGAATTTCTAAAATGCATTGACAGATTGATTGATGAGATATGGTCAAATTGCTCAGGAGAACTGCAGAGAATACAGTGTCATTACCTGATAATAAATCGACTGGAAATACCAAAGGAAATGCAAGCCAAGCCTACAATATTAGTCTAGTCAATGCCCACATTTCTACTTTTATTGATTTTCAGAAATGATCATCTGTTACAGCTTGGGCATGACTGTCAGCATGGGGCTGAACCTGTTATCTGTGATGACCTTTTGCTGAGGAAAACAATGAACTGAAAAATCTCTCAGTCACCTTTAATCACCATTTACTCTTCAGTTCCTACACAGGAAGGCATTAAGCCACAATAAGAGGTAGTTCAAGAACCACTTCAGCTGTGAGAAAGGCCTGCTTTTAAAGGTGAATTCCAAAACATTTTATTTCTCAGCCCTTTATAAGATGCCATGTTGGTTTTATTTTTTTATATATATAATTTGACTAATCAAAACTGTAATTTAATTAATAGAAAAAAAGTTTTTCATGTTTTCTCTAAGCAGACAAATTAGCTATTGAGTTCAGCACCTCAAATATGGGGGTTGGAATGTTTTAACTCCTACAGAATTCATCAAATTTCATACAAGACTTGATTTTGCAATGTTGCACTAACATGGTAGTGGTTTTTAAACCAAAATCTCTGTGCTTTTCTTGAGTTTTGCTATTATTTTTATGACTTATTATTTATAGTAATCACACTGATTCTACTGAGATAAACTGAGTTACTTCACTTTAATCAACCTTAATCTTTGCTAGGGTTCAGGGAGCAGGAGATCCATTCTGAAAACTGGGGAATTGTAACAGCACCTTGACAACAGCCTTCCTCCTACACTGTGCTGTTTTATCACAAGTTCAGTGAAGCAGAGTCTGAACTGATATCTGCAAAGAAAAGATTGGGTTTAGATCAGGTTAGAGTCAAGCAACGCTTGTATTTTGCTCTGTGTAGATTTTTCTTTTTGAGTTTGCTCTGAATCCCATATGGATACATTTAACTCCCTAAAATGTCCTTTCCTAGATGTTTTCTTTCTTTTGTTCTGGAGCCTCACAGCCTCACACACCAAAAGGTCACTTAGCCATTTACTGCAGGCAAAACAGAACAAATAATTGAAAAAAACCCATAATCTATATCATAGAGAAGGGCCCAGGAAAATATATCTCTGGGAAGTGTTTAGAGGCAAGGGATAAAAACCCAAGGGCTAAAGTGCTTAATGAGGAATAGGTCTGGCAGCCTGATTCCAAGGCTTCCCCATAATATTAATTTAATTTCTTCCTCTTACTGAGGGTTTGGATAAGAAAGCACTCACATTGCAGCGCAGCCTGTGGTTGTCAGTACATACCATAGCCCTGGTAAAGTAGTTGCTCTTAGATCTCATGAAATGCAAGTAGACCAAGAATCACAAGCTGGTTTCCCCTGATCTATCCTGTTCATCARCCCAGGAAGGATACTGTTCTTTAAATGTGAGAGCATGGTTTGGAATTTTGCCACATTTACAAGCAGTGTGTCTTTTTTATTCAGTTTACAAATTAATTATAGCTTTAAACATTGATCATTTTAATGCAGCACAGAGTAGAACTGTGTCCAGTATTCCCATAATAAAACTTTGTTTTAAGGTTTTCTACCTCAGGTGTTGAAGTGCAATTTAGATGCAACCTGACATGCGTGAATTTCATTTTGGGAAGAATAGTTTACACTTGCTATGACTAAGGTGTGATTGGCTTCTTTTCCTAACCATTTATAGCTCCGYAAAATGTTTTTTCTTCAGGTGATTTCTCATTTGCAACCACAGACACACACAAGAATGCTACATTCTATTTCATAAGAAATATAACCCTTTCAGTACAGAATCCTACTCTGTGTTTTTCATAGACAGAAATAAAACCCCTGATTTAATACATACTGTAATTATTTTTCCTTGGAATAAGGATTATTGTTTTACTAAGGTTCTTCAGATATAGTTCCACATTGTTAAATAGGTTCAAAAATCCAGGAAGCATTAAAAGGATTTAGTGAAAAGTGGACCTAAAGTAGATCTTAATATCTCAACATTTTGAACTGTGAGAATGTACATTTATGGTCTCAAATCTATGTTGGCATATTTATTTTACAATGAAAAAATAATCTATTTCTGTGTCTTTTTGACAAATAGTCAAGATGTTTTTTTCAAGGGAAACACTGTAAAGATGCTTTTTTTCTATACAGTCAGGTCCATTTTTTTCCATTTTGATATGGACAGGAGACTCTATTTGCAATGCTGCTGCAGAGTTTGTGCGAATGAGTGAACTGCAAATTTCAAACAGTTAATAAATGTTATACCATAGGTCCTGATATGGATCACCATTAAATTCACAACAGGTGAAACCAACCAGTGCTCATTCGCACAGTAATTATTTTTTACTCTTACTTTTCAAAGGACAACTTACTGAAATAAATGAGATTGTATATGAACAAAGAATAACAAAAGCATTATTCTGACTAGGGAATGTGCCTTACTGAAGCTGATCTTGGAACATCAAAGCTGATCTTGGAAGATAGAATGACACACACGTATTGTTTTTTTATTTCTTAATCTTCCTTGGTTCTTTTTTTCCACTGAGAGGCTTGAAAGGTAGATTYTGTTGCAAAAAACAAAACCAAAAAAAAGCAAAACCCAAAAACCCCCAAAACACCACCAAAAAACAGCACTCAAGTCTCTCTTTTTTTTTTTTTAATAGTTGCAGTGGGGCTTCTGTTTGGTCAGCTTTTTGTGATCCTGCTTGCAATATGATTTTCACTCATGACAGGTGGTGTTTATATATGTACATTAAGCATTCTGCAAAGTGCATGATTTTTCAGTGTGAAGTGCGATATGCTGACAAAAACAGAGCCCTCAAAGTTAGGCACCTAGAACTGCGGGAATTAAGTTTTGAAATTCTTAAAATGCCAAACTATGACCTGCCTGTTAAACATGATCAAACTTTGCATTTTCTTTTAAAACCAAAAAATCTTTTACATACCTGAGTATACTACATTCAGGTGAAAACTTTGTGGCTGTACTGGTTTTGGCTGGGATAGAGTAATTTTTTTTCATAGTAGCTTGCATGGGACTACGTTTCGGATTTGTACTGCATTAAACAGTGTTGATAACACAGGGACGTTTTAGCCATTGCTGAGCAGTGCTTACACAGAGTCAAGGCCCTTTCTGCTTCTCACCCCACCCCACCAGCGAGTAGGCTGGGGGGGCACAAGAAGTTGGGAGGAGACACAGCTGGGACAGCTGACCCCAACTGACCAGAGACATCCCACACCATATGTCATGCTCAGCAGTAAATACTGGGGAAGGAAGGATGAAGAAAGGGAGTTTGTAGTTATGATGTTTGTCTTCCCAAGTAACCGTTACGCGTGATGGAGCCCTGCTTTCCTGGAGATGGCTGAACACCTGCCTGCCCATGGGAAGTAGTGAATGAATTCCTTGTTTTGCTTTACTTGCGTGCGCGGCTTTTGCTTTCCCTATTAAACTGTCTTTATCTCAACTCACAATTTTTCTCACTGTTACCCTTCTGATTCTTTCCCCCATCCTAATGTGGGGGCAATGAGTGAGTGGCTGGGTGGGGCTCAGGTGCCGGCCAGGGTCAAACCACAACCGTGGTATACTGCCATTTCTACAGCTTTAAAAGGATTTCCAATATAAACATTTTTTCAGGCAAATTTCAGTGGCAAACATGCTTTTCTGTAGAGTGAAGGAGTTACCAGAATAAATTTTTGTGCATGCTCAGATAAATTAGACATGTTAAATGTAAACCTGGCTAGTTAAATGGGATTTTGTTCACTTAAATATATACATTTTATTTAGACATTCAGCTTTTGAAATTTAGCTCCTACAAGACAATCCTGAGAATAAACGTCTAGAAAGCACAAAATGGCAAAGAGGGTGTAGACATTACCAAAAAAATCCCATCTTAATTTTGTTTTTTCAAAATGATTTATTGATATTCCCATGTACTTGGAAATAGCTAACAGTATATCGAAATATATATATATCTGCAGATGACTGCAAAGTATAAGTGCAAATATTTAGATATTCTGGAACACAGATGAGGATAGAATATGTGTAACTGTAGCATGTGTGTATGAAATGTTTAATATGGCTATCAAACATAATTTTAAAATTAATAGTGAAAGTTACACTAGCAGTCAGGAATTGACAAACGTTTATCCTTCCTTTATGCTTTGCATTTCTTCTATCAGAAAAACTCCTCTTGCTAGCAAGCAGGATATATAACAGGTATACACAGAACTCATCAAAATAGTAAAACAGATATTCAGCTGTCAAAGTAAAGCAGAACTGTTCTGGAATAGAAGCAAGGTTCAGAAACAGCTGGTACTTGTGTACCAGCTTGCGCTTCACGAGCACTCTTGCGATTCTCATCTTAAATGTCCTCAAAAAAAGGATGGAGCATCATAAGCTCTTACAGTTACAAAGAAAGCAGTTGAAAAGAGTGTAAGAGATGCAGCAATCTGCAATACACCCGAACAGCAGTATAAGCAGTTTGTTTTATGAAAGCAATGGCTTAATTCAGCTACTCAATAGTGGCAATTTAAATGCCCACCTTGTCTACTATTACCACTCCTTTACTTGGAAGAATTATTAAATGGCAGAACTAAGACATATCAGCACAGCAATCTGTTTTGTTGTTCTAGGCAGACCAGGGAAATGCTCCCCATGACTCTCTTCCTATGAAAGGAAAGAAGCCCTGTGCTCTTGCTCAAGCTCCACAGCCACCCACCAGCAGTAAACCCAGAAAAGAGCCATGCGAGGTTGTGCAGCCAAAGTGACAGCTCTGCACAGCCTGCAGTGGACAGCTCCTGACGCTGGCCAGCATGTCGCCGGCTACTCCCATTTTGGGCAAAACTGAATAAACTTCTCACCTTAGGAGCTTAACCTTCAGGGTGGAAGGAGAGGTTTTAAACACTTGCCTAGTTATTCTAAAATGTTTTATTCATCAAGAAATACAATAATATCAAAGAAGATACAAACTCAGTCTTTGCTAAGTATTGCTAGCCTCTTGCGATGAACAGAAGGGGCTCCCACTTCTCTTATCGCCAAAATACAGACCTTTCTGCCACTAAGTAGCCTTCTTAGATCTACTTAAGCAGCAAGCTTTGCATAAAAACTTATTAAATCCTAAAGAATGAGAAAAAAAACATCACCCACTGGCTAGATAAATTCGATAGGAACTTTTCTAAAATTGTCTAGTAGAAGGTTGTAATGTGCTTCAAGGAGCAATCAAGTAACATCCTAACCACAGGAAAAGCTATCTTCCCCGTGATTATCGGTGCTTATCATATATGTTATTTCTAAACTTAATCAATGAGTTTCTATTACACATTTTCTTGACAGACTCAGCCATGCCCTGCGGTGGGGCCCGTGGAGCCGGCTGGAACCGGCTGTGTCCGGCACCGGGCAGCCCCGGCCGCCCCGCACAGGGGCCTCCTGGCAGCACCCACCGCTGCTGCTGCTGCTGCTGCCGCCGCCAGCACCTGGGCACCTGCAACTGGTACAATCCTGCGTTCTCAAAATTGATTATTTGTCAATATACTTGATGCTGGAATTTGTGCATCGCCAGAGCTTCTATAACAGATTTTTTTCGACTGAAACATGCGAGCACACCCACAAATTTCAACCCAGAAGACTCACTGGTACTTGCTTTTTCACCCTGCTGTGCCTCTTTCTGACTGTGAGAGTAAGTGGAAGTACTGAAATGTGAGGAAAGTTTTCTTTACCCACTGTGCTTAACCCACTCAGGAGAGTTGCCTTTAACTTTCCTCTCTCTCCCACTCTTCCCTTGTCCCTGTCTGAAGGGACAAAGTCTGTTGCTTGGGAGATATCTGACCCACGTTTCTAGGCTCAGGAGGATAGTGAGGAGGATTTAGGCTCTGAGGACAGATATGATCTTCTAGTCCCTTACTTTAATCTCGATTATGGCTGTTTAATCGTCACAAATTATTTCATATTTCTACGTACATTATAAATGATGGGTTGTAAGTCGTAGCTCAAAATAGTTTGGTCCTGTATAATTTATCATGCTTTGTATTTTTACTGAAGTGGAAAGATACTAACTCAAAAGATGAACTGGCTGTACCTTTACTGAAGGTCACASAAGAAAAACAAGTTTAGGAAACAAACAACAAGAAGGAAAATTAGCCTAATATTCATTATAATTATCACAATTCAACATAGTTATAAGAAATAAGCAAATTAGATTTATGTTACACCAGGGTTTCTTATCTTATAGTTTATCATTTTTTGATGCCGTATAAATCATCATGAACAGGTTGATAAAACTACCCCAAGAAACACAAAGAAATAAACAAACAAAAATACCCCAAACCACAAAAATCTCCAGTCCTCATTCCCCTTCATACATACATTCTTAACTTCAAACATGAAAAATAAAAATAAACTTTTAGAGAGAAATCCAATATATCTGGCAATGAAAATGTTTATTGAACCTTTTAGTAGACAATCTTTGATTTTTTTTTTTTTTTTACAAACAGCATGTGGTTTATTGCATTTTCTATAGGCTGAAAAACAGTGGACAGTACTATTGACTCAAGGCAAGCATGAGCTACTCTCTGAATGAAAAACAAGTTAAATTACAGTACCATCACAGACTTCGGTTACTCAGAAAGGTCCCCAAACAATCTGAGGCAAGAAGATAATAATGTGATAAGATAACTTGAAATGTGATGGTCTGTGATTATCTCATGTGATCAGACAAGAAAAACAGGGGTTAATTTTCTTTTCTCTTTTTGGCAGTTTGTTGATTAAAATGACCGGCATTTTCTCTCCTTATCACTTTCAAGATGAACAGTCTCTGCAAATTGAAATGAACAACAAGCATAAATCATGTAAGAGGAAAATGCTGTGAACTTTTTAGTCTCCAGTGTTGTATCTATGTAACTACCAAGTGTGCAACTAATGCCAGTGAAGGTTTTATTGCAAAAAGCAAAAGCACCGTGGATGACATGCAATACTTAAAGTAGACCTAAAGACTTTGATTATTCTTTCTAAGGAAGATTAAACTACATGTACAGCTACTGATACCTTTATATTTTTATGGAAAGGCTGGAGTGAAGGACTGACTGGAAAGGGGAATTGAACTCTTCCTGCACTTAATGAGACCTTCAAACTCTTGCTTTAGGGTGGATAAAACTCACTCTCAAGAAGAACTGATCTATACCAGCAGCTGCATCTTCAGTGGTTGGTTACTCCAACTAGTGTTGCAGAAGTAGGCAGATAAAGAACTGCACAACTCTCAAAGCTTCTTATTTATACTCGTGGTATAAAGTAAATCCTCAGTCCTCTGCTAGAGTGTGTCATTAATGCCAGAAGCAAAACTTTCTAAGGATTGGAGACAGAGGATTTTAACCTCTAACCACTCCACTGCTACCACTTCAGTGTTAGAATAAAAATAAAACTGTGGGGTATCCTTACTCATACTTAAAAAAAAGACAACATGTTCTGGAATGGTTCCCAAAGTTACTTGTGATGCTTCTCTTAGTGTAGAACAGTATCGAGTCTACGTCCACACACCATGGCCCATATCTCCCCCCTCACTTTTCTACTCCAGCTCTCAGGTTTGGAAAACTGTAATTACAGCCAGCCATCCATTCACAGAGCTGGGCCTCCAGCAGCAAGGATTTGTCTGGTATTAACAAGACATGTTGGCTGTGGAAAATAATTCAGTAGCAATGTTGCAATCTTGCAGGAGGGCCTCTTCAGCTCATTTTTGTCCTTGATTCCTAATGACAAATCTGGCCTAGAACCCGAGTTTTGGCTTTTAAAGATCCATCCTTTTGTGGTTCACATGCAGGTTAGTTCTGAGACCCCGACGGTCACAGATTACCAGTGATACCATGGCTTTCTTCCAGTAAAAAACTTGGTCCAGATTTGTGGATTGCAAAAATATCTGATGAGCTGCCCCAGACTTTTTCTTGTTCATCTCCTTACATTTGAAGCATCAGTTTGCCATGATTCCATGAGATCCAGCAGCAGTGAGATAATAAACCTCTTCTACTAACAAACGTCTCAGCATACTGGGACCTGATTCTGTGCCACTGAAGCATCATCTTTTTCTTTTTAGAAAGCTTCTTAGGCTATGAGGAATGTTATGAAATGGATGGAGGTCTGCGCTCACGAAGGCAGGGAAAGCACAGCTGACATGATGAATATCCACAGTACTGCTGAGGAAGGTTCCCACAAGTGGAGGGGTCTTGCACGCACCACAGTGTTGTCTGCCATGGAGATTAATCCCCTACATGAGTTGGGCCCTGCAGTGTGAGATTCAGAAATGCAGAACACCAAAATGAGTGTAACATTCCCATACTTTTTCTATGGCCAACAAAAACATTTTCATCTGTGTTTCATCATTTTACACTAAGAAGCAACAGAAACCGTATGGGAGATTTTAAAATTTATTTTACCTACTAACTATGCTGTTTATATATTGTATTGCCTCTGTTATGATTATGCTGTGTTATGATTATGGTCTGTTATGATTATGAGGCAGTAGAAGCAAATGAACACAAGAAAAATAAACTCTTTTTATGCACACATACTTTGCAATGACCAGGAACAATGAAACATACAGAAAATGTCATATTGAATGAACAGCTGTTTCAAAATGTAATGGTCTCTAAAGGAAAAAAATTAATAAAGTRCCAGCAGTTCTTTATAGAAGCAAATATTCATTTTTGATGCCATTAGCTGTTAGCCATCCCTTGATATAGAAAGCTTAATGGTGCAGAGAAGTTTACACAGGCCTTTTGCAATAGGCTGTATCGGATCAATAATATTCAGGTTAGAGTTGCCACAACAGAAAGCTGAGGATTTATTCAATCCCTAACCAATGTATTGGAAAACATTTGCTTTCTTTCTTTGTGGTTTATGATGTGTACTAGCTTTTCTTCTGTTAAAAAGATTGCTTCTTTGTACTGTCCTGGTAGCTGCACAGAGAGTCAGGTGTAAATATATGAAGGAGGGAGAACTTGCTTCTAAGAAAAACTGACACATGTTTGTGCAGAGAAGTTTCCAGAGCATGAGGGTAGGACATCCATGAAAAGAGGACATTAAGTGTGTGAGAAACACAGTCAGCACTAACTTAACAGCACAGTAGAGAACAAGAAAAGGCTCAGAAGAGCAAGGCATTTGAGCAAGGCATCAGAGGTAACACAATGAAAAGGACTCCCCGGGGGTGCAGAAAGGTCTGTGTAATGTCTCCTGCAAACGAGAAAGTCTCCAAAAGGCTGCTGCCCACATGGGAACCTGGAAGAAAGTAAGTAATGTTGATGATGGAAACACAGAGGGAGAAGAATGACCCTCCCTCACTGCGTCACTTTTGTTCAGGTGTCTTTTATTCTGTGAAAGAGATTCTGCCAGCAGGATGTAAACAATTTAAAGCATAGAATAATTATTTATTCACTGATACACGCAGTAGGTAGGTAGGATGACCATGTTACTATGCATTAGCATTAGCATAGTTGCTCTGAACATCTGCCCACTACATTTTGCATTCAGCTCTTCTGACTGGACTCTCAAGCTGTTTAATTTCCCGCCAAACCTCCAGCCTCCTCTCAGCCCTAGATCCCACTCCTGGTTCGGATTTTCCCTTACTAAACACCAACTAGCTCTCCTAACTCCCCATTAAGCCCTTTTTGGATGTCTTTTCCCATTTGTCTCATCAGATACTTGCTGCTTCCTCCCCTATCCCACACTCYACACTTCCTTGCTCCCACTGGTTAAAGGTTATTTCCTTAAACTTTTTGGTGACTATTGGGACTGACTTCTGTGAGGGGAGGAGGGGAGGATGCTGACAGAAAAGGAACAGCCATCTTATAGTGTCCTGCTCCTGACCATTCCTTCTGCAGCTGGGGCTGTAGAGCTTTCTGAGGAGACCCTAGTCAGGCTCTGAAAAATAGCCCCTGAGCTAAAACATGAAAGGTCTCTGAAAATCCATAGCATATTTAAGGCAGCCATGATGAGGGCTACTTTTGCTGTAAACACGGCTGCTGTATACGTTGCTGCTCCTGAAGAAAGAAAATCAGGTCAATGTAATTAGATGTTATAATCTGCTGGAAAAGTGTGTCTGTGATATGCTTCATGATGAGAGCAGCAATCTCTTGCCCAAACACAGACACCTAGTGCCATTTTAGGTGTTCTAGGTGTTGCGTGAAAGGCTGAAGTAGCTAGTGCAGTTATTCAGCCCAGTCGCGTTCGATGAGAAAAATTACGACTAGATTAACGAACAATGCAATTTATTAAAGCAACAGATACACAGGTTCTTTTGGATTGCCGGTGATAGAATTACTGCAAATGAAGCTCATGCAAATGCCTAAGTATAAGTACAAACTACTTAGCTAAAAGCGCGTTAAAAGAGGTAAAGCGACTCTCTAGAGATTTCTAAGTTTCCCGGGGAGGCACTTGGTATAACCAAGTGCCCGAATCTTACCCAAAGGCGTCCCGATGGGGGGGAAGAGAGGCTCAGCCCGTCGACTGATCCCAGAAGTGGTACATGGCGATGGTATCTTCCCTAACATTCGCTCTTTCGCGTGCTATTTTTATATTATTTGTTATCTTTCAGGTGGAGCTTGAGGGACTCTAGTCATACATACCTTTACTGTGATTGGTGTAAAACTTTCTCGCTTCGATTTAAAGGTATAGACCAGTAAAAATTCAGAGCGCAGGCTCAGTGAGGTGGGGTCTCACCTCGGAGGCARGTAGCTTTTGGGATGGAGGTGTGTTTTAGTATTATAATGTATTATAATGAAGGAAAGTTCACCAAAAGGACAGCATTTAATCAAAAAATTGACACATTGCTGACTCAGGATAAACAAGGTGCAGCTTATCGATACCTTGGTGTCYYTCAGTCTCYGTTTTGCCCCCTTTATCTCACAGAGCCTGGCCGCGGTGTCTCCACTCCGCTCCATCCTCCGTACTGTTTCTCTCAGGGTCAGCACACCAAGCTCCCCTGATGTACTAACATCTAAGATTACAGGCCTATAGGGCTCTTGTAGAGACAAGGTCGAGGATAAGGAATGGATTCCTCGTATGCCAGCTGCACTGGACTCTGAAAAACTTCGCAATGCTGTTCCTTTCGTTAAAACGTTAATATAAATTAGATCTCTAAGTTACCTCCAGCAATTATGCCACACTAGGTTATCTGAAAAATCCTCAGAGGGCTGGCAGATACAGCCAGAAGATCCACGTCCTTGTGGAGAGTGAGCTGTTTGTACAATACTCATGCAGACAATACCCATGAATATCTTCAGTGGCACTATGTTTAGGCAATTGACCTGGCTAAAATGCTCACTACTGATCCCTGACCTATGAACTACTGTTTGCACAGTTGAGAAGAGCCTGCTGTAATCATTAAGAATAAATCGTACATCGTGAATTTTTACTTTTATTGCAATTTTTATCTGTCTAGTGGTTTGCCTCTTGTGATAAATGTTATCCCAAATCTATGTGTTGCTCAGTTGTCATTCAGGGGTTTCTATGCAATTTAGGTTTCCAAGTGATTTTTCTGCTACATTGATAAATTCCTTATAAATAAAAATATCTATTCATTTCTTTGCAAATCCTGGATAGGCAGGGKTTTTTTTTGTTTTGGTTTTTTTTTGTTTGTTTGTTTTTAAAACAAACAAGTATCTCAAGGGATAAAAAAAAAGAACATTTTACAGACAGACTAGTTACARTCCAAGTGAACTTTTTAAAGTGTGGTGCAATGAAATGTGACAGGAATAAGCATAGGAGAAATACAATATGATGCAAAAGGAATAAAATAACCCAACAAGACTTAACAGAATCTTTCAGGCAGCTTCACTATTAGTATCATAAACTGTCTGTAGTGACCCTGTTGTTGATTGCACAGCGATAGGTGTGTTGACTGCATAAAGTCATACTAGAGCTACAAATAGGAAGGAATTAAGGTCTTAAAACTATAGTTCCATGTACATTTCTCCTATAGTGTTAGCTTAAAGCCCTGTCCTGTGTCAGCACGACTACTGATATGATGGAACCTTTCAAGGACTTCATACAGTTGAAAAATATTGTTGCAAATAGAGGTGTTATTTTGCAGTTAGTCTAGTTACTGTTTCTCCAGTATCACTCAGTGCATGACTGCACAAACAAATGTTCCTACAAAAGAGTTTTAAGAGAAGTGAAACACATGGGAGGAGGAATGAGCAGATAGAAACAGGGGATCCTGAGCAGACCTGGGCAGCTTTGGCATCAAATGTGAAACTGTAACCAAAAAGACTTACCAGACAAGAATAATTTGTCCTTGGCACATATGAATGCATGTATTTTTTTCTTTTCTTAATAGAGGAAAAGGCAAGAGAAAAAAAAAAGCTTTTGCTGGTTTCCCTTTAATGTGCTGGAGGTTACAATGAGTCTGGTTTGCTAAAAATCTGTAAAGTTTTACACCAATGATTTAGATATTTGATATTTCTGACCATATTGAATATGGGGATATAAATTTATGTACATTGATGATTGATCAATTAAATAAGCCACCCCAAAGATGCTGTGAGATACATGTAAATAAGCAAGTACACTAGGAAGTTTTGGTCACAAAAAGGCCTAATTGAAGCGGGGTTCTTCACTAGCTCACTTTTCTTTTTTTTTCCCATTTGATTAAACCTTTGCATTTCTTCTTACTGTAATATCTCCCATGCTTGCTGGATCTTTTTGTACTACTCTTCTTCCATTGCATCTCTGCAACTCAGTCATCTGCATCTCTCCTTCATTCCCCTCACAGCTAACTTCCCACACTCTAAACCTTTTGTGCAGGAGTCAGCTAGTTTTTCTGAGCTAAAAATTTCTGACAAGATTATGAAAGAAGGAGGTCTGTTCTTTAGGAAAAAAAAAAAAGGAAAGTGATATACCTCAGCTCAGGGCAGAGATTTCAGTAGTTATCATTTTTATATGACTCTGTCATATGTGGGATCTGATAAGCAGAAGGCAGAGGTGCGAATGTAGGCAGAGGAAACCTACTCACTGCYTGGTAAGAACACTCAACTCTCCTTTCAAAAACACCACCTTTTTAAAACAATTCTTTCTGAAGCTGGAAAGTGAAGTTCTGGCCCTGTGAAGTGCTCCATTAACTTCCTCATAACAAGGGCAAATAAAGGACATATTGGTGGATCTTTACCTAATACTCTGGCCTCATGAATGAGGTTCTTAGGAAAATTGGATCTGCTCTTGCCATTGGAAACCTTTTGGGTGAATGTCCAACTAACCAGCAGTTTTAAAGAGCCATTGCAATGATATAAATTATTGGAACTATTTTTAAGATAGTGCTCTTGGGAATACTGTCTCCAGGCAACAATTATTTGAGAGTTAGCAGTTTTACCAAATCGCAAGGACAGTCTGACCTATTAACACCTTTTCAGATTCCCATACCATCCTATGTGATTGGGGAAACTATAATTGTTATTTCACTGTGTGAATGAAATATGCAGGTAGCACAGGGCATCACTAAAGGGGAGATGACTGCACTCACACCTAATGATTCTTGGAAACATTACTGTGTAGTTTAAGTAGCTAGTTGGTTAGTTAAGGTTTTCTGAAGTTCTAAATCCACATTTCCTCTCATCGCAAATTGCTTCAGTTAAAAAAAAAAACCAAACACTATTTCAAAGAGAAAAATGTGTCTAAACTACTAAGCAATGTCTTTCAGTGAATGTAAAACTCTGGGGAAAATGTTATGCTCTGGATGGTCTTTCCAAATTCTGTCTTATTGTATTACTTTGACTCAAGGCAAAGAGAAGTTTTATAGATACCAGAGACAAAAATGCCTATGAATACTGATGCATTCAAGTTTGGAAAATAAAATATAAAATCACAAAGCATTCCGGATTCTCTTTGAAAATAACCTGATATTTTTGTTGCCAAATATGTCTGCCATCAAAACAAATCTGCGTTTTAATTTTCCTATGTTATGGTATGCAGGATACCTTAAAGCAATGTGACACTTCATTTCTCCTCTTTGAAGCTGTAAGGGGAAAAAAAAGGGGGGAAAAATATCTATGATACGGATTGTAGTTTCAAAGCTAAATGGCAGCACTTACACCAAAGCTTCACCCGGAAACCAGGAACCAACTGGAATTAGACAAGGTTGAGACTTGCAGCACATGTCAGTGAGAGAAAGTGTGACTACACAACCCTAATTCCATTCATTAATTTATTGCTGATTTTATTCATTAAACAGTAATCTGTTTGCCATCCAAACTGCCATTTGTGACCTATACCTCTCTTTTTTTAATTCTCTAGCAACTAACCTAGTAGGTTAGAGAAGAGGTCCATCTAGCCTGTTAACCTGTTTATGATGCTTGTGAAGAATGAGCACCTTATGGAAGATGGAGAAACAGGGCAAACATCTAGTGATATTTCTCCAGTATACTTTACTGGTCTCTAGTGATTTGTGCCTGAGACTGTCTGAATCCTATCCACATCTTAGTGGTTTAATAGTCCTTTCTCCCCACACTCCCTGTTTTTTTGTGTGTTTTGTTTTTGTTTGGTTGGTTTGTCTTGGTTGGTTGGTTGATTTTGATTCAYCTTCTGAACCCTCATGCAATTTTAGCATGTATAACGTCCTCTTGCCTGACTGTGGCTACTTATTAGATGAAAGGAACCTCGTTTGTTACAAGCCTTCCTTCCCACACTCCTTTGTTGTATCGTTCCATTGCAAGGGTAATAAAATGCGCTTAAAAATACCATTGTATTTTCAGGACTTAACAGTACTATGAAAAGATCACAGTGTGCTGTTGGAGTAGATAATTGAATGACTGCTTAGATTCAAGTTGCTTTTCTGATTGTGCTTTATCCGATTCCACAAAATTGCCATAGGCTTAGGCACAGGCACTTAGACGTCATGGTGTGATTCTGTGCAGCACCTATCCGGGACACAGGGAATCATCTGCAACCTGGCATGCACAGAGATTTTCAATCTATATTAAAGTATTTTACATGCTCTCGGGACTACCACAATGCAGCAAGAATAAGATCAGCCTTCAGGCAAAATAAAGGGCAACTTTAACTCTTTAGTAGTAGTCTTTGTTCCTGTTTCCTCCAGCCAGAAAAACTTTTTCACTAAGAATGATTCTGTCTTTTCCTTTACCTACTAGTATGCCAGCTAACAAGATGAAATGCATTGATGTCTGTGTAACATTATTTAAAAAGTATCAAAGGAAACATGATTTTTATTAGAATGTATATGCAACTGTATTTTCACAGCTAGCTCTCTTTTCTGGGGTTTTTGCCTTTAATATTCTATTCCTGAAAGCCTATGAAGATTTCAGGATTTCAGAGAAGTCTAACTTATACATCCAGTTTGTATTTAGGGTGTAGTGCATTTGGGCATCAATAAACCACATTGATAAATGTGGTTTAAGCCTTTTAGGATCCCGTAGAGGGACAGAGAACAAAAATCTTTTCTCAGATGTATTCAAAGGGATCATTAATGACCAGATTAATTTGCAGAACGTTGGATTTAGGAATTCAAAGGCACAATTTATCCCAAGGTCTAGCTGAAAAAGAAGGTAAATGGGGTATAGGGAAATATTCAAAGAGGTACAGAAAAGTTGCTTTTCTATTTATCTATTGACATACGCCTAAGGTGAGATCTATGGAGAAAAATATGTTCATGAAGTTATATGGAACAATTTTTTTAAGCACAGAACTCCCAGGGGATGAATACTGGGAGTATTTGAGGACAGAAAGTCCTAGAAATAGGTTGGTTCAGCCAAGCAAAGCATGGATGAATTAATATCAGGAAGCTAAAAGTATCATAGCTTGTATGTACTGCAAATGCATTTACTGAAAAAAAAAAAAAAGAAAAAAAAAGAAAAAAAAAAGAAAAAAAATCAGACAGCATTTGTAACCTCAGTATTAGGTGGCTTTCTGTACTCTCTTCATTTTGATGGTGTTACTAATGATATAATTTTTAAGGAAAAAACCCACTATTATTTAAGGAAATAATCAATTTGCTGCAGACAGGAAAAAAAGGTGCTTTTATTTTGCAGGATTTTACTCCTGCCTGTCAAAGAAATATCAACGGGCTGGATGTGTCTGCTGGCATGTCAGTGACAGTGAAGTGACAGTACAGACACCTGCAGCCTGTCTGTACGAGCAAGAAAAGGCTACTGCAGCAAAGTCTCCTGAGGAATTTCTGAAAGCAAGCTCTGTTCCAGATAGAGCCGGGAACAAAATCAGGTTAAAGCAATACAGAACAACAAGAGAAGGACTCCTTGGCATACTACAGTAGATAACAATCCTTGAATAATACAGCAAATATGGAAAATTTAAATGCAAAAAGCAAGCTTCCAAGTTTAGTTTTCTAAATAATGTCACAAACAACCAACATAGAAAGGGGACAAGAATACATCTTTCTGCCAGCTGAAGTATTTTTAGGTATGCTGAGTGTACTATGAAGGTCACCCAAATGCACTGCACTCTGAGTAACACACATTCTGCTGCTAAGCAAGAGAACAGTTGACTCTCACTCCTCACATTGTTAGAAGTCAGCAGCCCTACAAATGCAAGCCAAAAATATAATAAAAACCATAGAGTCTTTGCAAATATTATAAAACAGGAAATAGGGGGCTGTCATGCAATGTGGCTACTGGAGTGTTTTCTGGCCTCAGTGCCAGCATTTGAAGGGCATATGTGAGCTCGAGCTAGTTTTTCTTTTGAGTATTGGACCAGTATATGTCAAAATTTAATTTGTGGAAATCCTATGCCCATTGTGAACCATTTGGACTTAACAACGGATGTTTGGCTACCCTGTTGCACGTTGTTATTTTTTTCAAATAACAAAGAGTTAGAGTTAAGAAACAAACCTTTAAACAATGGCTATTTATGCTGGACTGAGTTCCATTCTGCTACTTTTCCCACCTTCTACTCTGGGGCTGCAAAATATATCAGAACAAAGTTTGTCATGCACCAGATGCTGAAATGACATTTTCTCTGTCCAAGTAACCATGGGGTTTCAATTAGGGACCTTAATCTAAAGCACTCATCCTTATAGAGTGATAAAGGGTGTGTATGAAGTCTGTTTAGATCAGCAAACACTGTGTCCTTAAACTTCTAATATATACACTAGATTACAAGCAATGGGTAGAAAGACATAACCTTGTCATGGGTCAGTTGTCAGTTTGACTACTTACTGACATGTATACAGAAAGAGCTGCCTGTGCTTGTGTAGAGGAGTTTTATCATACTCGCCTTCTGCCTTGCATACATGTCTCACCTGTCCAGAGGGAATGCATCCACACTGCAACCTGAAAACACAAAGCAGGAGAGCTGAGTTCAGTACAGCTCAAACAGGGAAATGAATGTAGTATCAGATCAGTTCATTTTATTCATGCTGGGAGTGGCTCCTATTAGGCAATTGAGGCAAACCACTGGTGAGCTGCCAGGTATGACTGGGCAAAGCATTCCTGTGGTTCTGATTTTCACTGCCTTGACACAGATGTGAAGGACAGCACGAGACCCAATGAAGGGTCTGTGAAATTAGCTTAGGCAAGTAGGAATTACACTGGTAATCAAAACTGTGATTCCAGCATTGCAAATCAGCTTTTAAAATAATTTTTGGTATGAAAATAAATCCGATGTGTACACACAGCACTATGGGAGGGCAGAGAGGACAGTTTCCAGAGAAGTTGACTGTGAACTGTAGACAGTTCAATGTAGTTCTGTGGGTTTCAAAATAATTATAGACAAACTGAAGTCTGATTGAAATGGCAATAATTTTTTTCTTTGTCTCTCTCATAGGCTATGTATGCAAGACTGTTCATGCATAGTTGTTTGTAATAAACATTACAGAGATCATGAATGATGTAAGATTTTTATTTTTATGTACTTTTCCCTTCCCTTCCTCTTCTCCCTGTAGATCATCATCCTTCTGACCACAGCACTCAGAAGCTGGAATCAGAATTTCTTCTGATACCCATAGCAATTTTCTTCCTATGCCTCCACAATTTTGTAGGCTATTATTTCATTTTTGTGCACTCAACCCATGATAATAAAGGAGGACTGGATTTRGGAGGAATGTCACTGCTTCTTAATTTCTGAAAAATCCAGAATATTTTGCTGAGCATCAGAGAAAATAAATTTTGACTGGCATTTTTCAGTGAGACCCAGTAGATGACTCAAAGGCTATAGCCCATCTGCAAGATATAGGCATTCCCCTGGCTGTTGGTTTTCTGGAAAAAAATTTGAGCAGGTGTTTGGAAAGCAGATTTTACCCTAAAAGCCAAATCTCTTTCTTTGTGAATGCCTTGCAATGAGCTGAAAGTTGCAGGTGTAATGGGAGGGGGCATCACAGGTCTAAAGACACATCTCCTCCTGTGCCTGCACAACCCAGCAGAGTCAAGTACTGCCTCTCCTCTCACGCAGGGGAGGGGAGTCCAAAACTGAGACTCATCCCTCCCTGCTGTTGAGGTTGGACCAGTTTGTAAAACCAGTAGTGAGACGCTTCATTGCAGTTAGTCAGGCTTACTGCACTGAACAAAATCACGTCTCATGGATAATATTGCAGCTCAGGTAACCCAGAGACATTGCGAATGTGAAATATGGGGCCATAATTCAGTACATAATCCTGGTCAGCACACAGTACATAGTAGTCCAATAAATTTTACATACTACACAGTACATAGTCCCTGTGTAAGTATATATATAGAAAGATAGGTCAGGAAGCACAAGGTTTTTGCTGCAAACATGGGACCATTTAATAATCATCTCTTCCAGATAAGCCCTGTAGCTTCCTTAAAAAGCAATGAGCTGGTTTTGGATGCCAGTCCACTAAATGTGGGAGGTACACAATTCATACCCTCACATTTGCAGAATGAATTGCATACATATAGGTTTACTATATTTTCTATGATCAAAGACTCTCAAACCTGTTATGCAGTCAAATACAAACACACTTGGAAAATGAATTTTGAAAGTAAAGATGTCAATGTTTTCATAAAATGTAAATATTTTCATCATTTGAAGTAGGATGAGCCATATTTGACTGAAATTAGGGTAGGGTCTAGCAGAAGGGTTTGTAAGAGCTCAGAAAGACACTTAAGGAGCAGATCTCACCTGTATTCTCAGACACTTTAGTCATTGCAAATGTAGGTAAGATGTGAAATGAAACTAGTTAGGTGAGTTCACAGCAGCTCAGTGTGTCCAAAGAGGAAGCAGACCTTTCTGAATTGTGGCCCAGAAAAGAAAATAAGCGTTTCCTGAATTATCTTCTCCTTTGCAGTTAATAATTTCAAGCTCTTCAGAGACCCTCTGACTTCTTCCTAGATCTTCACATTGCATCCAGTCAAGGAATAAAAGCTATATGTGAATGAACAGACAGCATTAGCCAACACTGTTCACATGCTATCTTTCCTATATATTTAGAATGTTAAATGTCCCCAGTGTCCATAATCAATGTACACATTATCAACTTCACAAATACACCTATATCAAGTAAGTCAAATAAAAAAAATTGTGATTTACTTTCAAAAAGAAGGCTACATTCACATATTGGTGGAACTGTTGTCTGTTGATTAGGCAAATTGGGCTCATGGATGTGGTTAAGTGACTTACACATTCAGGTAGGTGTCAGTCATCTGTTTTCTTTTTGCTGAGGCAAAATATATTATAGTTTGCTGTCAAGGCAAGCTGAACCTTGCAGATTTAAGTAAAAACAATAGATTCTGCTGGTTTTGTAATATAATTGTAATATCTTGAGTGAAACTAGATTGGATCCCTGTATGGATATAAATTTAAAAGTATTCACTAAAACCTGTTTGAAACAAGCTTGCTACACTTTTCCCAAATGTTGCTGTAAGTAGACTTTTTAACAGAGTAAACCTGTATCTCCTGTACTAACATGATTGCTGTATTTCTGCTTTCCAACATTGACTAGCCTCTCATTTAGAAGGGCAAGTATTTTTTGTTTGTTTCTTTGCAGATTAGGAATATAAATATGTTTGGTTTTTTTCCAAATTAAGAACAGAATCAAGATTCATTTTAGTTAGCAGTGATAAGCCAAGGGGAAAAAGACATGGATGCTGCTTTTTTTTTTTTAAACTACAATTTGTATCTTGTGCTTATAGTATGCCTCACGACATTTTCTTGGCCGTCTGCACACTATAATTATCTTTCCCTCCTACAGCACTTTTCCCCTGCTTTTTTCTCTCCTTTCTCCTCCCCTCACCATCCCCACTCCCCTAATATAGAAAATCTATGCTAGAGTTAACATTTCAGGTTATTCATTTGTCATTTTGTATAATAAGATTAGATTTCATAGTCTACACAGGGTAGGCCTACAGGAATAAACTGATAAAGAATGGTTCTACTAGAGGGTACCTATTTTGCTCTCTTCTTTCCTCTCTGATTGCAACAAGGAAACAAATTTCTTGCAGTGACACTATAAAATATATAATTTAGCCCTGTAAGAAAAATGACATGTATTTACTTTGGGAAATACAAATACACTGTAAGGCACATATATTTTCTAAATAATCATAATAATACTTTTTTTTAAGTTTGTCATAAAATTTCAAGTATTCTTAAAATATTCTCAAGAAAAAATAATAATTAAAAAAAAATAGTCCTAGAGGTCTTTAAGGATTTTGTACATATATACCTGCAGGAGATCCTAAGAAATAAATAATGAAGTAAATTAAAATCTGTATTGGTCATATAATCCTGGTGAAGGCAATAGGGTTGCAATAGGTAAAGAGGAACAGAAATTGTCAAAATACAGTGTTGCTAAAATTTTTCTATATGGTGACAAATAGATGCTAAGAAGAGCTAAGAACATTTCGTTTGTGTCTTTTGGAGCAGGCTGTCTGGAAGTTGAATCATGGCTTGGACGGGTGTACTCTTCGCTGGGTAAAAAACTGGCTGGATGACCGAGCCCAGAGAGAGAGTTGTGGTGAATGGAGTTAAATCCAGTTGGCGGGCGGTCATGAGCGGTGTTTCCCAGGGCTCAGTTTTGGGGCCGGTCTTGTTTAACATCTTTATCAATGATCTGGATGAGGGGATCGAGTGCACCCTCAGTAAGTTCGCGGATGACACCARGCTGGGCGGGAGTGTTGATCTGCCTGAGGGTAGGAAGGCTCTGCAGAGGGATCTGGACAGGCTGGATCGATGGGCCGAGGCCAATTGCATGAGGTTCAACAAGACCAAGTGCCGGGTCCTGCACTTGGGTCACAACAAGCCCAGGCAACGCTACAGGCTTGGGGAAGAGTGGCTGGAAAGCTGCCCAGAGGAAAAGGACCTGGGGGTGCTGGTYGACAGSCGGCTGAACATGAGSCWGCAGTGTGCCCAGGTGGCCAAGAAGGCCAATGGCATCCTGGCCTGTGTCAGAAATAGTGTGGCCAGCAGGCAGAGGGAGGTGATCGTGCCCCTGTACTCGGCACTGGTGAGGCCGCACCTCAAATACTGTGTTCAGTTTTGGGCCCCTCACTACAAGAAGGACATTGAGGTGCTGGAGCGTGTCCAGAAAAGGGCGACGAAGCTGGTGAAGTGTCTGGAGAACAGGTCTTATGAGGAGCAGCTGAGGGAACTGGGGTTTGTTTAGCCTGGAGAAGAGGAGACTGAGGGGAGACCTTATCGCTCTCTACAACTACCTGAAAGGAGGCTGTAGAAAGGCGGGTGTTGGTCTCTTCTCCCGAGTAACAAGAGATAGGACGAGAGGAAACAGCCTCAAGTTGCGCCAGGGGAGGTTTAGATTGGATATTAGGAAAAATTTCTTCACCGAAAGGGTTGTCAAGCACTGGAACAGGCTGCCCAGGGAAGTGGTGGAGTCACCATCACCATCACTGGAGGCATTCAAAAAATATGTGGATGTGGCACTTCAGGACATGGTTTAGTGGGCATGGGTGCTGGGTTGACGGTTGGACTCAATCTTAAAAGTCTTTTCCAATCTTAATGATTCCATGATTCTATGATTCTATGAAGTGATGCATCCTATTGCAGTCATCAAGACATCAACTGTTCGTCTTACATGTCTTCACACTGCTATGCTGAGTAGTGCAGCAAAAATAATAAAAGGTTACTGTATCATATTATATATGTTAACTTTTCAGTTTGCATATATATAAAACAAATTTATTTATCCTGTTTTTCTATAGAACCAAAGGTAATGCAACTATTCTGTGTATCTGATAGTCCATCTGCTTCAAATACTTTTTGAATCTGTTATCTAATTGGAAAAATCTGAGAGAACACAGGGTATTAAGCATGATGATTTAGTCTATTTGATACAAAAATTCTTGAATGGTCTTTCAGAGAAAAGCCCTGAACCAGTGCCCTCAAGAAAGCAAGGACATGTTACTTCCAGTGACTTCAGAACACTGACATCAGACTTCCTTCTAATTAGGCAATATGTCTTCTGATGTATGTCTTCTTCTCTGCAACCGACGAGTCTCTTACACTGTCTGCTAATTACAGTAAAATTCCTTTAGCTCTCTGAAAAAATCATATATTGAGACCATTTCAAAGCATGAAGACCTGACATTGTGTATAGACTTACAATCTTAGATTACCTTAATAAATTTATTTTTAATGTTATAAACCTACTGAAAATGTGAGATATGTGTACCTAAAATGAAGATTTAGTGTTTGTCTACATAAGTTCATTGTTATAAGTATTCTAGTTATGTTATTGTTATTTTTCCCCTAAAGAAAACAAATGTTTTTAATCTGGACTGAAGTTCCATTGAGGTGCTAGAAATCCATTATGATGCTAACGCATGGAAATATTTTTGAGTGACAATGAAAGTATAATGAACATTGTCAAAATATCATTTCCCAGGTTGTGTGAACTACAAAATGTAAGTACTAACTATAATGTTGTATGAGATTTACATGTACTTCACATAATTTAAAGCAAAAGAATTGATGAAGATGAATACCCTTGTCAAAGATGTCAGAGCATAAGTGACTGTGGACAACTTGATCATATTCCTTGGTACTATTTCACTTTACTGTTCCATTAGAAAAAAAATATACAACCTTAAAGTAGCTTAAAACTTCCAGATTTGTTGGAGAAAGACCAAATTTCTATCTATACTGTTCTCCCTCTAAAAATACGTGAGGGGGGAAGGAAAGAAACAAATCAATAACATTTTATGTTATTTTTTAATTATTTTCCTGATTGTTTCTTTTTTCAAACTTGAGTATGTGAAAAATCAAAAGGAATGTAGTGGACAAGTCTGTCCATTTTCCCCATCTTCTGTGTAAAAATTAAAAAACAAAAAAAGGTATTTATAGAAAACAAGAGATCATGTTATTGCTTTTTTTCCACAAAAATTTCTCCTGAGAAATTTCCCTATTTCTGAACAGTCATATTTTGTCTTGGTGGGTATAACCACAAAAAAATGGTGAAATATGCACCTGAGTCCAAATATTTTCATTCTGAATATTTATGCTAACTCCAGTGGAATCATAATCAACATACATTTCTTTCAGTTCTAATCGTAAGGCGTTACTATCAGACTGTCCTGTAAATGTAAACCTCTTTTACAAATATTTTTAAACTAAGAAAAGTATAATCTGTGTACAGTTCACTAAAAATATAGGAAAGTATAATTACATTTTTAAAAATATTAGATTTTCAGTCCAATGGCTATCTTTAATAAGTGTGAGAAAAGGGCTTTCTTATCTCACTGTGCGTGTTGCAACTTAATGGTGTGTTTTGGAAGACTGATCTCCAACATCCTTTTCTTACCTGTGAAGGACACTATCTGATATACCGGTCCAACACATTCATGACATCATTCATGACATTTGACCTCAGTAGAATAGAACAGCAACAGGTATTTTAGTGGTTAAAAAGAAAAGTTTTGGGTGATCTAATAAAAAAGTACTGAAAGAACAGGAAAAATTTCTTGTTTTCTTTAACTAATATGTCAGCTGGTACCTAAAGATAGTATGTTCAGCATTTCACCAAGGTGGCATGTCCTCAGAGGTAGGAATGCAGGACAAAACTTTGTTACATGTCATTCTCTTAAGAAAATATATTTCTCCCTACCCTCCAGCTTCACCTCTCTGCATTCAGATTTCAACTTTAGCCATCTCTTTTGGAACCACTGGTACCATATCCTTCAACTGAGAAAGAGCACGTATACTCYAAGAAGTGTAGATAGAGCTTTGGGTTTGTGTGTTGTGGGTGTTATAATCTACATTTCTGTAATTCTTAAGGACTGCATATCAGCACTAAAAAGAGACTGAACAGAATTATGCCTTGTAGAGTTCAGATACCAGGGCACCTATAAATAATTCATAACTGGGATCTTGTCTTGTAATAACAATAGAATCCACTTATTATCCTGAACGTTTAAATTTTATTCACAAATGCAACCAAATCACAGAGCATTCTTGTTGGCATCAGTGACAGTAGACGTATGCTTTCACGATTGAAGGCTGTTGGTTCAGATGGACGTAAGCAAATATTTTACAGCAGTTGCACTTTTACTTAGTTGATCACCTTACCAGCATTCAGCAATATTCTTCTTACCTCATGAAGGAAGATGAGAAGAGCCAGTTGCATGTCTTTTGCACAAATAGCTCCCAGACATAATCTTGATGACAGTAGTATGCTTAGAAATATCTTTTCATAAGTGCTAAAAATAGAGGCACATTTATCACATTGGGATACCCAACACCTAGAGCAAGGACATGTTTTTAACAGTGGTCTTAAAGGGGCTAGCAGTTGTTAAATTTTGCTATACATTGCAAGTTTKGATGCAGGGCCAGAAACAATGCAAAACCTATGGATCCATTGAAAACAATAAATTGGCACTAACAGAAGAAACACATTGATTGCTATTCTGCTGTCTGTGCCATTGGAAGACGTTTGTTAATCATTGGTATTATCCTTTGTGCTCCGCTTCTTGCCTTGCTGCTGTGGAGGGTTTTTTTGTCTGTTTTTCCGAGACAACTTGAACACCTCATTTCCAGATTCCTTAGTTGGCTTCTGGTGCTATTCTTCTACCACTTGGTGTTTGAAACACCACCTTTACATTTAGATGTGTAAAAGCCAATGCTCTGGTAAGCAGAACTTGCAAGACTTGTCTATACTGTGTCTTGAGAGTCAGCTCAAGAGCAGAGAGTAGTAGATTTGTCCTCCATGCAAGCAACATACTCGGGAGTGCAGTCCAAGCACAACTGAGGTGTTCTCTGTTGCAAAGGGAATACCGTCTGTCTGAGCGTACCCACCAGCTCAATCACTGCCAGGCAGTTAGGATGCTGCTACATACATTGAGCCAGATTATTCACGAGCTTACTGGAAGCATTTTGAAGACTTAATTGTAGATCTTTTAGCAATGCCTATGAGTTCAAGTCTTGCACTGAGATTCCATCATGCTAGTAATTGATGTGATTAGAAAACAAAGGAAGGTCTCTGTCCTGAGGTGAGTTCCTCTAATAATAAAATTAAACTAATTTTGTGGTTCCTGCCTGGAATTCACAAAGCTTTCACTTCCTTGCAACTTAACATTTAAAATTTGAGCAAGATTGATTCCTACCAGACTGGTCACGTCTAAGTTTAAAATTTGTTAAGAATTTAATTGTTGTTTCTTTTATGTCTCTCTAACCAAATAAGCAGACACTGTGCTTGTATTTCTTTCATTAAATACTTCTGTTATATTACTTTTATTCATTTGCTATGTTCTGTAATGACAAAAGATTCTTTTTGAATGAAATACCTTGCATTTCTGGGACTGATATTTTGATCTTTTGATTCCCAACTCATGCCTGGGATCAACAGTGTGCAAGGTATCTGTGAGATCCCCCAGTGGTGAATAAGTCCTGGGACACACCATATTCTCAGCCACTGACAATGTGCAAACAGTGCCTAGATACATTTAGAGCAAGGCCCTTGCAAGATAAAATGTTTGCCTTGATTAGAGAGGACTCCAACATGGTTAGCAGGTCCCCCTTCTCCAGCTGTTTTCTGTTAGAGGGGCAGCAGGTATCACAGGGTTTTCAATACCAAAAATATTTGTCACTTTCCTTTCTGTGAGAATAGCTTTCATTCTAACAAAAAGAAGCATTTCTAGCCTTCATGGTCATAGGAAAAGCTTGAAAAGCTGCATTCAAAAGGAATGAAATTTTGAGGACAAATAATAAAGAACCCAACAGCTATTTTTAAAAGATTCCTATCTAATTTGATGTGGTTAGGCTTCTTTCATAACTAATGAATGCATGCAACTAATTCTATCAATAACATGACTAAAGGAAAATTAAAGGCAGATAAGATCTTGTCTTGCCTATGCTCTAGACAAACCAAAAAGCCAGCTGTGTTTAATACAGTCTTGCGCTAGGGAATAAGAAACATTGCATAAGCTTGGACATACTATATATTGTGCCTGGCTATAGGCTTGGCATTGTAGTAACGTGGTTCCATCAGTTTTAGACCATGAAAGGCAGTTTGAAAGCTATCAATAGTGTCCAACCATGCTGTCTGTTGCATGAAGGAACCTAGGAAAGGGAAGGTTTTGAAAATATGTGGATCACAAAAGGGATGAGTTTGTATCTGTCCCCTGTACACTGTATAGATATATTCTAGATTCTAAACTAACTCTATTTTCTTTTTTTTTTTTTTTTCCCCTCCTATTTTAGATAGAGCTGATTGTATTAGATGAAAACTATTGCAACTTGTCATTTCACTTCTTTCATCTTTAGTTTTGCACACAGGCACCCACACATTGCTTACGTTTAATGTTTATTTAAAATTTCAGTAAATCTACTCAATACCAAGTAATAGTGTTTATAAAAGATCTTAGGTTTTAACAACAGAATTCTTGTTATTATAAAAATATAAAATTAAAACCAACAACATTCTAAAATAAAATCATAACGGCAGGATGATAGTAAATGTACTACAAATAAGATATTCAAATGCCTGAGGATATTTTTATTAATATTCTGAAGAATACTTTTGCTTTTAGGAATTTCATGTTGTCAATTAGGCTGGAGTTCAGTTTATTCTCTTTTCTTTCCATTTTGATAAATGTGAACTTAGCCGTAA
This sequence comes from Oceanodroma leucorhoa, assembly GCA_030449065.1. Taxonomy (NCBI): domain Eukaryota; kingdom Metazoa; phylum Chordata; class Aves; order Procellariiformes; genus Oceanodroma; species Oceanodroma leucorhoa. Next base: position 26,253,179 of record JASVER010000001.1, on the reverse strand, counting down.
ATAAGCCTTTGCTTCAATACTTTTTTTGCATTTCTGGAAAAAATATTTCTGGGGAAGATAACATGTTCAGTAGTATGTATTCCTAACAACTGGGCTCATGGTCATAGCTACTAGTCTGAGACCAAGCATATATATCTAAGGGATCATGAAACAGAGCACTGTGACTTTGGTAATTCTATAAACAAGGAAATAAACCAAGTGATTATGACTTATATGGAAAAATTACAGTCATTAGAGAAAAAAAAAAAGTTGTTAAAGTATGAGTCATCTGACCTATTTTAGACATTTCCTTTAGGATGACATGAACTTGCTCTATAAGTGTCTGTCTCTTTCCACTGGCAATAACAAAGCCTGAGATGATTAACTTGGATAGAAACCTTTGCATTGAGAAATTTGCCATATAAAATAAGGATACATTTAATCCTGTTGTAGAAATCTGGCTTCTGAGACTCTGGGCCTTACTGCCTCTGCACCTCACTGTGATGTTAGTGTAAGTGTTGCTAAGAAAGATAGGGGGGTCCTTTAGTAAAGACATGTACAGAAATATTAAGTGTAAATTACCCTGATTTTTTAATACTTTTTGCTTTAAAATATTATTTTAAAATGATCTATATGTCCACGTGAGATTTTCAAATATGTACTGAAATATCTTTCAATATATACTTTTTAATAAATATATACTGAAACTATACAAAAATACAGTTCCTGAGTTAGCAACTATACACTTAATTTAATAACAGAAATCAGTTATGTGCTTTATCTTCTTGATGAAATGTGGAAGACAATGAGAGATATTTTGATCTTTTCTTATGCTTGTCAGTTCACAAGATTTCTTTTGTTATGATAATTGAGTTGATGCATAATTGTCTGATATGTATAATTTATATTATTTTGTTTTTACTAATTGGTTCCTGATTCTTTCTCATTCTACTTTTGTAATCGTCCTGGTTTCAGCTGGGCTAGAGTTAATTTTCTTCCTAGTAGCTGGTGTGTTTTGGATTTAGTATGAGAAGAACGTTGATAACACACTGATGTTTTAGTTGTTGCTAAGTAGTGCCTACATTAAGTCAAGGACTTTTCAGCTTCCCATGCTCTGCCAGGTGCATGGACAAGAAGCTGGGAGGGGGCACAGCCAAGACAGCTGATCCAAACTGGCCAATGGGGCATTCCATACCATATGATGTCATGCTCAGTATATAAACTAGGGGCAGTTGGTCAGCGATTGCTGCTCGGGCAGTCGCTAGGCATCGGTTGGCAGGTGGTGAGTGGTTGCATCACTTGTTTTTTTCCCTGGGTTTGTTCCTCTCTCTCTCTCTCTCTCTCTCTCTGTTTTCCTTTTCATTACAATATTTTTAAAAAATATTATTATTTTTATTAATATTTTATTATTTATATAATATAATAATTATAATATATTTATTAATATTATTATTATTATATCAACCCACAAGTTTTCTTACTTTTGCTCTTCAGATTCTCTCCTCCATCCCACGGGGAGTGAGTGAGCGGCTGTGTGGTGCTTGGTTGCCGACTGGGGTTAAACTATGACAGTAATTTAAATAGTTACTAAGTTATGTAATAGTTACCTAAGCCAGTGCTTGCAAATTACTCTGGAAACTGAGCTCATTGTTTGGCAATTGATTACTTGTTTTTATCTGTTTCTATATTTCAGCTTCTTCTTTCTATTCTATCCAGCTATGACTTCCTATTGCTTCTTCCATATGTTCTCCTCAGAGGATGATTTTATTTATTATGAGATATTTATTAATTTTTTGCATAGTCATAAATACTCAGCACTCACCTACCACGAACAACAGTTTCTCTCATCTTTATGTTGTTTGCTTCTTCATATAGATTTAGTGACCATATTTCTGCTTTTTTTACCCTCCTATCGATACATATAAACATTTCAAGGCTGAAAGTACTTGTGGAACTCCAAATATATATTCTCTAATGTATAACCACATTAGAGAAACAGTATCTGAACATCTCCTCTTCATATTGCTGAATATTTGAAGTTAAATGGAAATTACAGTGTTAATTATACACCCTTAATTTTTGATCATATCAGATGTTATTAACCAAATGGCTGACACGAATTTTGCCTGCTTATTAGCCAAACAGTATTCAGTTTTTCCAAGAGACTTTAGCAATGTTCATGGCAGGAGAGTAACTTCCAACTGCTAAGGACAAGGATTTGGCTTCTGATGATCTCACAGAGGTGTCTTCTCAAAAAGTTTTACTTGCAAATTATTTGTGTTGATGGGGTGCCTATTCCCCAGCCAGGAGCAGGGCTCTCCTGTGCTGCATACACAACATGAAAGGTCTCTAACCCAAGAGCTTACAATACAGACTGTGGCACAGCTGACACATTCTCTCAGGAGTTGAGAAAAGGGAGGGGATGATCATAATGAGAATACAAGATCATAGTCACTCAGGTCAAGGTGCTTTCATGGGCTTCCTTTTTCTTCTTAATAATACGCCCTGAAGGAAGAAAGTGAAGAACTGTTCATTTTAAACTGATGGTTCCTAAATTCTGATTCATGGAACACCGCAGGTGCCTTATGTTCATTATATTTGCCATGCTTTCAATAATCTCTCTTATTTTAAGAGTGCATGGTCATTTGCATACTTGTCGTTCTTGAAAAAGAATAAAGTCCAGTTGCCTCTGATGTTCTTTCCTTTCTTTTTTTTTTTTTTTTTTTTCCTGTGGTTGGACCTGGCACAGAATCCTTTGGTTTGGGTGCTGAGAAATGTATTTTTTTCTTGAACTCTCTCCAATCTTCATCTGTTGGTATGACAGAAAGTTGTTATTCTTAATAAAAAGGAACCGTTATAAGAACATTAAATTTTAAGGACCTTAAATTGGAACAAAGAAAATTTTATGTTGAGGGAAATTACCAAAATATCTAGTCTTACCACAGGTAATGACAACAGCAAACTGGTAAGAAAACCTTCTAGTCCAATATTTAAACTGACCTGTAATTTCCAGAGGTTAGGATGAGACTTGAGCAACTTCTTATATCTGTTGTCTAGATATGTTCTAKGGGCCACTATCAGTAACTGGATGTTGGGCTGAAATGCACTCTTGATTCTGCAGTTCTTATGATAATTTGTAGAAAAGTAGAGTCATCTTTAAAATTATGCTAGTAAATGAGATTGAGAACTGTGACTTTGTTATGGAATGAGCAGAAATTGTAATGTTTTTTGAAGAATACTGCAGTAGAAAAGTCCAACTATAATGGCTTGTCTGTTTGTTTGGTTTCTTATTCAACACAAAACATAATATTCTTTTCTAAATGAACACGCTCAGATAACAGAGGAAATAAGGAACTCCATACTAACCTACCCAGACTGTGAAACAGCTGAGGCAGGAAACATCTCTTTTCAACATCAGTGCTTAAACAGTCTTTATCTTGGTTTGTTGTTTTTTTTTTTTTTCTTTTTTTTTTTTTCTCACTTTTGACCTTCTAATTCTCTCCTTCATCCCACTGGTGAAAAAGTGAGTGAGCAACTGGGTGGGGGCTTACCTGCCAGCCAGATAAACCAACTGGCCAAAAGATAACCTCTGTTCATATGAACAGATGAAGTGGGTTTATATTGGGTCACCCCTTTGTGATGCAGGACTATGGTGGTTTTGATCCATGTAAGGAGTCTTAAGGCTGTTAAACATGTCTTCACACTATGGGAAAGGCCTATGATTTCGTGTTCTGTAAGGATAAGGTGTCTCTGCGAGCTGAATTCACATTTCCTCTGTACCGAGAAACTGTCCTGACTCCTAAGCACTGGAGTGAAAGTGAGCCACCACATCCTGTGACTCCAAATACAGGACACTGGCTAGGATGCTGGCAGAGGATGTCCAGGCTGCTGCCATTCCACTACACTCTGTACCTGGAATTAGCTGAATTAAATCTATTGGAGATATGTCTTCACATGCAGCAGTTACACTTCTGGGAACATGTAACTATGTTGTTAAGTACACACAACATCTTCCTACTGTCAGTGTTTGCACTGAAATCAAGAAGTCAATCAGATCAGTAAAGTTAATCAGATATGCAAATGTCATAGAATCATAGAATCACAGAATCATTAAGGTTGGAAAAGACCTCTAAGATCATCAAGTCCAACCGTCAAACCAACACCACCATGCCCAATAAACCATGACTCGAAGTGCCACATCCAGGGTCTATCCAGAGGCTTGCCTGGGGTGAGTCAGGAAACCCCACGCATTACGACCGCCACTCGTAAGAAAAAAAGGAGGGTAATCGTTGTGGGCGATTCCCTTCTGAGGGGAACGGAGGGCCCCATCTGCCGACCGGACCCATCCCACAGGGAGGTCTGCTGCCTCCCAGGGGCCCGGGTTAGGGACATGACCAAGAAACTCCCCCATCTGGTAAGCCCTTCTGACTACTACCCGCTGGTGGTCATGCAGGTAGGCAGCGACGAAATTGCGGAGAGAAG
>JASVER010000001.1:26142166-26245143 GCA_030449065.1 Oceanodroma leucorhoa | reverse complement strand
AGTGAGGGGCCCAAAACTGAACACAGTATTCGAGGTGTGGCCTCACCAGTGCCGAGTACAGGGGCACGATCACCTCCCTCTGCCTGCTGGCCACACTATTTCTGACACAGGCCAGGATGCCGTTGGCCTTCTTGGCCACCTGGGCACACTGCAGGCTCATGTTCAGCCGGCTGTCGACCAGCACCCCCAGGTCCTTTTCCTCTGGGCAGCTTTCCACCCACTCTTCCCCAAGCCTGTAGCGTTGCCTGGACTTGTTGTGACTGAAGTGCAGGACCCGGCACTTGGCCTTGTTGAACCTCATACAATTGGCCTCGGCCTATCGATCCAGCCTGTCCAGATCCCTCTGCAAAGGCTACCTTGTCTGAAGGAGAAGGGTCTTTCTGAAGAATATATGTAATTTCATCTCCTGTTAATACTCTGATAGATTATCCTGAGGACCTATAGGCACAAAATACTGTAACACAGGTTGCCTTCTGACCCTCCAGATCTATAAATGACTAAATAGATACGTCTTGGTACTTTGCTAATGGGAGATGATAAAAAACAACGGCAGTTTTCTTCATACTGCATATGGTATTAGAGAGTACTACGTATTTAGAAAAGAAGTCATGGCTTCTACAAATTAGATAATTATGCACTCTTGGCTGCCCTGATTTCTTTTGATATTTCTTGGAAATTCAAGTCTTATTTTATCTGTGATTGTTGCAGGACACATTAATGTAAACAACTTTGTGTTATTTATGAACTTTCAAATGCAACAGGTTTATTTTCTGTGATGCTGATACTAAGAAACCCAGTTATTACTTCTAACGAGTGCCAATAAACATAAATTTAGAAATTATTCTTTCAGAAAACTAAAAAAAGAATAATTAGGATTTGATTCCGTGATGTTCTGAAGTCAATAACTCTAACAATGAAAGGAGAATTTAGATTGATATTTGCACAAAAAGTAATGTGTTTGGCTATGTCATTCATCCTTTCTCAGCCACCTTTGTTCTTATACTTAGAAATTACCTTTCAGCTTTCCAATCAGAAAACTCTACATAGAAAAATTTGCCAGTAATTCCATTTTTGTTAAGGAGAACAAGTACTGCGAAGGCCATAAATGTGGCCTTTGGGGTACCAGCAACTTTATTCCTACGGTGATTTGTAATATTAGCTCACTTCACAGTCCAGAAGGAAAATAGAAATATCGACAGCTGACAAAACCTGTTTCAGCCAGCACTGAATTCATTGACTCATAAAAAAGGAAAATAATAATCCTAAGTAAGTGCACTACTTTAACTGAAAGCTAACATGCAAATGAATGTGTCTGGCGTCCTTTAAAAAACATTGAAAAGGGAAGAGAGTCCATGAAGGTGATTCTTACAGAGAAATTCTATGAAATATAATGGAATTTGATAAACTTCTGTAGACTTCTAAAAGACTTAGAGAAAAAAAAGAAAGTGAGAGATTCTTGTCATCCTATTATGTAGAATGGTTAAAAAAATACTATGACAAGCAACTCATTTCCTAAACAATTTTTTTTGCTTATGAGAGCTTTGGAATCCATATTTTTTTATTAATTTTGTATGTATTCAATTTCTTGGACAAAACTGAGCTCATACTGTACCCACCGAGTAGCTGGAGAGACGTTGTGGTGATGCCATGGTGCTCTGAGGGCTGGGGGCTCCACAGCACTGCGGGGTTTCCCTGGGGCCCTGCCACCGGCGCTGTCAGGGGCTCCCCAGGTCAGTCAGGGGACCTGGGCCTGGCAGCCCATGCCCATCCCACTCCCGACCCAGAATTGTCTCCCCAGGGCAGACGATTTTCAGTTTTAAGAAAAAGAAAGTGGGAGTGTTGGGAGCAGGAGGGATTCAGGGAAAGTATTAGGGAGCATTGTTATCTATGCTGATATGGACTACACTTCAGCTCAGGATTTTTACCATGACTATAGAGTTTCAGTTTCCATGGATTCAACAAAACTTTGGTTCATACCCACATTGATGTAATTCACTGTCATTCAGCATGCAATGTGTCCCTCTTTTAAAAAATTGCACAGCTGTGACTCCCCTGAAAGGGTAATTGATAAAATGTAGAACAGTGGAAACTATCTGATTTTGCAAAGGAAGTTAGAATCATCTTCTATATATGTTGAAATATATACATATAATGTAAACTTATAAATATACGTTTCTTTAAAAGACAACATTAATAAATTTCTGTTACTACAATTGTATGTGAAGCTCACAACTCTCTTGTGTTTAGATACACCACTGGCATCTTTTAACCCAAGAAGAGAAATTTGTACACGTATTAAACTAGTTTGCAGAAGGGACAAGAGCTTTAAGTGGTCAAAAAACCTGGACCACAGTTAAGGCCACATTGAGTTTTCATTCTACTAGCAGTATGGAATGTACATGATAAACCCTCTCAAACTACATGTCAGTATGCATGTATAACGTTGCATGTTTATTTGTAGGATCAGAACCTTGCATTGTAGCATTCATAAATATATCCACACAAAAAGTGGTTTTCTAGAAACTAATAATCACAGAAATAGGTGGAGGTGCATAGATGAGCAACAAAAAAGCTTCTATATCAGTTAGTAATGATTAATAACAGACCTCTGAAATCCTAGGAAAATAATAATTTTCAGATTTCTTATTGCTGACATGGATGACATCCCRCAGGTTGCATAGCTTGGCATGGTGGTGCTTATGAAGTTCGGTTACCCTAGGAACACCAGTAAAGCACCTGTAGGATTTAAAATAAACATCCCACCAATCTTTTTTTTTCCTGAAGTAATAATGCCTTCTTAGTCATTTGATAGAATTATTAATATGAAGTAATATTTAAATTAACCAATACATTAATCTCTCTAAACCAATTAAGCTATTCTGCAATAAAGCAAATAATTAGGTCAAGAACACACAGTTTATTTATTCTTGAAATTAAAATCTGACACTATAACGAAATGAGCAAGTGTTATTAAAAACTTTCAGCTGTGAGCAAATCAGTGTTTAACTGGCTGTAGAGCAGCAGTGCAATCCACATTGCAATCTGTTACTGAACATGGTGCTATTAAAAAAAAGTCAGTTAAACATGAAATGCTACAGAGAACTGTAATTATGGAAGTTAAATCAGAGTCATGCTATTCTAAAGAGTAATCTTTTACAAGGATATAATTCTAAGGGACTGCATATTGCACAGCAAATATCTGTGATCTGCAAAAGGCTGCAAAATAAACATTTAAATAAATGGTTAAGTGAGCAGTTGCACATTTGAACATTTGAACATTTTTTCCCTCTGGATTTGTGTTTCAGGGATGAACTCTGTGTGGCTTGTTTGACATATAATCAGGGCAAAATTCCTGAAGCAGACTTTTCCACAGTGTGGGACTTTCCTTTTTCCCTTGTCTGTTCACACAAACCTAATACAAAATTAATGCCTTTCTTCCTCTTATTTTTCTGTGGTTTGGTTGTAATTAGCCAGCACATTTTAAAAATATTAGAGGGAGCTAGCAGGTAAAAAAGCAAACAGYATAAATGAAAAGAACATATGATCACTTAAAACTTATTTTCATTTGATCTTTGGATCTATCTCCACATATAAAACACAGGTTCTGTTTATTTGAAAGTGAAATATATTGAATGACCTTTTTTTTAAAGAAAACCCAATAAACTCAAACCAGCAGATTTTGTTTTATTCTCTAACTTACAATGGATATTTTGTCAAATCATTCATTGTTTTTATACTTCAGCAGACAGAGAGGGCACAGTGATCTGAAAAATTTTCTTCATACATGCTGCAGAGATGACATTGATAACACATTATTTCTGCTTATTAGCAGTGCTAGTTAGTTATTGGTGCTAAGAGAACAGAGACATGGAACAAAGTCATCTTTATTTTCATAGGATCCATAATGTATACTTTTTTTCCTGAATGAGCAGACTGATCATTTCAATGTGGAAAATGTAGAGACAACTCAAGTTAGTTTTAAACTAGCTGGCCTATGTACCAAGAGCAGTATGGACATGACCGCACGGAACTTGGTGTGGACAAGTTACTCGAGCACTGGTCAGGATCCCAAGGATGGTTTTTCAGCTTGTGTTGAGTTCTTTGGTGTCTCAGCTACTTTACTATCATCACCTATACTAGATTAGTGAAAGGTAGTTTGCATTTTGATAACAAAAGGTATAATCATGCTTTGACTACAAGGTAGATTTACCCTCCACAATACTGTCCAGTGTACTGTGTACAGCTGCAGTGACCAAGCTGTACACAATACAGTGGACAGTATTTTGACCTTGACCAAACAAGGTGGATTACTTTTAAAGCTTAGGTTTCCTCCCTTCTTTTTCTTTTTTCCTCCTTTAAAATGGCTCAACACACAGTGAAGCTACCATCACATGATAGGAACTTCTGCAGTTTGGTTATGTGGCAGACCTGTAGTGAAATGACCTTAGGAGAGAGGTACCATAATCCAGGAAAGTGCTGCTCACCTCCTGATGAAAAACTGGGCAGTGCTTATATATATGTCAGAACATCAACATGTTCTCTGTCAAGGTTAACCACAAATTCAGTCTAATGTCTTGGGTTACCATAATAAAAGAATAGATTAGAAAACTTGAAACATGGTTGGACCCTCTGTTAAACTCCGTTTAATTCTGTTAAAAGGTTTGGGACCCTCTCTATTAAACTTTTTTTAACAGGCGTTATCTTGTCAAAGCTGCCAGAACCCAGATGACCCAGTGGAAATATGTAGCTAGACCTTGTTGAATAAACATGGGTAGTTGAACAGCAATGTTTCTTTGTGCCTTTTTATATAAAAGCATAAGATGCCAAAACAGCCCACCTGCTTTTCAAAGAGCCATTGGAGCTTTTGTAACCTCTGGAAATGTTTCTATGTGTCATTCTTCTAAACCTGGGCACTGCCAATACAAGAGTGATTGAATCAGACACAACTGGTGCTTCTGATGGATTTTATGAAACAGCATGCTTGGGATTTCCAACTGCCTGTAGCAGAAGCACATAGCTCTGCCTAGTGTTCATTGAGAGCGGCCTTAAGTGAGTAGCACAGGTTGGCAAATTAAAATTGGACCTGATGGTCACATGCTGAGGGGAGGAGTCTCTACAGACCCAAATACATCATCTGCAGGAAGAGGAAGGGGATCTGAAATTTTAAGTGTCTCTCCCAGTGAGAAAACTTGCTGGGATAACATCAGTTTTGTCATTACTGTATTTTAACTTCTAAAGTAATTTAGAGCTTTCAAAAATACATGTAGGAAATGGCTTTTTATTTTTTAATATTCAGGCTTGTCTAGAAATGTATATTAGATGTGCAAATTTTTAATTGCAAATTGAGCACTTGATAGAGGTCTATGTGAAATATGTCAACTTAGATAGAGGTACAGAAATACCTACTTGGCAAAAATACAGCTATGTGTAGTCCCAGGTTGTGCTCCATTTCGCATGCCACTTTGAGTCATTGCTCAGCTTGCTGTACAGAAAATGCGAATGATAGAAGCACTGAACTGTCATAGGGAATAAAAACAAGAGATATAGTTTTGAAGATTTCATTTTCAGTCAGTTCAATTAAACATTATTTAGAAAAAATGAACTTGCACAAGAATAGCGATAATAGCTAATAGGCTGCTAGACTGCTGATAGAATCCAAGTTTTACGACTTTTAGCAACACACAAAATGTAGCTATATTGCACAGTTCTGTCAGGTCACTTCTCATTCTTTTCAGTTTTATTAGAGTGCTGAATACCTTAATCTGACAGTAGGAATAATGCAGCAGTCTTCTTTGGTGATGGTGCCTAGGTATTTGTTTTTTGTGACTAGGATCTAATCTCCCATAAATTCTGGTAATACGCTTTTAAATAAAAATAATGAAGTGGCATTACCTCAATAGTATCTGAAACATAGAGGGCAAAAATATTATACAGGAGTTATATGCTACATTAAGTTTCTCAATCATAAAGTGATTTCAACAGCAACAGAAACACAAGTGGCATTTCGTGTCTTGTTCTTGTCTGTTAAAGACAAAGAAATAAATTAATTTGTAGAGAGAAGTCAGCCTGGGATATGATTTCCACCTTGTTTTCTCAGAAAAGCTTTCTTTCTTGTACCTGCAAATTTGTGCGTGTGACTTCTACCCAAAGAGCATAATTTAAGAAAATCTGAAGTGGATAATGTATATATTTTTGAATTATTAGCTTGCCCCAAAATGTACATAAGAAGTCTATAGCAAAGCATGTCTTCTCATAACTGTCTTTCTTTCTATATTAATTTTTACAGTAATAAAAACGCTTGCTGTTTTTCTAAATTATTTTTTCTGCTCACCATTTTGTCTTCTCTCTTCACATTGGATTCCCTCAACCACTTCCTTTAATATTATCACCAGAGGAAGAAAGATAGGAGAAGATAAAGGTTACAAGGGAAGTCTGCACCCTCTCTTGCAGAAGGAAAAATTTTGCAGGGAATCAGCAGATTCTTCTGAAATATCAGATGCTTACTATCTGATGCTGAATTATTCTCACAATATAATTACTTCATTCTTTGAGGCACTTAAATATGGAAGGATTGGAGTGTAGTCTCCAGCTGATTATTTTAATTTCCTGGGTCACAGGAAGACCAACTGCTTTGCTTCAGATGTTAACAGGATGAAGGGAGAACCTGAATGCTCATTTCCCAAATCCCAGACTAATTCCCCAAAAGCTGAAATTTTCCATCTTCACATGGAAGACCATAGCATAAGTAGATTGCATCAATAGGCCAAAAAGGACTGAAATACTCTTTGAGGGTACTGCGAGGTAAAATCTGTTAGGGGTTGACATGTAGGCTCCGAGACATGCAGGAGCACTCTCCTGGGAATCTAGCTTATGAACTGGACAAGAATTTGGTGCAACTTAGAAGCTGTGTAATGGCAAGTAAAAATAAAACAAACAATCAATCAAATAAATAAAATAAAATATAAAAATTTGAGACGTGGGGATACAAAGCCAAAATGGACCTTTGTACTGTGTTAGCAGATGCCTCTTTCTCTGCTATCTGCACACAGAAACCAGAAATTTCTGCTATTCATATCACTTATTTCCAAGTTAGTTTTGTAGGTACATTGTTATATGAGCCTAAGTCCCATCAGATGTTAGTTGCTATGCAAATAAAAGGCAATGATTCTATATTTTCATTTTTGTAATATTTTTGGAATTACTTCAGAAGGATAATGTATGATTTCATGATCATTTCACACAGCTGTCTAAATCTATTAAAACAGCTTCAGAATTCAATATATGTTGCTGCAGGATTCAAATTCTCTCTTGCACAAACTGTGTGAGTCTTGTTACTTTATGTAAACTGTATCAGATAATATATAAATGGCTAAACAGACAAAAATTTTAGATTTTTATTACTCATTAAGTAGTTCTTTTTATATATTTTAAATGAAGTTGACTGCCTAATTTGATAAAATGAAAATTCAGCTTTTAAAGGTCACCGTTGTGGTTTAACCCAGCGTATAATGATAATAATAATGGTAGAGTACACACAATGAGTGATGCAGGATGCAATTGCTCACCATCCACCGACCAATACCCAAGCAGYGATGGCTACTTCCTGGACCTCGCCTCTTATTTATATACTGAGCATGACGTCATATGGTATAGAATACCCCATTGGCCAGCTGGGTTAGCTGTCCTGGCTATGCTCCCTCCCAGCTTCTTGTGCACGTGGCAGAGCATGGGAAGCTGAAAAGTCCTTGACTACTGTAAACACTACTTGGCAACAACTAAAACATCAGTGCGTTATCAACATTATTCTCATACTAAATCCAACACACAGCACTAGGAAGAAAATTAACTCTATTACAGTTGAAACCAGGACAGTCACTCAATCTCAGCAATGTTAAAAAATTTCACAATTACTTTTCTGGAATATAACACCTTTGATGTGCACAGACCTTTCTGAAGTCTTAAGCTACACTCACCTCTGCCAGTCTTTAGAAAAAAGTTTTTGACTTACTAACTTTTGATAGATGTGATTACCATAAATATCTCTTACTCTGTTCTTTTTAATTTTCAACAACTGACATTGCAAACAATTCCTATGTGCTTGCTTCTTGTCATTCTATCCCTTACACTCTAATTAACCCTCAGATATATACAGATTGATATTTTGATTCACATGGTGGCTAAATTTGTTTATTAATTAATTTTCAGCTGTTCAGTTACTCAGAATATCTTTCAGTTTTTCAGTCAAGTTTGGAACCAAACCATTGTGTAGAGATGTTTGTTTTTCATAGCATTCCAGTCTAACAGAAGACTTTTATTGTTTTGGAAACTCACTTAAAACAATATAAACACTACAGACAATCTGGACATCATTCGGCTATTTGCTTCKTAAAAATATCTGTTGCTTCACTCAAAATCAGTGAGTGAAATACAGTCATATCATTTTAGCTGCCTTCTCTGAATATTTATCCAGAATTGGCTTGCTGCTATGCCACAAGTAAGTGAACAATCTCAGAAACTGTTCTTACTTTACATGAGGCAGATGGCAGTAGTACCAAATCCCAGAAGACTTCCAACTGCTGTCATGACTGTAATCACCTCTGAGCCAAACAAATATTTAAGAAGAGTTTGAGAGATATGCTCGTTTAGTACGGTGTGAAGAAGAAGAGAGTGAGAAAGTAAGTTATAGAAAACTCAAACTTTTTGAATCCCTGGCCAGTATGTTAACACAGCCTTGATTGAAAGAGTTAACTATTTCCAATGAGGTATGCAGGGCACTAATCCAATTAGATAAGATAAAGTAAAGAAACCAATTGCTATTCCCTTCCAGATGGGAAAAGACCAAATACTGGTTTTGTTACTCAGAAAATGGCTTTGCAGCATTCCAATTCTAAAGTGTCAAAGCTGCCACTGAGTGAAATGCTGCTATTAGTAGCAAGATCTTAGTTTTGTTTGCTACCATATTTTCATGTCTATAACAGTTTTCATTAGGCTTTCCTCAGTTTTGCTCTGCGTTTAATGAACTGGGGTGGATATTAGAGTGCCTAACACTAGAGTACTTAGAAGTTTGTACTCTCTCTTATATTCAGTGAAATAAACCTCTCTAGGAAGAGATTCACAGCACCTGATTTACACAGCAGGTGTCATCTACAAAAGAGGGACCCAGATTTGCCTCTGTGTACTACTCTAATCTTTAAAGGAGCAGAGTTTCATTGCTATTAAAGGAAAAAGCAGGAAGAAGGAAGAAAAATCTCTCCTTGAAACTTTCCATGTGACCCAATTGTTTGAATTCAGTGGGGTTAATAATCTTGTTAGTCCTTTTCCAGGACAGCCCTTGAGTCTCACTTTTACAGGCAACTGAAACAGTGTTTGAGTAGAATTAAGGAAAAGATTAGTGCTAGTAATTTACAACTGTGATAGGCCAAAAGATACATGGAGGATAATAAAGGAGGTATTGAAATACAAAGCCTAATTTCAAATTTATATGACACTTTTAGGCATAGTCCTGAACAAATCCAGATGCATCCTAAAAATAATATTATTAATAATAATCCTCTAGAAGATTAGACACTAGACAGCTGAAAAAGTAACTTGCTGCAGGCTAAGATTAGCTGAATGAAGTGACCAGTTTGCAAATCTCTGTGCAAAAGGCATCATAAGACACCTTTTCTAGGTGACATTTATTTATAAATAATTGTGTAGCTAAGTTTGGTCCAGAATGGCTGTCCTGGTTTTGGCTGGGATAGAATTAATTTTCTTTCTAGTGGTTGGTATAGTGCTATGTTTTGGATTTAGTATAAGAAGAATGTTGATAACACRCTRATGTTTTTAGTTGTTGCTAGGCAGTCTACTTCTCAAGGACTTTTCAGCTTCCCATGCCCTGCCAGGCACACAAGAGGCTGGGAGGGAGCATAGCCAGGACAGCTAGGCCAGCTGGCCAACGGGGTATTCCATACCATATGATGTCATGCTCAGCATATAAGGCTGGGGGAAGAAGAAGGAAGTGGGGGACGTTCAGGGTGATGGCGCTTGTCTTCCCAAGTAACCGTTACACGTGATGGAGCCCTGCTTTCCTGGAGATGGCTCAACACCTGCCTGCCCATGGGAAGTAGTGAAGGAATTCCTTGTTTTGCTTTGATTGTATGCGCAGCTTTTGCTTTCCCTATTAAACTGTCTTTATCTCAACCCACGAGTTTTCTCACTTTTACCCTTCCAATTTTCTCCCCCATCCCACCGGGGGAGAGTGAGTGAGCAGCTGTGTGGGGCTTAGTTGCTGGCTGGGATTAAACCATGACAATGGCTTAGTTTTGGATTTTTTATTCCTGCTTCCTGTCAACTGTTCTGAATAGTCCTCCCATAAGCTAATTTTCCAGGCCCTTCTTCCCTATTTTGTTATTTTAATCTTTAATGCTCCAAATATCAGGTCCCTGGATGTCTTTGATAAGCAAACTTGTGTCCAGATTCCCTCACATTCCACTACTTCCAAAAGTGGAAAAAAAAAAAACCAAAAAAAACAAAGGCAAAATGGAAAACTGACAACTTCTACACATTCTGTAACCATCTGAACCCCATTTATTGTTACTTCACATTACGTATATTCTGCCATGGCCACTCCAGGCTATTTTTCGGTGTCATTGGAAAACTTACAGTCCACCTTACTGCTCCTAGAGAACATGTATTTTGGAGGCAAGAAGAAATTTGTACACAAGTTTTTGGTAAAGGATTTGGAATCATAATATTCAGAGGAAATGAGAAGGGCTGGGCTGTCATACTTCTCCTAGGATTTAAACCCATGACACATGCTGGTTTCTTCTGCTTCCAAAGGCAGCTTCTCTCACCTTCAGCGGGATAGCACGAGAGTTGTAAGTAAGTTGTAACACCTTGTGGATAGTTCTGCCTAGAACTGTTTTACCCTGCACTTTTGATGATCTCCTAGCATGCATGTTGCATGTTCCTTTCAATTAAAAAAATGTTCTTTTGTTAATGTTTCTGGAGTGATGTGGTATGGTGGACTGTCAGTTGATGGCAGAGGCTCTGTTGACAGAGAGGAGGCAACTGAACTGTATTTGTCTAGGCTATAAAAGGAGGAAGTGTTAGCAGGCCCTAGGAAGGACAGCAGTCATGTTGAGACACTTCTGCAGAAAGCAGAGTCCAGATCTCAGAAGTATAACAAAATTATATTCCTTTCACAACAACAATTTTGCAAATTACAGCTGCATTATTTTTGGCAGTTTTTCATAAAACAGAATGACCTTGCAATGTGAGATGGCTCGTGAACAGCTTTAGGAACCCAAGTATCAAGGCTTAGTGCTGGTGCATCCCTGGGTGCTGGTATAATCATTCTCTTTATCTCCCAACGAATAAGCATTGAGTCATAAATCCTTATCATTACAGGAATTGGAGCAAGCCATTCTAGAAACCAAGGACGTCATGCACAATGCAGACGGCATGGATTTGATAGCAGTGGACTGCCCATTATAATCCATGGCTGAGGTTAGTTCTCTATTTCTGCTTTTTGCACAAAGTATGAGCCCTTTCCCATCAGCCATTGCTCTGCTCACACATCTAGATTATATGCTACATCTTCCACTTATCCATCATCATCCACTAAAAGTTCTGAGGATTTACCAGTCCCTAACCCTAGCTCAAATATTCTCAGCATGTCTTCTCACATGCCGAGCTGAAGGATATGAAATTCTGTTTCCAGTGTGGGGAAATCTCATTTTTTTTACCATGTTCTTCTGTGAAATGACAATGTGAACAATCTGTGGTCTGGGCTGAATCCATGTGCCTTTGCAACATGTACTTTCATTTGTTGTAGTAGTGGTGGTAGTATGGTGCAGGGGAATCAAATAGTGGGTCTTCTTTCCAGAGCAAGGGTTTAGCCTCAGAAGCCGAAGGGTGATCACCTGAAGGAGCTCCCCATGGACATCTCACAGTACAATAGGACTGGCTTTCTACAAGACAATGGGAGAGGACCAGTGGAGAACAGGCAGCAATGCAACCTAGACTACATGCTGGGCCATTTATGGGACCACTCAACACAATCAGTGCCTCAGGTGCTGGAATAAATTCAACAAATATTGCATAAATATGTTTACATACCGTGGACCTGTTCAGATTTCTTCTGTCTGGTTATGTACCGATGCATATGACCTTAGTGAATCTAGAGGAAGAGGAAGGAGCAAGCAAAAGCTTTCTTGTCCTTTTCCTCTTAGTCTCCAAATACACCTTATATTTGATACACTTTCTGTGGTCAAGGCTAGGAGAGTCCTCTAAGCTTTCTGAGCTTTATGCAAAAGTAGTTTTGGAAAACTTGCAGAGTGCTCATATATTCTTTCACTTTTTTTAAAAGCATTGTGATTTCATACAAAGTTTATGGCAGATAGTAAAGCTGATTATATACCAGTCAGATGAATATGGTTCTGCCACATAAAATTCATATTTCGTACACTTGGAACACAGGGACTATGAATTCATAATGATTACTGCTACTTCTGAACACTACTGTGGTTGCAGAAAGCACTTTTTTATTATCTACTACTTTAATGTTTGGAGACCTTCACCCTTCTAGTAAAGTAAAACTAAAGTAATACAAATCCTTCTCTTTAAACTGAAGTATTTTCTGTTGAAATGTTCATAAATAGCAGAACCGAAAAAGATCATCATCAGCAAACACCATTTAGTCAAGCCTTAGTAATTCCTGATTCTTACATCCTCCTACTGTTGGAACAATGATGACTCATATCCTTCTTAGATTCAGGTGAAACATTTCTACTTCCAATATTTTTTTCACTAGGAATTTTTCACTGGATTCAAAGTGTTTCATTATTAAGTTTTCTCTGATTCTTCACAAACGTCTTCAGCAGTAATAATATAAATTTGGAATTGGATAAATTAGTATTTTTGTTTAATAATTGTAAATTATTATGTTGGTTTGTACTAAAATCAAAACATATTCCTTAAGGGAGAATATTTTGCTAAATTAGTCACTCTTTCATTAACTTAACACGGTTTGTAAAGGTTGGATTGAATAGGTTGCACTGAGCTTTCTTTAAAGATTTCCATGCTTTCTCTTTTTAACCAAAGAAGATCAAACAACCAAATGTATTAAATTTCATTAATAATGTAAAGACAGTATCTTTGTTTATATTTTCTGTTGTTAATTTGATGCAAGTTTAGAGATATATCAAAAAGGGTATGTTGTAAGGCTACACTTCATTAGTCTTATTTCTCTCATCTCTCTTGCACTTTTCTAACCCTGTCACGTTCCTGAAGCACCTTAAATTCAGTGAAAATATCATATGCTTATTTATGCACTTATAGATAAAGCTCATATTTCTGACGCATAATTTGTAAGGACATATCCCATATTTTTTCCCTAATATGAAACTACTTCCTGATAGAACAGCTTCCTTACTCTCCTTCCATCTTCTTGCTGATCCATGTGTCTTCTAACATCACCTCTGATATTTGGATACAATCACTCTTTTGCTCTCTTAAAATAAATGGAAATCTAGTCATACATTACAGAAGATGCAAGGTAACAGTTAGAGCATGTAAGTGGGCTGAATTTAGTATTATGTGTTCTGTATCGCACCCTGAGCTAGATATACATATACCTCAGTCTCCCATTCATATATTTAAATAGTTGAATTACAGCATACTTACAAAACTAGGAAAGAAACCTCCATTTTCATTACACCTGCAAGTTAGTTGTCAGCTTACCTTTACACATGTCCAAGCTCCCAAGCTAGTAAGTAAAAGATTGTGTCCATGGGAAAGCGGTATTTAATATTTATTGTTTTTATATGACAGTATCTGATTGAAATATCCATCTTTCAAAAGGAGGGAAAATGCACATAAGAACTCATAATGAGGACAGTTACTTCTAATTGAAATAACTGCCATATGCGAAGGAATATTTCTGCGAATGTTGATCTCTTGAGTGTAAATCTTCCTTACACTCAAAGTCTCATTTCTGGAGTGTAGCCCATAGAGCTCAAGTGAGTGGTAAGCATTCAGGACCTCTCTTAAAAAGGCCACTATTGATTTTATATGGGGTTAAAAGAAAGCAGATCCTGATTTAAAAAAAAAAAAAATAAAGAAAGAAAGAAAGAAAGAAAAAGAAAAAGCTATATGTTCAGATTGTTTCAATTTCTCTCTTATAGCATTAGAAAGTTTTGTTTTGTTTTCAAACAGGATAGGAAGGTTTGACGCTCAAAAGCTTTACACTCAGATTTCAGTCCAAATAACATTCATCAAGATTTTTTCCTGAACCTCTTGTGACACTATAAGCTGAAAATATCAGAAGATCAGGTTCTCTACTAGGATAACACCTCTGCTATATTCAGGGACACTCAGTAAAATCGATCCAAATTAAGTTGGGGTGTGAATTTAAAATTGGTTGTTTATCTTCACTAAATCTTTGTGTGGACACTGATTTAAGATTAAAGTAGTTTTAACTTATACTTATTAACTCCCCAAGTTTTCCAAATAAGGGGTTAATGCCTTTAAAATAACCAGACTTGCCATTCTGATAAACTTTCATGTATGTTCAGGAAAGAGAAGTGCTCACTTACAGAAATCCTATAAGCAGAAGCTGTTCCTTTACAGTATTTCAATTCTTCTGGGTCTGGAAAGCAAAAGGTATGAAACACATGTGAACATTTGTTTCTTTTAAATGACTGAATTTGATTTCAGTTAAGAATGGCCTTAGATTAGATCTTATTCCATCCACAGCAATTTGCCCATGCATTATTTTATTCTTGTCTATCTGTTCATAAGTACGTACCCATCCTTACGGGCTCTGTCAGTCATGACTTGAATTCGGTAGACTTAAAAAGACCAAAAAGAGCAGAATCATTCTCACTTTTCAGGCAGAGAAATTTAAGAATGAATCATTCAGTCAACACAATTTCTGAGGAAACACAATTGAAAATCATATGCTGATATCATTCTCAAAAGATCCTGACTCAGGAAGCATTAAAGTCACTCTGCATCTGGAAGATCATTAACAGCTGACTTTTGCTTCTTTTTAAGGGTTAGTGGAAGGGTTATGTTACAAAACCTTCTACCTTTGATTCCAAATGGAGAAAGGTATAAAATCATGTTTTTAATGGTATTTACTTTCAGCACATAAGCAAAATATGAACCTTATTGTGTTTTTAAAGATAAAAATGGAGGGAGCTTCCAAGCTTCAGCTGAGGTATATCTCTTTTTTGCAGACCTTTGTAAAGCAAATCACTTATTTGCACACTGTGTTGTCAGCTACTGAGATGTCAGCTGAAGTATTCTGTGACACATGCTGAATTTTATTTTCAATTTTTTAAACTGTGGTTCTGTTCTACCTTTTTTTTTTTATATACCGGGTTGAGGCAAAGATAAGGTTCTGCTACAGGTTTTGGTTTTGCAAATCTATTGGGGATTATCTCCTTAGAAACATGAGATTTTGTACCATGGAAGTATAGAGAGAACTGCCATGCAAATAAAAATTTTTGGAGCATCAAAAATCCCTCAAAGTTAACTGTTCTTTGAGCAGGCCTAAATTTTAAATGTATTTTACTTGCAAAGTAAAATAACATGTTACATTGGATGGAAAGACTGAAATCAAGCTGTGAAAATAGTTCTGTTTAGATTGTCTTATGTCCAGCTGAGCTATATGCCACCTTTGGAAATCAGTGTTTTATTCGCTGGACCTTTTTTTATGGTTAAGACATAAACATTCCTTAAGAGGTGTTGACGCAATGCAATTATACCAAAGTAGAGATTGTTCGTCCTGTCTTTTAAGAGGGACTGAGAATCACAGGAAAAAATTATTGTGCCATTGCACTGGCCAGAATGTCCACACCACATACTCATCTGCAAGATTGTCAGGTGATGCTCTGCAGAAAACTGTGTGATTGAATTTTATATGTCTGTGCTACAGTCATGATAATGATATAGCATATCAGGCTGTAGCAGCACGGAGATCAACACAGAAGTTAAAGCTTACTGGAGAAACAGGGTGGATATTCCATCAGTAATCTGTGCTAGGCTTTGTAGATAGTTTTCTACTAGTGCCAGTTAAAAACTAGCGCAGGTCTGCCTGCATTAGTATAGTTGCTTGTATGACTAGCCCAGACAGAAAACCGTAAAAGCCACTCAACGCTGGCTAAAACTGAAAGAATTTAGGAAATATGGAATGGGCTAACAAAATCTAGAAGTTGTTACACTTTACTAACACTCTCCCTCTCCCATGCTTGCAACCACTTATTCAGTCTTTCACAAATCACTTTCAGAAATATAGGTTTAAATGATAGTGTAGTGATTGACTCCAGTATTACATCAGTGTATGCTTATTCGTGGATAGAGCCAGGAAAAAACAGAAGTGAGGAGTTAAAAAAAAAAAAAACACACATAAAAATTGGCTCAGTAAACCAAGCCTCTTTAGAAAATAAATTATATAGAAAGAAAATTTCTTTTCTATATGATTCTAGGTGTCATACCATTTSAAAAACTACCTCCCTGTGTAACAGTGTGTAATATTCTTGCTTAATGAAAATGCTGATATGAGCACAAACGTCTGCAGTTTTCAGTTCAGATTAGGTATTTGCAAAGTATCAATTTATAATAATTTGAATTTTTAAATTTAAAAAAAACAAGGTGTACAACTACTACTTAGATGCAAATAGGAATCTAACTTGCTACTGTGTCAGAAGAATTGAAACATCATTCCTGCCAGACACTGTCTACAGACAGCTAGTTAGTTGGCTTAAGCAAATAAGACAGGTACTTCTGAACAGGCACATGATTGCTGCAAATTGAGAAAACAACTAAAGTAAAATAAAAACTGATCTAAAGTACTACTATTAAGCTAGACTTTTGATTTTCTTGAAACCGTTTATAGTCTCTGCTTTTTATCAAATGCTTGCTTTATCACCTCTTCCTCGCAGTTGTGTATATACTGGAAAGTTATCCATTTTTTACCAGAAACTTTACAAAATTTTTCAGCAATTCTGGTGGAAATATTGGTAATTACATAGTGTTCCTTTTGCTGCTAGTGCATGAGGTCTAGATGATTTTGTAACTAATTTCTGTCATCACTAGACTTCCCACAGAAATAGTAGCCAGTTATCAGATTTACTGAAGAGAGAGACAGGGAGGAAGGGAAGGAGAAGGCAGAGAATTATTAATAATTTGACAGAGAAGGTCCAACACATGGCTGAGAAACTTCTCTATTTTTATTGCTTTCTTTGCCTCTTTCTTCTTCTTACCTATCGCCCTAATTTTATGAGACTGAGGATAAATTCTAATGTGCCTATAATTAGCCTAAACCCCAGAAGATTACTTTGGGTAATTTGTATTTCAAATGCAGGATTTAAATTTTTGCAAATAATTAATGGGTCAGTTAAACTAAATAATTTCCTGCTGATAGGCATATACAGTCAAATGCAACCTTATTTTACTCTTACATACACCTACTTCAAAATTATTTGTAAAAAAGTTGAGATGTGTATAGAGGAGGAAATTTAGTTATTCTCAGTAATGATTTTTTAAAACCTAATTAGTTATATAAATCTTTTTGGTTTTTGCTTTTGTTATATATGTACATGTTTTTCTTGGGGAAAATTTTGCACATCTCAAGTCTTTCATTCCTCCAACTAACACTGGCACTGCAAAAAGGATAGAAGCATACCTAGCTGTTATAATGCAAAAATAACTTTGCTTTCATAAAGTTGCCATTACATAATACTGCATCCCCTCCGATTTAAAGTTAGGATGCTCTAGAAACAAAGATGTGGAGGGAGGGCCAGGAATGAATACATCTTAATTCAAACAAACCTACTTCAAGCACAACTCGTTGCAAAATGGGGATTAATAGTGGTCTTAAAAAAAAAGCTTGTCTATCCCAACAGTTTAGTATGGACACAAACCCACTTGCAAGAATCCCAAACCCAGATGTTTCTCTCTCCCTATTTCTATTGCATCTTGTAGCCCTTGTCAAACGTGTCCAGTTGGGAGTCCTATTTCCTAGGCACGGCTAAGCACACTATCAAGGTAGAAGCTTTCTAGGAATGCATTTGTACTTGATACTTCTCTGTCCTCTGAAATCCCAACCACAAGTCATGAGTCCCTTCAGAGCTGTACTGCTCAGTTTGGAGTGGTCGTAGCAGCATGAAGGGACCGGGAATGCAGCATGGGAGGTTTCGGTTGTTGCAGGGCCTCTGGGATGGAAGTCAAGGGGAACGTTAATACATCCAACATGGTCACAATCACAAACTGTCAGAATTCCTGCTGTGGAAGCAAAAAAATGAATGGTAAGTTTCCGTTGATGTGGATTCCCATTGCTCTCCATTTCTAGCAGCAACTGCAAAGTGGTATTTCTTGGCTGCAAAAGCTGGCATAAGGTAGCAGAATATGCTAATTCTGCAAGCACACGATGGTCACACAGAATTTCTGTGTGAAGAAGCAGACCCATCTAACCAAAAAGCTTGCACAGATCTTCCAATGTTACTGTCAGGAGACATCAACGACAAAGGAATGAGTAGCCATCACAGGGTGGAGAGTCAAAAGCTCAGTCTGCTACCAGACCATAGCTAACCAGTTTGCTACAGGCAAGCCAACTATTGGGATAGTGCTACTGGAGATTTATGTTGCCATACAGACCAAGATGTGTCTGCTAAGCCATGAGCTTTTAAAATCTGAGATGTGTTTGAAGAAGAAGATGGTTCCTCTGTTCTCTGTGGTAGAACCTCAGATAGTGTACACACAGTCTGCACTACTAAACAAAGAGCAAACATGCTACCCTCCAGGCACAGCATTCCCTGATTCAGCAGGACCTGGGCAACCACAGGAGAAGGTTCACGGCAGTTAGAGAAGAAAGAGTTAAACTCTCCAACTGTGTATCTTTGAATGACCTTGAGTTGTTTCAATTTTTTTTACTGTATAAAATTTTGTAATAGTTTGTGCTAATGTATCATTAATCCACAGACTGTGTGTGCTCTTTTATTTTTGTAGTTCTTTAGTAAGACCTCTTAGCAAGGCCACAGTTTCTTATTAGAATTGGACAGTAAACATACACTTCTAACAGCTCAGTTATTAAGTTGGAGATATTGATAAATAAAACATGGATGACAAATAGAAAAATTCCTAACAAACTAAAAGAAACTATAGAACTGATGAAACCACAAAAAAGAAAAAAATAAAAGTTTGAATTGGAAAAAATTATAGAGTTGTTCCTCCAAAGCCAAAGAAAATTCAGACGTTTGATAATCAATTAACTATATATAAGGGAAACAAATAAAGTAGCTATGTGGAAAAAGCAATCTTCCCACTTCCTACCAATTCCAAAATGAATGAAACATGTAGACCTGGAGATATGAACGACATGTATTATGAACAGAATTTTAAGGCCAGCTCTTAAGACATAGGGCAGTAATGTCTACTGAGTCCTTTCCCATCCCTTTCTTTCCTTCCTTATCTCCTTCCTGTGGGTGTTTGTGATAAGTCAAGATAGCAAGGCATTTTTGTTTACTTGAGTAAACATGGAGTAAGATAATGATGTAGGGAATCCCACTTCTGCTTACTCTACTGCTGCTCACGTTCATCCTTATGTACTTCTGTGAATTTCTTCATCTGTTGGCCAGGTGTCCTATTTGTTATCAGCTCACCTGCTTGTTGTCAATAGAGTGATATCATTCTCTCATAATCAAGATGAAAGGATAAATTTTACAAGCCTGAGGCTTTGGTCCTTCAGACTGGGGGGATCGGGGAAGTGTTTGCAATGGAAACACAAAGATAATATTCTTTTTATTAAACAAAAAAGGTTTCTAAGATTGATGTTTCTAACAGAGGATCAGAAAGCAGTGTTTACTAGGATGTCAGTAACTTCCATTATCAATGCTCTTAACTGGAATTTTATGAGAATAAGGGGATAAAGAAGAAATGAGGGATTCAGTAACACAGACATCTTCTGGGTGACAGAGAAAGAAAGCATAAGATGGAGAGAAAAGAAATTGCTGCTCATGAAATTCTTGTAAGTTAGTTTTCACAATTTCCACTTTAACTAAATTCCCTGACGAGGGCTGAAATGCAGCTGGCATTTAGGCTTAAGAGTTAGGGTATGTCTGGTCAGCAAATTTGCCAAGTATAAACTGTGGAGCATGTGTAGGCCTCAGTCTAAGTGCTGATGTCACCGTACTCTTGGGAACTCAACCAAATGGTGCCCACTGCAGTCCACTGTTTTCCAGGTCTGTCGTTGCAGCCCAGTGAAGCTGTACAAGTTACCTTCAAACACTGGTTTAAGTCTACTGTAGACAATTATGCCAAATCTGGAACATGTTAATACTAATCTACCAGATAGTCTTTTCTGCATTTAAGCATGGCAAATGTGAAAACCTTGCTTTGTCATTATTGTACCATTAACTATTTTTTAGATTTAGAGAAAAAAAGTTACTAGAAAAGAGGACAGAAAGTGAAATGAGGAATTCATCAAAGATTTAAACAACTTTTATAAGTTTTTTCCCTAATCTCAGAGTCAGTATCCAACCACAGATTAGTCTTGTATAGTCTTTCTCATTGGTGCTGTCTGTGGCCACTTGTAAAGTGAGCATTTGCATGGCAAAATGGTCTGGTTCCTTCTAGACCTAATCCTGCAGTACCGGTTAGCAGTCAGCTGCTGATGTGAGTGACACCTCATCAGTTCAAAATCAAATGCAGAAGATACACGATGCTGAAATGTCAATGGTATGCTGCTAGTTACAGACACTGGGATGTTTTAGCCATGTGAATCTGATGAGCTGCCCAGTCGAAGGTAGTTGTATTTGAGGATTCTTAGCACCTCA
The DNA here is from genome assembly GCA_030449065.1 of Oceanodroma leucorhoa. Lineage (NCBI taxonomy): Eukaryota > Metazoa > Chordata > Aves > Procellariiformes > Oceanodroma > Oceanodroma leucorhoa. Next base: position 26,224,321 of record JASVER010000001.1, on the reverse strand, counting down.
CTAAGCTGGATCATTAGATTCCAGATGAACAACCAGTTTATTTTGCTGGGAAGGAGTACATGTGCCATTTTATTTTCACATGATTTGGCACTTAACAGAGCTTCAGTCTGAACCTGCATTTCTGCTGTGTCCAGCCAGAGCATCTCTATTTGATACCTTAACCACTGAACTGCTAAACCTTCTGTAGAGTTCTACAGAAGCCTTTCCCATGGCCACATCCAGTGACAAAGGGCAACAGATCAAATCTTTGTTGTACATCAATGTACACCAAATACATAAGAGAGAACTCTGTGGGATGGGAAGCTATTCTTGCCATTCTCGTCCCTATATGTAGGCAGAAAACACACTATAACATTTCTATAACATTTCCCACCCTTGCCTTTTAAGAATATTAGAAACCACGGACTGCTTCCTAAATGACTTCCCCCCCCACCGGTTAAAATATGTATTAAAAACAACTATAGATAAATATGTCAGCTTTGGAGAACTGAAGAGAAGGCTGCAGGCATGGGAAGCAATTGAGCAAAGACAAGTCAGGCACAATTAAGTAATGAAACCTTACAGTTAACTTGATGTGCTAGCTCACCTCTAGAAGTTGCCAAATTTACTCAGATATTTCCAAGCCCGGGGCAGACAGCACACAGGTAACCTTGCAGTTGTAGTTTGAAGGGAGTTGAGCACCTGGAAATTACTTGGTGTCAGGAGAGAAATCTTGTTGAATGTCTTTCTGCCACAATGAATTTTATAAATTAAAAATGTGTGCCTTGGGCTTACTCTTTTCAGACTGTAAAAAATAAACTTAAACTTTTCAAGTTGATTAACTTTAAGTTATTACTTTGCATTCCTTTGGATGCATGTCTTCATTCTACCCCCTTGACTTCATCAAAAATACTTGTTATAGTCGTATTTTACCTAGTGGTTATAATCATGACAGAATAGCAGTTGCACCTAAGGTGCAATAGTAGCAATGGAAAAATAAAAGACAATGGAAATGGAATAGCTTTAAGGAATGCTAGTCTTTCTGGTACACAAACAAACTCCACAAACAATTGCCTGTTGTAAAATGTATGAATGACTAAGAGAAAAGCACTGTTGAAGTTGATCCTCAATGGTAGAATCTTTTCTAAAATAGTTTTGGTTATGCTGTGCAGTTCCGTTATGTATTTTAAAATAGCACAAGCCAGGTGTAGTTGTTTTGAAGGAGGCAAGAGGAAAGGAAAACTTTGCTCTTGGGACTTTCACTGAGCTAAGTCTCAGGAAAAAAACATTTCTTAAAAGTTAATGCTAAGATCAAAAACTTTAAATGTCAGTACATTAAAAAGCACCTTGATACAGCACTATTTCATTCTTCCCCATGTACAAGACAGACACAAAACCTTATGCAATTCCTAGCATTCCCTCTGCAGTAAGGGATCTTCACTCTTTTCACTCCTCTGTGACATTCAAAAAGAGTTTTCTCTCTCACTAGGTAAAGTAGCGGGGCTGGGGGGGGGGGAGTTTTGGGTTTTGTTTGTTTGGTTGGTTGTTGTCGTTTTTTTCTTCTAACATACAAATGTTTTTTCTTTCATCCTTGTGACACATGTAGGAGCAACAGACCACATTGCACAATCACTTTTTGGAAAAAAAAGACGAAGCAAAGATGAAGGATATATCACTCAGATTTTGTTATGCAGAACTTTTAAATTCTGCATTAGGTATGAACTAGGTAACTGCTCCTGTGACTGATTCAGTGGGAGCTCGGCAGCCTTGTATCTTGGGAAGAAAAGAACTAAGAGGCAGATAGAAAAGCCATTTTCCATGAGAAAGACAACAAACAACTGATGACTGATTATCTGGTAGCTGTCATAGGCTACTCAGCAGCCCCCGGTGAGTGGCAATGACTACCGGATCACAGCATTTGTTGTCTGTCTCAGAAACCGCTGAAGACTCGTGTGATCCAGCAGTTACAGCCACGTAGAGTAATGAGATATTGCCTAGCAGGGTGGCCAGGTGTCCCAGACCCTGTAGCAATGAGTGCCACCGGGAGCCAGACTTCAGGTCTGCTCCATTGCATAGCACTGGCTGCACTAGAGATGACCTTCGTTTACTTGGTCTAGTAATCTCCCTTTGTTTAAAATACAATAGAGCCACAGAGAGTTGGCTGATACCATGTGCTGGGAAGGTGAGACCTTATGTCTCTGAATCACAGAGCTGCCAGCCACCCGCTAAGCTCAGAAAACAGCAGGAGCTGTCAGTCAGGGGCTGCAGAAGAGCTATAACAGTGATCAATTGTCTAGAAGCATATTTCCATTATTAGAAACTGGACTCACAAGCTCCTTCCATGCACAGAAATCTAGCTTTCTAGATGAAGCTGACACACCCAAAAGATAATGGGCACATAAAAGCAGTGGTTTTAGCAGAAAAATCTACCTCAAGAAGTAGTTACAAAAAATAGAACACCTGAAACAGAAAGCTTTAAAGTAAAAAAGGTAATTAAAAATTAGAAAACAGCAAAAAAATATTACCATTTTGCATCTCAGTTTCCCATTGTAGGGAACAGAGGGTTCAAGAGCCTCAAATTATCCTTAAAGGGGTTGCCGGTGATGGCTAAGACTACTCCAAATTACTACACAAACACAAGTTATTGGGCTGTGTTTTTACAATGCCTAGCACAATGGGGTTGTACATCTGGCTATTCCCTAGACATTAACATAATAACCATGATTAATGATACTTATATATCTCGGAAATTATGTTTGGCTTTCTGACTTTGTGCTACAATCAATCCATTTTTGCCATGATGAACAAAGCTAAATAAGCTCTGGATTTCTGTTTTCTTTCCAAAGGATTTAGGATCCTTTCTCTCGCTCTTCATTATCTTGGTCTAAAATTAAAGTTAATGGAATATTAATCATTAATTTCAGTGGGTTTTGAATGGGGCTGCCTAAGCACTGTCCTGGAAATGATGCTTATCCTTTGCTCATGGAATAAACAACTCTATAACAGATTATGTCTCCTGTAAGATTACAATATAAAAGAGATATTATTCTAAGAAGCACTCAGGACAAAAATCAGTGTCTACTCGTCAAATTTGGAAAGGGTAAAAAGCTACAGGTCCCTATTGCAGTCTGGGTCCTTCAGAAATTGCTAAATTTTGTAGTAAAGTAAAGGCTCCTTTCCTCAAGAAGTCTACAGGTTTTCTTTATAACACGACCTAACAATTGAGTATTCCCTGAATGATACAACTTAATAAGAACTAATTAAGACTCAAGATCCATTTTGCCAAACAGCACACAAAAGCAGTTGGAGAAAGGCTGTTTCTTTCACTTTGGCTTGCAGGCTAAAGATGATAGAGAGAAAAAGGTCTGAGAAAGGCAATTACTGCTCTTTTATTTCTGAAAAAAAAAATGAAGCGGAGTGAAAAATTAAGCAAACAGGAACTCAGACAACTTGTTACAGGCCAATGACAAAGTAAATAACCATAACCAGATCTCAAGTTCAAAATGTGGATAGGGTAGCATACAGCATAGATCATATTATTTAATATAGATCGCCTAGGAAGATCAAATAGGAAGACAGAGAACAAATGACAAAATAACAAAACAAATGACAAACAAATGACTTAAGAAAAACATGGGTAACTTGAAGGAAGAAACACTAAGGCAAATAAAGTACAATTTTATGGACTGTAAATTATTATTAGCATAACAGCAACAAAACTGTAGAGATTTAGAGGAGGCTATAGGTTTACAGATTGAGAGAGTGGGTTTTTCCTCCATATGAAAAGAAAGAATGGTTTGGGGAAAAAGAGTTTACAGAGAGGATGGTGAAAGCTCGGATCAACTGCCAAAAAAAAAAGGCATTGGTTAATGATGCAAGAGGGTCTGACAGACAGGTCATGGGCCAAAACTTTAAGGACTCAAAGACAAGGATAATATGATTATGTATGATTATATGGTGAACGTGAAGCAATGAAAGAGCCTAAAAGGGGAGACAGAGGGCCATGACCTTAACAAAGCCAGCAGTTAAGAACACAGTTAAGAAAACTTTTCCATAAGCACGAGAGGTTTAGTAGTTTGTGCTTGCAACAGAAAAAATTCTAAAATCAGTGGAGTATATGTTTCCATATAATAATCCTCTAGATTATTTGGCTTGAATATATGCTGTTTTATTTAATATCTTTGAAAGACCATCCCAGTATTTTATTTACCTTTCTTTTAATAAGAAAATGAAATAAATATTGGTATATAACAAACATAGATAGGTGGATTTAAAATTCTGTTTATAATAAGCACTTAAACAGTGACTTTTTGGAAGTGCCTCTCAAAATACTATCTTCATTTTCAGGTACCTAAAAGGTTTTTAGCTCTTTGAATGCATCATGCAAAGACATAATTGGAAGACTTAAAATCCCTGTTTGGGAATCCAAACTTCAGTATCCAGACATTCTCCCCCTGTTATTCTTTCAATAACAAGAATTCAACATCACAATAACCTTGTGATAAGTGTTGCTAAGCAATAGTAGTTCTGGTCTCTTCTAAAGTAATTTAAATAAAATGACTGGCTGCCTGCTGCAAAGTTGTAAACATGCTTACTCCCAATTAATCTGCAAATTATCTAAGCAATTATCCAAAATGTTTTTACACATTGTGTTTGTTGAATAAAAATTAAAATTAAAAGTAACTACGTTTGTTTGCATATAATATACAGTGTCAAATTCCCTAGTTTATGTAAAACAGCATCTGAAGTGAAGTAAAAGTTAATCATAACTGACATGTAAAACCCTGGAAAAAAACATTTAGTGACTTAATCTGTTAATATAAAATAAATAAGAGAATGCAGTTTGGGTTTGATAATAAGCAAAGAAGACAATTACCTCAATGACATCATATGGTCTGGAATATCCCTTTGGTCAGTTGGGGTCAGCTGTCCCGGCTGTGTCTCCTCCCAACTTCTTGTGCACCCCCAGCCTACTCGCTGGTGGGGTGGGGTGAGAAGCAGAAAAGGCCTTGGCTCTGTGTAAGCACTGCTCAGAACTAACAAAAACATCCCTGTGTTATCAACACTGTTGTCAGCACAAATCCAAAACATAGCCCCATACTAGCTACTCTGAAGAAAATTAACTCTATCCCAGCCAAAACCAGCACATCTGGTAACTTGGCTTTGAACATTTTCCTCTAACCTTTTGCATCTGAAGAGCCCAAACTCATCTCTTACTCACACTTTGGATAATTCTTGATCATTTAGCTTTCATTTGACCAAACTAATACTAGAAAGGTATTTAAACTGTCAGCAATATTTATAAATTATGCTATATGGTAATTTACTTCCTACAATCTTATTGTAGTCTCAAAATAATTGTTATTTGCTATTCTACATATTATTTGACATACTTACTACTTGTAAGACTATTAAAGAAGTAATGATTAAGCTATAAATCTACAGCAGTCCAGCTTATTCATCCTTAACTCTAATTTATCTAAGGGGAGTTTCAGGAAGATAGTATAACTTTGGAAATAAGATCTTTAGAAGTCTTCATCTCCAGAAGTAAACCAAGCTGAAAGAACATATACTCAGCTGAAAGCTTTCAAGTTTTTTTAATTATATTTTTCTTCTTAGAAGGTGACAAGATAGTCCCTCTTTTAGTATTACTCTTCTTTTCCATCTTGTAGGTATGTATGATGAGGCATATATCAAGATACTTGTTATTCAATTTCAGAACTAAAATCTGGAGTATGTTTTCTACTTTCATGTCTGGATACAGCATACAGACGAACATTTTTCTAGGCTACATGAGACAAAACAGGATCTTTCCAGAATTCAGTTATCTCAAGACCTGAACTGGGTCTTGAGATGAACTCAAATCAAAATAAAACTTGATCATTGTCTCCTTTGGAAGATGAACAGAACTACAAAATCAAATTAATTTCTCTGCAAATTATCTTCTGGGGGTATGTAATACAGTCACCCTTGGTCACATATGAGAGAATGAAATATGAGTAATCCATGGAAAGCCAGCAATGTAGTTGAGATAACCATTGACAGCCTGTGAAAAATAAGTATCACTTGAGTCAGGGGACAGTGGATATTTGAACAACTCAGTATTTTTCTCGTTAACATTGATCTTCTAAATGAAGCAGTCTAGGGTTTTACCTGCTATCAGAGCAAGCTGCTCAGGGTTGGAACCCTGTGCAACAAACTGTGGTTCCCATCATTCATTCAGCAAGTACTCCACTTTCAAAGTCAGAATGATACCCACACAAGTAAACAACCAAAGTAAATACATACAGAACCTGGAAGAGCTTTTTTTTAATTTTATTTTATTTTTTTTAAGATACATAAGAATTTCAGAGAAGACTACTGAATTTTTGGACAAGCAGCCAGGACCCTACAATACATGACAATTTATTCACAAATTCATAAGGGTAATAAAAATAAGATGTAAACCAAATAAAAAAGTCGTGACTTCACTTCAATAAACTTCAGTTTGAAGTAAACAGCAATTTGTAGAGAAATCCTCCATCCTTTCTAACCTAGTGCTAATCTTTGAAGAAAGCTTTCAAATTAATGGAGAATAAGGAAGTGCTTAATACTCAGTTTCAAGTTATATTTTTCAGCTTGTCTGATTTAGTTTGGACTTATGTGTGTTCAAGCTGTGATGATCCTAAAACATATGTATATGTGCTTGATTTTATTTGTTAAAATTAAATATGACAGTTCAATACTCTCCTTAGTGGTCGTACCAAATCTTAAGTGAGGTACTATTATTTTAATACAGAATAAACAATTAAGGAAAAGAAATTAAATATTTATTAATATAACACTGACTATAGTAAATTTGACAACACCTCCAAGAGGGTTGCCAATGCTACAAATCTATGAAAGACAGACCGCAGAATAAAAGTGGAAAAACATTTACAAGAATTTAATCTGAGATATTCAATAATTCACTTGAACAATTCAGTTTTTCCTAAGACTGGGTAACCTAAAAAGGGAAACCATTGTCTGAAAGAAGCAGTGGTATATATTTCCTCCTTCTGAAAGAATCCAAAAGCATTTCCCAATTCATAGAGCTGAATTCATATAACCATTAAACAGATAAAAAGGAGAACACTAGATTCAAGAGAAAATAAAGAAAGGGAGGCACGTATGCAAAATCCATGTCCATTCTACATGTTTACATTGTGCAAGCAAAGCAGGCAGCAATTCCCAATCTAAGAAAATTAATTCACTCTACTATCTAATGATACAGTGTACATAGTCATGCAAAAACTTAGAAAGGGGTCCTTTCGGAACGCATGATTCACATCAAGAGTTAAATCATATGGTCTGTCATGAAAGAGCCAAGAAACTACATTCACTGCTAGCTGCTAGAGGTAGATGTGGATAAAGAAGAAAGAGCAACTAAGCATCTGAAAGTATAATTCATTAGCAGTGAGTTGCAATGAATTTTACTAAATAATATTTATGTTCAAAAAGCCTTAATCTGAAAAAACGCCTTCCCGTTAAGAAAAAACAGTTAAGTTTTCTTTTTTCTGTATTATATATAGTCCATAATCACTCACTATACCTGAGCGCTTCATCCATCCAGTCTTCCAGGTCTGAATTGGTGATAAGGGTACATTTATCTACACTCGACAATATAATGCATGTAAGATCTATTATGTTTTATTATTCTTTCTGTACTTCTATTGTAACTATGAAAATGATCTTGACAAAGTCACAACCCTGAAAATTGTCACTGAAAATTACAGGATTTTATTATCATTTGATGATCTTAAGTTCATACACACAACAGATTATTGTTGCTTATTCCTGCAATACTTGGTGATGACTTGCTACACAATATAATCCAGCAGTGAAATTAAAATAATGTTAAGCTTTTAAATAAAACATAATAATTGGGTTTAATATTGTTGCTTTTGCAGAAGTTACTTTTTGTATATCTTTGAATGAAATAAGTATGAGAAGTGGATAGTGTTAAAAGAACATTTTAACATAAATATTTTTCAATGTACATTGAATTTGAGTTGTTTTGAATCAATACTGAATTGCACATGTAACTGGAAATGTGATTTTAAGATATTAGATTGGAGAGGGAAAGGGGTAAAGGGCTGCCTGTGGTTATACAAGAATATTAAAAAGCAATCTCCTAGTGAAAAAACAGCTAACAAAGTTGAGCTAGTTCTTTCAACAACATCTGACAATTTAGCAACTGCCACATTTAAAGTCATTTCATCTCTTGTCAGATATTTCACAACACTGATTAGATAATTAAACCCCTAAGGGTATGCTTTACATCCTCGTTTTCAAAATTTCACTGCTTATGTAGCTCATTTACTGTATTAAGATACAAAAAATATTATTATTATAAACAAACTTATAAGGTTAAAAACTGACTGCTTAATATCTCAAGTCATCTTTTACCTTTCTAGCATTACTTAGTGAAATCTATCTGTATTCTTCAGCCTGCCTAAAAATTAAGTGGTACATTGTGGGTTAAACTTGACTCAGAGCCACCTGTAAGACTCATTGCACCTAGCATTTAGATACAAGCCCTTCACCTCTACACGTATTCCAGGTTTCACTACCTTTTAACAGTTTTCTTAGTAAAATAGTAATAGTAGAACTATTCTGGAAACCAGTATAAAAGCTAAGGTTTCCTTTGTAATTTAATTGAAAAAATTTCCTTGTCCTTATCTTTTCAGGTCCTGGTGTGCCTTTGCCTGATTTATGAATGTTGAGCAATTTCTCACTTGGACATATATTCACTTTTGTCAGCTTTCCTCTCTTTATTATATATCAGTGTTTATGAGATAGCTGAAATAGCTGCTTTAATTTTTCTGCAACCTAGAATGTTGTTTATTTATCCTACGGACCTTGTTCCTAAATTTTGGGATTGTGGTTTCTTAAGTATAGAACAAAAGACTCTGGCAAGTCCTACTTACCTTTCACATTTTTCTGTTCCACATGTGCATCCCCAAGGACTTTTGGACTTTATTTATACATTAACAAATTACCATCAAAACTGTCACCACTTTCTGCTTTCAAAGATTTCTCCCTAATACAAGTTCATGAGCTTCAAGTTTCTTGTCATAGTCAGTACATCCTTGGAATATTAATTACCATTTTAAAACGTTATTTGTATAGAGTTTCTTACGTTATCAGGCATTCTTTAGTAGTTATGAATATAGCATAGTATTTTGTTAAGAAAAAACCCCAGACTTCTTAGGTAGTTTAAAAATAAATCTGTTCATTAACTTTATGGTACTATTTTAAATGAAGACATTTGCTTTTCATGGAACCAGAGAATCGCTATGGTTGGAAAGCACCTCTGGATATCACCTAGTCCAAACCCCTGCTTAGAGCAGGGTTAAACAGATCAGGTCTGTATGCAGTTGAGTTTTGAGTATCGTTCAAAAATGGAAACTTAATAACCTCTCTGGGCAGCCTGAGTGTTTGACCACCCATCCATAAAGACCTTAGTACAGCATAAGCTAAATATCAGCAAATTTAGCTGTCCAAGAAATCTCATTAATTGGCATATGTACATTTAAATCTAACATATAAAAGACTAGTTTTCACTATGTGTTAATTTCTTGCATGCAAGTTATAGAAAAGGTTTCTTGAATTTGTACCTGCTTGTTATACTTAAAATTTTGTTATGGGCAAGAGGATTATGCCATATATGCAAAGACAAGAAGTTATTCTTAGTCTACTTAAGGCCTTAACCATCCTATCAAAGAATTACTACTACCTCAGTGGTAGCAATACTAGCATTTCTTGTTATATACAGTTAAAATGAGATATACATAAACTTTTAAGTTACTACCAATTTTTCTAGTATTAAGCTTATCCAGTTAAGGTTGCCAGCTTCACTCAATCCAGAATACCAATGTTTGCAGCCCATCATTGGCATCCTGAGTCCTTGACCTGGCAGAATAAGAGGTTGAGATTGATGGTTTCATCCTCTACATGTTAGGATGCTTGTGGTCATTTTTGCATGTTTGCACACATTTTACAGCTTGCTTTTTCTTCACTGGTCTGTAAGGCCATGCTACATACAGATTTACTTTCTATGATGCACTTTACGTATGTTGGGTACTTGATGCCGCTAAAACTGATGTTACTAAGCGCCCAAGGGTGCTTTCTTTTGAGGACCAGTAATTTGTATTCCCCATGTGGTGACTGGTGAGCAACAAGAATACCTGGATGCCTGCCTATCTTAAAAGCTCTGTGGCCAACCAGTTAGATATTTGAAATTAAATTACTAGCTACTAAAATAGTTCTTTTCACTCTTTAGAAGCCTGTGGAGACTTTTCTCAATTTTTCTTCAGTGGGATCCTCTACAGTTAAATAATTTAAAGATTTATTCATATTAGTATCAAGCCATTATAATTCCGACTGCACGCTAAATTTAGTAAAGGGTATTGAAGATCTTCCATACATTCTAGATGCTGAATAGCTAAGAAATCAGGCATTAGTAAAAGATCTGCTGAGCCTAACAGTAATAGTATTCTAAAAGATGCTTTCTAATGGTAACATTATGTATGGAAACCACATGGGGAATACAAAAGTTCCATTCAGCTTCCCTACCACATCATTTCTAGAAGGAATGGCACTTGTAATAAAAATAAAATAAAATTAAAAATCTTTCTTTCGTAGGACAGGTAGCTGCATAGTAGGACAGCCTGCTACATAACTAGAAGAATTAAATTATACTGACCATCTATAAATCATGATATGGAATTGCAGATGTTCATATTGCTCCTTTATTGCCTTTGCCAGAATACAAATATCTGTGTAAATTTATAAAACCTGTCTTGTGAAGGGAGTAAAATTAAGATTATCAGGAATGGACAACAAAAGCTGACATAGTGGATATAACCTCTGGAACTGTCTCTTTATAGTATCCCACTGATGACAGCTTTAAACAAAAACATGGGAGATCATTGTATCTTTCTAATTTGTTAGATTCAATGCATTATTCATAAGTAATGAGTACTCATAAGTACTCCTTACTCATCTGGAGATGGGAAAACCAAGTGGTAATCTCCCTCTTCAACTGGGGATTAGCGTCCACCATAACTGCACATCATTGAATAATGTGGAGATTCTTTGGGTTTAGGTTAATTAGTCCCATAGAATGTTTAGACATTATTATGAGGGAGTAGATATATTTTGTGATATTTATGACAATGGTAATTCCAGTGAAAGACAAAATCAATAATAGCACCTCTGTTTTTCTGAAAGGCTCCTATTTTTATTCTTTTGAGTAATAACACAAGCAGAGGTCTGCTTCTTTTTAAAACAGGCTTACTAGGCATGAGAAGGGTTTGTGTGTGTGTCTCTGTGTGTCTGTGTGTATACATATAATTGCATGTATTCTTATTCAACCTATTTTACTCTCAATTCTTTGGCTAAGACAGCTAGCCAACATACAGCAACTGTCCTTCAGAGATCCTCCAAGAATGTCAGTGATTATGCCAACCCTTCAAGAACTATTTTTGCTTCAAAAATTTACTCAAGGTATGTCATGTTTAGAATGTGGACAAGCATTAAAATAAGTGGACTAAATATGCGTTGAGGCATCAAAGCATTTTGATCACAACTAGCTCCTTATGCTTTGCTGACTCACTTTAGTATTTTCTAAATAACCTATAGCAGACAGAATATGCAGAATGCAAAACCACTTGCTTATAATACTTTCTTTAAATAGAATAATGTTCCAGCAATATCTCATGAAATAAAAGCTTTGCTAATGCGCTAAGAAAAACAGCCTTACAAATCTAACTATATTGGTACTGTATGGAGATCTCCTTTGAATGGCACTCTCTTCACAGGGGACTTAAAGCTGTGTGCAACTTTTAGAGTGAAGTCATAAAATTCTCAGTAGGTAATTTTCTTCGATGCACAGTGCTTATCTTATGTCTATATTATTAAAGTGATCCACTTCTTTCTCTTCTGTGCAATAGAAGGGCCTTTTGCAACTTAAATAAAAGTTGAATCATAAATCATAGAAGCATGGAATCATTAAGGTTGGAAAGGACCTCTAAGATCATAAAGTCCAACCGTTGACCCAACACCACCATGCCCACTAAACCATGTCCCAAAGTGCCACATCTACACGTATTTAAAATACCTCCAGTGATGGTGACCCCACCACTTCCCTGGGCAGCCTGTTCCAATGCTTGACAACCCTTTTGGTGAAGAAATTTTTCCTAATATCCAATCTAAACTTCCTCTGGTGCAATTTGAGGTCATTTCCATGTGTTACTTTATCGCTCATAAACATTTCTCCAAAGATATTTTTTAATGTTCTGATGAATATTGTTTTCTGTAGGTTTTATGAATCAAGCAACACAATAATTTATTGAAAACAGCCACAACTGCCTGTAATGCAGGTGAAAACAAAGGAAAATACATAATTCAGACTACTACTACTTGCTCTTTTCTGTAGATTCATAAATGTCACCTATTACAAAGACTTCACAAAAGCTCTTGCATATGTCCCCATTCCTTTGCTTCAACACAATTCTGATATTAAACATACCAGGAAATACACATGTTGTTTCTATAGTTCAGGATTTTTTTTAATGACCCTAGCTTTTTTCTCACTATTTTTCTATATAGATAAAACTACATTAGCATCAAAAAAGTTAAAAAGCTGTAATCCTTTTGCTTATTAATACTTCAGGTTTGAGATTAAAAGAACAAAGTCTTTAACACACTTCATCCATTAACATGAATGAGAGAAAATGTAGTGTAAAAATGTTTGTTAAGTATGGATTTGTTCCATTTTTCAACTTTTTTTCTTAAATAAAAGGTACATAACTTCACACATATAATAAACAATAATGAAATAGTGTATGTATTGTAAGACTGTCTTCTCGATCTCCTGTTATAGAGAGGTCAAAACCTCTGACTCTGTAAGGTCACTTGAGAAAATCCAGACCAGGGTTCCTTCTACCAGGACTACCTTGCTACTGTCCCATTATTCTCTCTACATATGACTGTTACACACAGTTTTATTTTTCATAATAATATACTGTGCATGTAAATTTCATATAAAAGTACTGTGTAACTGATTATATGTCTAACCAAATCCTCAAATACTGGAATTACTTCCAAGTGGATTGTACAGGTCAGACTCCTGCTCAGACTAAACAAGCAATAAGTCCAGCTGTGCTGTTGCAGGTTCAGAAGGCCAGAACAAACGTAAAAAGTATGTAGGCTTTGTGTATATGACATTTCTAGACAGGAAAAATGGGAAAAGTCCACGCAAGTTTTAATGTGCCTTATATCTGAAACTTGGTCTATTTCATCTGCTGCTCTAAGTGTGCCCAAACGCTAGTGCTTCCAAAAAAAAAGGGCTAGAAGCCACAGAACGTTTTGCTGGGGGGAACCAAAACATACCTAGCCATCTGTGCATAATGAAAAAAAAAGCACTCCTTTAGTAACTATTAAAACCTCAAAGTCCCAAATTTTGTTGACATGGGAAACAAAATTAAACATTTAACATGACACAAAAGTAACCTGGAAAAGGCCTCTGAAAATCTTAGTAAGCCCTTCTATTTCATATAATTTTAAATCAAGGACTCATGTGATTTCTTTCCAGTTCAGTAAGGATTGTTCTCATATGAATTCAGGCAACTATGACTATAGCACTCTAAGAGGCTTACATGAAAGCTATTTGCAACTATGCATTACATGGTGCAAAGGTTCATGTTACAAAGACTATACAGAGAAAATGAAAAAAATAGATTGATTTGTTTTAATTTTTAAATCCAGTAAAAAGCCAACCAACCAACCAAGCAAAAAGACAGTGAAAAGACTAGCTAAAACTGAAATAGTTCCACCTCTCCTACCATGAATACTGTGGGTTTTATTTTACCATTAATTTAAGATTAATTTTAAATCTAAGGCTCAAAAGGGCACAGCTCATTTTAGGTCTCTTAAATGAAAGCAACCAGTAAATTTTTTCTGATTATTAACTGCCAGACTCTCGTCTAAACCAATCTCAAATGAAAATGATATGGTAAATTGTGTTTTGTCTGCAAGCAAAAGGATACCGATTACCACAATATTAAACTCTTACAAGATCCTTTGGACTAAGAGACATACATTTGTAAACCTTTTGCCCCCTATTATAACATGCTTCTTCTCACCTCTCATCTATGCAACATATGGACGAGTACATTGCCAACAATCGAAAGTCTTGCTTTAGTAGTGAGCATATGCCATGACGACAGCTGTAGGTGGTCAGACTCCAGTGCAAACTCCTGTGGTGGGAAATGCAAAAATGCTACTTGCAATTACTATGATTTCATGGAAGGATTCACTGCACTTATGCAAAGTGTAAACAGGTCTTACTTTTGGTATCCAACCCATGAGAATTGGTACGGATTAAATAAAATGAATGCAGTGACACATTCACCTCAGTGAGGAACATCATTGTCTGCTGTACTGTGTGAAGACTGAGTGCATCTTCAAAGGCATTGGCCAGCAGCACCAAATTAATGTGCTTGAAGTATACAGTATACAGAAATATACAGTATGCCGATACATACATGACATTTTAATTATCCCATACAGTCTATTCTCATAAATGTGACTCTTTTTATGACATCTATTATTTCTCAGTCTCCGTTGTGGAATCATTCTATGCACACCCAGCTGGATTTCTCATACATTTTAGCTTAGCCATCATTTTAAACAAAAGAAATCCTCCAATGCAAAACAAACAAAATGCTATGGTTTTGTCATCTAATCTTGATTTATATGGTGAAAAATTCCTGTTAAAACAATACTGATGTAAGCTGTATGCATTAACATTCTTCACAAGTCTTATAAACGCAGAGTATAATTAGAATGCAATTTATGGTTGTTAGTAGAAGATGTAAATATTTACTTAGTTCACTATTATTATTGCAGCTGATATCAAAAGTGGCAACAGCATACAACATAATCAGAAAAGAAAAACACGCAAATAATAAGACTTGCCTCCAATAAATATTTTTTTTCATTTTTGTATCTATCAAACAAATGCTTAATAAAACCAGCTCTTTTCTTAGTACAGAAAGATCCTTTAGGGAAACATGAAAAAGAAATATTTAGTTAAAATATAAAATGCAACATAGTATGGATGCCAATATTGATTTTATGTTCAATAGTTTTATAAGAAAATAATATACACAACATACCTAATTTATTTTTACAGGTAAACATTGTATTTGATACTCAGATTGGAAAACAGTTACTGATATACATAATAAATGCTAGATAAACACTTAAAATAACTTGCAAAAGGGCACTGCTTCTTTAGTAACCTTACTTGCAGTGAGGAAGTACAGCAAGGCAGATTTCAATTTAAATTACCATGGCATGAAAACAGAATAAATCTACTGAATTCAGCATGGAATACCACTGTAAAACAACATCAAGTCAAATGAGGACAGTAGAATTAATGCTATGGAAGACAAGCACTCAACAAAGGGATTAAATGGAACTCATCCTTAAATTTTTTAAATACATAATGATTTTTTTAATGATTTATATGAATCCTGAGACTATTTTGAGAACTTTTGATGTGTTTAGTGTAGTATTTTTTAAACTTTATTCTTCTTCATTTTATACCATTTTAGCTCTGCTTATACTTTTCTTGAAAAAAAAACACCTCTCTTAAGATTTTGGGTTCCTTAAATGTTCTAGTTCTTTAACATTATTTTATTATTAAATTTATTTTAATTTCAAGCATTTAAGATTTTCATTTTCTTTTTACAAGGGTAGATATTGCTCTGGTTTTCACTACTTTGATATGTGACATTAGGGCATACCATAAACACCATGACGTAATCCATCAGGCTTCATACTATCAGAATCTCTTCACTATTTTGATGTATAGGTCACTCCCCAAGACAACTTGGAGAAATCCAAAAGATCTTCTTAAAAAGAGAACTGTTAAACATTTGTACTATGGAAAGGTTTAAAAGTTATGTTAATACAGTTTATCTAGTAGCTGATTTGAATCATACTTGATACTCTCAAATTCAAACAACTATACTTCTATACTGTTTATTTCTGTGTAGACATTTGCATGTGGTTCAAAGAAAACACTTAATCTTTAAAGGTTGAGGCATTTTACTGATGTTAGTATTTGTCAGAAATTATGATTTATTTCCATTTTTTGAGCAAATTAGAACATCAAATTTTTATAGAAAAAAAAAAAAAGTAATACAAGTCAGACTGAAGATAAAATCTCATAAATTCAACAAATACCATGAATAACTCTGTTGGGAAGCTGTGGAAGCCAGTGCAATTGTCCTAGGCATGAAGTTTGTTCTCCTGTGGCATATGACTTCAATTATGTCATAAAATCTGAAAAATCACTAAAATTCAAATGAAGGGGGAAATTATGTAAAAGGAAAAAAATGTCCGAAAGAGATAGTCAATATTTTCTTTGATACATGTAAAAGATGAGTTGTTTTGTGGATAAGTGTGCTGTCCTTCAAGGTTCTGCTGACAAAAGGTTGATTGTTCATCAGCCTTTAGTCCACTTGCTAAAAAACAGCACAACATATTGCAAGCTGAAAGCAACTGTTATTTCTTAATCTCACTGAACTGTGCTATTCTTCAGCAACAATAACATGGGCCATTAAATGAACTAATTAAGATATGGTTCCCATTTGTAATGTGACAGTATTTAATATTGATAGAAATCAAATTATGGGTTTCATTAGGAATAAGATGGAGCCAAGAAATTTTAGTATTGACAATGTCTACAGCAACTGGGGAATGCCACGCCATTCAGATAATAGAGACATTTGTCTTGCACTTACTTGTAGCTGTCTCCCATGAAATTAGGAGTCGGTAGATTTTAAATCTCAATGGTAAAAACCGCTATACAAAATTAATTTGACTTAACATGTAGAATGCTACCTATGCACTAGGACAGCATACAAAATAATTCATAATTTTATAAAAATAATTTAAAAATCAAGTAGTTTTGTTGATCTTTCAAACACTCCAGCAGATCTACTTGTTTACACTGATGATAAGATTTAGTGAAAAGTTATGATTTCTGTGAAAGGAAAGTTATAGCTTTTTAAAATTTCCCTTTTGGTTTATTTCTTTAGGACCTCACTTCCAAAATGATGAAATTTTTTCATCTGACTGATTTTTATTTTTTTTAATGGCTTCAATAAAATGTCTCAGTTCCGTTGAAGCAGCTTCCAGCATTCACACTAAAAAGTAGTTCTGTCAGGGCATATTCAAACTCTACACATGAACTAGCAATCATAAAGAGGAAAAATAATACAAGGCTTCTAGGCCCTACGGAAGGTGAGTTTCAAGAGATATGTGTCTGTCGGTCATGGGCAGGAGGAAAAAGACATAACACTTGAACCTTTTTATTCTATGACAATAGAATTCCCCTTGAAGCTGTAGAATTTTCCTGGGCAATCAAAAAATGTTATGTTGTCCAAGGTTTATGTAAGTATAGGAGCTCTTCAGCCACGGAACTGGTGTTGAGAATTACCCACATGAAAAATAGGTCACAAGATCAAGAGATCTTAGAACTTCAGGACACTAAGGGTGTTCCAATATTTCCAGTTAGGAAAGGTCAAACAGGTAGTAACACAGAGTGTCAGACATCAGCAGCAGTGTCATGACCTACTGGCAGCTTTTTTTATGTTAAACTGCTTTGATGTTGTCTCAAAGAGAATGTTAATCTCTGTGGACTATAGATGTATCAGTGCTGCAGACTGCATTTGCTGCAGGTACACTCTACACTGTTAACATTTGCTAGTTGACAGGTATTCATGGATGAATGACGATAAAACATCCCAGTTTGAAATTGGCTTTGTTAGTACAACAGTCATAATTCAGAACATTACAGAAATTTACACTATATTTTTGTAATATGCTACATTTTGCATATTCTAATAATATGTAATATGAAGTCTCACTAATCTCTCACAGACAGGAGATTTCAGTAATCATTTCTAAGCATATTGTTTGAAGATATTTTTTTTTTTTAGTGTTCTGTTTGTATCTTCTCAGGGATAAACAAATATTATTCCTTGAATAAGTCAGAAGGAGTAATTTCATGTGGAGACTTCTAAAAATCCTTATACCTAGCATTACGGTTGGACTCGATGATATTAAAGGTCTTTTCCAACCTAAATGATTCTATGATTCTATGATTCTAAGTAATTACATATTACAGAAATATGCAAAACAAGCAGCATTATCACAGAAATGCCAATAATCCAGTATATTTCAGAACAAAAGAGGTATAAGAAAGTAGAAGATTTTCTTTTGCCAAGCTTACTATCTTACTGTTGTTTCTGAGATGATTTATGAACCTTATATATTTAATCCAAATCAGTTTTGTTCAGGTTTTAATTTTAAAGAAAGTATTATTAGGAAAAAAGTTACAAGTTGTGAGAAATCATTTTGATTTTCTGAATGTGTATCAACAGTCTAAGTCAATGCTCCAGTCCTCCTTGGCAGTATGTGTTAGTCCCTACGTATAGTCACACTGCCATAGCTGGATTGCTCCAAAGACTTAAGTTAGCTTGCTTATCTCTGCATGAACTGCAGTCTGAACTCTCCTTGACTTCTCATTTTAACTTTCCAAAATAATTCAATACATGAATTACTGATCTAACTGATGTACTCTATTCTGTAGTTTACTCAGCACTCTAAAACCTAGCGGATCTACCAGTGCAGAATTTCAAAAGATAGTTAGATCTCATTGTGTTATGACAAAAGTTACAATTTTTACTTTTGTTGGAGCTCAAAGTCCCAGCATGATGCAACTAAGAAGGAATCTCAGCATACTTTATTTGTTTTTGGTTTAAAATATGTTTCATATGCCTGCTATGTAAAAGCAATTTGAAGTGTGACCCAAGTCCAAATCTAACGGTAAGGAAAACTCCTCTCCCCCTAAAGTGCTCTCTCTCATTTTGGGGGGGGGGGGGGGGAGGGGGGGGGGTGTTGTTTTGTTTTTGTTCTGTTCTGGGGTTTGTTTGTTTTTATTCTCATTGATTCTGTGAGGGAAGAATGATGTTCTGTGAATGTTTGACTGTCACATAGATGAACCAACCTTCTGCTTATGAGTTTCGGTTGAGATATAGCCAGGTATGAAGTTACTCAGTTGTATGAAAACAGGAGAGTGAAGATTGGTTCAAGCATTATAAGATTAGATTCTAGACACCAGAAAACAAGGACCTGTCAACCTGAACAGTTGACTGAGTTTTATATGGAGATTTTTCCTGAAATAAGAATGAATATATTCTACCTCCACTTTCTTGTTGAGGTGCCCTGGCTCCTGCTCTCATGCTGTCCCTTGTCTTCCCTTATGTGGAGATCAGAAAACAGAAGGGAGATATACCTGGCTATTCCTAAGTGTCCTCTGAGTTTGGGTTTGTCTGAAGTATAAGCTTGAAGTATCTTCTGAGTTGCGTAGTTTAAATTAAACCATGAAATCCAGAAAACCAACATGGTATGTATTATAAAGAAAATAGTGTATATTACTCTGAAAGTATTAGATGGTCAGGATGTTCTCTGTAACTAAAATTGGCAGTTATTTTCAGTGAAAATAAAATAGTTAATAATGATGGAAGCAGCAAGTTTATTTGTACAGTGAAGCAGAATTTAACTGAAGCAGAAATGCAAACATAAAACGTATTTGGTAGAGGAAAGTAAAAGCTGCATGTATCTGCAATAGTGACTGTAAAAAGATTCAAATATTTCCCACACAACCTTTTTAGAAAGATTTGCAAAGATGACAAAGTAAAGTTGAAATCAAACCACTTCTAGAAATCTCTATAGCAGCAAAAGACAATCAGTGTTGCCAAGTCTCTTTAGCCAGACTAGGTTTTTAATGAGGAGAATAATGAGAAGACATTTTGACTTTAACTGCACAGAAACAGTTTGCTCCTTGAAGTCTATCAGGAGAGGTATCATTGTTACTAATCTTATAGTTCTGATTACACCCACACACATTCTAACTGCACAGGGAAGAAATCTGACAGCAAATTAATTGCAAAGAACTGCAGAAGCAATTTCTTCTTTGTGCTGTTTTCCTCCTGAATCTAATAATATCCCCCTCCACCTCCCGCTATGTCTAGGGAACTGGGTGGTGTCATTTCCAAGTATTGTCACTGACCACGTTTTATGTAATAAATGTTCACTGGAATGATGCAACGAGCAACATGAGAAAGGATAATCCCAGGATTAAACAACTAATGCACCAAAACCCTTTATAAACATGTCTTCAAAATTTTTATGTTGATGGAATGGGCAAATGTGGGAGAAAGCATGACATGTACACAGAAAATACAGTTTGCATATTCAATTTGCAGATATACCTTTCTTGTAGTCCTTTGGTTGTCACTTGTTGCCCATTACATATTGTTCTGTTAGCTATAAATTACTATATTTTTCCAGGTGATGATCTAATTTTTCATTGATATACTGACACCACAGTTCTGTCAGTGTCAAGTACCAGTAAGAAATGTTACTGCCTATCTTTCATCAATGCATAGGTAGTCATATACGATATTAGGATTACRTTCATAAAACACATAATCCTAGGGAAGTATCAGTATGCCAATAGCACACTTTTAATATTCATAATACAAACTGTGTAATAAAGAGGAATTGTTTCATGTTTCAGGATTTTCCGAATCTGTTTCAGATTTTGTTAATTAGAAATAAAACCCTAAAATTCAATGTCATTTTCAAAGGAAGATCTTCTTCAAGTTAATTACAGAGTTTCATTAAGGTTTTGACTTTATTTTACATCGTATGAAAAAAAAAATCTAAGCTCTATCCAAACATATTATATGAAAAAGGAAAGTTTTATTTTCATTCTGAAAAATATCAAAGATGGATGTTTCACCAAACTCAAGCTTTTTCCTTCTTGTTTTAAAAGGCAATGCCAATTTTTTTCAATTTTACTGAAGCTTCAATCTCCATAAAAACTGTTTTCATTACATTTCTCCATTTTCCTGTCACATAACAGCACACTCTTTGTATCTTCCAGGGCAAATTTACTTCCTAAAACTCACTCCATTAAATAAAGCTTTCCGCCTATTGCAGTACTACAGTATAGTTGTTGAAAAGTAGAGCAGAATGCTCAAAAAAAGAGAAAACCAAGAATATTCTTGGGCTTACATGACCGATTTTTTGGTAGATGCCGTTCTCTTTTGCTATCTCTCCTCATGTCATAATGTGTTGCAAAATTTTTCCCCTCTTAGAACTTCACTCATCCTTTTCAATAAACTGCATGTTATCCTTCCCTTTTGACAGTTATTCCTGTCCTATCCAGTTATATACCTCTTCCTGATCCTCAACTGCTTTCAGATGTTTGCCCTGTACTGGAAGACATTCTTATCTTACACTGGACAATATCATCCTCCTCATCAAATCAATTTACCTTCTAAACAATAAGCTATGAAAAACAAGTACTGCTATGACAGAGTAGAATATGGCCATGAAATTGCAAGCTCTCAAGGTGATGGGAATGTGTTTAAATGATCTGCTAAAATGTTGCTAAAGTGCATTACTGTAGTCGTAGTTACTAAACAACTATTTTATTGTGTGTACATAATACCTGTCTATCACACAGCATTTTTGAAAAATCATGTTATGTTTCAGACCATGAAATTGGCATTCTTTTGGCATGCATATGACAGTTTACTGGCAAGTAATTAAGTTTTAATGTTAGAATAAATGAAATTTATTTCTGACTGTTTTGACTATAAAAATCATACTCCTACAGATAAAGCACATTAACATGAAAAAATAAAGTTCTAAATCTATTAAGAACTTGGCTAGGTTTTTACTCAGTATTTTGGAAATTTCATTGGAAGTGAAAAGATAAACTTATTAAGTTCCAACTAATATTAACTTAATAATTTAATTATTTCTCAGCTGCTTCTGTAAATCCTGCATCCCACTGTGAAAGCATATGGAAGTACTACTAGCCCTAATAAAAGCTGCTTTGTGGTATTTCTGTTTCAAATACTAGAAATACGACAGTTTATCATCAGTTTATCCTATCCAAACAATCTGCAAGCTTTGAATCAGAATTTTCCACTTCTTTTGAAGCTCTATTGAGTCCAACACAATATTCAAAAGGCGTGAAAGCTGTAAATTCTGTCCTCTAGAACTTATAACTTTCTGCAGGAACCAATAACATTATTGTTATTTTTACAGTAATTGGCATTGTGCTAGTATTTCATGACAATGTTCATGACATTTCTGAAAATATTATATAGTATGCCAAGAAAACTAAATAGTAAATCCTTTGAAGCCACACAGAAATGGTTCATGTCAAACATCTTTTCCCTTCTCATGGGAGATATAAATCATGTATGCAGATCAGAGAATACCTTCTCAGTTTATTACTCTACTAAAACGAAAATTACTCTCAGAGCTGGATCAGACACACAAAACTGGGAAAACAGCATTCTAGCTTTTTCAACAGTTAGAATTACAGTTTAACCACCACAAAAAATAAATTGTTCAAAACAGAATTTCTAAAGTCACATTTGACAGATAGTTTCGTTGTTTAAGAATCAAACTTTTAAGTGGGATTCAAGCACTTAAACAAAGGCAGCTATTGGCATTTCTGAAGCCTTAAAGTATCCAACTAGCCTCCATGTGCTTCTCCACAAAGGTGTAGGTCTCCATAAATCTTGTGCCATTTCTGCCAGCCTGATGCAGATGTTTTGGTCATCCTTAGACATCTAAAATTGTATCAGCTTCTTATGATTATTCAGTGGTATCCTTTTATGAGGAATAAATCAATGTCTGAGACAGCTAAATGAGGAGTAAAAATGATCTGTTATTTATGTAACAGTGAATCAGTAGGTCTTTGTTCATACTGGGAAGATAATGATCTCAAAAAAAGATGATCTCAGCTGCCAGGGGTCAGGGAATTAACAGTCTACATACCACCAAACAACAAGTCTTTTTTTTCTCTCTATCAAGCTCAGATTTGTCACACGTATACATTACTAGAAGGAGAAGAAACGATTTCTTGCCAGATCACATGTATTCAATGCTTATCCAGTGCATCGGCATTGTTGGAGAAGAAGGAAACTAAGGACACATGAGTGGRAAAAAGGAAAGTTTTCTAATCTCCTTTGAACTCCATTCACCTAATGGTAACAATGCCCAGGATGAAGAAAGAGATGATCCTTACTTCAATGTATCAAAATCAGGAGATAACAATTTTCTTACTAGAATACCTTCCACTCTTCCATGACAGTTTAGTAGTAAGTATTTAACAGAGAGCCATCGGTTACTTCTTCAAAAACAGTAAGCAAAAGAGTTATTAAATAGACACAGAAGGTGTGAGTGCTTCAGTGAATTAAATGAGAAACAAAGCAGAATTCATCTGATCCAGGAAGGAACTTCTCTATATTATTCTATAGGATAAGCAGCACAGTCATCTTTTCTGTCCAGCAATGCCTTTGAAATTAAGGGTGAATATGGTCAAGCAGCACAGGTCTTTTCTCCAGTGGCTGCAGATAATGACACCATGAAATGCATACATAGGCATATCACAGTAACATTTGTTATCATTTGCGCAGGGCAGCAAGAAGAAAGATTCCTTATTCTTTCCATCCTTCCTTAGCCATGTAAGAACTAGAGATGATGTGGCCCTTAACCAAAATAAGGAAGTTATTAACAGCCTCCAGAGAAGATACAGTATTCATTATTACAAACTGACGATCATGCCTTAACACTCCTAAAATATACCTCTGAAGGAAAGGTGGTGAAAGGTATTTTGGACATCTTTCTTCCAGATTTGGGAAAACAGAAGCTTCTTGTCAGTGGAAGGGACTTGAGGGAGCAATGAGGTTATTAGTATACTACCAAAGCAATGTTTAAGATAGCTTTTGTTCAGCTTAGATCTCATTACTTGAAAAAAGGACCCTGTAGATTAGTGAGGAAGTCTTCTAATGATTGAAATTGCATGATCATATCACAAGAAGAGAGTGGTAGCATCCAGCTCAGCTTGGAAAGAACAGGAACTAAGTATATAAAAGAGCTGGAGATTATTTTGGTGGAAGGAATATGATATACTATCTATGGTTATTTCATATTTACACACATATACTCAGAGTTATATTAACAAATGTCTGCCTATACCTTCCATCTTTTTTTACACCCACAGGATCTTTAAATTGAGACTTCCTTAAAACAAAGGTCTCTCTTTTTTTGCTATCTGGAAATTTCTTGTGGAAAAAAAAAAAAAGATAATCCGATGTGAGATGTGTGGCTGTTGTGCTTGTAGTTGAACACTGCACAAAAYCAATGTCTCATAAGTTTTCGCACAAAGTTAGAAAAATAGCCTAAGATCATTCCTCTACAAAAAGTATTTTAACTCAAATTTCTTTTGCATGGATAGCTCTCCTGATTATTTCTCTGTTAACCTAGGAGTTGAAAAAGAAATTCCTTAAATTTACCCCAATCTGTTCAAACTCTCTCATATAGTTCTTTCTTAGAGAAATCAGAAAAGAAAGAAAAACTTCTGTTTGTTAACTAATTTATCTTTTTTATTTCAGTAGTTTCTGGAGCTGGCTGCACCAGCTCCATTTTCACCACACTGCACTGACAGACTGTACCTGCAGAGTAATTTATCTTCAAGTTAATCAATAGGAAAGAAAAGAAGAGAAGGAAAATATATTCCCATTTAAAAATTTCTGTAGGGTGCAGGTCTGGACACATTGCACAGCTGGGCATCTCAGACACTGACGCCAATTTCATCTTGCTGAGAGCTTTGTAATTTTATTTTCAGTTAACAAATAAACATGAGCAACAGAAGCACACCTACATTCTTTGAAATGTCCTGCATGACAGCACTAACTTCAATGAAACCCACTAAATCATGGCTATGACTACTAGACTTCAAAAAGATACTGGGCCAAACAAAACACAACCAAAACTTCCAATTTAGATTTCCTAGCTCTTTCACGTACTTTTTGTGAGTCTTGAGACACCTCCCACTGGTCTCATGCCATAGTTTAATAGTCTGCAGCAAAACTGAAATCAGTTACCACACTTAACTGGACATAGTACTGGTCCTTGAGAATGTGAGTGTTCTCTGGCCCATAAAGTTAACTTGATCAACAGGATCACTTCTGATGCAGTGTTCTGCTAAATTGGTCTGTAAAAATGTAAAAATAAGCCTTACGACTCAAGAACAGTCTGAGGGCTAATGTTCTGCTGACTATCAGTCTAAGAAAAATTTGTCACATGATTGAAAGCCAAYACTGGATAAATTGCAGGTTGTGCCCTTTCTTTCTTTTTACCAGGAATATGCAGTAGGCAGAATTATCCAGCCAAGCAAGAGGGGGAATAATCTCTTCCTTCAATCTCCTGGCTGCACCCTTGTGTATATAGCTGTTGGCCATCTCTGCAGCCAGGGCAGGACCCCAGGTCCCTTCCCACAGAGCTGCTCCCAGCCAGGCAGGCTCCAGCTATGTCCTTGCACCAGTGCTCCCTGCCCAGGGGCAGCACTCGGAGGTTGTCTTCCATAAATTTCATTAGGTTTCCTCTGGCCCATTCCTTTGGCATTTCTAGGTCCCTGTGGATGGCAGCCCTGACTGTGGGCTTGTAGGCTGTTTCCTCCAGTTTGGTGTCTTCTGCAAACTTGGTGAACATGGCCTCTGTAACCTCCTCTAGGCCCACTGACAAAGACACTGAACAGGAGAGGTCCCAGCATAGACCTCCTGTAGTACCCCACTTGTCAAACACATTGAGTACGACCCATTAACCACTACCCTCTGGACCCAATTATCTGGTATAGAAATCCTATGTGCTCGAAAAGGTACATGTTCTTAAATAATAGTGACATATAGTTTGTCCAACTACTACTAACAAGTGTGAAGAAGATGTTCATGTATTATCACAATATATGTAACACAAAACCATTTTTTTCTCTTTTTCTTTTTTACTTTTCCTTTTTCTATAAAAAGAAACAACAGGACAGTTTATAAATACTGATTATGCTGAATAATCATCATAGGTTGATTGACTACTGCATGACTGACTTACCTTTTAAGGAAGAGAGGTAAAAGTGCACACTACTAAAGTAAGCTACCTCCTTTGCAACTCTTTTGCTACTACATGATTGTATTTTCTTTCTTGCTAAGACAAAGCTACTGAAAGCTGTCAGAAGACAAAGTTTAAGTCCTGACACAATGATGTTCATCCTGTTCTGCTACCTTTTGTAAATACAGAGTACCAGTAGTGCTTCAGCAAAGTTACACCAGAAGTACATGGGGTCAAATTGGAATTTGGTTCCAGACCTTTGCTATTGACTCAGATCTAGTTAGATCAATGTATCAATGAGCCTGACTGGTCATCTAAGTGGCCAGCTTTTCCGACTCAAAAACTTGTGTAGGTGAGAGGCAGAAGATGGTGTCATGGTTTAACCCTAGCCAGAAACTAAACACCACACAGCCGCTCGCTCAGTCCCCCCACCTCCGGTGGGATGAAGGAGAGAATTGGGAGAGTAAAAGTAAGAAAACTTGTGGGTTGAGATAATAACAGTTTAATAAGTGAAATAAAGTAAAATAGTAGAAGTAGTAATAATAATAATAATAATAATAATAATAGAATATACAAAGCCAGTAATGCACGCTGCAATTGCTCACCACCTGCCGACCGATGCCCAGCCAGTCCCCGAGCAGTGATCGCTGCCCCCTGACCAACTCCCCCTAGTTTATATACTGATCATGACGTCATATGGTATGGAAAACCCCTTTGGCCAGTTTGGGTTAGTTGTCCTGGCTGTGCTCCCTCCCAACTTCTTGTGCACCTGGCAGAGCATGGGAAGCTGAAAAGTCCTTGAATTAGTGTAAGCACTACTTAGAAAAAACTAAAACATTAATGTGTATTCAATATTATTCTCATACTAAATCCAAAACACAGTACTGTACCAGCTACTTATTAACTCTATCCCAGCTGAAACCAGGACAGATGGGTACCCCATGCCTCAGCGATCCAAAGAAAGGAGACACTCCAACACAGTGCACAGCTTGGAGATAAGATGCTTAGCTGGGTACAGAACTAGATCACAGCGTGACACCAGGATGTAAGTCTTACAATCATGTTGCCACATTTCTTCACACAGGCAAGGATTTATCCAGCAGATTCTGTGTGGTGTAGCCTCACCCTCAATCATATGATGTAACAGTAGTTACATCTGACCTACATTTCCAACATCATACAAACCACTGTGATCAGTAGATGTGAAGTAGTGACTTACTGTCTATGTCCAGCCTGTTGAAATTTCTTCTCTGTGCTGGGCTAAGCAGAGCTGTCGCAAAGGTTTAGTACCTTACACAGCTTCCCTCATCTAAAAATTTTTTTTGGAACTGATTTTTCAGAGGAAAACATCACACTTCTTGTCATAGGCATAAGAGAATTCGTAAGCATGCTAAAAAGTTATGCACCATAAGCATTCTTTGAGTGTTAAATCTAGAAGAAGTTCCCCCGTGGCTTTCTGATCCTCTGCCAAACCTTGTCTCATTGCAGGGATGTCTCACACAGTGCAACAGGCAATGTGCTAAGCTTTGGGAACATTGAGTGTATGCTAGACACACCATACTACCCCAGGAGGAATTAATTCAATTTGCCTTCATTTGATGATAATCACACTTTCATCTGTTAGTTGCAGCACTGAATACCTGCAGCTTACAGTTTTAATTAGCAGCGCTGTTATAGCTGCATCTGGGGGAATATCAAAAGTGCATATTCACAATTCAGTTGAAACTTATACCCTTCTTTAATTTTACAGGACACACCATCCCCTTCAATTTTTATAGTACATGAATGGGATTTTATGTTTGCATCTTCACCTAGATATAAACCACAGTAGGAATATAAATTGAGCAAAATAGGATATACAAAGTCAAACCTAAGGTTTTAGATATGCCACAACAGAAATTTAGCTGCAGTTGAACTACTCCAAAACTGGTCTTGCAAAATCAATTTGAATATGACACAAAATAATAATTTCAGTCATTTCAGAAAATTCAGTATTTCCTCAGAAGATTGCCCCTTCTGAAGTAATGATGATTCCTCCTTTGAAGTCTGTCCTTCAACTACTCACTTCAAATCCTGCAGCAAAGAATATCACTGGGAAAAGTCAAAGCAAACAAGAGGACCTCAGGACACTCTGTTACAAAGCAAGAAAAGAACAAATTGTTCCATTTCTATTCTACCCAGTTGTATAACTGAACTAATAGTCACACTGATGAAATGTAATATGTATTCATAACAAAAAACTTCTGGTTATTGAAAATGCTAAGTTTTTATTTGCCATGTAATCAACTATAGGTGATTACCTCTCGGGAACAAATATTACTGCTTGCATATTTTATGTATAAACATCTGTCATCATGAATTTTGAATGTTGTTTCAGAATAATTTTTTGAGTAATTAAGAAGAAAGCTTCAAATTTTGCTTTTAAATGAATGATGTAATACTACTCCAGACAAAACATTCCATTGTGATTCTCAAAAAAAACAGTAAGAGATCATATCTGACCTCTGAACAACAAACAAACAATAATGCTTGTTAAAACAAGAAGGTAAGAAAAATTACTGAGCAGTCTGGGAATTAAACTAGTGAAAAAAGCTAGTGATTGAGGTCAGAAAGTTGTCTTTGTAGTATCATAAACATTTAATTTCAGTCTTTCAATTTCACTGAGTTATTCAACTACATTTTCTCTCACAGAGAAGTGAAAAAAACCATACCGAATTTGTGAAGTGAGATGTTAATAAATAAGAAAAAGAAGTCAAATTTGTTCAGTGTATGCTTGTTGGGGAGCTACAGCTGGAGACTCCTGGGTTATGTACGTAGTCTTTGCATCAGATTCTGGCAGTATTTTGAACCTCTTTAAAATAAAATCAGTTTCTGTTTTCTTAGTGATCAGAGCTGTACGTGCATGTGTTTGTTGAAGCAGTGGGAGATACTGCAATCCATGGGAACTTTTTTTAGAGTTTAAGCATGCTGCTAAACAGGAATGCCTTAATTAAATTTCTGCTTGCAGAAGGATGTAAAACTCATTTCTATTCAAGGGATTACAGAGGGCTGTAAATAGGTGTAAATACCAATCTTGTTTGCAAATCTAGCTTCTAATCCAAATCCATCAGAGATTCATGAGAAGCCAATTTATTTTATCTAGGCTAACAGGCTGTAGAAGTATTTGACAAGCATATGCACCTTGATGACAAGCTCTGGAACACTGCTGACAGAGAACCACTATTAATGAGCTCAATTGGAGGTTAATTTTGCTAGGGCATATTTTTCTGGGAAAGCAACAACCAGAAAAGAAGAATTTATGAGGGTCATGCAATTTATATGTGTCACAAGTCAAAATATTATAATATTGAAAAATTAATTCCAATATATTAAGGTGATATCAGAAATACAACAGTTATGCTGAAAAAGTATTATGACTTCCAGAAAGCTCAACAATTTTATTCAGATTTGATTTTGCTCTTCTGTCTGTGAGTATCCATCTGCTGTCCTTTGTTATAGACAATTAACTCCAGAGAGAGATTGGTGTTGGTCTACAAAAAGTCTTTTTGCTCTGCATTTGTTCAGCGCCTTGAAACAGGGTTTAGGAACATGACATGGATTACAAAGTGTTATGGCTATTCAGATGGTAAATATATATAAAAAAAAAATTCAAAATGTCAACAGATATCTCAGATCAGTCATAAAATGTTACTACCACATAGCTATTCTATGACTGCAGAAGTCAAGTTTTGACAGATGCCCCCAACAAACAGCTGTGTTGGTTTAAGAAGTTACCAGACACTAGACTGTTATTCTACATTTGCTGGGGATTATTGCCACCCCCAAAAGCTGGATATCGTCATGTGAATGGTACCGGATCTTCTCCAGCCCTGATCAGGCAGTGTTAATTTCAATAATTTCAAGGGGCAATTTGACCTAATCCATCTGATTTTGTGTGAATTATAACATGGGGGAGTTCCCAAAGTATTCTGCTTTCAGAGATGAGGGGTAGTAGCCTGCTGCAGAGCATCTGGAACGGGCTGTTTAGGCATCAGTATTTTAAGCAAATCCAGGACACAAGACAATCACTGTATGTGCAGTTCAAACTGATGCAACTTAAATACAGGGAAAAAGCAAGATTCACCTTTTAAGTTTGTGTGTTCCCTTGAGGTAAACTGGTTTTCCCTTTGACCCTAGCAGTAGGGTGACATTTCTTCATCTTTGTTTAAATTTTTCAATGCTTAGCCTCTGTCACTTAAACTTTGCACATTCTTTTACATCTCTGCAAAACTGAGTATAACGTGGTGCCAGTGAGATATGCAATATTTTAAACAAATAAATGACACATGTATTAATGCCTTTCACTTCAGAGTATGATATTCCATACCTTTGTGGCACAACTGACTTGTAAAGTCATTTCAGTTCTAGATAAAGTGATTGCACAGAAGTTTATCTGATTAGGTATTTTTTCTATAGCACATCAAGTGAGAAATACTGTGTATATAGAGTGAGTACACTTTACGATCTTTCTTCATACCTTTGTCTTGCCTTTTGAAAGCCAGCTTTGTATCACAGGAAGCGATGAGAGGAAAAGTGCAGAGGAGTCATAAGGCATCTGAAACCCTGAACTTTGTATCTTCTCCATTATTTATCAGATGTGTTTGATATGCTACTTGTGACTGGACTTTTGTCAGCCTCCTGCTATACCATCTGAGTCATGACAGTAGCTTTCCTATTCCCAGGATCTACTGTTCTTTTTTTTTCCCTAAAACCTGCTTAATATTTTATGTTGCAGTTATTTATTGCTTCCTACTACATGTTTTACATTCAGGGAACTTGCATGGATTCTGCCTTGAATCTATAAATGTTGTTAGGAGTTTTTTTCCAATTGGATTTACTCCTTGTGAATCCAGCTCAGAGAACCTAAATACAAGATCTTCCCATGAAGTTAGGCATTCAGTGACTTCAGGCACTTTGTCCTGGAAAATTTAGGTACCTAACTGATAACACAGATGTACGAATTCTCTAATCCAAGATTCTCTAAATATCTGCTCAGATGCCGTGTAACCTCACTTCAAATGTATAGATTGACAGAGTTATTAATTTAGGAGACAACTCCAATGACTTAAAACTGTATTATTTCATTTCATTTACCACCACACAGTAGTGGGACATCATGAATTATCTATGGTAAAAGGGTGTAATGGTTTAGCAAGAAGTGATAGAGGTACACATTTTCTACCAGTGTCCCAAGTATCTATCATAAAAGTTTCCTGTCTCTGAGCCTGCTCACAACTGGTTTAATATTTCCTGAAAAATCAAGCACAACGGTGGTCAAATGTTTTTGATGAAAACAAAGTTTTATTTTAAATTTCCAGTCCTTCAATATCAAAATGGTTCATCCAAAACAGTTCAGTTTTGACAAATTTTTCCCCAAAGCAAGAAAGGGCATCCATGGAAGTCCTGGGTGGATTCTTAGTCAAATACGTCACTGCCACAAAATTAGTGTTTTCTGATTCTGCAGTTACGGAGCAGTCAGATTTGCTGAAGCTTCAGGTTGGCTAGCCTGAAATGCAGAGACCCAGCTGTAACCGGGATTTAGTTCTCTGCACTGCAGGCAGGCTCTGGGAACCTTTGATAATCCCATCTGAAGTCGCAGCTGCCTGGTCATTGAGACTCCCTAGAGGAGTTTGGAGCCTGGAAGTCGCAAGACAGTTGTTGTGACACCAGGTCCCAGAGGTCTGTAACAGCATTGCACTGAAACCTGACAGTCCTCTAACACAACTGATGATCTTTAAGTATGCTAGACCTTAAGGTACCAACAACATTACTTAATGGTTAACTTAAGCGGTGAGCCCCTTAAGAAAATGGCTTTTGCAATTTGTATTTTCATTTAATGTGGTGTCAGTCCTGTTCCACCAAACGGGATATTGCTGGAAGACCTTTTGATCTATCTTTACATGGCACATTCAGAATTACACAGGAAGCTTGTATTACAGAAAGAAACTGCACCAAGGATTCCTAAATCGTGGCTTAGCACCAAGAAAATTTTCCTCTCCGTAAGGGTACAGTAATTTTTCTGGGGAAGGAAAAAACATTCTTTTTGCACTATTTCCACAAGCATTTATTCAAAGACTCTTTAGGTAGTGAATGAACAGGAAAATGTGTGCTTCACTACAACTTTATCATCTTCACAGATCAAAATTGCCTAATTTGTGTCTAGTGTGTAGACACTGAAGTGTTTAAGTATTGAAAAGACATATTTTGTGATGCTAATTAAAATTCTATATTATCCAAAATTAAAGTGCTATTCCAGCTTTTCCATGTTCTGGTAAAAGCTGTTGTTGTGAAACAATTTCTTTAAATGGTAAATTTTTCTGGTTTTATCTTTTCTGTCTCATTCAAACAATGTTTTCACAATATATCAAATATACTTTAGCAATAGATTAAAATCAGTCTATAACATAGCACGTGGCCTACTCTAAATGAATACATTGCCTGACTATTTTGCTGTTCATGTTATATGTCTTTTCTGATTTTTCAGCATTTAAGTTATGGGCTAAGCCCCCGATATTCTCAAACTTAATGGAGCACATTTTAGAGATAATATATAACTAAGTACCCATCTGTTTTGGGGACTTGCTTATTTACTTGTCCCTAAGACATACTGAAACTGTATTTGTCATCTTGCCAGAGAGCAAGGTCCTAGCCCCCAGGCCAACTAGAATTTACTGTCTGGCATCCTCACTGTATATATAGTGCAGGACCTGGAGCAACCTGTCCTCTGGGTAGAAGAGAAATCTGACCAACCACCATCAAATTGCATTTGAATGTTATTAACAATATGCAAAGATTATGTGTTTTGAGGAGCCTGTGAACACAATGGTTTTGCAATCTGCCCAGAGTTTGCAGCTGCTTTAACAAAACCCCAAATAATGAATCAGCAGTATTTTCTGTTTAAATAATATATTCCTTGTACAAGACTGAATTTGCGCATGCCTCTATAAGAGATCTTTATTTTTCTCACATAAAGACTTCATGGATTGAAGAACTTTCTGCTCTGTGCTAATGAATGTACAGTTAAGAAAATGCACTGGCACACGTACATCCTAGATAAAGTCCTTTATGTTGTTTCATTAGAAAATACTAATCTTCTCTGCTTTTCTTCTTTGCTCTGTTGCTATGCTCTGCCTCTCCCTATTAATAGGCTTAAGTGGCCTTAAGACAGATGCAAGCACTGATGGGGCAATTTTAAGAATTCAAAGGATGCTAGGAAAGGAACAGATTCTTGCAATGATATTTCTCTGCCATAAGTGCATAATGTAGGGCAACAATAGTACTTCTGCCCCACTTTTACAGCCTCTGAAAAAAGAAGGGAAAACTAGCTCCTTGCTCTTCTGGCCAACAGTACCTATTAAAGTGTGAGTCAGCTCTTGGGTTTCCTATGCTTTTTTATTGTTTTACTTTATTTAAAAAATGCAATTTTCTCTTGGCTTCTTTATCCCAATCTCTTCTATGCAGATTTAGATTTTGAGTAAATAATTAAAAATCTTGTGTGTTTGAATTTATATAAAAGAATCACTCTTGAAGCTAATGTTGCCATTTTATTAATCTACAGCTTTTAAATATGATCTTGCATTGTCTTTGTTTTATATGCAATGAGTCAGAAAGATTATTTTTTTTCCAATATGAACCAAGGCAGTGTCAGTCCAGAAGAACAGTTTTGACCTATCCCTGACTGTTGGAAGTGATCTCACTCAGGTGTTTGTGTGCTGAAACAGAAAGGCAAGCTCACAGGAAAAGCTGCTTTCGATATGCAAAATTATGTGGCTGCTGTAGAGTATCAAAGACTTCTAAAACAATGGGAGTTTTAGATGTTAATAATGTTAATAATGATAACAAAATGTTATCATTAACAAAAATGTTAATGATAACAAAATGATGTTAAAAGGATCTGTGGGTGACTCTGTCAACCTGTGATTCCTACCATGGTTCCTAGTATCCATTTGCTGAGGCAGCTATTCATACTTTTTGGCATACTTCTCTTCATCTGCAGCCTTCTGGCATCTGTTTCCTTATCCTCATGCTCAGGTAGGCGGTAGAAATGGCTTATAATGGGAAGGATTCATTTATAAGAGAAGGTATTTCAGAAACTCAGCTGGGTGGCACAGAAATAATGAGAAGCTACAGGCATTTAAAACCTAGCAGGAAAAACAAGAGGAAGAGAATAGCAGTGCTGGAGAAAGACTAGTAGAGATGACACTGATCATGAGATGACCTCAATATCCCATCAGGAGCTTGTCAGATTCCCAGAGCTCTGACTGAGCTCCTTACAAAAACTGTGGCAGCTCTCTATGGTGTACAGTGTATTTAGCCAACACAGATGCTTGTGGTGAGGGCATACACTGCCAGTACAAGTGCAGTGATATGTAATGGCTTTGATGTCTTTATATTGTTGCTTCAGGTGCCTGATCTGACCTCACAGACTTTGTACTGAAGAAACTGTTACAGTTTAAATCTTAAACTAAATAGCAGCATCTAAAAATAACAATGTCTTTGGCTGAACAGCAGCTAGATCAGTAGATCAAATATTCAAAACAAATGACTGTTGCTGTTAGAAAAAAAGATTAGATGTGACTCACTGGTCAATTGGAAGGATATACTGATGGAGGTGTGAAGCAGTCACTTAATCTTAACTTTTCCACTAATCCTTAGTGTATTACATAACATAATAAATATATTTAAAAAACCCATCAATTTTAAAAGAGAGAATAAGATACATAAGAGTAACTTAGCAAACCGTGCAGCGTACGTTCAATTTAGCTTTAATTATGATAGTAGGAAATAAGGTGAACGGAAAGCCTCAGAGAATTACAGGCTAGTTGATTATCTATTTAATATCTAAAAGAAACATCTGTTAGTAATAAAGACATCATTGTTTTATATTAATTGATAACACTACTAGTTTACAATAATTTTATATTAATGACAAGTGGAGAAAAGCCTTCTGCTGAAAGGCAAAGCTCATCTRGCACTAAATCTGTGTTCATACAAAGGCTACAATCTTCAAATTCCCTAAAAAAAGTTTTTCAAACTGTTGTGGTTTAACCCCAGGCAGCAACTAAGCACCACACAGCTGCTCACTCACTCGCCCCCGGTGGGATGGGAGAGAGAACTGGAATAGTAAAAGTGAGAAATGGGTTGAGATAAAGACAGTTTAAGAGGGAAAGCAAAAGCCATGCATGCAAGTAAAGCAAAACAAGGAATTCCCATGGGCAGGCAGGTGTTCAGCCATCTCCAGGAAAGCAGGGCTCCGTCACGTGTAATGGTTATTTGGGAAGACAGACGACGTCATTCCGAACGTCCCCCCCTTCCTCCTTCTTCCCCCAGCTTTACATGCTGATCATGACGTCATATGGTATGGGATATCCCTTTGGTCAGTTGGGGTCAGCTGTCCCAGCTGTGTCCCCTCCCAACTCCTTGTGCACCCCCAGCCCACTCGCTGGTGGGGTGGGGTGAGAAGCAGGAAAGGCCTTGGCTCTGTGTAAGCACTGCTCAGCAGTAACTAAAACATCCCTGTGTTATCAACACTGTTTTCAGCACAAATCCAAAACATAGCCCCATAYTAGCTACTMTGAAGAAAACTAACTCTATCCCAGCCAAAACCCTCACAGAAACTTAGTCTTTAGTTAAAGTTAAGTAAGATTTCTTCCCTAATAGGTTTGCCAACAAAAAATTGCTCTGTCCCATTTTTTATTTCTATTGAATTATTCTTCATTTCTTTACCAAATTGTGTGGAGATCTAGAAATACTCTGCAGCTTTTTTTCCTTGTGCTGCTTTTATTCCATACAGACCCTAATTGCTCAGATGTGCAATACASAGGTATTTATTAAATCTGCAGATGATACTAAGCAGAAATGGAATGTAATAACTTTGAAGGATAGGATTAGAATTGGAGAAATTATCAGAAGCCTGCAGATTCCAATTCAGATAGTTCAAGGACAAAAGCATCACACTTATGAAGAAATGATACAAGAACAAGGTGGGAAATGGCTTGGGTCAGCTGCTACACAGAAGAAGACGTGGAGCTTGCAGTGTTTCACAAATTGAACACGAGATAACATGTTATTTAGCAGAGAAAAACAAAGTTCATATTGAGAGGAATTAACAGGAAAGTTGCAATGTAGGACATATGAAGAAATATTTCTAGTATTGGTAAGGCCTCAGCTGAAATGTTATTGTCATGAACCAGCACACATTTCTGTGAAACTCTAGGAAGYTGAGAAAAAAGGAGAATAATCACAAATCTGAGAAACTATATGTTTGAGATTAATTAGCTATAACTAATTAATCAGCTGAAATGTTATTGTCATGAACCAGCACACATTTCTGTGAAACTCTAGGAAGTTGAGAAAAAAGGA
This sequence comes from Oceanodroma leucorhoa, assembly GCA_030449065.1. Taxonomy (NCBI): domain Eukaryota; kingdom Metazoa; phylum Chordata; class Aves; order Procellariiformes; genus Oceanodroma; species Oceanodroma leucorhoa. The sequence goes on along the minus strand of JASVER010000001.1, from coordinate 26,187,865 downwards.
GAATAATCACAAATCTGAGAAACTATATGTTTGAGATTAATTAGCTATAACTGGGGTTTGTTTAGTCTGGCGAAAAGCATGTATGAAGGGAGTTGTGATTAAAACGTTGTACATATAAATGACTGTAGCAAAAAAGGAAGGCAATTTTCCATGCTCATTATGGATATGACACGAAGCAACAGGCTTACATTATAATAAGGAGAAAACTTTGTTATTTTAATGTTGCCTAAATTCCATCATGGATTCCTTACAGAAACTGTAGAGATAGCTTGGAAAGTTTTAAGAGCTGGTTAGGCAAACACCATTCAAGTATGGATTACACACAACTGCGCCTAATTTGAGAAAGAACAATACTCTAGATGTCTTTTGATATTCCTTTCAACTCTATTGTTTGTAATTAGTAATACATTAAAACTTTATGAACAAATACATAAGCTACCATATATAAGAATATCAAAATTCCATTAATTTTCAGACTTCAGCTGGAAAAACAAAACATAACATTAAGACAGTTCCTTAAAATGTTTACCTATTTGATTGCATTCCAATTCAAATCTAAAAGAGAGGACTCTCAGGATTATCTTTTTTTAGTCACCTTTTTAATTACCTTCCAAAACAGTTTTGCCCCACAGGCTGTTTTAGCCAGGCTGTTCTTTATTCATTCTTTGCAATTTACTACCTTGGTAATATAAAATTACACTTTCTTGTATGGCTTCCCAGGAAACCATACAATCTCTTTTGTACATCTTTCATATTATTGTTTCTTTTGCATTCCTCTAACAGGCAGTTTCACATCTCGCACCAGTAGTTTGTTTTGTTCCGCTTTTTCAGAGGCCTCTTTCATCACTACAGAAACATATCAGTTGTTTGTGTTCACACCTACTTTCCTAGGAAAACTGAACACAGTTCTTTCATTGTTTGCATCACCTACCCAGCATCTGCTCACAACGATACCAATAGTTTCTTTCTCTTTGTCATTCCTACTTCTAACATCTAACATTCTTCTATCCACCACTGTATCCCTTGTTGACCTAATTTTTCTGTTCTGATGTTTTGAAGTCAGACATGGTAATCATGATTTTATTCAGTACAAAATATGAATTATAAAAGATACATTCTCCAAAATAACATTACATAATTTTGACCTGAAGATAATTTCAATGAAACATAACTACACATTCCAATGGAATTATTTTCAATTTATGTTTTTGTAATTGAAAAAAGAATCAAATACTGTTTACAGTATTTCTCTTTGATTGCGATACAAAATATATGTGTCTTGTTAAACACGTCAATTCTCATGATCTGTTAGGAAACATAATTTAAGAAACAATTGAAAAAAATTTCTTACAAATTTCAATACTTACTACTCTGAAATTGTTGTCTTTTTCATAGTGTTTTTGAGCAATTTTCCTCAAACGACTGATTCTTCTAGATAACAGATTACATTGTTACACTGTGCTATACGCAGTTTTACCTAATTTGCTTTACTTTTACAGGACTCTAGTGAAAAAATATAATTCAGGCTTACAACATGATCCATAGTATTGTATAATCAAAGTAATTTAAGATGTAAGTGTTAAGGACAATTTTTTGTGTACATAGTAAGGTACCCAATAAATAATGTGTAAGAATTAACTATTCGTTAACAGAAGTGTCATTGATGAATGAATTTAGTAAAGTTCACTTTAAAGTTTAAAACTGGCCTGACTTGTCAGGCTTCTGAACACTCCCATCACAATAACCTCTAATTCCCTAACCGATATACCAAGCCCTGCTTCCCCCAAGCATATTCAGTTATTATAATGGACTGTGCAATTTGTTCCTGATCTTCAGCAATTACCACATCATCATGAGACACACTGTGCAGTGGAAAATCATTCATTGTCACTGTTGCAGCAGACTGACATACGCAGTATCCTGTCCTGGTTCTCTTTTCCTGCCATTTCGGCAGACCATAGATCATATTCCTTACCTCAGATTTCATGGTTTCACCAAGACTTCAGCATTGGTCTTTCACTTCCCAACTGACTATTTTAACTGCTGGAGTACTGAATGAATCCTTAATAATCTCTCCTGCTGCAGCTAATCCATTGTTTCATCAACAATTACCACTTGAACAAAGGAGGAAGACTGCCTCATTGTGTACAACAATAACTTTTTACATGAAAGGATGAGATTCAAATTATTCAAGATCCAATGAAAGTCTACACAAAGACCAAAAGATTTCACAGTAGAGATCCACAACAAAGTATCTTGGTAATTAAGGCATTTATCTGTACTGTAGAAGATCTGCTAAAGCTCCAGATTCAAATTATCCGTAAGGCAGAGAACAGAGCTCTGGTTTCTCAAATGCAGAGGAAAATCCTAACCAATAGGCTTTTACTGTTCTGTGGAAGATTAGTCTCTTGAGTGATTGCTAGCAAATTCTTGAAAGCCCTATTTAAACACAGTAAGATTAAAGAGGACTATTAATATTTCAAGTGTACTTTAGCCAATGATTGATAACAACCACAACAGCAACAAAAAGGGGAATCCTAGGAAAATCTGAAAATCAAATCATGGTCTATTTCTGATTCCTTAAACTTCTGAGAACACAAATATATCAGCTGAAATCTAGGGACCTTCCTTTCCATAGAAACAAGTAAGGAATAGATTTTCACCACCTGACAGTGTACGTTTTGTAAGGTTGATACAAGGGGATACAGGCATTCGTGTATTATAAGCAGTGCAACTGTTTCATAATTTTGTTGGAGTTCTTGCCTAAGCAGCATACCCAGGTTTGGGGACCTACTGAGTCATTCATTAGTAAGGTATTTCCACAAAGTGATTCACGTAAAAGCCAAATCATCTTTCTTCATTGATTAGACAGGAAATGTACATTTTGGTATTTCTGTAATTGACTCTATTTCAGTGGAATGAATCGAGATCCTAGAGTCCCTGTTTTTTTTTCTTTAGGTGTGCTTAAACTGACACATAGTGAATAACAGTACCTTCCAGAAATTCAGTCTAGATGATCAAAACCACATAAAGATTACAGAAGATAATTTATGGCAGATGTTCATGGCAGAACACGTGGTATATGCATATAAAAAAAAGAGTATTTGTTTTCAAACACCTGAAGTAACTTTAGGATATAAATACAGATAACTAAAAGGGGAACCATAATTCCACTAGGGGCTGACTGATATTTACAAAACAAATTGAAACAATCCTAAAAAYAGTGTGGGAGCTGGCATTTCTGAAGAGGTTGAAAATATATTTTTATATAGCTTTCAAAATTGTTAGTGATATTTTTGATAAACTATTATCATAATATTATAAATTATTTTAAATAATTTTTAATACTTAATTGAGCACAAGTTTTAATTAACTATTGAGGATGAAATACTTTCATGGCCCAAAAATATTTTACCTTTATAGAAGCAATCTAAACATGTACAAGCTGTATCCCCTAAAGTGGTGTAAATAGTTCTCTGAGGCTTGTTTGTGGCTGCCTTTATTTGTTATGATGATCAGAAAGGTTCATATTGATTTTATAGAAAGCTAATTTTACTATTCATTTTTCAGAAGGATATTTCACAAAGTGTTTTTCACACAACTAAGGTGAAATTGAATGAACTCTTTTTAAGTTTTGACCATTTATATGCAGATAAGAGGAATTTGGCTGACACTTTCAAGTGTTTGGTTTTTTTTTTTTAATGGAATCATCTAAAACTAATTCATAACTTTAAAAATAACATATAGTAATTTAAAGTGCCATTGCCACACTTTATGGGAAATGCATACATTGTCTTATTTACATATGAATCTTTGACATCTTTTACATGACTCAAAGGACAAGACATTTCTAAATTGTTATGTCTTGCATCATGATCCCATATGCAATGTGTTACTAAATTGTCTGCACAGAATGTTAAAGATCTTGCTGCTGCTTCAACATAAATATTAATCCAAATCATGCACGGAGTGTTAAAAAGGCAATTCCTTTTGACAGGAGGAACATTGGTAGAAAGAGAGATTGAAATAGCATAGAAATTTCACAACATTTCTTGAACACAGCACTTGGAGAGGTGGTGTCGTGCTTAAACTGGATGGTTTGGAAAATGCCTCATCTTTCTTCACAGAGGCAGCAATCATCCAATTCATGGGGATGGTCACTGAGAGAACTCAGTAAGTATCAGTACAAATGGCAATTCCCCAAGTAGATTACTATTTTTAGACATCAGACTTCTTTTAAAAGAGGCATGAGTTATTATCTTTTTAGAAAGTTTACTTAATGATCACTTAATGAGACAATAACCAAAAAGGAAAATGAATTAGTCAATCCAAGTTGCATGTCCTTTCTTAGCATATCTGTAGAAGGTTTTGTTACAGGATTTCCATTCCTAGTACTAATGAAGATGACATTTTTCACATCTGGACTATTTAGGGATGACCTTTATGGGGATTCCTGCCTCTCCCTGAAGTGCATTCAATTTCACCACACGTTCCTTTCACAGTGTGCAGATCAACATTCCCAGCATCCTGAAGATAAGAACTTTATTTTAAAAAATAATAACAAAAAGTCTTAATGCTAAAATATCTCTTTATAGTTTTTATTTTCATCCTGTGCATGATAATCCTCAGCAGGATAATGCAGAAACTACTGGGTTTAGGATACTATATTGAAAGTTGAGGAAATCAGAGAATTTAACTGAGTCCAAATCATTGTTCCTCCACTTTTCTCCTGGATGTCAAGGTTGTCTATGACACATCAGAAACTATCTATGAAGTTGCATCCATTTCTTCTGTCTTTATGTGAATTACAGTTAAAACAGAGTGATGTCACATTTTGGGTCTGAACTACACTGGGAGAGGAAAGTGGCAGAGATGAATATTCAGTCTATCCTAAATAAGGAAAAAAGTTCAAGAAGCAACAGATACAGCAGTTTTGCCTTTTAAAACCTGTCACAGTAGCATGGGCAGGTGCTTTGTTGAATCTTCCTACAAAGAACAACTGAAGTAGCAAGAGTTCACTGTCTGTGCATTTCCTTTTCTCTGAAAGATTGGAATGGTTTAGCTATTCTCTTTAAAACAAAATCAATTCTCTTTATCGGACCTGGTGAAGTGATATTATCACAGACAGCTCATGAAATATTGGGAACATTTGTGTGCATTGACATGGAGGCTGTGATTCTCAAGGAAATCTCCAGGAGACGTAGTTTTCAATGAAACCTTAGGAAGTTCATTATCTGAGGTGTTTTGCAAGTACTGCTGGCCTTCATGTGAGCTGTAGAACTACCAGGTTCTCTAGCATCACAAAGGAATTATGTCCTGCTCTTGTGGCAGATTTGGCAGCTTTCAATCCCAAATGTTAAGTACCTTACTGTACAGATGAAAGTGCATTATTGAAGACTGTGATTCTTACAGCTTTCATTTTCTTAACACTTCAATAGCTGACAGAAAAATGTGAGCATCTTAGCTCACTGAAAAACATTTATGTTAAATTATCAAGGGCATTGCATAAAGGTCAATTTAGGTATTAAAGGTCACAGACAGTACACAAGAGGTGATTATCCTAGAGAGGTAGGCTAGTTTGCTGTTCATACAGCAGAAATTAGGAGACTTGAAAGTAYAGTCTCAAATGTTCTCTATTTGTATATTTTCTAAGCTACATGTGTACAGTGTTGGTATACACAGTGTAAGAAAAATATATTAATGGAATAGACAACTTTAAAAATGATCTTGTATCGATCAATACTTTTTTTTTTTTCTCCAGAAATGAAGGTGAAAATAGGTGATGAACATGAAAGCTACTTTTAAAGTAAGATGGTGTCTTACATTAACGTAGGACTAGGTCAATAATAAATCAATAAATGATATGTTTTAAAGACTATGCTATTAATACCATCTAATGGACTTCCATTTGTTGGTTCAATACCAAATAACCATCTTTGCTGGAAGTCTAAGAAAATTCCTTCTAGGAAGGAAATTTCCTCTCTAGGAAAAGTTAACATTCTAGGAGGACAAATGCATAACTTATGCACGTGCATGCACACACACACGCGCTGAGAGTTTGCCAACTTTTAGCCTGCAGCATAATCAGCCTTCTCTGAAATATTTGATAATTTTAGTTAAAAGGCTGAGACCCAAAACTGCTTTGATGGATTTATACTTTCTCCAAATCTTTCAACTTTTTCTGACCACCTTAGATTTAGTCTTAGAACAGGGAACATAATCTTTTAAAATATTACTTCTATTCCTTATTTCTCAATTCCTTCAGTTAAAACTCAAAATATATAAATGTGAGCTCCAATATAGGTATAAGACAAAATCATATACAAGTGACACCAATTTTCTAATCCCTGAAAAATCAAATTACAAAATAGATCCCACTTCAGAACCAGAATAACTGTAAATTTAAGGGGAAAAAAAAAAAAAGTTCAGCATACTGGGATCAAGGCATGATTTATGATAAATTCATAAATTGCAGTCAGCAACTGACTATGTAGAAAAAACATGAAATGACTATGCAGAGAAGGAATCTCAGAAAGGTTAATGTGGAAAATCCACCTACTGCCATCATATAATCCAGTCTAATTTCAGTTTTCACAAGATATCCTATCTGACACTCCTTTGCAGAATGGTTAATTTTTTAAAAATGATATAGCATTACTTTGCAGAGGAAAGCATGAAGGAAAGGATAGGCTTTTTATTTTAAAATTGTAATTTTTGTAGTCCTGAAATTGCAAGTGCCCATACATTGTACACTCAGCAGGAGTTCAGGTGCTCTGATTCCTTTACAGATTGTATATTACTTTTCATATTATTTCTATTTGAAAGCAGATTTTAAAAAGATGAGCTGTCAAACTGAAACTGGTTAATTACAAAAAGATAAATTAAATATAAAATTTCCTACAGTGATACTTTTAAGAAAGGTGGAACAAAAAAAAATCCTTTTTTAAAGGCTACGAAACTTCTTCCTTTCCTCTGTTGTTTCTCAAAGTTGTTTTAAAAGATATGAAACAAAAAACTTCAGAATGCACTTCCAAATCGAGAGACTGTTCTGCCAAGACTGTTTCATAACTGCCCACAATCGCACAGTCCTCCAGGACTCGTAGACGTGTGTCATCATTTAAACATGAACAGCAGGGTGCGCTGGAAGGCACAACACCTTCCAGGATCTTTTCCAATGAAAAGAGCTTCCAATCTCAATACTAAAGGAAAAATCTTATGAGGAAGTGCACAACAAAGTGAAAGATGGTATTTTGTCCCCCTCCTTTTTTTTTTTTATTTTTACGTTCTTCACAGAAGTCCACAAAGTGACCTTACTTGCATATATGAAAAAGCCTATCAACAGGAAACAGAGTAATGAAGCACATTATAACATCAGGCCAGTATTTTGAGTTGAAAATAAATAATTAGGTATTGATTGGATAAAGGCTAGCTAATAGTTGTGTCCCCGTTGAGTTTCAGCTCACAATTTAGTATGTATTAATAGAATTTCATGGATACTAAGTAAATTCAAGTGAGATTAGACACACCTGCTGTAATGCAGTCACAACCCTCATTGTAGTACAGACATTCTCAATCAGATTAGAAAAACCTCACTGTAATCCATGACAGCCTTTTGTTCCTAAATCTCAAAGCGACCAAGTCAACTGTTTTAGACAGAGGATACTGGATAAGGTATCCAGAGCAAGAGAAAAAGAAAGTTTGCTGTTTGCACCAGACTGTCCTGGAAAATCAAAGTAACCATAGTGTTCTAAAGATGTAAGAAAGACAAGGTCGTTTTTAAAACCAGTTAATAGAGCTAGGGAGTCAATAAAAGTGAGATCTCAAACAAGATTTTTGGGTTCAAGGAAAACACGGCAGCTAGTTTGAAATAAGACTTGTGTGCCAAAAGTCTCTTCCAATTATCTGACTTCATCAGGTGATCTTGTACAAAAAAGTTACCCCTCCCTTCCAACCTCCCTTGCAAGAGTTTCCAAGAGTATCACACAATATGAAATGCTACTGTCAAATAAACTTTTCATGGTAATAATAAGACTAAGGACCTACTATTAACTAAGCTCATTCCTACATCTTATTTCATTTGCTGTCTGTAAGGAACCAGTGTGATCACTACAGGAACAACGCAAATGGTTAGCATTCACTGTAAATTATAAATTTCAGTGGGAAAGCTAAGGACTCTGCAGCTATCTGGCTACCATTTTGAAATTAGACAATGTGTTAACATTTACGCTACAAATAAAATCTGATGTTTTTCATACTAATTTTAGGCAAAATAACTTTCTGAAGAGAACATTCCTATGCTTGCCAATGATTAGAGTTCCAGTAATTTTTTCTATATAATGAGCTGCCATGTTATTTGCCATCCAATGTATTTATGATTATGCTGCTGATGTAACCAGTTTATTTATGTCATGATTATTTGATCAGCTCAGTAGACTTTGTTATATAACACTGATTGACATCCCACTCAATGTGGTAAGATTTATGGTCATACATCTCTCAGTTTAAAGAGTAAAAAATTGTTTTCTATCACAGATCAATTATTACAACATTCACATACATACTTTCTCAATCTATGCTTTAGTTTTTTTCAATATTTTAATTGTTTCTGTCATAAATCATTAACTTAGATACTTCCAGTAGAGATTATCTCCCTAAAAATGGTTGCTAGTATAGTTGATGATGGATTTGTTATAACTTTAGCAACCTTGTTCTTTATCATAGACTATTAATTAAGAACACATCCATTACATTCTTGTAGCACTAATTCTTATGAATTACTGCTAAACAAGAGACAAGAATGAATCAGATTAAAAAAAAAGTCTTTAGAGATGTTTTTAGAATATTATAATAAGGAAGGGGTAAAATGTTCTGTTTGTACTTCTTTTATTTTATATCATAAAATATTTATGATATTTTAAATCAGAGGTTCAATTTCCTTTTTATTTCAATGGGCACAGACCTTTACCACTAGAAAACAAATTTATAAAAGAAGGGTTGTCAGAGTAAATTAACCCACTTATCTCCAGAGTTCAAACATTGGATGATATTTTAAGAATCATTTGAGAGAGAGAGAAATTTACCATGCTGTACAAATGAATTGTGTGAGTCCCTGCCCAAGATAATTTACCTTCTAAACATAAAAAGACCAAATGGTCAGGTAAAAAATTATATTGTTAAAGAACTGAAAAACAAATTAGCAAGTATATTAAAAAAAAAAAAAGATTTTAGGAAGAATTTAGGTGCCAATGGTCAGAACTGCCATACTGAAAACTTTTCTGTCATCTAACCTGCAGTTGCCTACACCCCATCAACCTTTACCCTTACTTAGACTTTGCTTCTCTGGTTGTCCAGATTATCTCCATCCTTCACAGTACTGAGCACCTCCTTACCACCTCCGTATCAGACGTACTGTATGGGCATTCTTCCACAAGCAACCTCCCTCAGTCTGTCAAAGCATTCTTGTAGCCATGGGCCAAAGACCTGAAGCCTAAGACACCCCTTTCCAAGAGGTTTGCTCTGCTATTACCAAGAGGTAGCATCTACTATGCTACCAAAAAAGTTATACCATCTGTATGAGCCAGCACAGGCAGGATGCAGGAGCAACCACARAACCATGGATGAAATGCAAAGAGTAAATTTATTTTTGTTACCTCACCAACCAGGGGATCCCCAAAGCAGCACCTGGGCAGAGGCATACAAGCGGGAACGCAGGTACCGCGGAGCTAAGTCCATACTAGAGGGTCACTGAACCTGCTGGTTTTGGCTGTATATCAGGACTTCGCATAGGTGTAGTTTACCACTGTGCTTTGATCTTTCCCACAGCAGGGCAGGTAGCTCAAGCATGCTCAATAGCGTGCCTCTAAGTCTGTCATAGGCCCATGTTATCACAGACATTCTACTTGTCCAACACGCAGAGCTAAACAATTAGTAAGATACATGTGTTTTTTGACACCCCAACTGCAAGTCACTGCAAGTCACTTGAGCATGTTTACAATCCTCCTCACCAATCTTCCATTATTTTCCCACACCTCACACAGACCCACATGTTTTTCTTTGAAGTGGATCAGGTGATAGAAAAAAGACACACTGCTCTCTCACCGTCATCATCTTCCTGGGAGGTGGATCTTGTCAGTTCACCACTTTCTAAAAACTGCTTTCACCACCATATCCATCTGTGCTTTAAAAGAAAGCAGAAAAACTTCTCACTTGTCACAAGAAATGTTCTAAGACTGTGAATCCTGCATGAAAATGATATCAAAAGATATCACATCTTTCCACTTAGAGCCATCAGTTGTCAAAAACATCAATTTCTGTAAATATGGTTAATCTTTATCTCAGGATGTGCTTTCCAAACACAATGGGAGTTCACATTACTTCAGAACAACCAACAGCTGCCCAGTTCAGTTCTATGTGCATAATGTCAGTTTACCTCTAGTCAATCATTATTTTTTAGAAAATGAAATCAGTGGAACAGCCTCAGTAGGAAGAATTAAAAACAAAGGATGGTTTATAATTAATTAGTTATATTTAATTATAATATAATTAACTATAAGAGGACTCAGGGAAGATCCAAGTAAAAAAAAAAATAAAAATTAACAGCTGTTCTAGTTGTGATGGGAAAAGCAAAACTGAAATACAATTTTTTTATTTATTTTCATTAAAGTATCTGCCTTCTTCTGCTTATAACTTACATGAGATGTCAGCTTTAAAGAACTATGTATGGTCTCCAGCTATAGAGTGGGCTTCCTTTATCTTGTTTTAAAGTTTCAAAGGTTTTAAAAAAGAAAAAGAAAATGGTGAAGATGAAGAAGAAGAAGAAGAAGAAGAAGAAGAAGAAAAAGGAAAAGATGAAAAAGAAGAAGAAGGAAAAGAAGAAAAAGGAAAAGAAGAAGGAAAAGGGACAGGGAAAGGAAAAGGAAAAGGAGGAAAAGGAAAATGAAAAGAAAGGAAAAGGGAAAGAAAATGAAAGGGAAAGGGAAAGGCAAAGAAAGAAAAAAAGAAAAAAGAAAAAAGAAAAAAGAAAAAGAAAAAGAAAAAAGAAAAAGAAAAAGAAAAAGGAATAAAAAAGGAGAAAAAGGAAAAGAAAAAAGAAAAAGAAAAAAAAAGAAAAAAAAAAGAAAAATTTATGTTTTCCACAAGTGAGCTAGAACTGTTTGTAGTAATACAGAATCAGAGCTACAAACCCCTTAAACAATACCGTATCAGCATGGTTTTCCACTTTATGATTTTGATTTACATTGATTTGCTCAGCATAGAGACAGCTTAATATTCCTCAATGTTTTTCCTACTGCACTGTGACATTGCTATTAACTTCTCTATTCCTCTGCTGTGTTTATAAGCAGGGAGGCAAGTTGTCTCAAATGAATTCCTGACTCTCATTTGTATTGTTCAAATAATAATTACTTGGTAAGAAAAGCACATTTATTTGTGTTTGCATAATAAGGTTTTTTCATTTTTTGAAACTTCATTATTCCTGTACATATTAATAGCACTTCTGTTTTTACTCGTTTCACACAGAAGAAATAAAAAGGGGGAGTTGTTCACTCCACATTACACTTTGATAGCAGCTGTGTTTCATGTAAAAATCTTTCAGATGGATCCAGTCACAGCTTGTTCATTCGTCTGTTGAAATGCTCTAGCAAAGCAAGCCAAAGAACGTGGAAATCAGACACCCCATGGAGTGTTAGTAGTTCTCATGGCCTTATAAATATTGATAATTACAAAACCGTTAAGTAGATGCATCTCTGTTGCAAAAGATACCATAGGGAGCAATGAAAGAGATTTTCCCCAATGAAAAAAAAAAAAAGAAAATAAAAGAAAAAAAGAATCCTACAGGGATTATGCTCCCTTGCTGTGAAATCAAGGAATTTTGCTGAATAGCTCACTGCTTCCTGCAGGGAAAAAATTTCGCAGAAATGTGTCAGGCACAGCCTGGTATTGGATGATAAAGAAAATTAAAGACTGAGCATTACAGTTATATCTGTCTTTCAAAGTCAAAATAAAAAGACTTGGGTTGAATGCTTTGATTTGAACTCATGGTGTTCAAAAAACAGGAAAACATTTATCCAGTAAGTCAAACAATGTCAGATAAACAGACTCCCACACCAAAAATACAGATTTTCATGAAGAAACTTTGCTGATCCCATCTATAATTGGGAATCAATGGCAGGAATTGTACCAGGAAACATTTTGGTCCCCTTTACTCACATTTATGGCCTTGGTGTACAGATGGATGCTTTTGAACTTGCATAGTGAAACTAGTACTAGGGCACCATGGGCACTGTCAGGTCCCTGAGGCCAGGAGCGTCCATCAGGGCAGGGCCTGGCAGCCAGGACCCATCCCACTACCCCAGCCAGGAGCAGGGCAGCCGGGAGCCACGGGGACAGGCCCAGCCCCGGCATCGGGCACCTACCTGGGGATGGGGACAGGCTGAGGCCAGGCTGTGACACGGCCCGCGGGTGGGCCTGGCTTGGTGGGGCCCATGGCTGGGCAGGGCAGGGCTGGGGAGCTGGAGACCGGCCCTGCTGTGGGGTCACTGGGACAGGGGCTGGTGGCCCTGGGGGTCTGATATGGGGTCCTGCGCTGTGGACAAGGTGGGGGAAGCCCCAGAGGAGGTTTGACAGGGACAGTCAGGGCTGGTGGTGCTCTCAGGGCCATGATAGGAGGCAACTGAATCAGTCAACTTGGATTTTCAGAGCTTCTGAATTTCCATATTTGCTTTTGTACCAGGTGCAGATGCCCACATTCTAGCAAGGGGGACTTCAGGGCAGCCCCTGTGCGGGGCAGCCGGGGCTGCCCGGTGCCGGACACAGCCGGTTCCAGCCAGCTCCACGGGCCCCACCGCAGGGCACGGCTGAGCCCCTCAGCCACGGGCGGGCGCCTCGGGGACAGCCTGGGTAAGGAAGGGCAAAACGCTGCCCGGCAGCCAGGGCTGAGGGAAACCCTGTGAGAAACAGCCCTGCGAGCCCCGAGGGGAGAGCGGGAGGAGGGGAGGAGGGGCTCCGGGCGCCCCGGCAGAGGTGCCTCTGCAGCCCCCTGGAAAGACTAACAAAAACTGTTATTTTTGCAAAGGTGTTCATCATTTAATTGTTTGTAGGCCTATTCTAGTCTGTGAACCCTCTCAAATGAATAACAAAGAAGTTCCAGGCATACTTTAAGATTTCTGAAATTTCTGCAAGGTACCATAAGGTATGTTAAAAACTATAACAACTGAAGCACAGTTTTTAAAAGGTGCTGATATTCATGTAGATGATATGACCCTTGGAGGGACTCTACAAGTTCCTGTACACTTAAAGCAAAAATGCATTCAGAGGTTGCTACTTCTTGTGACAATGAAATGCATTGGTAACACTAGAAAATAAAAGTAAATTAATGTAGAATAATATTTATTTCACTCGCATGAAATATCTTACAAAATGGCATCTCAAATGTATGTGTGTGTCAATTTACAGCAATTTAAAAAATATATTTAAAGGTCCTTTTATTACTAACATATCTTACTCGTTCTAAAACAGAATTCTCTTTTTGCTTTAAGTCTAGCCTAATTCAAAAATTCATAGCCTTTGCTATGAAAAATAACTTGTACAAAGAATTTAAATGAGTATTCAAAGGCCTTGAAGCATAGCATCTTAATCCATTTTAGAACCAGTGGTACACTTTCCCTGGAGAACTGCACTTTCATTTCACTTATTTCAAAATGAATCACAGCTCCACACTCACTATTGGTTCAAATGTCAGTTCCATGAGATTTATAAAAAATTACTTTACTAAAAACATTTATTGTGTCCTGGTTTCAGCCGGGATAGAGTTAAATTTCTTCCTAGTGCTATGTTTTGGATTTAGTATAGGAAGAATGTTGATAACACACTGACGTTTTGAGTTGTTGCTAGGTAATCTGCTACTCAAGGTCTTTTCAGCTTCCCATGCTCTGTCAGACGCACAAGAGACTGGGAGGGAACATAGCCGGGACAGCCAGCCCAGCTGGCCAATGGGATATTCCATACCATATGACATCATGCCCAGTATATGAATGGGGGGGAATCCAGGAAGTGGCTATCATTTTTCTGGTCATTTTCTCGACGGGTGGTGAGCAATTGCATTGTGCATCACTCATTTTGTATATTGTATCGTTATTATATTATTATCATTGTTATTATTATTATTCTTTCCTTTTCTGTTCTATTAAACTGTCTTTATCTCAATCCGCGAGTTTTTTTTTCAATTCTCTCCCCGCCCCACTGGAGAGGGGAGTGAGCGAGTGGCTGTGTGGCGTATGGCTACCTGTCGGGTTAAACCACTACAATTGCAACACCAATTAAGCTGCATGTATCTAGAGGGAGAATGATCTCAGTATTAACAAGAAAAAGCAATGTTGAGGTAAAACTACTAAGGAATTTGTTATATTTTGGTATGACCAGTTGCTATGAGTCTCTAAACAAACACATTGCACAGCTAAAACTATTTTGTCTCCCAAAAATAATCAGAGGGAATAAAATCTAAAAAAGCATGGTGTGATATTATATTTCTTTCTGTTCCATAACATGATTTCTTTGTCAACTTCTATCAGATTAGCAAGCTAGAAATCACTACAGTACAGGTACTTTGGCAGGTAACAAATGAATATCTGATTGTAATAACTATGACTGTTAGCACTGAGTTCCCAGCTCTAGTTACCTCCCCAGCATCTTAATTTTATTTGAGGTTGTTGAGGATTTGAGGGGGAATTTGGGTAGAGAGCTACTATTTTCCTATGCTTGGTTTCAGAGAAAGAGAAATTTTTTTGAGATGTTTGAACAAAACAGTCGTAATCGTTGTAAGTGTTAACATGATGAACTTTTCCTCTTATACTTTAACTGAAACATTTGCTTCTACATAGCTCACAAATTCCTCCAGTTCTTATTAAAGAACTATGGTCAAAGTTCATAGAAAACTGATTCCACAGCTATAAAGAACACTTAGATTAAGTATCCAGGACATTGGGACTCTTTCCTTCATTGGTATTTCTGATCAAAGCTGAGTCTTCTAAGGTATACTACATTATTATTATTATTATTAGTAGTAGTAGTAGTAGTAGTATCATCATCATCATCATCATTATTCCTTAATATTTTTCTTCATTTTTCCTTTTTTCTAGAAAAGAAAAATAAAAAAGATGATCTGTTCCTGGGAGATTCAACCCCTGAGGTAAGAAAAGACTTTTCCCGAATTCTACAATACCTTCAATCCTCTTATATCTCCACTGCAGCCCAACGAACACCTTCCCAACGTAAATCTAACTTTTAAACTGGATCAACCACTGCATAGTCATGTGTAGGACAATAACAGAATACAGAATAACAGAATTACAAAACTTGTCAGCATTTGATAACAAGATGCTCACAGAGGTATCCTGCACCATTGCTTCATTTTCAGGTAGACCACTATCATAACAGACTTTCATAATTACATAAAGCACAATGGCTGAACCTACTAATAACCTAAGTGAATAGAGGAACAAGATGATGTTCATTTAATCATTTCTATGTAAGTGGGCAGGAAGGAGAATAATTATTTACATGGAAGTGGGAGACACAGCAATAAGGAGGTTGCTTCCATAGATTTTTCTTGGATAGCATTGTGAAACTAGCTTAATAACACTCATGACCATCATTATAATTTTTAATTTTTTCTATTCATATAAAAAGTTATCCAATTCAGCTCGTCCTCTAATCATGTAAAATACACATCTCTCTAAAATTCAGACCAAAACCTATACACAAAATGAAATTATCAATATGAAGCTGTGATTCATAGCAGCAAAACTTATGTAATTACAAATTACATAAGTAATTACAAATTACAAATGTAATTACAAATCTTATGTAATTACAGTAGCATCCAGACAGCAAAAAGGTGTGGTTTTTTTCATGCATTATGACAACTGTATGGGACTTTGACAAAAGGGAAAATAATCAGGACTGTGTAGGGTAAAATAAAAGAGAACACAAATAGGACAGATAGACATAAATACAATGAATAGTTAGTATGATGAGATATTTGCTTTATAATACCAAAGAAAGCCTCCACATATGCCAGGAACTTGCTGCACTGGGTATCATTGAAACTTATGGCAGAAACTTTAACACTGCCTCAGAATTCAAACAGCCGAACTGTCAGGGGAAGGAGAGGGTCCTCCATGTGTGGAGAGGAGTCAGGAGCCAAGGGTGTGTCACAATTTAAGACCAAATGACACTGTGGGGACTAAATGTATTTGAATAACAAAACCCTTCAATTAAAGATATTTGTAGAGCTTTACAAATTACATGACTTCCCTGTTCTGTAGCAGAAGTGTTATGGTCCAGGAGAAAAGTTGGGTGGTTTGGCGTAGTGCTTCCAGACATGGGGTGCACCCTCAGGGGCTGGGCTGCTGGGTCCCATCCCAACCATGGTGGGTACAGTCACAAGTCCCTTGGAGTCCTCTCCTGTTCCCTGGCTCCCCATGGCTGTTGCAGGGATGGTCCCAAATCCTGGGGCAAGGTAATGGGGGCCCCTGGGTTCCTCCAAAGTCTCTCAGGTTCTCCTTTGTTTTGGGTTCCCTCCACAGCCTCTTTCCTTGGAGTCTCCCTTAAATTTCTTTAGTTTCCCAAGTTATGGGATTTGGCAGAGAATATTTCCTTCGTGACTAGTGTTTTCAACCTGTGCTGTTGTTTTCTCATGTGCTGTTGCCATTGTTGGTACCATAATTGAGGTGGTCAGGACACTTCTGGACATGTTTGCACTTGAGGATTAGCAGGTTGTTTGCATAGTTCAGCTTTCTATTTCCTTGAACACACAAAAACTATTCAAGATTCATTCTGGTGTTTGAGAAAAGATGTTGGTCACATTTTGCCTCTTCTGCTAAAACAAAAAGTTGGTTAAAGCTCCCAGGCTTATGCCAAATGCTGTGCTAAGCTGGGTCTAATTCATGCAAATGGCTACACAATGCCCACAGGCCAGTGGGCCTCTGCCCTCCCCTCCCCTCCCCAGCTAAGTATAGTCTCACTGTGCCCCAACAAGCCCAGCTGAGCGGGGCCAGGAGTGGCCGCGGGCTGGTGATGTCCAGGCAAGGCAGCAGCCACAAGACAGGTTCTGGGGCAGGGAAGGTGGTTGGGGCAGCAGGCTGGGAAAGCGATGTGCACAGTTGCAGCGTAGATCAGTTCAAGAACAAGGCTGAGCACTTGAGCTTCCTTACAGTTCCCATGAGATGGGGGCAAGCCCTTTCTTCTCACAGCTCTTCCCCAACAGTCAGACGCAAGGTCCCACAGCTGCACCAGGTCAGAGCTAGCCTGAAGCACAGGTGGCTAAATCCACAGTGGGGAACGGCTGCAGAGCCTGTTAGTACTCTCAGGGCCCTGTTGCTAACTTTACTGGGGAGGTAGAAAGAGGAAATGTAGGCCATGAGAGAGTTTCCCAAAGCTCACACAGAGAACAGACATAGGTATCCTGTGTCCTATAGTGCCTAAAGCACTGTGGTCCACAGTGAATCTGGTTTATACTTCAACATATGAGACAAAAAAATCTAGATATGAAGGAAACCATATTTGGAGATACAGTTAATAAATCAGAGAGGATCACTCACTTCAGAAAACTTAATATGTAAAAGCAAAATAATTCAACGTAAGATAGCAGGAAATACAATTTTCCAGAATCAGTACTGAAGGAATTTCTATGGAGAAGTGGGTGAGGCTTTTAAAAGTCCTGTAATGTTATACAAATATTTGTAGCTCCTGTGGGAATGCTAATATTTTGTGAGAATGAAGCTGCATCTCAAAATGCTAGCTCATAATATGCTTTTTTAAAGAAAGGGAAATGGTTTTGTTGTTAATGCATATACAGCTATAAAGATGGAAGACATTTAGCGTGTGGGATCAGCACTGTTAAGCATTCAGTTCCCAGATGGGATCTAAACAGGAATGTGAGCTTTAAACAAAACAATTTTATTTTATTTTACATTTTCATCCACCACTAGGACAAGTCTTGTCTTATATTTTCTATATGCATAAAATTTTATAAGGAAATGGTAAGGATTCAGTATAACAATGCAATTATTTTACCTTCAGAGAAGTTATTTACTGTGATGGTATTATCTAGGTCCTTCCCTCACCTATACCACTGTGGCTGAGGAATGAATTACTATAAAGCTCAACGTACTATACAGTGATTCAGATTTAACGTGTTAAGTGTAAGACTGAAGATCAACAGCTACGGAAGTAATAGGCATAAATTATTACTTAATAAATCCATGTTTAGGAGAATCTTATTGTATGGCATAGGACTGGGAACATGGAAATAAAAAGGCCTTTATTGACATAAATTAGAATGACCACATTTCTTACAAGTGAATGGATAATTCTGACCTTTTAAAACATCTGTGGGAGCAGAGAGAAGCATTTTCTGCTCTAAATTATGATGACATGACTCTGGATTAACTTCAGAGATACCTTGATGGAGTAGCACAATGTTCAGTATAATTTCTACACCCTGAGCAATTTCTGAGGAAAAATAAAGACCAGGAAATAGGTAAAATATTCTGAACTGTCTGAAATAACTGCTGCATGCATACTTATTGGCATGTTGGGCCCTTCTCTAGTGTACTCCAATGAAGTGAAAAGTAAAATGAGATCTATATTGTTATATAAATAGGATAATTAAAACATCTTGACTTCTGTAAATAGTTTCAATTCAATAGTTTCAATTCATTTCACTATTTCCTGTGTCCATATTAATAATATATATAGTAGAATTATATATTGAATTATAACAGTGATAGAAGAATATTTTATCTTGGGAAAATAAAGACTTCGGGCCTCCACAAAGATACAGAAAAAGTTTTGTGACGATTGGATAAGTTTATTAAAAACATATTTTAATCAAAAAGTAAATATAAAGGTACTTCATAAAGGTACTTCATAAAGGGTTGTCATAAAGGTTAAGATTTTAAGTGGAACAATGCAGACTTCTATGATGCAAAAACTTAATACCTCCAAGCATTGAAAGGCTATTACTTTCTGAATAATTGGACTTTTGAAGGGGGAACAAGACGAATGCTTTAGCAGAGGATTTCACAGCTATTTCCTGGACAACCGTGTGGTGCATTCACACACCTGGGCTGCTTTTTGATCTGGCCTCTTGTTGATCTCAGAAATTTCCATGAAACCTTGGCCTTGGTGTACTGAGTCTGGCAGATGAGTACTCCTTGACCGTATCAGAAACTCTGCATAGCTGAGGCTGGGAACGTTCTCCTACTGCCTGGCCCAGATGTCAAGTAGAACAACACTGAAACTTGAGAATTTTTAGTAACTACCACCTGGGACTGAGGCCAGGATGGAAATTTACAGATTACTAAAGCCAATCATCTTGCAAACCTATAAATGGTGGTCCCGAGTGAGACCCTTTGAGCTCTTGGGGACCGCAGCAGGCTGCGCCAGCATCTCCCTCTCAGAGTTTGTGACCTGTCAGGTCTGCAATATTCAGAGGCCTGTCATCTGATGGGACCTGGGCTGAAACTCTTCACTTCTTGAGGCTCAACCCTCGCCTGTTGAGAAATGCCGAGACATTTCACATGAATATTTCTTCACTGAACTCGAGCGGAATTTTTAACAGGTACCTTATGTACATTTATATATATATATTTCTGTCTGTGAGAGTGTGTGAACTAATAGTAAGCATAATCTGTAATTAAGCAGTGACTGTAGTAGACTCTACTAACACTTACTTCTTAAATACTAGATTAGTTAATGATTAAGTGCTGCTAAAACTGTGAATGAACCCTAGACTGCTGCTACACACATATAATCCCTAAGATATATGCCCTTAGACATGACGTGTTTTTTCTTTATATGATTCATCCGTGTAGAAAGTAATAGAGTGGACCTTACCATCGAACTCTGTTAAGTCACACTTTTATAGGTCTCTATTAAAATCACTTTCTGCTAATACCTTTGACAGTGCTTCTTTAAGTGGCCTCTAAACCACTCATTCATGACAACAACAAAATAATATGGAAATCCATTCCAAGTGCTAGAAGAGCACACAAGTTGAGATTCAAATCTGCATACACATTTCACATCCAAGACTGCAAGTATGCATACTACACTACAGCAGTCTATGCTAAAGGCCACTTGGGAATGAAGATAGAAGGATATATTGTAAGAAAATTAGTTCCTGGTGAATCTTCCTAGGATGCTTCTTGCTGTCATACCAACCCACGCAGCTTGACTTCCGTACATCAAGCCACACAACTATTTTTTCCTTTCACACCATCTTAAGTTCCCTCTTCTTGCTCCTCATCCTGTCATTGCCTACGGCATCCAACGACTTTCCTATGGTTCTGCCTGCCTTCTCTTTTTCTTTATCACTGCTTCTACCTCTTGCATTTACTATTTTAATCTCTTCCCACCCCCACATTTGAGCTGATTTTTTTGTTTGCTTCTTCTCCAGCACACTCTGTTGCCATAACCAAAAGGCATTCAGAGTTCAGCAGGGAATCGTCTAGAGGAAGTTTTGCTCAATTCCTGCATCCCTGAAATGTTCCATTTCTCTGTGAATCTGCAGCTTCGGTTTAGAGAGAGTATGAGCTTTGCTGAATTAATTTACCAAATTCTGAGCAATGTGATAATCCGTGTACTCAGTAGATGCTTATTTAATTTCTCTAAGCAACTGAAAATAAGATTTTATCACGAAAAATGTCAGACAGACTTTACAACAGACATTATTTCCTGCACTGTCTTCTAAGGTAAAGCAGTATGTAATACGCACTTTGCAACTTTACTTTTAAGGAATTATGCCCCGTTTGCCAAGTGGAGGTGGGAATGTCAGCTTGCTGAGGGCTGAGTACACAGACTGTAAGCATATGTTGTTGAATAGCACTCCCAGGACTGCAAGTAGGCACAAAGAAGTCTGAAAACCACTTCTGTTTTGAAAGAGAGGGAAACAGACACAACCAGAGGATACTACTGACAAAAAAGATAAAAAGCATAGCATGTATGCATGTGTATTTGTCTACAGCTCTTGAACTGCTACCTACATGAACTCAATTTAGTTTTTAACTGTGTATCAAAAAGCAAAATTTAAAATTTTTTCATGGAGAATTTTTATCAAGTTTGTGATAATTCACMAAGCAGAAGTATTCCAGGTTCCAACATTACATTTTATAGTACCTATGTATAGATAAGAAGGAGTGATCCAGTTGATCAAAATTTATGAAAATCTTTAGTCTGTTGATTAAAAATTTGCATGAGAGGCCTTGAAAAAGCTTGTGGGAAATCCATCAGAAAGTCATTCTTTGTYTGGAAGAATGTGTCTAATAGTCTTTGCTGACTTCCTCTAAAGTAATGAAGCTTTCTTGTTTGATATAGTGTTGTCATCACTCAGTCAGGTTCTAATCACAAAATATTTTCAGGATACAGCACTCCATTCAATCAAGGCGAACGATCCATGTCCATCACAAGCAATTGATTTCTCTTTATTCCAGACTTCCTTCTAATGGCCTTCATCCTATCTGGTGCAGCAAAGATGCATCTGGCAGTCTGTTCATGAAGATATTTTTTTAATCTCATATTTCTTCTTCTCTGTTTTGTCATTGCCAAACTGTCAACCCATTAGTTTACTGCTTACTGAAGTTCATGCACCCCCTTATTTATCAGATTTACTTCTCTCTCACATATTAGCCACAGCTCTGTCTAGCGGTTTTATGCTCCCTCTCTATTCCTTCCTCCAGGTCTTTTTCTTCTGAGTTTAATCAGAGATTTGTGGTACCTGCAGTATTGGAAATGTTCTACTCCCATAATGTTAGGTAAAATTACTTGATGATTGAAGTAAAATCTCCTTAGAGGCATGTAGATGACCCACATAGCCGTAATGAAACCACACCATGTACATCAGAAGGCAGAATATATCTCCTCCCAATATTGACTTCCGTTTCACTTATGTATCATATAGTTCTGAGGCAAGTATTAAGAGAGATAGATAGTGCAAAGAACAGCTTTTGTACATGATTCAGGAAGTATATTTTCAGGACACACATCTTACATGACATGAAGCAGTACATGTGAAAAAATTCATAATAGATATTCAATTTCCTGCCAAAATTTTGACTTAAATTCCAAAATCCAAGTTACTGTACTCGGTTGTTTTCCAAAACAAAACAAAAATGCCATATGTGTTTGGGTAAATCATATTTGTATAGGGGAGTCACTTATTTGAACCAATGTGGCTCATACGCATAAGTATACACTGTACCTAGTTTCAATATTTGGTACAAACACTGACCAAAAATACTTCAAGCAGAACTAATGTCTCTAGTACTTAATGAATGATTTTGGCATAGTAAAAGACTATGACACTCAAAGGCCTCTGATGAAATTCTTTTTTTTTCCGAAAGAGAAGGAATGTGCATGTATGGAAAAAGTATTATTTAACTTGTTGTAAGACAGAAGCTGGTCTGTAACAACCATTGGTCATTAAGGCATGACATCAGACTATGAAATTCTGCTGGGTTTTGTTTTATGTCTGGAACTGTAAATGTGTTCTTTCTATGTTTTTAATCAGGGCTAAATGTTGTCCTTTTTTGCCATGCACCAAAGAGGACCTTTAATGTTAAGCTTTCTTAGATCACACAAGAATTCTTTTGAGGGCATTCCCTTGTGAGATTGAATAAAGTTTTTAAAACTACAAAACTGATTCTCTCAGTAAGAAATCTAAAGATTTATAGTACAACTCCAATGGTGTACCAGCAAGAGTGAGTTCAATCCTAATTTGCAAAAATAACGATGTCGAAGTGATTTTAAGGGGACCATTATTCTTTTACGTTTTCTGTCTATTGTAGTCAGAGATTCCATTTTTCTGCTGCTCAGTAACTTCTTCAATCGTTATTAGAAAAGATGATGTTATAAACTACTAATTTTGACCAGCTGAAAGAATTTCTTTTTAACAGCTTCCAATTACTCTTTATTCCTCTCTCTAGCTGTAGAAAATAATGTATTAATTTCCTTTTATCCCCAATGATAGAAAGACTCTGGTTTATAGTGCTTAATAGCTAGACTGAAGTCAAGAAGTAAAAACAGTGGAGATCCATTAAATTGCTCAATCTATTTCGAAGCAAAAATATAATTTTTAGGAACAATATGAATCACAGAATCATAGAATGGTTTGGGTCAGAAGCAACCTTTAAAGATTATATAGTCCAACCCCCTGCCATGGGCAGGGACATCTTTCACTAGATCGGGTTGCTAAAAGCCCTGTCCAACCTGACTTTGAACACTTGCAATGATGGGGCATCCACAACTTCTCCAGGCAACCTGTTCCAGTGCCTCACCACCTGTATTGTAAAAAATTTCTTCCTTATATCCAATGTAAATCTGTTCTTGTTCAGTTTAAAGCGTGTCTCTAATCACCTGCCTATCTTTCATATGTTTCAACATGTCTTCCAGGAAGATCTGTTCCACAATGTTACCAGGCATGGAGGTGAGGCTGACTGATCAGTAGTTCCCAGCGTCCTCCTTTTTACCCTTGCTAAAAATGGGTATCATGTTATATTGATGAATATTTTCAAAAGCCCCATCAGGAGGCATGAACAAAAAGTTTAGTTGATCATAATACACTCATCATCAACCTTAAATCTCTTTCTCTTGTTCTCAATTTTGAAATGTATTTTTGGATGTCAAATGAGGATAATACATTTAGAAAACCCAAAAAAGATATCACATTAAGCATTTGGCTGCAGAAAACCTTCAATGACCAAGTTCTTCAATTATGTAAACTTAAATCCATTCACTTGATTTTCATTCATTTATTTAATTTTTGCCTGCCTTTAATTTTATGTTTTGCATGCTTCTTCACTGTCCTGTAAGAATGATATGATATGGGTTATTAGATATGCTCTTCATCTTTTTGAGACTTCTTTTAATAGTCGTCATAATATTTCTAAATGCAGTTTTGCTGCTTACTATTAAAAGTCCTGTCAACAGAATAGAATTTGCATCACGGATCACATACTGTGCTTCAACTTTGAATGCAGAATAACTACTATACATAGTGAAATCTATTCTAGCTGCAAATGCTTGTCATAAACAGTAATGCAATGTGACCAGTGGACTACAAGAAAATCATCCCACTGTGCCCATAATTACACTATGAAATCTGGAACAGAAAATCAGGAGTGGATGGGTTTTAACAAACAAATCGATTGACATCCAGATATTTCAATACAAATTTTTTAAATAAAATCACTGTTCTTCATAATAACCAAAACCAATGAGATATACGTCAAAACACTGAGGCATTCACTGTTTTCACCATATTCTACACTTTTACTTTTTCAACCAAAAGACTCACCACTGTTCAAAAGTATGTCTGAGCATTTCGGCAACCTTGTTACTCATGATTTCTGCTAACCTATATTATATTTAGGACCTGCAGTTGAGAACAATCCCTTTTCTTCCAGCCAATTAGCTTACTTCCATCACGCTCATGGCCAGCCTCCTCTAGTGTGGACTGATTGTGCCCACAGAGCACAGCAGACAGGGCAATAGTTGGGTCAGAATCTATTTTGCAGGACTCTGCGTCTATTCACACACACACTGGCCTTTCAGTCATGCCACAAAATCAAGATATGACACCTGTATTCTTTCCACACACATGCCATATGAATATACAAATTCTTGGCATGGTCTTTGATATCACAGGCCGCACTTCTTGTGAGAGGCAGTTTTGGGGGCCTGAAGACCTCTGCAGGGCTGTTCTGCCATGTCTGGAAAAGATGGCTGGGCAGATTCTTGGATTTACGGACTCTTCTCCCTGTCTGAGGATATGGTATCGGTGAAAAATTATTCCTAGAAAAGTCCAAATCTGCTCAGGGTACACTGTTTAATAATTAGTGTTTTCCCAAGGTAACCTTAGAGCTGTTGGACAGCACATTGTATTTGTGTTTTAAGGCATGATGTTAAGATTATTTCTTTTTTTGCATGCACAGCAAAGAATTTGTCATTGTGGAAGAATATAAGCTGTGTTAACCAAATGCTGGAGAATACTGGGACTATGCAGCTGAGTGAGATATGGCTTGGTTCTGCCAGTACTGTCTATCAGAGTGCTTGCTGAAGCAATCCAGTCCATCAAACAGCTTTTAGCTTTTGCTTAGAGTTAGGAAGGTATAGTTCCCCTAAAGAAGGGATCCTGGGCACAACTGTTCATATGAACAATTTGGAAATGAGTACTGGGGAGTAAAACAGGAACTGATCCAAACATAGACATTTTTATTTGGAACTCTATGAATGGATAATTGCTGTCACATATAATGTCCAATATTACTTGTATAATTCACTACCGTAAGGTTATCTCTGAAAACACATTACCTTCACATCTGGGTTTTTCATCAGACATGATACCTAACAAAAATAAATGCTTGCATGCAAAGGTATTTATTTGTTACACTCTTATCTTCACCTTCACTGAAATGGAAAGCAGAATTACTTCCCTAATATGTATTGTATTCTGCCTGGTCTCTAGCTGCTGCTCCAGGATGATCTGGGCCTTCCACGGATTCTCTGTTATATCTGCCAGTCCTGTGCAATGCCTTGGATATCTGGTGCTATTTCATACTCCTAAAGCAGAACTAAGCACCTACATTTAGGCACCTGAAGCACTCCTTATAATGTTGAGATCCTGTGTTTTTTTTCTTGTTATAATCTCATAAGTAAGCAGAGTGGAGCAAAAATAATACCTGAAATTAAAAAGGCAACCCACAAAGGGGAAATCTTTAAAAAAAAGAACCAAAACGCAGAAGTGATAATATGTGCAAGAGTGATGGATTGTTAAAAAGAAGCACATTAGAGGTTTTGAAAGTACTGAATACCAGTGTCCCATCGGTCCTGAACAATCTCCTTCTGCCAACCTGTATTTTTCAGAAGACGAATTTCTTGTCAGTGTTTGCACTCTCCCAACAGATAATAGGCTTTCTGTGCATTGGACAATGTAAATCAGCTTCTCAGTTAAACTAATTTCACAGAGGAAATATATGCCTTTGATAATATCAGATGCACATAGATACACTAAACTGACATGGCCTTTAAAAATTATTGTTTATTCTGTTATTTATGTGGAATTGTTCTGTAGAAAACAGCAAAAAACTCTAACTAAAGGGCTTTGTTTCACAAGTGTATTTTCTCCAATGTCAAAGGATTTGGATGAGGTCTTCTCATAATACGGCCTGTTAAAAACAAAAAGAGAGAGAGGAAATGTTACGCACACACATATTTATACACATACACATATGCTTATTTGAATGAGGAAACCCTCTGGAATTCCTGAAATCACATGGCTCTCCTGCAAAAACAACCTCTGTCCACTATGTATCTGCTATTGCCATTAAGAAAAACATACGATTACAATCTAAACTGTAAAACAGTGACTTTTCCATGTGGCTTCATTGTAAAATAAGATATTTTGATGGACAAATCTCAATTTCAGTCTGGTTTTGTCCCATTTGTGTACCTCTCTAAACAACCACGTAAATTGGCACAATTTCTTTTTAATGGAGACAATTTCTGTGGTGTCCTGCCTTTCTAGTCCAAGAAATGGGAATGGAACATTTTATATACATAGTATTTAAACAGCCAGTGAATGTAAGGCTTATAAAAGCAAGACTAATGGTACTGATTTTTGCATGGATTGAGAGGACAGGTGTTATACAAGCTTACCATGTAAAACAGCAGAGCGGAATCATAGTCTTGGCATTGTAGTTATTTCAGCTCTATTAACGTCACAGAATAAAGCCAATTTACGTGGTTGTTTAGAGAGGTACACAAATGGGACAAAACCAGACTGAATTCCACTACAGAATTTATATCTAAATCTACAGACACAAAGAGCAGTATCTAACCATTCTAGGCAGAAACTGCTGCATTCCTCATGTTTTTACTTTTAACAAGAATTCTAGCACGATCTAGAATAAGACAACTTCTCTGCTTAGTGGAAAAGACTTTATGTTCAGCTGATGGGGCATGGCTACAGTACATGAGCCTAAACTAGTCTAAGTATCTGGTGACATTTTAGAAATTAAGGTCATTTGAACAGCATTTGCCTTCAAGGAAGCTGAAAGAGAGGATGTAACCAAAATAAAAGTGTACAGTTGAAGACCCATCAATTTCAGAAGAGTTCAGATTCAAGTTTTCATGTTATCTAGAATATAGATGCTAAGAGGAAAAACATTGGAAAATGTGAAGTCTACCCTCTAAGCAACAGCTATATCCTACAGAATGGTTGTCAAGATGATGTGTGTGGCTCTGGCATGTAAACATATCCAATAGTAAATTACTAAGAATTCTGAAAAGCATAGTTGGCAAAACATGGGGTAAAATATGTTACTTATCGTCATTTTATATCAGCCATATAGAAAAGAAAAACTGACAAACGAGTAAAATGCATACTGCAACTAATTAATGTTCATCTAGAATGCTTTAGAAATTGATCATGCTTAATTCAGCTCTTTTAACAAAAGTAAATAAGTTGGAAATGAAGACTGGCAGGTCATCTTCCAGGGGGTTGTCTGTTAGCTCTTTGATTTTTTAGAAATCAATGAATGTTTGAGTGTTTTCATAGTTTGTTAAGTGGTAGTGAAGCACTATCAAGCATGGATATTGTATTTCCATGTCCTATTTTGTCTTGAGGTTCTTTCCTTTCTTGAATCTTTTCCTCTCTAAACAAATCCACATCGTGTTTTGACTTTCTAGTCGTTGGTCAGATAGAGCAAGAGTAGTGATGACTGCATGCAAAAAAAGTGCATTATAGCAGGGTGTGCCAGTTTAAGTCTTCCTATTTTAAATATTTTATTCGAACACAGTTGGGGGGAAGGTATTGGAAAATAAATCCCATGGTTTTTAGAGGTTTTGATGAATTGCTAGGTAAGTTCACTGCAAGTCAACTGCTCTGCACAAGCTATGCCAAATAGTCTTCTTGTCAACTGGGGGCTTAATATTTCTATTTTCATTCAAGTTATGAGAAGCAAACAATTTTTGTAGAACTCAGTGATAAACTGCATTGTTAAATTCTTTTCACTATTACAATTGAACAGACATTCACAAATTGCACTACGGTAGACAGGTAAAGAACCAATACATTGCTACCCTTTGTTACAATATCACAAATGGGAACACCAGCTGTATTACTTCATAACCAAATAATGAGCTATCAGAAAATGTGTGTTTAAAGAAATGACCATGGCATAAGAGTATATGCAGGAATTATTCAACAGGCCTGATTTGCCATTGTTCTGGGTCCTCTGTAGTTATGTACAGATAAGCAAAATTAATGTAAAACACAAACAGCGGTATTTTACCTCAGAGATGTATGATGACATGCAGTTTGCGGCAGTAGAGAAACAGGATTTATTCTAAGGAAAAAGAACTGATCTGCCAGTGGTTCAAAACCTGTGTACATACTCTGAGAGGTAGCAGGCTCATTTTAGTAAGCCTCTTGAGCTTGTTCCTTATGCATAACCCTGTGTTTTTTTCCCTGTTAACCATTACAGCTATGCATTGCTATGCTCAGAAATACAGGATCTGCATCTAAAATTGAAAACTAGATGAAGGCAACTTACTTTTTGAAGGTAAAGCACAGAGTTAACAGCACTGAAAACCAACATCAACACCATCAGAAGCGATGGCAGGCAAAATATTCTACATGTTCCTCAAGGTCCATCTAAACAGCTACTCTGCGTCAAGACTGACCACACCTTCTTGTGAAATAGTATAAATAGGAACCTAAAATAATAAAGAATGGAAACCCTACATTTAAGTCAACTATTTCTTCATCTAATCCAGTGAAGATTAAACTCTTTTTAGCTTTTGGGTCAAGTAGCATCAAAAGATGCTACTTGAATCTCATAACCTTCCAAAAATCTTTGGAGCCATCCAGTCATATTGCTACATTAGTTGTTACACCATAAATGAGAGTTGTACAGTAATTTCTTAGAATAAGAAAGATATTCTGCAGATAATATTTACAGATACTGGGTATGACAGTGTGCAGAGAGCTGACAGGGTCTGTCTGAGATGCCATGAATCTCTGACATTTTGCCAGTGCAGCAAGTAATAGACGAGTCAAGATTTGAAATCAGTCCCTGACTAGCACAACCCACTGTGTCAAACTAGTTATTTTTAATAAGTTTATGCGTTTTGCATTATGCCAGCCATTCCTTGTCATGCTATTGGATTTTTAATACCAGAGGAGAGAGGCTATTAATCTTAGTAATAAAATGTTTGAATACAGAATGTACAAAGTTAGGCGTAACAGAAACCATACAGAAGTTAATGGTCCAAATTTAGCACTGGCTTAATTCCACTCAAATCACTGGAGATAAGCCAGGTGTCAGTCTGAGTTAATGACTTTTGTACTATGCTAGTGAATTTCTGTCATACATATGACTTGGTGTAATTTATTGTATTTAAAACAACAAACGGCATTCCCTGCTGAGTGCACTATTGCTTATTGTCTCAGCTGTTCATGTCAAAGATATTGACATTATATGGAAGTGCTTTTCATCCATGTACACAGTGACAAAGTGGATATTGGGTGAATTAGGAAAGGTATTGTTTATTGAACTATGAATTATGATGAACAGTAACCACTAGCCACATTGATCCTATGAAAAACAGTAATCAAGATCATTATTTTGTTACTAAAGTTAAAAAAACCTACACACAACCAAAAAAAAATACCTAGAGAAACGGAGCATAAATTTGTAACAAACATGGCCACTTTATAAAGAATTAATGATCACATGCTTAACTTTGCCTGTTGCAAATACTGATACACCATGGGAGCAATTTGCATGAAGTTAACTTACTAATTAAGAAATGGCAGTTGCTAAGGAGCAGAACTGCTTAATTACTTAATAAAAAAGCATGAAAACATTTCAAGTGGACTAAACACTTAGTGAACAATCAACTTTTGTGACAAGAGTTCTCTAGACTCTATAGAGGATATAAGAAACTTTCCTGTCTATTCTGCTGGAGGAAAAAAATATGTGATCCATTTTTGCCCAACTAAATTTTCAGATTTACCTTCTCTGGACAACATGTTCCAGTGTCTCACCACCGCCATCATAAAAAACTTCTTCCTTATATTCAATCTAAATCTACCCTCTCTCAGTTTAAAACCCTTTAAAAAAAGGGCAATCCCTTTTTCTTGTCACTACAGGTCCTGGTAAAAAGTCTTTCTCCGTTTTCTTATAAGTCACCCTTTAAGTATTGAAAGACCACAAAAAGGTCTTCCTGGAGCCTTCTCTTCTCCAGTCTGAACAGCCCCAACTCTCTCAGCCTTTCTTCATAGGAGAGGTGTTCCAGCGCTCTGATCATTTTCATGGCCCTCCTTTGGACCTGCTCTAACAGGTCCATGTCTGTCTTGTACTGAGGACCCCAGAGCTGGATGCAGTACTGCAGGTGGGGTCTCACCAGAGTGGAGTAGAGAATCAACTCCCTCGACCTGGTGGCCACGTTTCTTTTATGCAGCCCAGGATACAATTGACTTTCTGAGCTGCAAGCGCACATTGCCAGCTCATACATAATTTTTCATCTGCCAGTATCCTCAAGTCCTTCTCTGCAGGGCTACTCTCAATCAATTCTTCACCCAGTCTGTATAGATATCAGGGATTGCCCAACCCAGGTTCAGGACGTTGCACTTGGCCTTGTTGAACTTCATGAGGTTTACATGGGTCCACCCCTCAAGCCTGTCAATGTCCCTCTGGATGGCATCCTTTCCCTCAAGTGAATACACTGCACCACTCAGTTTGGTGTCATCTGCAAACTTGCTGAGGACGCACTCAACCCCACTATCAATGTCATTGATGAAGATATTAAATAGTACAGACCCTTGAGGGACACCACTCGTTACTGGTTTGCACTTGGACATTGAGATGTTGACCGTAACCCTTTGGATGCAGCCATCCAGCCAATTCCTTATCCATCTAACAGTCCTTCCATCACACCCATATCTCCAATTTAGAGGCAAGAAAGTTGTGTGGGACTGTATCAGCGGCCTTACAGAAGTCCAGGTAGATGACATCCACAGCTCTTCCCTTGTCCACTGATGTCCTCAGTCATTCCATTGTAGAAGGCCACTAGATTAGTCAGGCATGATTTCTCTTCGTGAAACCACCTTGGCTGCCTCTAATCACCTTCCTGTCTTTGATATGTTTCGACATGTCTTCCAGGAGGATCTGTTCCATGATGTTATCGGGTATGGAAGTGAGCCTGACTGGTCAGTAGTTCCCGGGGTCCTCATTATAATAGTTTTTAAAAATGGGTGTGATATTCCATTTTCTCCAGTCACTGGGGACTTCACCTGACTGCCATGACTTTTCAAATATGATGGAGAGTCATTCAGCATGCTTTTATGCATTCTGGAGTTTTGCACATGTCAGCACACGTATTCAAAAGATGCTTATGGAATTTCTCCTGAGAAGCAGAAAATGTGGGAAGCATTGTTCTTTTTCCTTGTCTGTGATACATTATGTTCAGTTATTAGTATTTTATCATAGATAATAAAATTTGTGAAAAAAGGTTTTATATATGAAAGGAATTCACATGTAATGTCCTCTTTATTGACATGTTCATGGGCAACATCACCAAAAATACAGTAAAAACATGCTCATAAACAAAGGTACTTTTTTGCTTCACAGAACAAAACAATTATGTTGGCAAGAAATATGGCCAATGACCCTTTACTTTGTGAAGAGACAGCGCTTTTTTTCAGGGCTGCCAATCTAAATCTGCTCATTAACGTTGCTTTCATATATTCAATTACTAATTCAGCTCCACACCATTTCACCTACTCTTTGAAATTCAATTTAATAGAATTTTATGAATATATTTTTGCCTTTTAAAAAACAAATGTTATTTTCTGTTAACCTGTTCAATAAGAAATTACTTCTAAGTTGAAAATGCATTTCAGGGAGGATAAAGCTTCCACCAAGCATCAGGTGGGACAATGTTAAATTACACGTAAAAATATGACACAACGGTTGCAGATGTGCAATCCATTATTGTCCTGGATGTCCTTTATAAAGATATTTTCAAAGACATGAAACTGGTCAGTCTATTTTAGTAAGGCCTATTGCACACTAACTCTGCTTTTTTTCAGGCAACTGAAAAGTTACCCATTTTAATTTTATTGTACATAACCAGCTTCATTACTCAAAGGAACAGTCTCTTGTGGCACTCTGGGTTTTCTTTAAACTGCAATATGTTACACATCCATCTGCTTTTGCAGGAAAAGTGTGAGTTAATGCATTTTTTAAAAAGAATTCTTACCCAATGTAGACACTTGGCTATACCATCCCTCTCCCATCCATCAGTGACCCTCTGCAGTGTGGCACAAATTATTTACCAGCTTCTGCCTATGTTAAACGTATTTGTAGATAGCTCTCTTGGGAGTTCCCTTACATGATACTTTATTTGGATTCTTTCCTTTCCTTAAGAAAAAAAAAAMCCACAAAACCCTACCCTATGTTTGTGAGCATGCAGCAACATGCCATACATCACCATGCCTTCAGCATCACATGTGTCTTGGTAAAACAAGCAAAGGATTTATTCAGCAAGACTTAATGTCAGGGTCTTAACTGCAAGACTAGAGCCAAAGGCTTATAAATATAAAAAATAGTCTAATTACATTTAATAAATAGATATTTATGAAATGTAATTATATTATTATTATTTATTATTATTAATTATTATTGAGGTACTCATCTTTTTCTTGTCAGAAATTCAAAGATGTAATCCACAGTCAGGGATTCATGGTGACATGTGAAACCTGCCTTTGCTTGTGAACATAGAAAATAAGTGTGTTGCTCTCCAGACTGGGTGGTCCTATTCATAGGACTATTCATGGTCCTATTCAGGTTCTCCCTCCAGCAAATTCTTTGTGTCCCTCTTTAATCCCAATCCCAGCCATTTGCTTCCCACCCATTACCAATATAGGCACGGAGTTTCATGCATTTCATGCTTCTCTTCTGTCAATGAATTTAGGCATTGGACAGATACAGTTGCATTTAATAGTTCTTCTAGGAGTTAAATGACTTACATACTATCAGATGATTTCTTCCGTCACCATCTAGTCCAACTGTTTCAACCATCCCCCCACACAGAACTGCCACTGCAGTGCATATATAATGGATATTATATAAGTTAATATTGTACAGCTATTATCTGTTTTCTCTGGAGTGTCACTAGCTTTACACAGAAAACACACATAAATCATTGCTGATCAATTTCATCACCTTACCTAGCACATGGTTATGAATCAGTGTTTCTTCTATTAATCATATCCATGTCGCAATGCCTTTCTCCTTGTTCTCCCTCAAATGCTAGGAAAACAAGAAAGCACACTACATTTAAAAGAGATTTGAAGTCAAAGTTCTTGTTTTACTACTGCTTGTGGCCTGAACTGCCCTGCTTCTGTATTTCAATTGAATCCAGTGGTCCTGAGAAATTGTAAGCTTGTCTTGTAGACAAAAAGTCATACATCTATTCACAAAGGAGATAAAGACAAAAGGGAACTGTAGAATATTTTCAGCCTTGCCAATTCATCTGAGGTATTAGTGGAATCATCTTTAAAGAGCAGGTGATCCTGCTAGCTTTTTTGTATTTAATCCCTGGGAGAGTCAGGATTTGGAAATATGCACATTCAAGTCCTTTCATTAAAGTCTGATCACAGACAGCAGACAGTTTCAGTCATTAATGGCCTGGCTTGGTTTTAAGACCAATTCTAGATAATAAAATCACTTCAAAACTACATGGCAAACGTATATATCTCAATACAGAGCTAAAGCCTATATTTAGAGATCTTGGTACTTATTTAAGCCCTTATTAATTATTCAGATACTTAACAGAAATTCCCATAAACTCCAAAATAATCCTTTCATTTATCAATTTCTACAGTTCTTTGTTAATATCTGTTAGACAGTGTTGATGTTATTTGAAGAAACCTTAGAAAAACAGACTCATTGTTCTTGATGTAATTGATGTAAGCAAGTAAGAAACAGTTTGCAAGGATTTTAATTAACTTACATTACTGCAGCTATTTATATTTTAAATAGACTTCAGGATCCCAAGTTTCAAAAACTAACCTTGTCTAACCAAAAAATAACCAGTCTTTTGAAAACACCTCTATTTATAATCCATCTCCCCCGGTTTTTCTTCCACCCAGTTAATACTTTAAAATTATCTGCATGCCATGACTTCCTTCTTCACTGAGTATAATTTTCTAAGTCAGTTAATGGATGTGCTATCCAATCTTACTTGCCCATAAAACTATCATAAGCATATTAAAACATAAACATATAAAAAAGGCTTATCTAGAAAATTAAAGTCAAAGTAGTTTTCTGTTTAGTGCTTAGGCTTTAGTCCTCACATACACTTAAAAGGAAGACTGAGCTCTCCCAGAAGACTATGAACTCACTGCACTTTTCTGTAATACAAACACACACACACATATGTACAAGGCACAGATAGCAAGAGCTGTCAACTTCCATTCATTAATTTAAAAGTTGTTGGCTTCCAGCCATTAATTTAACGATTATATAAATTACTTAATCTAAAGTACTGCATCCAGCATTTCCTTCTCAATTGAAAGGGCAGCAAAGGATTAATTTCCTAATTATTGTGCCTTTTAGCTAAGCAAGCAAATTCTAACACCATACAGTCTTTTACTTCAGTGAGACATGCAGTTACTTTTCATGATCATAGAATAAAACAATAGAAAATGTGAATACATCAGTAAATCTCAGACAATGCCATCAGTACCAGTGTTGCTGTAATTAAGACTACATATTATATGCCAGATAACAGCAATGTGTTCACAAGACTGGAAAGATTCCAACAGTCTCTAGAAAGGCAAGCTGCCACTCGCTTATGTTCTAACCAAACAATCAACATACTTTGAAGAATAGAATAGAATAGAATAGAATAGAATAGAATAGAATAGAATAGAATAGAATGGAATAGAATAGAATAGAATAGAATAGGAGTAGACTATTTCAGTTGGAAGGGACCTGCAACAATCATCTGACTTGAGATGCATCCAAGTGCCTGACCAATTCAGGGCTGACCAAAAGTTAACACATGTTGTTAAGGGCATTGTCCAAATGCCTCTTAAACAGGCTTGGGGCATCGACCACCTCTCTAGGAAGCCTGTTCTAGTGTTTGACCACCCTGTTGATAAAGAAGTGCTTCCTAGTGTCCAGTCTAAACCTCCCCTGATGCAACTTTGAACCGTTCCCACACATCCTATTACTGGATACCAGGGAGAAGAGATCAGCACCTCCCTGTCCATTTCCCCTCCTCAGGAAGCTGTAGAGAGCAATGAGGTCACCCCTCAGCCTCCTTTTCTCCAAACTAGACAAGCCCAAAGTCCTTAGCCACTCCTCATAAGACATGCCTTCCAGCCCTTTCACCAGCTTTTTTGCTCTCCTCTGGACGGCAAAAGGACCTTCACATCTTTCTTAAATTCTGGAGCCCAGAACCGCACAGAGTATTCAAGGTGAGGCCGCACAAACGCTGAATACAGCAGGATAATCACCTCTTTTAACGGCTGGTTATACTATGTTTGATGCACCCCAGGATCTGGTTTGCCCTCTTGGCTACCAGGGCACGCTGCTGACTCATATTGAGCCTGCTGTCGACCAGCAACCCCAGATACCTTTCTGCAGGGATGCTGTCCAGCCACTCCTCTCCTGGTTTATACTTGTGCCCGGCATATAATTGCATTCCGTCCTAGGTGCAGAATCCAACATTTTGACTTGTTAAATTTCATCCCGTCATCATAGCCTAATGCTCCAATCTATCTAGATCCCTCTGCAAGGCACCTTGTCCCTCAAGAGAGTCAACTGCACCTCCCAGTTTGGTATCATCAGCAAACTTGCCAATGGTGCATTCAACTCCTGCATCCAGATCATTGATAAATATATTGAACAGGACTGGTCCAAGAATTGAACCCTGAGGAACACCACTGGTGACCAGTCACCAGCCAGATGTAGCCCCATTCACTACAAYCCTTTGAGCCCTGCCCTTCAGCCAGTTCTTCACCCAGTGCACTGTAAACCCACTTACCCCACAGCTGGACAACTTGTTCAGAAGGATTCTGTGAGGGACAGTATCAAAAGCCTTACTAAAATCCAGAAAAACTGCATCTACCTCCTTCCCTTCATCCACTAGGTGGGTGACCTTATCATAGAAGGATATAAAATTATTTAAACAGGACTTTCTTTTTGTGAACCCATGTTGACTGTGCCTGATGACTGGATTATTCTTTAAATGCCTTTCAATAGTATCCAGTATAATCTTCTTCATAATTTTTCCAGGAACTGAGGTTAGACTAACAGGTCTGTAGTTCCCTGGGTCTTCCCTTACGCCCTTTTTGTAGATTTGAATAACATTGTGTCCTGGTTCTGGTTGGGACAGAGTTAACTCTCTTCCCAGTAGCTGGAGGGGGTGCTGTGTTTCGGGTTTGGTAATGAAAGGAATGTTGATGGCCCATTGATGCTTTGGTTGTTGCTGGGTGGTGCTTGCACTGRCTCTTCAGCCTCCCCTGCCCTGCCAGATGCAGAGGGGTGCACAGCCAGGGTGGTTGACCCAGCTGGCCAATGGGGTATTCTATACCATGTGACATCATGCCCAGCTTAAAAACCGGGGGGGCGGYTCTGGGGGGGGCAGGCGGTTCCTTCGGTCGGGGCGCACGGTTCCATCAGGGCGCACGGTTCCTTCGGAACACGTCGGAATGAGCAGCTGCATTGTGTATCACCTGTTTTGTATATTCTGTTATTATTGTTGTTATCATTGTTGTTATCACTGTTCYACTTTGTTTTATTTCCATTATTAAACTGTTTTTATCTGAACCTGCGGGTTTTCCTTCGTGTGCCCTCCCGATTCTCTCCCCCATCCTACCGGAGTGGGGGGGGTGAGAGAGTGGCTGCGTGGTGTTTAGTTGCTGGCTGGGGTTAAACCACGACACATTGGCTAGCTTCCAGTCAGCAGGGATTTCCCCAGACTCCCGAGACCTTTGGTAAATTATAGAGACGAGTCCTGCCATAACATACGCTAGCTCCTTCAGAACTCTGGGATGAATTCCATCAGGCCCCATGGACTTGTGAACATTCGGCTGATACAGCTGGTTCCTTACAATTTCAGTGTCCACAAGTGGAAAGTTACTGTTCCCACACTCATGGTCCTCTGACTCAGGGGACTGATCAGCCCAAGATCTATCAATATTGTTAAAGACTGAGGCAAAAAAAGCATTGAATGCCTCCATTTTTTTTCATCCCTATTAGTCAGATGACCATCTTCAACAGGTATCGGTCCAATATTTTCTTTAGACCTCCTCTTGCTATTAACATACTTTAAAAAGCCCTTCTTGTTATGTGAAACAACACTGGCCAGTTTCAACTGCAATTGAGCTTTGGCCTTTCATGTCTTCTCCCTGCATAAATGAACCACAGGTCTGTAATCTTCCTGCAAAGCCTAGCCTCACTTCCAGAGATCATACAGTTTCTTTTTCCTTTTGAGCTGCATGAGGAGTTCCCTGTTCAGCCAAGCTGGTCTTCTGCCCAGCTTGCTTGATGTACGACACAGTGGAATTGCCTGCTTCTGTGCTTCTAAAAGCTGCTTCTTAAAAACTGACCAGCACTCGCCAGTCCTAAGCCCTCAAAAGCAGATTCCCAGGATAAATAGCTCCCTGAATACCTTAAAGTTTGCGCTCCTGAAGTCCAGGGTAACAATGCTGCTGTCCTTTTTTCTTGCTACACTGAAAATTTTAAACTCAACCATTTCATGATCACTATGGCCAAGATAGCTACCTACTGTCACATCCCCCATGAGTCCTTTTCTATTCACAATTAGTGAGTCTAGGAGGGCTTCTTTCCTAGTTGGCTCACTGAGAACCTGTGACAAGAAGTTCTCTCCTACAAACTTCAAGAATTTCCAAGACCTGCTTGTCACAGCAGTATGATATTCCCAGTTATGTCTGGAAAGTTGAAATCTCCCATAAGGACAAGGGCTACCGATCCCGAAATTTCTCCTAATTGCCTATAGAATAACTCATCAGTGCTTACATTCTGGCTGGGTGATCAGTAGTAGACACCCACTACAACATGTCCTTTGTTTTCCATTCCCCTAATCCTCACCCAGAGGCTCTCAACCACATCATCGCTAACTGTAAGGGCTGTGCAATCAAACCTCTCCCTTACATATAGTGCAACACCTCCACCTCGCCTGCCCTGCCTATCCCTCCTGAACAGCCTGTAGCCCTCCATCCCCAGCACTCCAATCATGGGACTCTTTCCACCAAGTCTTACTAATACCAATGATATTGTAGCTCTGGGAGCTGACCAACACTTCCAGTTCATTTCTCACACTGTGTGCGTTGGTGTACAAGCATTTCAGATACGCTCCTGAGACTTCTGTGCTCTCAGGAGCAGTGTAAATGTTCCCACTATCATTGCCACCCTCTGGTGATGCCATACCTACCCTTGGCTTACCTACTGCAGTCCTGTTGGTATCCCCTTCCCCCACCAATTCTAGTTTAAAGATTTCTCGATCAGCCCTGCCAGCTTATGCCCAAAGACCTGTTTTCCCCATCGGGACAGGTGGATCCTGTCAGGCCCCAACATACCTTGTCTCTCAAGGCTCTTCCATGGTTTAAAAACCCAAAGTTTTGGTGGAGTTACAAGTCCTGGAGCCAGGTATTGATATCCTGGGCTTGCCTGTTTCTTCCGAAGTCTCCCCCCATTACTGGGAGGATTGAGGAAAATACTACCTGTGCTCCCAAATTTTTCAGCATTTTTCCCAGGGCTCTGAAGTCTCTTTTGATTGACCTCACACTTTTTGTTGTGACATCATTTATACCCACATGAACGAACAGAAATGGATAGTAGTCTGCTACTAGCCTCTTCAGCCCTGTGGTGATGTCCCTAATGAGGGCCCCAGGGAGGCAGCAAACTTCCTTAAAAAGAGGGTCCAGCCTGCAAAAGGTGCTTCCGTTCCACACAGGAGGGAATCACCAATGACCATAACTTGCCATTTTTTCTTGTCAGCGCTGGTCTTAATGCAGGTTTTGTTGTGAGGGGTTGGTCTCTCTGATATTGGCAAGACTGCTTGTGCAGGTTCCTCCCCTTTCTTATTATGTACTTCATCTACCACACCCAGGGTCTCGTACCTGTTCTGTAAGGGTATTTTAGAGGGTAACTTAGAGGGTAAGGAGGGGTTTCTTTTACCACTTTGTGCTGTAACCTTCTTCCACCCCTCCTTATCCCTTGTGACACTCTCTTCCTCTTGGCACAAAACAGATCCAGGACCTGCCTCTCAAGTGGCCATGCTGACTTGGCTTCTATGCATCATAGATGGCAGAGTATGGCTCCATTGATCAATCTCCCTCTCAGACTCTTGAGTACTCCTCAGTCTGCTCACCTCCTCCTGCAGCTCAGCAACCAAGCAGAGCAGTTCAGCAATCTGGTCACACCTCCTGCGGTCTTGCTTGCAATCACTTTCCACCTCCAGGAATATCCCTTCACACATCCCACAGCCGGAAACCTGAGTGGTCGCATGCTTGAAAAGGAGCTCTGTCTGTGTGGCTGCATTGGTTCTACCAGGTGCTAGAAGCTCAGGAGAAGCAGGGGACAGTGCTTTTTGCGGGTGGTCACCATGTTGCCGCGTACCTGCCCACTGGGAAATATATATGCTTGTCTGTTGCAATCAGCTGGGCTGATTGTTTTCTCCTGCTTAAATCTCCTGCACTGCTGGGTGCCGGCTCCGTCCCTTGCTGTCTCTTCCAATCAGCAGGTCCAGGGTCAGTTGCTCAGGAAACACCCCTTGTTCAGACAAGCCTCTCCTTGTCCACATGTATCCCTCCTCATGTGTCCTGCTGCTGCTTGCTGCCACCCCTGCTGGTGCTCCTCGCACTGCTCTGGCATCCATTGCAATCAGCAGGCCTTGAAGGCCTTGTCAGCTGCTAATATGAACTTGCCTTCAAACCAACACAGCAAAGATTTCATTAGTAAGCTGCTATTTTTCTAGTGCAAAACTGTTTCTTCTAGGGGCACAGCAGCTTTGCCTTCTCTTTTCTTTACTTTTACCAGTTATGTTCATTTGTTTTGTACTTCTACCAGTACGAAATCCATCCTACATAGACCTTATTCAGCTCCTGTCAAAATCAGTGAAAAGTCTGCCCTTAATCTCAGGAGACTGACTCATGCTGTTGAGCTAGATATGTCTTGTAAAACAAGGCATACATTACACAGTTTCTAGTAGTTTTATATTATTTGTGGAATTATTAGTTCTGTTCCTTATGTGCTTGGCATACCCTACTTGGTGTTGTAGAAGATAAGCCAATGCCCCACAGAGTTTAGCTGATGATGTTTATGTCTCACATTGGATACCCCTTGTCTGTACACTTACCATCAGAGTGGATAAATTAGTTCAGACACAAAGAGGCATGAAAGCGAAGCTTTGCTATTTGTGGTCACAGCCACTGTAGAGAACTATAGTGTCACAGGAAAAAAATCATTCCCATCTTTGGCCTTGCTGCTTTCCAACAAAAATTCTCATTAAGACAAATGAATGACATCATTGTATGGGGCAACACAGCAGAAGTAGTTTTTGAGAAAGGGGAGAGAATAGTACAAATCCTTCTGAAGGCCAGTTTTGCCATAAAATGAAGTAAGGTCAAGGGACCTGCACAGGAGATCCAGTTTTTAGGAATAAAATGGCAAGATGGATGTTGTCAGATCCCAATGGATGTGATCAACAGGATAACAGCCATGTCTCCACCAACTAGTAAAAAGGAAACACAAGCCGCCTTAGGCATTGTGGGTTTTGGAGAATGCATATTCCAAATGACAGTCAGATCGTAAGCCCTCTCTGTCAAGTGACCTGGAAGAAGAACGATTTCAAATGGGGCCCCGAGCAACAACAAGCCTTTGAACAAGAGATATTGGCAGCATATGAGGGGGTTCAAACTGCTTCGGAAGTGGTTGGTACTGAAGAACAGCTCCTCCTGGCACCCCGACTGCCGGTGCTGGGCTGGATGTTCAAAGCGAGGGTCCCCTCTACACATCACGCAACCGATACTATGTGGAGTAAGTGGGTCACACTGATCACACAGCAGGCCCGAGTAGGAAACCCCAGTCGCCCAGGAATCTTGGAAGTGATCACGAACTGGCCAGAAGGCAAAGATTTTGGAATGTCCCCAGAGGAGGAGGTGAMRYGTGCTGAAGAGGCCYMACTGTATAATAAACTACCAGAAAATGAGAAGCAATATGCCCTGTTCACTGATGGGTCCTGTCGTCTCGTGGGAAAGCATCGGAGGTGGAAGGCTGCTGTATGGAGTCCTATACGACAAGTCACAGAAACTGCTGAAGGAGAAGTTGAATCGAGCCAGTTTGCAGAAGTGAAGGCCATCCAACTGGCCTTGGATATTGCTGAGCRAGAAAAATGGCCTTTATAAATATCTTTTAAAATGGCCTTTAAAAAATATCTTTATACTGACTCATGAATGGTGGCAAATGCCCTGTGGGAGTGGTTATGGCAACGGAAGCGGAACAACTGGCAGCGCAGAGGTAAACCTATCTGGGCTGCCGCATTGTGGCAAGATATCTCTGCCCTGGTAGAGAACCTGGTTGTAAAAGTACGTCACATAGATGCTCACGCACCCAAGAGTTGGGCCACTGAAGAACACCAGAACAACCAGCAGGTGGATCAGGCTGCTAAGATTGAAGTGGCTCAGGTGGATCTGGACTGGCAACATCAGGGTGAATTATTTCTAGCTCGGTGGGCCCATGACACCTCAGGCCATCAAGGAAGAGATGCAACGTATAGATGGGCTCGTGATCGAGGGGTGGACTTGACCATGGATGCTATTGCACAGGTTATCCATGAATGTGAAACGTGCTGCAGTCAAGCAAGTCAAGCGAGTAAAGCCTCTTTGGTATGGAGGATGATGCTTGAAATATAAATATGGGGAGGCCTGGCAGATTGATTATATCATACTCCCACAAACCCGCCAAGGCAAGTGCTATGTGCTCACCATGGTGGAAACAACCACCGGATGCAGTCTTTTCTTTACCGTACTTTTCATAATGGATCACACACCTTTTCTCCAAAAGGAAAAAAATAGCTACACAAAGAAACAGAAATTTCAGGTGCTTTCTTCATCGATTTAACTGTCTTCTCATTTGATTTTGGTATGTAATATGCACATACTTCCTTCACTAACAGGGCTTATTTTGTTTAACTCACTCTATTGCA
Organism: Oceanodroma leucorhoa; assembly: GCA_030449065.1. Lineage (NCBI taxonomy): Eukaryota > Metazoa > Chordata > Aves > Procellariiformes > Oceanodroma > Oceanodroma leucorhoa. The sequence continues at coordinate 26,145,562 of JASVER010000001.1, read as the reverse complement.
GAAGACCAGTAAGTAATGCAATTAGTCTTCTATTACGGCAGTAAGTGATGGCTTCTGGAGAGACTCTGTAGGTGATGTTCAAGTGCACAAAAAAAGTGGTATGTATCTAACTCTCACCTTCATATTTCAGAACCTTTCTACTCTCATTGAAGTATACTGTTTTGCAGTACTGTTATTCAAGTTTAAGGGGGGAGGGAGGGCTGTAAAAAACGAAATATTATGTCTTTTTTCTAATATGTGTATATAAAAAAATCACTAATTATGTAATAGCAATAAAAACCTTACAAGAACAACACAGTTAGTTCTCTTGAGGAACAAATGGTCATCTGGACTTAATTAACTCTCCCAGAAAACTATATTCAAATAGCAAGTAGTTTCATTATAAATACTACAGAAGTAGGATCTAATTGGACTTTTTTGTAGTATACATCATATTTGACTCAAAACCTTGTTAATAACATAATAGAATGTATTTTTAGTTTGCTCAAAGACAGGTGCAACTTTGGAACATGCTTGTTCATTTGCTCCACATATCTCACAACTGAGTAAACTTCTCAATCTGTCATCTTCAAATTAAAGACTATTACACATTAGTAGCTTTATTTGTGGATTAATTAATTCTAATTGCCAGAACTGTTGAGGATTATGTATTAGCAAAGACCAGAAATGATTGAATGACCACAGAAAAGATGTAACTTCTCCCATTGGCTGTTTTCTGTGCTTATTGGGCATAGGTATGAGAATAATTTACTAAAATTTCATTGGGGAAGCAAGATGTGGGTAATGTTTACAAAAAACAGCTTTTTAGAGTACTTGAAACTAACTTGTCTTGCTGGAGACATCTCTGACAACTAATTCTGTTCTTTCTTGTTTTCATAAATAGCACCCAAGATTAGTCACTGATCTGATTCTTTCCATCTTTCCTAACTTGCCAGAATAAAATTGAAGTTCAAAGGCTTCCTGCTTATATGGATGCCTGCACGTTTTTCAGAAACATTTAGATTGCACATTGGTTTGTAAATTTAATCAGAACAAAACCAAACAAAACACTTTGCACACTGCCACACCCCTCAACGAAAACTCAAGAAGATAGAATTACATCCTAGAACATTCCATTTACATTTGTGTCTCAATGCTTTTTGCAGTAGAGCCAAAGTTAGTGAGCAGGTGTCTGACAATTTAGTACAGATCTTTTCTCCTATCTGTGTCCACACTAAGCTTCAAACTGGTTTCCAGTTGGGTCATTCTCCACCTCCTATGGCTGGAGGAATTTAGATGCTCAATTCAGTCTTTCACTGAGATACTTCTTGGTTTGTCTGTGAAAAGTCAAAGGAAAAAGAATCTCCGTGAAATCAGTGAAATCATTAACAGCATCACAAATAATCATCTCTTGCATCTCCTTCTTTAACTTAAAATAATAATGAGTTTTTATAATAAAAACCATTGTGGGCTTTCCCAAGTCTTTGTGGAACAGACACTGCCAAGAGCATTAACATTTTGTCTACTGAAGAATTCAGTGCAGTTTACACTGAATACTAAAATGAACATACTTGTGATACTTGCACATTAATTATAATTCACACGATGGTCTTAGCCTATTTCCAGGTTTGTGTGAAGAATGTTCAATATATAAATAAAAATACAATGGAAAGCAAGTGTGAGTCTGACAGTAAATGCATTCTTATAAGGAAATCTCACTTTTCTGTAGAAGGCTGGAAAGAGGCAAAAAATACCATTCATGCTCATCTAAACACAAACTTCATAATTACCAACTGTTCAGTGAAAAATATGATTTCAAAACAAAAAAACTCACATCCAAAACCCAACCTCCCCTCTCTCCAGACGCCTGTTCAACGTTGCTGAAAGACCATGCCTTGTAGCAGGGCAGTTTAATCTTTTCCCTTAGAAGATTAACCTATAGGCATTTTTTTCTACAGATGTTTTCTACAGATAACCTACAGATGTTATATTACAGCATCTACAATGTAGGTGGTTGTAGTGTGTTTATGTAATATATGGATATTTCTCTTATGCATTTAGTGGCTGAAGAAGCACAGACTTTGTGCCTGCCCATACTTGTTACCAAAGTCAATCCAATGCAACACACCAGGCTACTTTAAATTATGTGTGGTAACATTTTTTGCATAATGGTTTAAGCTTGTGCTGTATATTTTTATCAGGCAACCAGTCTGTTTTCTTCATACCTTGTTGACATAAATGTTTGAGGAAAGGCTTAGACTGTCTGTGGACATAGAATCCCTGCGGCTCACTAGAACAAGGCAGTAATATTAACATGAAGTTTCTTTGACAGGAAACATGGATAATTTTCTTCAGGGCTATGACTGAAATGACACTTGAACTACATTACTCTCAACAACTGATATCTTTTTCAGCACCATTAAGACAACCTTCTCAATGTAAAAATATATTTATTCCCTCCTCTGAAATTGGAGCCTGCATGTTTCTCTGGAGGTAGTAGTTCTTGCACCACACTAAGCAAGTTATCTCAGTACAACAACTTGGATACTATAAGGCAAACTAAAGAGCTAATATTGGGAATCTCATCACTATATGTAAACTCATCCCTGTCTTCCACTTTCATTCAGGTCTGAAGAAGATGTCTTTGTGATATAGTCAGCAACCCAGCATGGTGATGAATGAAATTTTCAAATAAAATGAAATGAAAATTCAATGAAAATGAAAATTTCAAAGAAAACTTGATCAGGACTTCAAAACAATGATCATATGAGGAGATGAGCTCTTCCGGTACTGTTTATTTGTGATTGGTTCCATCTCACTTAAACCCTGGAAGATGCCATGGGTTTGCTCAACAAGTCTTTTTCACCTCTGCTTTGTGTTCAGTGTAATGAAAGCAAGAAGAGCCTGGCACACTGTGAGCACAAACTTGGCAATTCTTATTTTGCCTTATACAGAGTAATGCTACTTTGTTATCTTACTGTATTTGCAGTTCATACATTTGTATTTTAGAGAAATCCATGCTAACTTACTCACCTGTTCTCTAATCACAGAATCATTAAGGTTGGAAAAGACCTCTAAGATCATCGAGTCCAACCATCAACCCAGTACCCATGTCCACTAAACCATGTCCTGAAGCACCTCATCCACACGTTTTTTGAACACCTCCAGGGATGGTGACTCCACCACTTCCCTGGGCAGCCTGTTCCAATGCCTGACTACCCTTTCAGTGAAAAAATTTTTCCTAATATCCAATCTACACCTCCCCTGGCACAACTTGAGGCCATTTCCTCTCGTCCTATCGCTTGTTACTTGGGAGAAGAGACCAGCACCTGTCTCTCTACAGCCTCCTTTCAGGTAGTTGTAGAGAGCGATAAGGTCTCCCCTCAGCCTCCTCTTCTCTAGGCTAAACAACCCCAG
>JASVER010000001.1:25744961-26139961 GCA_030449065.1 Oceanodroma leucorhoa | reverse complement strand
TTAAGTATTTGATTATTTTCTAAAGATTTCACAAGATCTTTGAATTTAGTCTTCTTTCCTTCTTATTATTTATGAATGATTCAATGCCTAGAAAACAGTTTCACTTTCTTTTACCAAAATATTTACAGAATGGTTAAATAACGCAATATGTCATATGCCATATGTATGACTTGTGTCAAACACCATCTGATAATTGTTAATGTTGTAACTCATTTCCTGAAGGCATCTTTTTCCTGATGTACCTGTAGAAGACCTTCTTGTTATCCTTCATGTCCCTTGCCAGATTCAGCTCCAGGTGGGCTTTGGCTTTCTAAACCTTTCCCTCAGACTTTGAGAGTGACTTTATATTCCTTCTGGGTCACCAGACCCTTCTTCCAGCTTCTCTACAATTCCTTTTTCATATTTTAGTATTTTCAGGAGTTCCTTGCTCATCCATACAAGCCTTGTGCCATCTTTGCTTGATTTTCTTTTCCTCAGAATGGACCATTCTTGAGTTTGGAGGAGGTGACCCTTGAAAATCAACTGGCTCTTCTGGACACCTCTTCTCTCCATGATTGTATTCCATGAGATTCTTCCAAGCAGGTCCCCAAAGAGGCCTAAGTCTACTCTCCCAAAGTTCAAGGCTGTGATCCTGCTTTTTGCCTTTGTTTCCTGCCCGCCCCAGGATTTTGAATTCTACCATCTCATAAGCACTGCAGCCAAGGCTGCCCCAACCTTCTGATTTCCCACCAGTATTTCCTTTTTTGTAAGTATTAAGTCCAGAAGAGCACCTTTTATCATCCACTTCTCGATCATCTGTGCCAGGAAGTTGTCATCAAAGTACCCACCAAACACTACCCATGTTGGTCTGCCCACTAATCCTGCCCACTAATCCTCTTAAGTGGCTCATCATCCAACTCAAGGTAGAGCTCCCTGCATTCCTGCTGCTTTTTCACATAAGGGCAACTCCCCCTCCTCACTTTCCCAGCCTGTCCTTCCTAAAAAAACTATATCCACTCAATGCAGCCCTCCAGTTGTGTGACGTATCCCACCATATCTTTTTCATCTCATGGAATCATAGAATCATAGAATCATTAGGGTTGGAAAAGACCTCTAAGATCATCAAGTCCAACCGTCAAACCCAGCACCCATGCCCACTAAACCATGTCCTGAAGTACCACATCCACACGTTTTTTGAACGCCTCCAGTGTTGGTGACKCCACCACGTCTCTGGGCAGCCTGTTCCAATGCTTGACAACCCTTTCGGTGAAGAAATTTCTCCTAATATCCAATCTAAACCTCCCCTGGCGCAACTTGAGGCCATTTCCTCTCGTGCTATCACTTGTTACTTGGGAAAAGAGACCAACACCTGCCTCACTACAGCCTCCTTTCAGGCAGTTGTAGAGAGCGATAAGGTCTCCCCTCAGCCTCCTCTTCTCCAGGCTAAACAACCCCAGCTCCCTCAGCCGCTTCGCATAAGACCTGTTCTCCAGACCCTTCACCAGCTTCGTTGCCCTTTTCTGGACACGCTCCAGCACCTCAATGTCCTTCTTGCAGTGAGGGGCCCAAAATTGAACACAGTATTCAAGGTGTGGCCTCACCAGTGCCAAGTACAGGGGCACGATCACATCCCTACTCCTGCTGGCCACACTAATTCTGATACAGGCCAGGATGCCATTGACCTTCTTGGCCACTTGAGCACACTGCCGGCTCATGTTCAGCTGGCTGTCAACCAGCACCCCCAGGTCCTTTTCCACCAGGCAGCTTTCCAACCACTCTTCCCCAAGCCTGTAGTGTTGCCTGGGGTTGTTGTGACCGAAGTGCAGGACCCGGCACTTGGCCTTGTTGAACCGCATGCAATTGACCTCAGCCCATCGATCCAGCCTGTCCAGATCTCAAAGCAACCATAGCACACAGATCTCCAATTTCTGCATGTACTTCAGATAGGAAACCAGTCATGTGCCCACAGAGATTCAACTCCTCCTCCAAATCAAAGCTCTAAGGGTCCTTGGAAAAGCTGCTACAATACTACCTTAATTGAAATTTTTTTATAGATGTACAGATATCACCATTGGCAGAGGAGCACCAACAGGAAAAGGTAACATATTTGGCCTGTTAAAACATCTCTTAATTCCTCCCATCTCTAGCCAATGCTTTTGGAAACAGCTTTTTTCCCCAGAACAGGGCAGGGTATTATCCTTGTGGATCTCTGAATGACCATTTTGTGAAAAGGTAGGTCGTGTCGGTGGGGGTGCTAATTTTCAGCACTGGGTAGAAGAGACTCTTTTTACCTCTTAACCCTCCATGAGAAAAAGGATGCAGGTTCATCAGGGGAATGACTGGATTCAAATCCATAGAGGAAAGGGGCCAGTTTTAGCAAAACTGATTGCAAAGAGTGAATATTTTCTTTACAAGATCCGAAAAGTGTTTTTTTTCTCTCCAGATTTTTTCACAGTACGTAAGCATTTTCCTCAGAACTATTTGAAACCTCCAAATATCTTKCTTATTGGGGGAAAAAAGGGAAACAAATTTATTTCTAAAAAAATTTTTTAAAAAAGTATATCAAAACCTGAGTGAGATGTGAAATTGTAACAATTCAATTTAAGCTTTATTTCCTTAGTGTTTCTTCCGAGGCTTCAGATTTAATTTAAGCTTGTGTTTTGACAAGACTAACTTCAGTGAATCAGTAATTTCCTCAGAACTCTTTTTTTCTTTTCTGACTTAATTCCATCTGCCTTTTTTTCTATTAATTGCTGTCCTTCCTTGCACCTAATTTCCACATCAAAATTCTAAAATACTTGCATTTATAAAAAATATCTATTCATTATTTAAAAGAATTCATTTGGGGAATATCTTACCCCTAACACATCACCTATTACTTTTTTTCTGAGGACTTTTATCATAGTCCATTTATTCCAATCATCTACACATCCTAGCTGATTTGAGTGTCTTTGTGAGAAAAGCTTGTTTTATTTTGTTGGTAAAAATTATGTAGATTTAAACCAATAACTTATTATGCAGTAGCAAGAGAAATAATAGACACAGTAATTTCTTCTCTGCCCAAGCATAATTGGAATGCCTTACTGCAGTGCTAAAGAAATTCAGACTATAATGTGCCACAGTTAAAGCTTATTTATTTGGCAAAAAATCCCACACCCGATACCTTTTCTTAAAATCAGTATATTCTGGGTGGGACAAAAATGTGTTGACAAATTACTGTCTCATTTATTCTATGGCATATCTGCCCCTTTCCTGTCCTTTACTTCCTCTCTTTGAAGAGTTTGATGCTCTCTGGCATGCCTAGCATAAATTTCCAGTCATTAGCGGCAAAAGCTTATTATTTATGTTTATCTGCAAAGCATGATATGAGCCTGAATAGAAGAAAAGCATATGTTTTGGCAACTTTATTTGTACTAAGAACTTTTATTCTGTACATTTATCTGGAGCTGACAGAACTATTCAGGTGTATAGTACAATACAATTGGTTGGGGGAAAAAAGAAGAATGTAAAATAAAATTTTCATTTCTCAAAGTGGGACGTATTTTGTAGACTTATATTTTTATGTACTTTTACCAAGATTAAAAAAAAAAATGTAAAATTATGTGTCTAAGATTCTTCTTTCTCCTTCCAAGAAACAGCAAGCTCTTTACTACAAGTATTCTTCCTTTTTATAGAGACCTGTGAAGGCTTATGGCTCATCATTATTGCCAATACAATGACATTGTAAAAACAATATTGCATTCAGTAAGGAACTACATGTCACCATACTCTCTCTAAGATCCGCATATTCCTATCAACTCCTATGTATTTATACAGCTACAATATGCTTATGAATCTTCTGAATTTACAGACATTCACTATTCAGTTACAGCCCTAACCAAAATATTTATTTTTTTCAATTTGCTAAAATACATTACATGGTTTTATATTAAATCTCATCTCTTCATTACAGTTACCATTTCAATTCTTAGTATTAATTCTGCCAGTGAGTAGACTATCTTAAAGCAAAACTACAGAGAAAGCAAACAAGCTCTTCATAACCTTAAACCTAAACTTCTGCTCATTGACCGGTTATCCAATTTATCTTCACTAGTGCAACACATAACTAATGACAACTTTATTTACTTTTCCTTGAATTTAGAAAGCTTCTGATTTAAATAAAGGTAATTTGGTTGATGCTGTAAAACACAATTCTGTGCATCATTTACAGTACTGTTATATGATCATTGCTGTCCACAGCAGCACAATTTTACGCCGCTGCCCAGCAGAAAAGGACCTGGGGGTGCTAGTTGACAGCCAGCTGAACATGAGCTGGCAGTGTGCCCAGGTGGCCAAGAAGGCCAATGGCATCCTGGTCTGTGTCAGAACTAGCGTGGCCAGCAGGAGTAGGGAGGTGATTGTGCCCCTGTACTCAGCACTGGTGAGGCCGCACCTCGAATACTGTGTTCAGTTTTGGGCCCCTCACTACAAGAAGGACATTGAGGTGCTGGAGCGTGTCCAGAGAAGGGCGACGAGGCTGGTGAAGGGTCTGGAGAACAGGTCTTATGCGAAGCGGCTGAGGGAGTTGGGGTTGTTTAGCCTGGAGAAGAGGAGGCTGAGGGGAGACCTTATTGCTCTCTACAACTGCCTGAAAGGAGGCTGTAGTGAGGTGGATGTTGGTCTCTTCTCCCAAGTAACAAGCGAGAGGACAAGAGGAAATGGCCTCAAGTTGCACCAAGGAAGGTTTAGACTGGATATTAGGAAAAAATTCTTCGCTGAAAGCGTTGTCAAGCATTGGAACAGGCTGCCGGGGGAGATTTGGCATGGCACTTAGGGACATGGTTTAGTGAGCATGGTGGTGTTGGGTTGATGGTTGGACTTGATGATCTTAGAGGTCTTTTCCAACCAACCTTAATGATTCTAATTTATAAGTGTACATTAAGCTTTAGTATCTTCATTAGCTTCTCATTACTGTTTACTACTAGTTCTCAAATTTGTTATTCCCTGTGTCATTGTTACAACCTAATATTTGCTCTGAGTTTGTCCAACAGCATACTTCCATCAATGAAGGTCTTTAATTTACTTCAACACTCCAGATAAGAAATTCTGTTTCTATCATGGTACTCACTCTGGTAATAATTATTACTCTGGTAATAATTTCTAGTACTGTCTCCAGTGATATTATCTGCTGTTGAGTTATAAGTGCCATACTAGTATCAGTTTTCTTTTCTCTAGACAATCAGTAACCATCTAACAGATCAAAATATTTCCCAGAATTTGCCATTATTCTTTTTATAAATAACTCTAAGGTACCCTTGCAAAAGGTTGGTCACTGGAACATGTGCATTTTCTTTATTCATCTGCAGAAACAGCATTAGATATTAGTTTAAACTATACTGTCAATACAACAATGAATTTTATATTTACATATATGTTGCAAGTAATTAGCAGGATTTCCTGAATCCCTGTTACCCTGTAAATGTCCAGGACAGTATGTTATATGCTTACTTACATGTAGATCTTTGGCCGTTAAGCACATTTTGCAATAAACTACTTTCTACAGGACAATTGCAATGTTTTATAGAGATATAGACTGTTTTGTTTTTTTTTTTTTCCTTTTGGGGCTGAAATAAATCCCAGCAGTTTACTTTACATGTTTACTATTCTCTTTATTTCTTTGGTAACTAAATCTGGATTTAGATTACTAATATGGCTAATATTTTACATCTGATCTTGAAAACAATTTACAGATATATTTGAATTTAGGTAAATTCATTTCACATAGACCATGCAAAATTGATAAGAAGTCTGGTTACAAGAGTTAGTGCAGAAATAGTGCTTAAGAATTTTTGCTTAAGTATATCAAGTACAAGAGAGTTGAAACTCAAACATTGCTTCCTTTCTTTTCCAAGGTCGATTTTCCTTCGGCTTTGAGACGACCAATGTGTTGTGATAGTCAGCAGTAAATATTTATAAAATCAAAACTGGAACATTAATATAAGGAGTAAGTGCAGGAAGACAACAGACCTCTTAACCCACCAGTCTACAAAGTACATTATGAAAACAACATCTTGAAGTTTCCTTTATAAGCTTCCACTGAGTTTTAGTTTCAGCTAGTTCACACTGTAAAAACTGAAAACAACGGCGCAAGTATTGCAGACTCACCTATAGGTGTATTCTTTTCCTGCTCAATGCCATGCATCTCAGCATTCGCTTATCTTACATCACTACCAAGAGCACATGCACAGCAGAAAGCTTAGTTTRAAAAGGAGCAGCAACAGAACCTGTTGCTGGGCTAGAAAGAACAGTTTTAAAATTCAGAGTCAAGTCAGAACTGGCAGTTGGAAGAGCTATTCCTCATTACCTGAACAAAGTGAGTATAGAAATTAATTTTTAAAAATACTAGGAAGTTAAAGACACCATCATTTTAGAGTACTTTCACTAATAGTTGACCATATTTATACCTATTAGAATGTCTCCTGTGGAAAAATGTCCATTCTGTTTACTTTAGAAACAAGGTTACCAGAGATCCAGGCAGTCAGGGGGAGAGTCCAGCTAGGCATTCTCTGTCCTCATTAACTCTCCAGCTATGTGATATCCATATTCATTGTGCCATACAGAGATGTGAGTCAAACCTGTCTTCCCTCAATTACATGACATTTTAAGGGTTTTAAAAAAGGATGCCAATGGTTTTACACTGGAGGAAACAAAGAGTTGAGAGTGCAGGTTGACCTGTGTGTCTTCACCTGAATTTTTGACAGTAATTTAGAGATTGTATTTTAGCTTTCCTCAGAAAAGCATCCATCTATGATAAAACTGATGAGAAGGCATTTCAGGCAGAGTTGATGAAACAGTAAAACATGGTCTCAGAGCAAGATAACTGCAGCAGAAATTTTCCAGAAATTTCACTATTACACATGAATCGTGCACTAACAGAGAAAAAATACTGCTCTCGCCAAACACCTTCTTCCTCACAAAAATACAACAAATTCCACTTTCTTTCTTAATTTTCAGAATAATAAATTAAACTTTATTTCTGATCTGAAGCACACAAGAGTAAATCTGATTCACCACTGAAGTCACTACCACTGACTTCACTTGAAGTACTCTAAATTTCACTGTTACAAATTATGTCAACTCCTTGCTCTCTGACAATAAAATTGGTTATTTAAAATTAGTTGGAAAACTTGAGCCTCATTGAAATGATATTTTAAAAAGCAGTGTAAATAAAATACATGCTTTCAAAGTGCTCTGGTCTTGTTCAGACAGACTGACTTCCAATTCTTGTATATGGAAATCGAGATTTTGACAGTTATATTTCAGTAGAACAGGTGGATATATGTTCACTATGGCTGAAAATCTTCAGAATACATCATGTATTCTATATTCACAAAATGTGAAGATATTTAATACAAAATTCGTAGTTATTATAATGACATATGTCCATGTCTGTCTTGTACTGGGGAGCTCAGAACTGTACCAGTGATGAGTAGAGAGGAAGGATCACCTCCCTCAACCTGCTGGCAACAGCCCTCCTAATCCAGCCCAGGATAAAATTCATTGTAAAATATGAGGTCAAATAAAAATTTCCCTTGAGTGTTTTATACAAATTTATATTAAAATATTGTCACAAATAATCACTTTTATTTTCTACTTGAAAAAAATTTTTTGGCAGAAATCTTTCCAGGTAAAACCCGTTCACCATCTTTATAGACAGTAGACCAGAAGATAATACAGTGTTAATAGAAACAATTTTGTAACAAACAAAGATCAGAGAGTTGTATTTTTCTGTATTCTCTTTTGTGGAAGTTTGTTACATGATATGGACATTTACACTCACACTTGGAGAATAGCTAGAATTGCAGAACACATTTTGCTGTTTTTTTAACTTGGGAAAATAGAAATGATCTGCTGGAATAATTTTTCATTAATAAAAGGGCTTAATTTTCCTTGAGCCTTTAGATCTCTAGCACTCCAAGGTATTACAACTGGATCCATCAGACCAGACAATATTAGTACTACCGAAAAATTTGGGACAGTCTTTTGTAAAAGAATGAAGCATTGATTTATTTTAATCATTTCCACTTCGGAGATCAGAGTTTATGAAATTCCTTCTCCTCTCCGAGAAGGAAGAAGGGGGCTGGAAAAATGTGCAGTCAAAATACATGTAAACAAATGTTAGCAAAATCTATGGTATTTATGACAAATTACATAACAAAATATGACTGGCTAGAAATAATGTCTTTTCTTTTTATCCCTTCACTGTTGCCTTCTTTACAGATTTTGGCAGCTTATATTATTAAGAAGAATACATTTTCTCTTCAGTTAATTTAAGTAATTTAAAGATAACATTAACACACACACCCTGCTCCCAAGACACATATTCAGGATGATGTTAGCATTGCTGATAGAATAATTAAAGATCARGGTGGCTTGGCAATAGTTCAAGCATATCAGCTCAATGAGAGAGAAAATCAGATCCAATAAGGCTGGTCGGGGTGAGATAAGGTCCTTAGCACCGAGCTTGGTGCAAAAACGCCACAAACAAATAAGAAAACCAAATCATGCGCAAACACACAAACCCCCCAAACAAACACACCACCACAAAAAGAGTAAAATAAAAAAAACAAAAACACAACAAAACAAACCCTAAAGATGCTGATAATGAATAAAAGGCAGTAAGTAACATTGCTGTAATAGGATTAAGAATCTGATGAAACTTTACCAATGGTGTTTTTCAGAGGCTACACATTTGTTCCTTGAAAGCTCCCCAACCTGCCAACAAAAAATTGTATAGCACATAGAAGTTTTAGTTTTCTCACTACATTCAAGGAACAGAAAATGTAACATAGGCTACATCTGGCAGTTACCACAGAATATTTTTGCTATATCACATATGTAGTGCATATTTATTCACATTATTTTTTCTTACCTGCTATGCATAGAACAAAATTTCCCTTCAACAAGACCTGAAATGAACATTTCATCTGAAAAAAACCCAAGTCCTATTATATAAATCCATAACTTTGTCTTATGGGCTTGTTATTTTATCACATTGTAATGAAATTGGTTTATATTTTGCAGTGGTAGAAAGTATCATGAAAGTCATTGCAAATAGCATTTTTCAACCCTACAATATTAAAAGAAAGGAAATAACTTTTTCCTTTATACTGCTCTGCTGTTTTCAGAGGCAAGTAAAGTCCATGTATGAAAAAAAAAATGCTTGTAGGAAAAAAAGACGAAAATAATTTGTGTTGTTTTTGTTATTAAGAAGGAAAAATATTACTTTATTTTCATCTGACCATCCTTATGGCATTTATTGCTCTTCTACAAGCTTTACCTTGTTGTCTAAAGTACCTAATATCCCACTGCACTCCAGATTACAATTTTAAAGCATTTTCTTCTTTCTGAAAATCAGGCTTGAATTGTTTTAGTTTTTTCTCTTTCTTTTTTTTTTTTTTTCTTCTTTTTTTCCCCTTGCTAAATGCACAGAATGAGAGTTATCAAGCAAATACTAACTAACATTCGGATACAACCTCTTCTGTATCTTCTGCAGTTTAAGGTGGGTTGGCATATTACAGGAAGCTTAAAGAAAAGACTTATGCTTCTTTATGTCTAGGTCTACCAGATAATGTGGAACAACCTGGATACTGGTCAACTTGTCTGTCCTGTAATGTATCATCTTTTCTTCTATAAAAGGGAATAAAACTGAAGACTTCCAAAGCAGACTCTTAAGGGGTCATCCTTTCTCCTAACAGGAAAAATATACCATTACAGTTTTCTGATGGGAAAATGAAATGGTATTTCTTGTAACAATATAATTCCAACAGATTATTCCTAACTAATTCTCCCTGAGATGCTGTAGCTATAACTCTGCTACCAGAGACTTTTGTGAAAAAGGTGATAAAATACCAGAACAGTTCATTTATAACATATGAAACTTACCTGTAACAGGGAAATTCTCAAATGACCTGCAAAATTGTCAGGGATGGACTCCTTAATCCTCTTTTGACAGAATCAAGGATTTGACCCATAAACTGGAAGAAGTCTGGTAAATGACATCTTACTTCTAAAATAATTGGTGCTATTTTAAAAATATGACTGTTGGGTCTCACCTGATGGTATTGTCTGCCTGCTTTACCTCTCCAGTTAAGCTTAATGGAGACTGAAAAATCGCCTGTAGAGGTAAAATATGGTGTAATCTGCACAAAGGAATTTTCTTCTTGATTACATCAATTAGTGAGTGCCTCATATCCTGTAGCTTGTTTATACATTTACAATAATTAATTTAACCTGTCTGCCCTACCTTTGGTTGATCTTGCTGTTAAAATAAAGCCCTACCCTTTGAATATAAACTGCACTATAAGTGCACTGTTTGGATATAGTATTTTGCCTATTTGCCTTCTGTATGTTTGTGTATAATGAATTCTTATAAGCACAACCATCACATTCCATGTTACTAAAAGGAGAAGGAAGTAGTCTAATATTACAGCTCATAAAGAGAAAAGTATTCCTGCTTTCTGTTCAATTCTGCTTTTTAAAGGGGCAGATATTTGGAGGACAATTCATGTAGTGTATCTGACTCCAAATATCAACTAAAATTTACATATCTCATTTCAATTTCATCTCTTATTATAAGTCAATTTCCACCTTTTGCAAAACTAGTTCTCCTAGGAGACCTGTCCTCAGCAACTGAGGTTGGCCTCACACTTATGGAGATGTGATATGAGGTTTGAGAGACACCTTGTTGATTAACACCTTGCAGAGGTACATTTAGTATGACCACAGGGAGAGGAAAAATGACATATTTTAAGATCCTGTTTGTTCCTGCACTTAAAACCATTTCCAAAGGGAATGTAAAAGCAAGTGCATATGGCACAAACGTAATTCTGGACAGAGCTTGCATATGAATTACAACTCAGAGTCAACACCACCATCTGTCCAAAAAGTCCTTTCTGATCTCCTTGCTTGAAATGCAACAGAATCAGGGAAAGCATACAACACCATGAGAGAAACAGAACAAAGCATCTGGCTCTTCATTGTAATAAAAAATGAAGTTAAAAAGAGGTGTTTGATAATAAGCCTTCAGATCTAAACTCAAATTGTTCCTTGATAGCTGATCACCTAGTCATTGACTGAAATTCTTCCCCAGCCCTCAGCCTAGCTTAATACTCTATAATGACTGCCAAAGCTTTTGCTATAATGAGGAATTTTGGCTCAGATTTCCCAAAGAGGGGAAAAAAAAAAAAGAATACCCTAGAATGCCTATGAACTAATTAAAAATATGTCCAGCTGGTAGCTTTGCTTTAGAATGTCTTACTCCACAAATAACCACAATGCAGTCAGCTAGCTGCTGATGCATAAGGTGTAATTCTTCATCAAAGATAGACAATTATGATTTGTTGAACTAAATACTGTTTTTTGATAAACATTAAATTATTTCAGCCTAGGAGAAGTGAACTATCTTGAATAAAATAAGGTCCATATCCTCCTGCTACAAATCTTTATTATAACTCCAACCAAAGTACATTAAATAATCAGCTGGCCCTAACATAAAGCCATTTAACAAGTGATCTAACTTTTCAGTCACATGGGTGTCGCACAGTCTGCCTTGATGTTTTTCCAGTGGTTAGAATGCATTGGAATTCTGGTGTTTGTGCTGTCTGAAATTATGTCCTGTGGATCCATGAATGGCCTTGCAAGTCAAAGCAAAGGTCTAGTGAAACCAGAATCCTTTTCCAGTAATGACCTAGAGCTGGTGCCTGGAGATTAAGGAACAAGTAAGCAGGTAACGATAATTCCCCAAAAGATAATCTTATTCTCTAAAAGTTCATGGATCAGAAGGCCCAGCTCTTGAAAGATGTCCATGTTACTTGTCAGAACAAAATATCTTAACTAGTTTGGATAGAGTTCAAAATTTTGGGGTTCTCCTCTGTAATTTTAGAGGCTTATCCATGAAGAGTTTGTCATCCATCCTTCAAAGATATTCATTCTGAAAAGTGTCTGTATACAAAATTATTAAAGCTTGTTCACATGATATAGTTGTTTAACTAACAGTTAAGGAATTAGGAAGAAATGTAAATACCAAATTATTTGCTTATATCAAGACCTTTATAACCACTTGATTAGACCTTAAGCTACTTATTCAGCTCACTTCCTGACCAAGCATTATTTCCAGTAAAAGTCTAACCAGAAAAAGATTATTCAGAAAGTGAAAAATTCTTATCTACTTAAAGCTTCTGCTAGAAGTCTCTTACATATGTGATCTAGGAAGGATCTAAGCAGGTGATCTAGGCAGGTAATCTAACCAGGATTACATTTTAAATAAAACATATCGATTATTTAGATTCAAAATTATCCTGGGCAATGTCAACATTTAAACACTTATAGCAGACWACGTTAAAGAAACAGAAGCTGTACTACTTTTTAAATTTTGGAAATTTAGCAACACAACTAGAATTTTTAACAAACCAAATTTCTAATTTTTGTAAACACACTTTTGAAGAGAAAAAAAAGACCTGAAGAAATATTTGGTTCATGTTTCCTTCCTTAAATATACTGTTTCTATGGCTGTATTTGCTTAGCTTAAATCTGTATGATATGCATTAAGAATAAAATGACTATTTTTGTTGGTACATTTTGGCTGACAAGAAAGATGGACAAGAGTTGCAAGTAGATTTTCATCTATTTTCTTAGCAAAGTATGACAAAAATATCCTGCATTTCCAAATTGAATTTTTAAGTAGAAGAAATTTTCCTACATCTTCATATTCATATCATTTTTTAATTATTTTGCCAATACAGTGAAAACGCCTAAGAAAGTACATCATAAGAAGGCCACTACAAAACAACTGCAGACAGTTATAAATTATACTATGTGACTAGTGCAGCTGCATTAGTTTTAAGGGAAGGGAGAATGGAACTGGAAGGAAAACCAAAAGAAATGGTCACTTGATCTGAAATTTACAGTTCAGTATCAATACAATACATAAACATCCCTTTCAAATTATGTTGTCCACTCAGGGAGCAAGGGAGGATATTCAGACTTTCTTTGTGTTTACATTAGACAGCTCAAATGATCAGCTATTTATTAAAAAAAGTGATGTTAAGATCTTAAATTGGGGAATAGGATCTTAGTAAGCAAGTCTACCACAAAAGCAGCTTAAAAAAAAAAATTAAAAAAAATTCTAAAGATGAGAAGGCACTGGAAAAGCGCTGGGACATAACAGGTTTCTACAGAGGTATACAATCATCTGTGAGATTTTGTATTGACTGGGCTCCTGAACCTTCAAGTTAGTCAAAGAGCGATAAAAATACCTTTCCAGAGGAAGCCAACTGCATAAGAGAAAATCAGATACTTGAAGACTTCCCAGTCACCCCTACAAATCTTCTAGAGTTGACTATTCTGTGTTCAGAATTATCAAAGGATTTGGGAAAAGCTAATTTATTCTCTTGCTATAAAGAACACATCGAGCTATGAAGATCTGTGGCCTGACTTGATAGTACGAGAAGCAAACTTAGAGCTGTAAGGCAATTGATGTGCTGATTCACTGCTTGCTAGGGAAACAAGGCCTTAACAAACAGTGTCTTCCAGACTGCTACCAGAAACTGGCAAATGTGACTGAATTTCACACCTGCTCGAAAAATATCACTGAAAGTAGACACACATGCTGTTGGCTGACCATGAGCAAAGAAGACAATTCTGTAAAATATGAAGCACTTTTCATGAGATACAGGGTGCCTCCAGTGCTCGTAGACCTTAATGTAACTTCCAGATGCCAAACTCCTCTCTAGGACAGGAACTACCTGTCTGAGTATAAAGCATGCAGTTAAAAATTTCCATCTTCCATTCTATTGGGAAGTAAACTGTTAGTGGCACACATATCTATTTTCAGAAGTGTTATTGGAGGATGCACAGTAAAACTGCAGATATTCTGAGAAGTTAGTATATAAAAGGGAAATACAATGTGCTTTCTTGTAGATAAATTCAGGAGCAAGGTAAAATTGGCTCTGTTCTGCCAATGAGCAACTGTGTGAGTACAGACACATTGCATTCATCACTACATCATATCCGTTCCACTCTTTCCCACTGTCCGTAGATAGACTRTTAGCTCTTAAGAACAAGGAATGGCAATTGTCATTATAAATCTTGAATAATGTTTTTATTCATAGATGTCAGTGTGCTTTATAAAAGGAGATGACAGTCAGAATTTGTGATACAAAGTGGGATGAAATGGATTTGGAAAAAGTTGCATTTGACACTAGACAAGTCTTCTGATTTCAATTCAAATGTTTTATCTACCAAGTATGCAACAATACATTTGAACACTGGTTAGCATATAAAATTACTATTCTTGATGGGGCTTCAAAAGGCGAATGGGTATAATCAGGAACAGATCACCAAAACATATAAGTCAAGCAGTTAAAAACTCAAACCTGCAGTAGTTTATGGCCATATGCTGTGTCCAAAACTTGATGGGTAAGCATTCAAAGACATTAGAACGCTGCCTGGAAATAAGAATCTGGGCCTTGGTTAGTTGACCAATTATGTTGCCAACACATATAAATGATTTACATTATGTGATCTGCAAAGAGTTCTGCAAAGTAACAGCATGTGACATTCTATTACAAAACTAACATTTAATTAGCTGACTGGAACCTGACTGATGAATCAAATATGCTCATACATTTAACATTAATCCAATATAAAAATCATGTATAATTTCAGTCAAGAAGGTGACATTGCTATTATAAACCCCTTCTGCTTTAAACCCAACTAAGACCATGGAAGATATTCTTAATGTCGAACTTTTTTGCAATGCTGGTTAGCCATTATGCTGTTCTTGTTTGTACATAGCATACATGCTCCAGAAATGTTTTTTTTCATTTACTTTTGAAATTTATTTTATTTCATTCCAACGTCAAGAGTTTGAAAAGATTACAGATGTGAAACAAAACCACAGAATTAAATTTTTTGTTATTCTAAAATGAAATTTATTTTTCTAAATTGAAAAATAAATCTTAAAATACAAAATCTCAGTTCTTGTTATTATATTCCTTGATATACTTCTTAATTTCTCCTGCTTAGTGTTTATCTATTATTTTGTCTTTACCCGCAAAGCTCATCATAGATCATCTTGCTCATTCTCTTAGTTGCAAAGATATGTCCATATATATTATTCGATCCAGAGAGGTATGCAGTTAGTCTGTTATAAAAGACTTCTACACTGAACTCCCTTAAAAACTAAGGTAAGAATATTTTCATTTTTAAGCTCTATACATACTTACATATCTCCACTGAACTTAAAAAAAAAATTCAGAAATATCAAAAGAAAAAAGTACTCTAAAAACTTCTAGTCATTTTCTTCAGACTCAGGAGATGTAAACTGTTTCTTTAACTAAAAATAATCAAAGTACAAAAACATTATATGATCTGAAATGTTTGAGGTCCAGCAGTCACTAAAATATGACCCTCTTGGAAATAGTATGGAGGATATCAAATCCTCAGATATACCGCTACAGTTTGAAAGGATTTCAAACCCTCAAGTATATTCCTGACTGGAGGATTAAAATTTAATCAGGATGGTACTGATCATGAGACATACTATGTACCTTGTTTAGCTCCAAAAAGTAAAACGTGTATTGCAGGATCAGATCTTGCTCCTTATATTTGACTACAGCCCCTTCTACTACAAAACTTTGAGAAAAAAGTTAATTACTGAATAAATAAACCAACAGAAATTCAACCCATATGAAATGTTCAGTTGTAAACAGCTGGCATTTTTTATTGCAAGCTCCATCTTGCCATCAGTTAAGATAATAAATATGAAATAAGGTGATGAATTATTATGCTTCTCACTATGTTTTTATACATGAATCTGTTGTAGATGACTTCTAAAAGGATTACACTTCAGATGAAAACTATATATTTCTGTTTTAAATTCTGTCAATAACAGTGATGTCAATGATGTCTGTATAGAAAAATAAATATTATCAAAATTAAGACTGAATTCCCAATTTATACAATAATTACATTTTCTCCATAATTTAAGAAAGAGAAATAATGAATGGCAATGAAAGAAATAATTAATAGCAATGAAATGAGTTAATCCTGTTATCCAACAACTCTTACTTAACATGTTAATTAGAACTCTAGCAAACTGCCAAAGGAAGGAAGTAAATAATTGTCTACCTCCTCAGAGGTTTGGAAGGGCCCACCAGCGAACTTAAAGCTGGAGAAATTAAGACTAGYTACTGCATAGCTGAAACCTAGGGATCTCTGTGTTTCTAGTGGAAGTGAAATGTTTTTTACCATTCAATAACAGAAATACTCTTCTGTCAGATTTTGTACAGATCATTCCACCCAGAGTGCGGGCAGAGGCAAATGTAAGAAGTGGCGTCATCCCTACAACCAGCTCTGCCTCCCATCCCAAGCAGCAGGTCTCAAAGGCTAAGATCCTTGCCCAAGTGTGCCAGAGCTGGCAGCTGGGAGGGACAGAGGCTCAGGGAAAGGACTGAAGTAAGCAGAGTTAAGACAGACAATGTGGCAGTTGGTGAATCAGTGGGAAAATAAAGAAAACTGAAAGCAAAACTTCAGGGTGGGCATTTGCATAGCAGAGCTAATGTAGCCCAGTAAGTCTGTTTGTTGCTGTTGCTTGCAACAGACTTTGTTTTATGACAGGCTTCCAGACCCATCTGGGATGGGCTGGGTCTGCCAGAAGATTTGTTTTATCCTGTAGCAGCAATTGTCTAGTAACCAGTTATCTAATGTCACTGATGTGACAACATAAAATATTCTATGCATGATTAAAAATCAAATGTTAGACCTTGGTTCAGGTGTTGCAGTACTAAGTAAAGCAGCACATACACCCCCTCAAAATTCTGATCGTTAAACCTTCAAACCTGCTTAATACACTCAAATGAATGGAATTTGTTGAAATATATAAGGTGGATGATGACAAAATCCATTTTCAGTCATCATTGTCACTATTGTATATCTAATTAATTGGTACGAATATCACASTTTTGGTCTAATTTACCTTAAGGACTCTGTATTCTGTACCTGGATCTGTAAAGTCCAAAGAAGATTAATCTTTCGAGGGACTTTTTATGTATAAATCATTGAGAGGTAATTTTGCATGTATTCTAATTAACAACTAAATCAGATGCAATATGTAACAAGCAGAAGTTTCTATTTCACTCAGAGGTTTTTTGTGTTGTGGGGTTTTTTTTATTATTATTTACTCTGTATCTATTCAGATACTTTTTATTGATTCTTGCATCATTGTTCTGAGGAGTTCATAAATGGCAGTAACATAACGATTGTGCCAGAATTTCTTACTGCAGACAATTAATACAATGATGTATTAGTTCATAATATATTGTTTTTCCTCTGGTTTCTAATAGTATTTTTCATTCATTTATTTTTCATTTATTTCTAATATATGTGAGTGCAATATAGAAATAATTACCAGTGCGCAGTGTTGGACTGACCACTCAAGACARAAAGAATTTCATAAATAGTCACATCTGTTACTTTTCAGTGCAAAAACTCACTAAAATATTTCATCTATTTCAGCTAGTTTGGATAGTTCAGCTGCAGGTATAAGAATAGTAATTTCTGTCTTCATCTCTAGGCTCCCTGAAACCTCTTGTTCCAGACCATACTTTTGTCCACAGCTCTTTCCAGGCAAATATAGAAAATTCTATCCGTGAGTGTCATCATGAGTACTTAACCTCATTCATTATTATAGTGTGTTCATTATTGACACATTATGATTTTTTCCCCAGAATTTTCTGAAGCTTGGAATTTCTGGTTTTGTCAAAGAACTGGCATTCTTTGGAAAAATGATTCTGCAATTACTAAAAAACCACCACTGCTATGTCCATATGCATCCTTACCACCAATTGTACATATTTTATGCTCTCTAAGAAGAAAAAGACATTCTGAGATATTCTGTTTACTTTGATGTTCCCTTGGTCACAAAATCATTTTGTCTTCCCCTGAGAAAGCTTTGTAAACTATGCATTTCCCCATTTATTCATATTCCTATTCATTTTCCTATCTATTCATATTTATTCATTGAACTAAATCATTGCAACATCCTATTTACAGCATCTAAACTTTTGTAATAGTAATAAGAAAACTTTTATTTGTTAAATAGACTTCTTGGTCCAGGGACAAGAAAGATTTATTTCCCAGGATAGTGCATAGGAATACTGCATAGACTTTAGAAATGTAGAAAACCTACAGAGAGGTGAAGACGACCAACTACTGCTAAAAATCAAATGAAAGCCAGTGATCATTGAATCTTTGCTATATTTTAACCAACTAATTTTGAAACATTTACTATAATTGTACAGAATAAATGAAATGAAATTATTCTAAGAAAGGCAGAGACAGCTCAGCCAAGATAATCCATAAACTAAAATTACCTGTAGAAAATAGAAATTGTTACAATATTATGATCATACAAAAAAAGGCTATAAAACTTATATAAAACTGTTAAGGACACTTAGTTGGGTCCTAATGTCTCTAAATACAAAATGTCATTTATAACATATTAATTAATTCATAATTTAATGTGGTACTTAGAAAAAATGATTCTTTATTTGGTGTCCATCAGAAAAAGGTTGACTAATAGAAAATAAAGCTCAGCTTTATAATATGTGTAGATGACAAAAATAAAATGACACAAATAATCATAAAATGATACAAATTTATTCAGTCATGTTCTAAGATATTATTAGTGCAGTGTTTGATATTCAGATTGTGCTATTTATATATGTTCTATTATGGCACTTGTATTTCCTTGATTTTGCTTCTGTCAACCTCAGATTTGCTTACAGTGAATGTAGTTTGGGGGAAAGATCTGGGTTCTCTTCTGCCCCATCAAGCATAAAAATAGTTAATGATGTCACCCTGAAATAAAGATGTGATCATTACTTTAACAGGTGGAGGTTCATTGTTCTTACACCTACCATCTTCCTTTCTTATTGTCTCATTTTTGCCTTGGGCCCACAGTTCACGTCCCACAGTAGCGATACTGTGTTATACTTGATTCTTTCGTTAACCACTCAGCTTCATACAGAAGTAAACTGCTTACATCTTTTTGGTTTTTTAGGATCAGCAATTGCTCTCAGTGTTTCTCTGAGCACTCCACATTCTTACAGCATAAACGCACCCTACCTTCTAAAACTCTCACTATGTTATTTTGGCCAAAATATTTTGATGTTTAAAATATCTTTCTGGCATCTCAAAAAAACCCCCAAACTAATATTTTTGAAAACTTTCGTCTTAAGCTAGGATGAAAAGAAATGTAGAAATGTAAAAATTCATGTAAGGATACTGGATATTACATTCCTAGTTTCATTCAGCTCTCATAAGAAATATTCACATAAAGGTATGGATTATCACAGACATCAGACCACTCTGAAGAAACAGATCCTTGGTGTTTTGCATATTTCTCATGTCTGTGCATAGATGTCAGGCTAGTAGTTGTGGAACAGTCAAGAGTACTACTAGCTAAAATAGTGAAAACTTCTGTCTGTTTCAGACTTGTCTGTAAGGTGACAATATTGAAAGTTTTGCTATTATGTTGACATAAATGCTGAATATAGGCTATTTTCCACTCAGACGATTCATCACAGACACAGAGAGGTAGCAAAATTGTCTAGAGAACAAAAATATATTACTAGATATAAGCAGCTTAGCATCAGAAGATAAACCTGTACAACTGTGGAACCTTGGTTCTAGTAAATTTAGACATGAAGTGAAAAAACGAACTGATTAACAACTTGGGAGTAGATGCAGAGTTCATTCTGCTTATTTTTTAAGCAGGAAAATAATGCTTTGATGTTAACTGCCCTCTTGCAAACAACTGATCTTCTATTCTTAACGTCTGAACTTTCCTGGATCTGTAGCATGGCTTGATCCACAAGTTTTTTTAGCCAAGCTGCTAGATAAAATGAGAAAGAACTTTAAAAGAAAAAAAAATTTTGATTCCAATATAGTAAAATGAGCAAGGGGGCATCTGAAGAGAAGGATTAGAGGAATATTAGTATAAAATAAAACTCCCATATGCAAGTAATATGTTGGGCTGTGTCATACAGAATATCTGATTATTATTTTTATTTTACTACTTGGAAATGACTAGGAACTGAAAGGAAAACTTTTTAATTTACTAACTCTAATCAGTATCTCCAGATACCCTCATGCATTTTGACCTGAACCTTTTTAGTTAGTTGTTTCTTTCAAGTAGCTGATCCATTTCTCTGTATTACTGAGAGAAGAGTATGATATGATGAGCTATTTACAGTGGTAAATGATATTATTGCTTATACATGAAGACTGTTTGGGCAAAACATGTTACTAAGGCCTCTGGAGTGTTTAGAAAATCTCAGTCCTTTCTATTTTTACTTTATTTATTATTTATTATTTATTTATTATTGCTTTACTTATTATTCAAATATTTTTGTCAGACCTTTTCCTGGGCATAATTCAGCCAGTGCACTGTTTACAAAAAATTCCTTTTTTACAGCATCTTATTTTCATTCAAAGTTTGTGGAGTAGTCATCTAGGTTACAGAGACTTCTGCTCCATGGCTGGATGGCTGGTTTTTCCAAAAGGGTGGAAAAGAGTTAAGTGATTTCAGATAGCTTAGGAGACATCCCTTTGTGCAAAATTTTTTTTAAAAAAACAACCAAACAAAAAAAACCAAACTCAAACCCCAAAACATCTAAGTGTTGTTATATAGCTTGCTGAAAAGCATAATTTATGTTTTCTGAATAAAGGTATGGATTTTATTCAAACAATCATTTTTTTTAAAAATCAGTCCAGTCCTTACAGAATCTTACTAAGAAGTGACAAATAAAGGGTGTGCCAAATTTGAATGCATACAGTTTATGGAAATCATAAGCCTTCTTCTGTTTACTTTTGAGGTATTTATCTCAGAGATGAATTATCAGTAATTGCTTCATATGAGATATATACAGAGTGAAACTTAATTAATAATTTAAATGTACACCAAATTGGAACATTTTGAATCCCAATTAAAATTAATGGCTGCAATTAATTCAGACTTATTAGTCACCAGCTTGTTCCCAATTCCAGCTGCTGACATTTTCAAGTAAATGAGACAGTGTTTAGTGAATCCATGTCATAAACACCACCATCAAGGGATGCTGTCTGCTGTTTATTTGTCAGAAAGATGTTAAAACCTTTCCATCTGCCTTACAGTTGCCTTTATGAGGGATCTACCAATCGCAAAAGCTGTCAGATCACCAACTGCGTAATACAAAAAAGCTTCCATTAGTCCTGAGATAAGCACAGAGCTGCTCAAATCCCTGTACTAATTAAATTAATCTTTCTTATTAACATGAGAGGAAGTAGAAATTCAGATTTATTTCTACATGTTTGTCAAGAGGAATAATAATTCATTTGTATAAAAGATACAACTGTATTTTTGAGAGCACATGATCTTACAATAGGTAATTTAAGAGTCATCCTTCTTTTGTCCTTATTCCAAGAGGCAATTTAGTCAGAACTTTTGCACATACTTGTTAAGCTGTGCATTCTAACCCAAAACTAACCTAAACCCAGACAAATGTGAAATTCTTATTTGTCTGGGGAAACATTTCATTAAATATCCATTAAGTCTCATCCTTACTTTTACATGTGATTATTACACTACATTCATTTTAGAACTGATGAAACCTGAGGCACAGAGAAAATTTCATCTGAAGTCAACTGGRGCTTCTTATACAAAACCCTTAGTAATGATACCCCACACTCAGTGTTCAAGTCAATAAATGGCATCTACTTTCCAAAATGAATGAAAATCTATGTTGAAGTTCTCAGCTTCACTTGGTAGTAAGATATATTTAGATTGTGCTATGCAACATGCTAAAATCTTGTAAATATGGCAAGTTAAAGCTCTATCTTGCCACCATAGGATATTATTTCATGTTAGGTAAAATCTAATAAAAAGTTCCCGTGTTAAAAATAACCTTTTTACCTAGGCCAGGCCACTGACAAAAATATCTGCCTTTAGCTTGCAAAATGACCTATGCAAAACAAATGACTCCAGGTTCAAATGAGAGAGTGAAATGTTAATCTAGAAAACTTCAGTAAGCAAGTCAAGTATTAGTAGATACATTCAGTGTGTGCCAGGATAGGTGCTATTAATGTCTGTTAAGCATGTGACTAGAAAATAACACATTATCTTCTTCCTGATGTTTTCAGATGGGCCTGAARCTGTGTTTGCCATTAGATAAGCCTTGTTTTTCTTTTCAATTGGCACCATAAAAAGCAGCAAAGTCTGTAAAATCTTTGGTATTTTGTATAATTTTCTTTGCACTTCCCTTGAATGTCAATAGATAAAAAGTACCTTTTTGCACAGCAGCTATCTAGGCTGCTGTGACATTTTATTTATTAAATGCAGTCTCCCAGAAAATCACTACTTTTCTATCATAATTTCATTATATGTCACAACTACAGCAACAAACTACTTCTCTGGAATTAGGGTGTGCTCAGCAATCAGCACAGTTAAACCATACACCACAAGAGACTGAACCAGGGCAGAGTCTCTTTTAGTCCTGCAATCTATTAAAACTTTTTTTTTTTTGTGAGAGTCTCCTAAATGCTTTGTGGCTCCTTGCTGTTAAATTTAATTGCCTGCTGCTTCACAGAAACTCAGACCCACAAACTACCTGTGCTCTTCCTTAATACATGCACAATCCCGCCCCCTCCCCTGCTTGATGCTTGAATACTTTTGGAACCTATAGATCTTTTCTAACTAGTGATAAGGCCAGCAGCTGTTATAATAAAAGCTATTATCTTTACTTATCCACTTTATCTTACAAAAAAATCTATGAGATACAAATTCATGTAGCACATTGTGTTTCAGTATTGGATGCCTTTTCCCAGTTCCACAGTATGAAGAGATCAGAAAGCAATTTTATCTACCTTGAACTTGTAGATTAGCAGGGAAAATTTCCAGGTTTAGTGAGCCAGCTCAATGGCTCTCTCTTTAGACCTCTTTGTCTAGCACTTAGGTCAAGAGTTTTTGCCAAGGCACTTCTTTGTTCCAGGCTATTCATGATGTAGTATATGAATGACTACATATGATGGTTACAGTATGCCACCATACGATGCATGGTAGTGGGATTCCTGACAATTGTTATTCCTTGATTTATTTAATCTTTGAAATTTTGCCCTAATACTTTCTTAATGTATTCTTTTTAAAAAATTTCAGTAGGTTTTAGAAAACTCTTCCTTAATTGATCCCTTATCAATGTACAGTTGTTATGAGTCTCTTTCCTGTCATGTGACTTTTACATCATCACTTTCAAGATAGTAATCTTCAAGCTGAAAAGTGTTTCCAAAATTTCAATATTAAAAGAAGTAAACATTTTTGCTACTTAAGCATTAGTATTAGGAAGAATGAAAATTACATTTCCTTTATAGTTCTGAATCCTAAAGGCTCTGCAGATATAGAGGCTAATTTGTTTTATAAGATAATAATATTTCATTGTTTGCAGAAACCTAAAGCAAATTTTAGTCTACCAGCTAGTTCATCTCCTATAGGCTAAGAAGTTATCCAGAGAGATTTTTATGGATAGACAGAGTAAGCATTTGGCTAAGGCATCAGGCTTCCAGAGACCACAAAATGGTTACTTTTCCACTTCCACTGCTTCCAGTGCCAAAGCCTGAAAAAGCAGGCATCAAAACACCATAGAAAATAGTGGTTCCTCCCAACAAACCTGGTCCTTCTGAGTACTCTTCCTTTAGCTTTTCCTGAGTCACCTCTCCTTCTGCCCTCTCCTTCCCTTCCTCTGGCAGCAATATTCTAATAATACTTGGACAGCAAAACTGAATTTGCCTGTACTGCCAAGAAGCTCTGAACTAGCTCCCACACTCCACTATCTCATCCTCATGCACTGCAAATAAACTTTAGGGAATGATGCTGAGGAATTTACTCAAAAATCATAATCAAACAATTGATTATGATTAAAACACTACAATACAGGAGAACACAGTGTAATACTTTTAAAACAAGGATGAGACTGCATGATCTGAGAATTATGTTTTACGAAAATAATGTGAAACATATAGTGGCCATCAAAGCAGTTGGTTGTTGCTAGGAAGTACAACCAGATATTTTCAACCAAACTCATTTAGAATTTGCCTTCAGTACAAAAAAAGATGGTTTCAAAACAGTATGTTTGCAAGTTTTTTTTTTTTTTCTGCAGTTCCTCTAAAACATGATCCCAGCTTGTATAAAAGGACAGAGGAAATCTCTATTGCATGCAATTTCTTTAGCTGCTACATGAGATTAGCTGCTTCAGTAAAACTTTCTAGCCTTCACTAAGACTGCCAGATAGGCATTCTGTCAGATTGTACAGAAAAGACAAAATGTTGAAACAAACCTGGGAAATAGCATGAGAAAGTTAGAAGGCAAGGAGATTTCTCAGTAAGAGGGTAGTTGCCTTGCCCCTTTTGAAGCAGTCATGTATGAGTCACTTCCATGTCAGGCCTGTATGGATGGTCTCAGCTATCTATAAAGGTCAGTACTGGTACCTTTCTTCAAAACATTCACTGTGCTCTTTTTAAGCACCACTTTTACTGCTTTGTGCCTAACTATATTAGTGTGCTTCCAATTCAATGGGAAACATATTTTCACAAAAAGAAATRTCATTGTAACTTAGCTTATTTTAAATAAGCACTATACACTTATTGGGTATGTCCTATACCCGTCACTTCCCTTTCATTGGTACTGTTATAGTTTTACCTGTTCAGCCAAATAACAGAGACTAGCCAATTAGAAAATTTGATTTATTAAAGCAAGCACAAGTAAGCAAAACAGCGCTGGGCGGCCGGGGAGTCTCCTGCTCCGCCAACGGCACGCRCCCCTTCCCGGAAAATCTCTGGTTTTAAACTCTTTCTTTTCCGGTGTGGGCGTCTCTTCTGTTGCATGCTCTGCGTCTGCGTGGATTGTTGCTAGGGGGTCGTCTTCATTCATCCTCGCCTCCTGGTGGTCGTCGGKAKGAAGGCTCCTCATCTTCCTCTTGCCACGTCCCCCTCGTACTTGGTTCAATTTGTTTTTCCCTTCTTTCTACATCACTGCTTCTTGAAACAGAGTGTCTTAACTGACCACATCCCATTGTATAAGTTTAGTTCCTTGTACTTTACTCATGATCATTTGTTGCTTAGCAGCTAATTTCTATTTCAACAGACGATTGGTTTCTTACAATTATACATTAATTATCTTCAACAATCTAAAAGTTTGATTAACAATTAGCATTCTATTACTTATTACAGGTACAACTCAGCAAAGACAGGCTTAGAAACTAATATTTTCCCTCAGAAAATTACGTGAATGGATGAAAGGAAAACAGAAAGCATGTACATGATATGTCCATTTTAACTGAGCTTCTGATCCAGTACTCCATGAAATATCAGTATTATTCCAACTGGTCTGACTACAGATTTGGTGAGATTTGGAGACAGTCTGAAGGATTGTAAGGACTACAATTTAAAATTTTGACTGCTCATCTAAAATCTAAAGCACAGACTGTAATGGACAAAAGTTATGCAATTACAGACCTTTCTAGTTATCTTAATTACCTTATTAGGAGAGAATAAACATGTGACAAAAAACTGATAGAAGCTTGGCATCAGTAAGAGTGAAAATACAAACAAAATCATTTAGGCCTTAGTCCCAGTCATCCTTTTGGAAGCATGAAATATCCGCATTTGCATGGTAATCAGAAGGAACTGAAGATGCATCATGCATTCCAAGACCTGTGCAGCCCCACTGCCAAATCATGGATCCTGAAAGACAAATGTAAAATGAAATGCAAATTTGGAAACACAGAGGGCTGAACGGATAAGAGGAGGCAATCACGTGAAGAACAAATCATCAATGTGGTAGAGAGATCTGCCTGATGGACAGCCTCAGAAATGCAAAGGACTTGTGTGTGTGATAATGGACTGTGAGTTTTCAATGTGAGATGACAGCAAAGGGAAGTCAACGCTTTCCAATTTAGGGCTGAGTATGCAGAGATATCTCATGACAGAGGAGACAGGTAGCACTTGCCTCTGAACTTCTCTGGTGGAATAACACTTTGAATACAGGATTCAGTTCAAGAAACTACCTTCCAGATAAACATTCATAAACTGTAGGGAATTCAGAGACAACCATGAAAATAAATAAAAAAAAAGATGAAGGAACTGATTTATGAGGAAGGAATAGAAAATTCCACATCTCTGGCTTGTCTGATGCCTGGATGAAACAAGAAATCATCAAGTATTTGAAGGATGCAAACCCAAAGGACAAAAGTCTTATTTAAAAGAATGCAAGAGAGTGTAAGAAGAAATGGTGATGTTACGATATTGAATAACAATTAAAAAAGTAGCACTCACTATTTCAAATAAATCCCAAGTTCTATTACTTTCCTGAGGGAAATGACAAGAACCTTTTGCTAAATAAATAAAAAAAAAAAATATATTTTTTCATACCTAGCCTAGTAAAATAAAGAAGAAAGACAGCTCCTGGAAAGCTTGTTTTTCCTCTCCAAACTGTGATTTATTTTATTTTTCAGTATTTGCATGTATTCCCACTTTAAGGTAATTTTTTAAATCACTTTAGTTACCTCTCCTTAATTCATGTATCTCCATGACCAAGAAAATTAAGTCAGTCAGTTCTGAAAATTTAGGCAGTAATCCTATTCTAGCAACTTTAGTAGCACAATTTGGGATTTATTGGCAATGTTTGATTCCTCTTTAGAAATGGCTTCCTCCAAAACCTATTTGCTGATTTTATTTTACATGGACATCAGAGTTCATGTCTCACTAGATATTATACCCTCATGAATGCTTGAAAAATTATCACATTAACAAGCCTTATGTTCAACAGAGAAATGGACGTCCTTGCGAACCTGAGCAGTCACCACATATGTATCTGAGTCTGAATACTTATATACTTGAGTATAATAAACTGTACCACAGAGAAAAACTACACTAAAGTTTGATGCTTAATGAAAATTTTCTTATTGGTTTACAAAATTATTCTATAGACTATAATATCTAGTAAACTTATAAGTAGTTATCCAGGAAGAACTAAGAAACCAAGCTCTAGATAGATTCAAGGATTTGGTGACGATAGTAAATCTAGGGGCAGATTAAGACCAAAAATGTCAGAAAGGGAAACATACACTGATGATAGTACTCTTGCTTATGTATGTCATATTTAGCTCTCTTTCCTAACTATGAGGGCCTTAAAGCTAAAAGAAAAAACTACATTGTGTTAATCCCTGTTTCTTTCAGATGTCAACATGATCACTGCAATCCTTTTTCAACACATTCACTTAACATGTCAAGCACATGGTTTGTCTTCTGGAATGTACCGAGTAAATGTCAAAAGATACAGTAGTTTCTTACAACAATAGTAAAATCAGACAACCAATAGATGGAGGGAGAATGGAGAAGGGTAGCAACAACATACTGAAAACTGTTATGCTATGAGCTAATAGGAGATAATGCATCTCTGTTGTATAGCTTGACACATTGTGTCCTACTTCCAACCATGAATGCAAAACCTGTCTAAATATATGCTTTACATATAGTTCCATGATATTCTTTGGCAGGTTGTACTCAACATGAATAATATCACTCAGAAATTCTAAGGAAAATGGTCTAACTCTTTTTTTCTAAGCAATATCTGTTGCAAGAGAGGGAATTCCTGTTCTACTCCCAGGTCTGGTTGAGCAGCAGAAAAGCAAGCTGCCTGATTGCCTCGTCCTGCTCCCTGGACACTGGGCTAGAGACTAAAGAACTGAGAGCGTATGCTTTCCATGAGAAGAACTGGAAAGGCTTGGCATAAAAAGGCTTCTAGTTCTAGCATGAAGAATGGTGACCAAAAAACATAGCAGGAGGAAGCCAGCAGCATAAGAGCACACTAAGGGGCTACCAACAGGAGTAGATACACAGACAAACCTGGAGAAATTCAAAAGCGAGCTTTTTCTGGGATCAAAAGATACTATTTAGACTTTACTGAGCCAAAAATAATACTACAGAAAAGTGCTCAGTCTACAAGAACACTGTAAGCAGTCAGGAAAGTTTGCTTTTCAACTCTATTGTTTTTCTCTTTTTCACCAAGTAGATAGAAGTTTTCCTTAGTTAAAGATGTTTTGTAGTTGTATTTTGTTTTCTAAGAAAAGAAATTACTAGAGAGTAAAAATTTTTTTTCTAGAGATGCTCTCTTTAAAGAATAGGGAGGCAGCAACCTCCCTTCAAAGCTTGGGATAATGTTAGGTTTAGAAGAAATGAAAAAAGTCACCAATACTAAATACCAAATTTTGCTAATTCAGTACCTGCAAAATTTTATGACATCTTTTTTACCTTGCATTTGTTCTTGACAACTATGTGCCATCTAACACTATATTTTCTGACTGTCTTCCCCAGAACATACATGAAGTATTCATTTCTGATGTTTTCAGCTCACTGACACTAAATTCGTTGGTTGGAATCATGTCTGTGCTATCCTACTTTCAACCATATAGAGATGGAAAAGGATGGGACTCAAAAGCCGTAACAAAGCAGGTAAGGATCTTTAAGTTGTCTCATAACAATGTCTTATAAACTAACTCCAAACAGTCATTGCACCACTAAGTATATCTTATTCCTAACAGTGAACTCAACTGGAGTCCTTTCAAAGTATTTCCTAGTAGCAACAGCCAACTCCAGGAAGGTGGAATTAAGTTTTCAGGTGACATCACCTTATTCTTGTCTATAGAGCTGTGGACTCAGTTTTCTGGATGCACAAAAGAGAATAGATAGGTTGTAGTTGCAAAGTTTTTATTTTATTTTATTTTATTTTATTTTATTTTATTTTATTTGGAAGTATCCTATGAATATTGTTGAATTAAGACTTCCGGACCTTTCTGTGCAGTAGTTAATTTTAACTTCATTTTACAGTTAGATGCTGTAGTTCACATTAATAACTGTCTTCCCCAAATGAAAAATAAAAGAAATAAGGTAGAAAAATTTTTAAAAAATTAATTATAATTTGTTACCTTTTAAGTATTAATATTTCAACTGTATTATTTATATTATTGTTTATCTTATTATATCATCAGAATAATTGGAAGTTTTATGAAGTTTGAAGTTACTCAGTAATGTTTTAAATTTCGGATAGACTAAAATTTTAAGTTGGTTCATATAACTCCAAAATACAGTTTTACAATGTTGCAAACAAACTGAATAAAAATACTGGAGTTCATCGAACTACTGAAAAAATTTGGTTTTTCCTTCTGAGTGATGATTAATATCGACTTCCAGTGTTAGAAATTTTAGCAGAATTCCACTCTGTAAAAAATTCTAGAAACAGAAAGAATATCATCACTGTTTAATTAGTCTGAAGTTCAATGATAAAATATGCAGTAATTGGAAGAGGATAAACATTAGTAGAAAAGCCTTACTGGCACTAGTTGAAGATTTTTAGCAATAGCTTTGTCACAATGAAAGAAAGAAAATTTCTGTGCAAGCATCTGTTTTTGCACACATAGGAATATTTTAAAACATAAAGAGAATACCATTAAAATTATCTTGGCTATTGATAAATATCAGAACAAAGAAAACATGACTGCTATTTACAAAAAGCTGGCTTTTCCTTTCATATTGAGTTCTCAGTACATTAAGATGACAGATTTCTTCATTAAAACCAAACACAACTATATTTCTTATAGTTTCCATGTTTGTGAAAATACTCCTGGTACACTGTGGTATAAATTATATCTCAAAAAGAGAACAGTAATTTTTCCAGAGAAGTAATAAAAACAGAATATGAGCTATACAGAGTTCTCCTGGCTAGTCAGTATAAAGTAATTTCAAGTAATAAAATTATAAAATTAGATTTTCAGTTATTACTAACTGTTTGGGTGCTTGTGTTTGTAGATGGTGAGCTTAAGACAGAGTGAAAAATCTTACCATTGAAATGGCAAGTTGCTTATTTTTTTCTGGAAATCAGACAAAGCAATGTGAAGAAAAAAAAATTTCATTTATGAAGTTTTACACTTGCAATCCAGAATATAGATTTCTTAAGAAAATGAAGTAGTAAGTAGTTAATCTGTAACTTCTGTTAGTATTTATTTAAAAGAAGAGCTATTGCTAATTGTATGTTCAATGTAGTACAAACACAACAGTGAACATGTCAGTCTTGACCCAGAATTGATATTGAATGAAACCTTTGATTTTCTAGGTAAAATAACACACTTTTCACATTTGGTTTCCATGCTTAATAAGGCAAAGTCCTGCATGCAAATCAGCAGCTGCACACCCATATAACAAGATTGACATATGCCATATGCCGAGCAATTACTTTTTTAAATTACTGTAATAGTAAGCAGAAATATATAGCTTTCCTAACTTACCTGATAGGTTAATAGGAAGTTCTTCGCATAATTATTATCAAAATATTTCTACCCAATTGCTATATTACTATGGAAGACTGTTATTATTTAGGTGGATCTGGGTAATGGTGTCATCCTATGCAGATTATCTTTATAGCTTGTTATCCACCTCTCGTACTCTATTAATTTGATCTCCCAAATCCTGAGTTACTTTGAACAGTTCGTTGCCGAGTGATAATGTTGGCTCATGAGCAACAAAGGAACATTGAGAGTGACCATAAAGAGATATTTTTCATACCACAGCTGCGATGACATCTTTGTATGCAACAGCAGGGAAAAAGGAAATGATCTTAACTTTTCAGATTTGGGGAATGGAAGACTTTGAAACAGGAAGTCGGGGGAGAGGAAAACCAGAAATATATCTGTCACATCTGTTGAAATGAATGCAACAACTTTAAAAATAGAAAGCGTTTAAATACTTGTTATGCTGTTATTTCTTTGCAAAACCACAAAACAAATGTTTGTCATACATAGCACATTAAATAAGGGTGCAAAGACCAATGTAATTTTTTCAGCTGTTTCTTTTTCTTTCTTCCGTGATATAACTTTTCAAAGGAAGTTTAGAGCAATTAAGGTGCATAGAATTAAAAATGTCTACTGTAAGAAACAGCTATCTCAATGTGCAATGTAATTTTATACATTTAAGTGTTATGTCTTTAGACTGTAGCAGGGACACTCAGTACCAAAAACCACTAATGCACTCCAGCAGAAATATCATGGTTGGAAAAGCAGCACTTATTTTAATAAAGAAGCACTGAAACAGAAGCAAGATGCTAACTCAGCATTTAAATATTTAATCATATTTTAAAATGTTATAAGAAACAATTAAAAGGATCTAAGGAAGCAATTAGAAAAATGTTATTTCATCTGTAATAATTAAGTTTTTTGAAGTTTAAAATAGCATGGTAACACTTCCCAGTTTAGATTACAGCTTATTTGCATAGAAATTCAATTGGGAGAGGGAGGTTGTGATTTTCCCAATGTTAGTAAGCAGGAAATGTTGACACAATTTGATAAAATGCACTAGAAGAAGAATGTGAGAATGAACAGAAATTAATCATCAGATTTCTCCAATTTCATATTTAATAGTTGCTTCAACTTTAGAATAACCAGTTTGGTTAGATTAGTCCTGCAAAATCACAGTGAAATTACCAGGAATTACCCAGACTGTTTTTATAGAAATGTCTGCCCTCCAAATAATGCTCTTCATTAGCCAAAAACAGAGCAACAATTTACAAAGTGCATAGGTTCATTTTTATAGTGAGTACGCTTGTAGCTTTGTACATGAAACTGACAAAAAGAGGTTCGCAGTAGATAAAGAAAGCACGCTCTGGACCATCCCTGCTTTTGGAATTGTAACTGGAAGAGATTCTAAGGAAAGGAAAGGGAAAAGGGAACGGCAGATGGGATAAGAATATTCTTTTACCTAGATATCTTCAAGAATACTGGTTGTTAGTAAGTATTGTTATTTCTTCAAAAGGGAGTCCATGTATTCACAGATATAGGTGACTTCAGGCACTTCTGGTAGCAACACTTAGTTAAGCATCTCAGTGTCTCCTAACTGAATAACAGTTGCTAACACTGCCTTATAGAAGGCTTTGTCAGCTTTGTATGCCTAAATGATGTTGTAGTGCTTAGTGAGGGTTATATTGTGTCACAAAACTCTACACACCACTACTACAGAATTTTCCAGTTATTAAATAGAATGCAGTTTGGTTTTGTCAGTTTGATAAAAAGTCCATGCACAGCCAGAGATCCACTGGAAGAAATCCTTCAAGGAAATAGTGGAATCCTCAACCCACCCCCAAAAACAAATAACTTGCCTATGAGATGTCCAAAAGGAAAAAGTCATTCTAACACTCCTAACACCAAGGTTACGTAGGTCAGACTACTGCTATTAAATATTATAGCACTGGAGCTGTGCTGGGGCTATATGAATTACTGAGTAGCAGTTGAAAGCAGGAGAAATTGGCTAAAGTCTATTGGGTAGGTTAGAGCAGAGAGTAAAGGTTGAACTCAGCTTCTTAGTTCTCTCGTTTCCCTTTAACTATGAGGTCACAGTGTATTTTTACATAAGACCATTGCTGTCACTTTGTCTGGGGCTTTGAACCTGTGGGAAAAGGTGTAAAACACATGCAGAACAGAATGAGCTCTGAACTGACAGCAAAGAGAGTCAAGTTTCCTGTCCTGCAGTTAGTTTCATTCTTTATTCAGAATGAAGCAACTTTAACAATAGAGGTGCTATTTGGCACATTTCAGTCACCCTTTACACTCCACACACACTTTCCATCCCAGAAAAACATATTACATGACTACTCAGTTTTTGTAGGCACCTCTGTATAATTCTGCTGAAGACTAGAAGTGGAGCACCAGCACTAGCTCTGCTGGACCAGACCAATTGTACATATTCCATTTAAAACTGATAAAACTGCATGTCAGCTGGAATGATTCCTCAGGAAACTGGGGAATCATAAAGAGCATGAGATCTTCCATAGAAATGTGGGATATATCAGGTCTGAAACCTTAGGAAAGTTGGGACAAAACTTTTTATTTGACTGGACCTGGACCACAGACCAACACCATATGATAAACACTGAACTGCATATTCACAGAACTGTCTCTGACATAGAAGGGTGGGACTCCAGCAATGTTGAGCTACAGGAAAAAAGATAGATGACCATACCAACATCATCTACGTTTGCAGATTTTCCCATTCATTCCTCAGGATTTTCTATTTGAAAATACTTGATTTGTATGATATTACAAATAGTTCAGAGACAACCAAGTTAGTACTTTTTTATAGTCAAAACCCTTTTTTAGCAAAGTATGACTTAAATTATATTTAACAACATGCCTGGAGCAGGAATATAAGCTACCATCAAATACGTCAAAACATAAAGAACTAAAAAATGGTTTCTTCTGTGGTTAAGGCCTATACTTGTACAACGGATCACTCTCCATTTCTGTGCCCTTTGTAAAGGAACAAAAGGCCCTTTGTTCCTTTGAACTCCACAAAGTCTAATTAAAGGGATGTTGCAGAAATAACAGTATTTCAGAGTCAGAGTGATCACTCACACTATAAACTCATTTTGTACTTGACATGGCCTCAGATAAATAACATCCATGCATGCATCTCATATCACATCATAATTTTGCATGTGGCCCATCAGTGTGTACTGCCTCTAGGCAGTAGTTAAGGAGCTAAATTGTTTCTTTTCTTTTTACTACAAAGCATATAATAGCAAATGTTTGCAGTAAAAAGTTTTGTAAATTGCTAGAATAATTAGCAGTAGTCAGAGTTGAATTTTGCAGCAAGCCACCTGAGAGTCATTATAAGAATAAAAAAAATTGCTTGAAAGTGACCAAACAAGAATACATCTGAACTTTACCACCCAGCAGACAAGAACAAGTTCTATTTTTAAATGTCCTTTAGTATCTTTTGTATCGGTGGCAGCTTTCTTTTATGCTAAGTAAAATTAGAAATACCCAGGACAGGGTGTTAGAAAACTCCAAGTACAAAATAATTAATTGAAAAGCCTTAAAACTGCCTGAGTGACACTAAAATATTAATAAAAAGAGAAGCTCGTATTGCTTATCCAGTAAAAATGCTCCTTGTTCAGCTGAGAGGTTTGCATTTTGCACATTGTGGATAGGGAACATTCTTAGAGAACGACTTGCAAGGGATGCAGTAAAACACTAAGCAGAAGGAAGAGGAAGCACAGTCCAAATAAAGAACCACTACAGATTTTGCGAATCAGAGACCATAGCAAAACTAGTCCTTGATTGCCATTTYTTTTCTTTTGACAGATGTATTTCATGGTCATGGCATGATCAAATTTGACTTGGAAACTTTTAATTTCATCCTGTTTCAGTTCCCAGATATTCTGTTTCCTTTTCTACAATGTTTATTTTTCACTGCTCTGGTCTATCAAATTATTCTTCTTCATTGAAATGTCTCCTGAAAATTCCCTTCTTCCAGTGTTACATCAGTAGTATACACTGTCTTTATTTTGACCCATGCCTTTTAAAAAATATGCTACAGCAGAACATATTCTAGCAGTATCACACAGGCAGAGTAACACTATCACAGCTAAGCCCTTCCTCAGACTAACTCCTTCCTACTTTCTAATAGCTGGATTTATTACATCAGATTTACTTTTCTGGGACAGGACTCCATTGTAAAGATCTTTTTTTTCTAGACACGGCAGGCTAAGTGTCCCTCAGCTGAGGAGGGTGATGAATACACGTTCTTCATATACTAACAAGCATCATCACCTTTGTGCTACTGCATAAGAGGAAAGCAACACCACTTGCTATTTTTAGTAAAAGGAGATACGTGTATTTCTCCTCTCACTCTGAACACACTTTGTGGATTAGCCTGGTGGGAATGCCTATGCAGAAATTTCCAGCTGAAGACAGATGGGTAGGATGTATTAAGGTGCTCAGTGCTACCAAGTTGGGAAAGATTTGGAAGAGAATTGCCTGTACTAGTAGAAACTCCCTGGCAAAAGTTCAAGTGTCTACAGGTGTTAGTTGCCTAAAGAGTCACATTGTGGTTTTGAGGACTGTGTCTGATATTTAAACTAGGTGCCTGCATCCATCCTAAATCCTTTTTGGTTTTGAGTATATACATTTAAATATTACTGGTCATGCCTTCCTCTTTCTGCTGCCTCTGAATGCAATCAGGTGAAGATCCCTCTAATCCCTTGACAGCCTGCAATGTCCCACTTATAGAACAATGGCATACCCATTTTGTTAGAAAATCATAATTTAACGTTTAAAAAACCAATGTTATTTCTACTATATGTTGAGATGTCCAGAATCTGTCTCTTAAGCTACAGTCCCTATAAGAGTGTAGTTTTTCATTGTGCATTTTACAGCTAAATGTTTAAGAAGCAGTTTTACTTTCTTTCCTGATTTGATTAAATGGCCTGTAACAGACACATAACAGAATTTCCTCCCTCCATAGCTTTGTTATTTCACAAAGGCATCAAATTTTACAGTTCTGAATTATTAGTAATTTTAAAAGTGATATCAATCTCTTTATAAGTCATTTCCCCTTCTCACTTTTCCTTCATTCCCCTTGACTCCTTTTTTTTACTATTATGACCTTTTTACACAGGCTAAAATCAGGTTTTAATATTCTAATAATTGTTACCCTTCCAGTTTCCCCAAAATCACTAACTAAGAGCTGAAGTTAGTTTAGCTTTGGATGGGTAGGACATAAAAAATAAAGCCAAAAAGAGAGTGCCTTACGTGGGACATCAAGCAGGCCTTGTTTCGAGAGATTATTAAAATGGAGACTGTGCTATTTACGAAGACTTCTGCCATAATCCCCCATAGCCCCTACAGACACTGCGTTTTCATATTGGGAGATGAAAGAGGCAAGGCAGAAAAAAGCTCTTCTTATCTCTCTGTAGGCTACTGTTTTATTGAGAAAAAGCTGGTATCGGTTAAAATTAGCAGAGATACTGCATTTCCTCAGGTGTAACTGAGAACATAGGTTTTGGTCCAGTAAATGCCTCAGCACTAAAAATTCAAACACTCAAGTGTAAGTGAAGAATAAAAAGGCAATCATTTCTCTATGATGAAGAAATCAGGAAATTCTGCACAAACGTATTTCTCTAAGAAAACCACTGATTTAGTTTCTCTCACTTGGGTTTTGGAGAACGTGGAAGAAATATTTTTAGACTCATTAAACCCAAAACATAAGGCTACTAACACCAGATTTCATTTTTACTAAAGCAAGAATCAGTTCTAAATAAATTATTCTCATGTATGAGGAAATTCAATGCACCTTTACTGCCCTGATAAATATTAAATTGGGGCCATCAGAACCTGACATAATCCTCTGAAATTCAGAAAACTAACTGATAATGAAGTGAAAAAGAAAAATCACACAGTGCCATCTGCTATGATCTTTGCTTAATACGGCAAATTACATTTTATGGCCAGAAAAATCTCTCCAAAATTTAAAATGCGACCTTCCAATAATGCAGGCTTGTGTCAAAACAATTAATAAAATTAAGATGCTGCAGGGAAACAAACTCCAAAATTAGATGCAAAGAAATAAAAAAGAAAAAAAAAAAAAGCCAAAAAGAGGTGCCAGCATACATTGTACAGTGACTGTCTACTTATCATTCTTAATATACAATATAAGTGGGTACAAAATTAATGAAATCTCTGGATAATTACTACCTGTGATGCAATTTAGGTGCTCCCACACTAAACATCATACCTTAAAAAAACCAGTTGTGATGTTTCTTCTTGGGTATTAGAAAAAATATATAAAAAGACTGATTCCTTCATTACTAAGATTTATCCAGACCTCCATTGTAACAACAATTTTCTAATTACCTTTGATTTCTGAATGTGAGGAAAAAAAGTTTGTGAAGAAAAAGCATGTACCCCCCATCTTCGTTATGTTGCTTATATCAAAAGAAATTGTGTATAAATCTGACAGAAATATTTCGGAATCCTTCTGTACACCACAAGAAGTGTCAGTGGATGATAACTGCAATCAACCAGTCAGTGTAAACCCTGTAGTGCCTACACACTGGATTTCAGCACCATGCTAGCAGAAAGGCAATACTAACTTTGTGCAACTTTTTCACTAGGGACTCTGTCTAATCAACCGTGAGCCAAAGACCTGCTTTTCAAATTTGTTCACTTACATGAAAGCTCTTCTGTGAGTTTATTTTTTATAGGAGAAGTGTCCAGCACTTTCAGGAAAACATGCTTAATTTCTGTATTTTAAATTTTACATTGGAATTTAAGTTGATATTTACCTTTAAAAGTTCTCACACTTCCCTTGTCCATTGTACGTTAACTTCAAACTGGTGTTATTTCCAAAATTTGTTGTGATAGCTGTATGACCAAATTCAGCAGTAGACAACAGACACTGTGGACTCAAAAAGAGCACGGAAATGAGGGGGAAGATTTACAGGCCAGATAAAGGAGAAAAAAGAGACCTTAACGTATGTTTATGTGGAAGCTGTCATACTAATTTCACCCGTGCTCTGAGCCAGTGGGGCACAAGTCATTTCTGATCTGAATCATGCAGCTGTATTAGTAAAGGCAGACACAATATTAGTAAGTCCACTAAACTTTTTAGCATGGCCATTACTACATGTTTATATGTTCCTATCACTGTGGAAGTGGAGAATCAGGGAAATGGAACTGCTGAAAATCAAACCTGTGGAATGAGAAATGGCTCTTGGCAGAGCTGAGAAATCTGACCAGCAGCTACAGCTGAACAAAAAGATATCATTACAGAAATAAAGCTGGTGACTGTCTAGCTTCTATCTGGTTTGCTAACACAGTTCAGCTCTGGAGTCAGGAAAGTAGCTGTTTGCAGATGAGGAAAATCTGCTTATACTGCAAAAAATATTAATGATGTTCAAGATGTCACCAGGACTCTGTCAATCCCTGGACAGACACACATTGTTCTTTTAAAAACTATTAGCTAAAAAAATGTAGGGACATATTGAAATTACAGTTAATATGCGTGATATGTTTATAAAAATATATGTCCATTTAAACGTGCATGTGACTATCAAAAGCAAGGAATACTAATATTGAAACAATTCTTAGTACAAATTTAGTGTCTAACTAGATGTCAGTGGCCATCACACAAACTATCTAATTTTTTTCAGGATAAATATAACTTTAAAATACTAACTAAGCTTTATTTACTCATTGCAGAGCTTTCCCAAAGGCTGTGCAATATCCTTCTTATTCACACTGTAATTTTAAATGTTTTTACATAGTTCTGACACAACTGCACAAAGATCACAAAGTTGAATATACTTTTAATAATTCTAATTATTTTCCCACTTTTCTGTATACTTATCATCACCATGTATAAACAATATAAATCAATGTTTTTCCCAAACATGTARTTCCATGTGTTTAATTAGGACAACATTACCTGTGGCACAACACTTCAAGAAAGGATCAAATACAAATTATATCACAAAGTACATACCCATTTTAAAATAACGGATGTTTTAATCAGATTCATAAATAAGGCAATGCTGAACACGCAATACTACATTTGAGAGTTCAAATTCTGGTGTGCCTTCAAATGTACTCCCCTACAAAATTAAAACAATGAAACTGCAACTGTTACAATTGGAATTATGTTCAACTTGCTTTATTGGGAAAAAAACAAAACAAAACAAAACAAAAAACCCAAACATAAATCTAAATTAAACTGAGACTTTTAACTGATTTTTCAGGCAAGCTTTGAATCAGGCTTTAAGTAATTGAATGAGTTAATGTTATGTAGAGTTTGAACACTGATACTATTTCTCTGAGACAATTGCTAAAAGGCAACTTTTGATTTATGTAATTTCAAATAATTCTTTTAGCATAACTGTAGCTGTAACTAAACTATCACAATCCTTCTCATCAAATACAAGTTTTAAAACCTTAATTTTAATTAAGGATGCTTTTAGCTTAGGATATTTAATAGTTAGTTATAGACAAAATAGCCAGATACATACAGGTGGGGGTGTTTTGTGATTGTGTCCGATAATAAAATAGAAACAGTTTTAGGAGGAACAGTATTAATTTACACAAGCTAGTGTACAAACTAGTAAATGGCATGGCAATATAGAAGTATGAGGGGTTTTTATATTTGGTTAAATATTAAATATAGTGCACCAATATATGTTCTAACCTGTATTGCTTCAAACTCAAATTTCTACCCCATCAATCACCATCACTAAACTTGCACACTGGAGATCAGAATTCATGCCTTTACATATTTCAGTAGAAATTGACATTATTTTCTCATTTTATTTGAGCATTTTATTTTAGATGTCTTGTTCATTCCTTATTCTAGATTCATGTGACATTTTTTACAACAACCAAAGAAGTGT
Organism: Oceanodroma leucorhoa; assembly: GCA_030449065.1. Classification (NCBI taxonomy): domain Eukaryota; kingdom Metazoa; phylum Chordata; class Aves; order Procellariiformes; genus Oceanodroma; species Oceanodroma leucorhoa. The sequence goes on along the minus strand of JASVER010000001.1, from coordinate 26,100,648 downwards.
AGCACACAAAGGTCGCTAGATTACTTTTGATGGCTAAAACAGACTGTGACTTTAAATATAGACTAACTTCATGCATTGCTTATTTTAACAGTAAAGGCAGTAGAGACTGAATATTGCAGAAGCCAAACACTAAATGAAAGCTCTTCAAGAAAAGGCAAAGGGGAAGTTAGGATCGCAACTCCCACTAAGAGTTAATGAAGTAGGGTACCAAACTCCTCTTTAATCAGTATTTCCCACTTGCGTGAATATTTATGCATGTGCTTTTCTATGTTTGAAAATTGGCCATTCCTCATTAACCAAAAGGTGGTTTACATTGCTGCAACCTACCACAGAGCAAACAACTGAACAGGAGAATTAACAGGATACCACCTTCCTGGCAATTGCAAAAAACATTTGCTGGTCCTATTTGCAGACGAATGCTTCAGCAACCCTGATGGCAGGAGATGTATTGGTTATTTTTTGAAGCTTTTTCTTCTCAGATGCAATTGCACAGAGCAGATTGACAGGTCAGAACTAGGCCACATATTGCTTTCTTTCAACGGAGGAGAGAGTGTGTATGTGTGCCTATGCAAGACAGAAATTTTCTGGGAAGAGTTAAATATTAATATAATATAAAGAAAAAATTGCTAAGTATTATTACCACATTAAGATACAGTAATATCTCCTTTCATTCTCTGGAATTGGTTCCTTTGCAAAAAGCCCAAGTAGGCTATATGTCTCATCTAGTCACTGCAGAGAATTTTACTAATCTTCTAACAACACTCAGAATTTAGGTTTCTCTGTAATTTTTGGGGGGTAATTTTTACCTATATTTTTTTTTCTTCTGCTGGGAACATGGAGAAACTGCTTTCATTTAAAGAAGGTTCTAGTTAAAACATAGCTATTTATTGAAGTTGGCAAATTTTGCACCCAGAAACTGAAGCCCATGAAGCCACTTTTTGAACATCTTTTCAGTGGTCCAAGTGAACAGAAAGCCTAACATCAACAGCTGTTACAAGGACATAACAGAATAATAATGAAAAAACATCAAGCTGTAGTATTTACTATTTTCTAGCACTTTGCTTGTGCTAATTCTCATTGAAGATATGCCTTTGGACACATGGATAAATAAATCTTGAACTTCATATCGCTGTACTAAAGATACGGTATCACCAAAACCACAAAACAATATTGCATCATCTTCTATACTTCAATAAAAACAGCTATGTAGCTCTATATGAAGAACAAAATGAAACAGCTGGTAGATATGTAATACACTACATGGTCGTTACTTTCTTAATATGAGCCATCAACAACAGTAGGAAGGAAAAATAGCTTCCTAAACTTTTGGCATTCTTACACTGCAGTTATACTAAAACACTTTACTATGAAAACTAAAGAAAAATAAATTTCTGGGAGAATGTAAAACAAACAAACAGAAAAACCCTTTTTTCAAATGAAACTAGAACTGGGACTACAATTTTGCACAACTGTGACTTTATAATGTATTAAACATATCCTGCTAACAGAAAACCTTAATTAGATCTGAACAAAAAAATCACAATGAATAATTCACTCAATGAACTTAACATCTTCTTCAGCTTGCAGTGTGTCTGTGAAAAGATAATGATTTTTCCTGTTGCATTTTGGTATTCAAAACTTCTGAACAATTAAAATTATCTTCTGTAAGGTAACTGGTAAAAATTAATGATCACACTTCACATTGAAAGAAAAAAGTTTTCTCAGAAATAACGTGACACCTTGCATAGGCAAACCACACATCATCGCAGGTTTTGCAAACAGATGCATTGAACAGAGATAAGAATACTGGAAAATTTTTCCTAAATTCATAGGGTTGTTATGTCTAAATGATAACAATCTTGAAAGACCATGAACTCTAAAAGTGATTGGATGGGGAAGAAAAGTATCAAGAAAACTTTGGACAATTCAAAATGAAAGTCAAAATATTAGGGAAGGTAAAATTTAGTTGTCATTTTGCAGGTTATCACAAAAATCTCTTTATTAGATGAGACCTGCCCTGGGTCACTTTGAAAAGCTGCAGGCAGAATATATAGACCGGCACATGATGATCCAGTTGCTGATTAATTCTCTCAGGTAACCTGTTCTCTCTAAATTTTGCAAATTCACAAATCAAAGGTTATGAAAATGAGTTCCCAGGTCCTTTTAGTAAATTGGCCTTTAAGATACTAGAATTTTGGTTGTTATTGTTACCATAGAGTTACAGAGTAGACAAGCACACAGGGAATCTATATGTTATGCTCAAACAGTTATTTTAAGAAGGCTGTTCAGACAGGGCAGATTCCCTCTATAACATTCCCAGGAGTTCCTGTTTGGGGGAACTGATCCCAGCAGGCTCTCACTTTTCTTTCTCTAAATCATAGAGAAGAATATGTRTGTTCAGGTCCTATCCTGACAAGGGTCAGTATGTAGAGTGTGTACCTGGATCAGGGATATGCTTGTGGTTCATGCCGTTAAATACATCCTAACAGAATCACCTTACACAGTCAGCTATTTTCAGCAATATTCACAAAGCCTGTTACTTTTTAAGTTTCCTTCATGCCTATTGTTCAAGAGAGAAACATTAGACATGAAGGCATGAGACACTCAGTTTTCCAATATCAAAAAACTTGAAAATGTTAAGAATGCGCCAGTTAAGTAAATATCCCCTGATTGATTTCCAGTGGAAGCCAAGGCAGCATATTTTAAATCTGAGCATAATCTATTTACGTTTAAACTGATAGCTCTTGTTATGACTTGATTTGCTAATATGCAACTGTGTAAATCTGGATTGGTGCTTGGTTTTTTTCCTTCACACCTACTACTGAACATATTTGTTTCACAAATGCAGATGATGTCAATTCCCAACTGGTGTAGCTGGACACTACTAGCAAGTTAAGGGTTATATTTCATTTATGGAAGTTGTCATATCTTTGTTTCTTTCAATAGCACATGTTATTTTAGCCTTTTTTTCTCTCAGATTTCATCAGTTGTCCATCCAAGTGGGCAAACTAAATTCAAGAACTTTCCTAGATCAAATTTACTTTATATTCTACTATTTCTACTGCCCAGTCATTGTTCTGTTTATTTCTAAACATTGTCTTTTACCCTGAGATCTCTCAAGCCTATATATTCTGCAGGTGATATCTAATCAGATTTCTCTAACTTGCCTCTTTCTGTGACAACTTGCTTCTCATCTCTAAAGTTTTATCTCATAATATGCATTCCTCAATTCCCTAGTTGCTGCTGTCCAGTAAATATCAACATTTTCCTACTTTTTTCTCAAGGCCCTCTCACCACATGAGGTTTTTGCCTTTCTTTTTTCCTTGGGCCTTGACACTACCAATAACCCATGTGAAGCAGATGCAACAAGAAATAAAAAATTGAACTTTACCCAACAATATTTCCTTTGATCAGATCTCTAAATATAGCAGGTCTACACTAGTCCTTGGTGTCAGGCACCCATCGATGGCAAGAATATATATAAAAATAAATCCACATTAGACATTACAGTGACAGGTTTTAACTTCTTAGCTATTGACTCTTCTTCCTTGAATACCAATGTCAATGAGCATTTCAATAGTTCTGTGGCCCATGGTCTTAGTAGAGTGCAAGGCTCCAAGCAGGAGATTCTTTCAAAGGGGTCCCAACACAGCTTATTAGCACAAAGCACAAAACATAATTTAATGCCATGTTTCCTTTACCTCAACTGCAAAGTCTTTGAGTGGCTGTTCACATTGCAAGGAAAGGAGCCTGTCTTTCTATCTTTGTATCCAGCCTAGGCCTGTCTGTGGGGGCAGAGGGGAGGGGTGGGGGAGAGGAGGGAGAAGAAAAGGCTCTGGGGAGACTGGCTGCTCCGTTGCAGCCTTTCAATACTTAAAGGGAGCTTATAGGAAAGATAGGGACAGCAGCGATAGGACAAGGGGTAATGGTTTTAAACTAGAAGAGGGTAGATTCAGACTAGATATAAGGAAGAAATTTTTTACGATGATGGTGGTGAAACACTGGAACGGGTTACCCAGAGAGGTGGTAGATGCCCCATTCCTGGAAACATTCAAGGTCAGGCTGGACGGGGCTCTRAGCAACCTGATCTAGCTGAAGATGTCCCTGCTCATTGCAGGAAGGTTGGGATAGATGACTTTTAAAGGTCCCTTACAACCTAAACCATTCTATGATTCTATGATTCTATGAGACCAGAAGGGTACCAATGGTGGCACTAGCATGTCATGAACAAGCAGTCACTAGACCTAATCACAGCAGGCGTAACAGTAGCGCCCATAAGGGAGGGAAAAAAATGAGAAGATAGAAGCAATCAAACCATCTTCTCTAAATGGTGGACTTTTTTTTAACATGAGGAGGAAGGAGTGGACAGTGAGTAGGGGTTGCCTTTTTAAGCAGATTAGAATCTATCACAGGGCACAAAAGATAAATTGCAAAGGTATTGCTCAAAGGAATTTATCAGCATCTCCCCGCTAAGGTTGCAAGTTAATACAGTAGGCCAGCAACTGTTCTCTGCCCATAAAGTCAAATGGTGACATTGAGCTTGTGTCCATATGATTACAGCCTCCCTTCCTCTCCTACCAAAGACACCTTATCTATCTTGACAGCTGGGAACAGCCCCTGTCCTATGCTCTTCCCCTAAATCATGCCTGGGCACTGTTTCAGAGCATGCCATTTGGCGCAGACTGAAACCACACCAGCGTGAGTGTTAGCAGAGCAGCCGTATAAAGGCACACAGAGTGCTAGCCCAGCCAGAGTGTTAGCCCTGTTTTATTTATGGGGTAGGCATAGCTGAAATGTCTGAATTTGAGGTGATTAGTCTGGTAAGGAATGAGCCACTGAAAAAATGCAATAACCTGATGCAAGCAGCTCATGTTGGATTCTTAAAGCACTGCTTTCCACAATATCTGTTACAAGGCTGTATCTCAAAGGTAGTGGAGTAGAAGGAATGAGATAGCAAATATAAATGCTAGAAACTATTCATGGTTATAGTTTTCTCTAAAATATTTATGTGCCTGTTAGATTTCAACTTAACATAGGTTCTTATGGTTCATACTGTAATTCAGTTGTAATCCAAGCATTCTTGAGTCAACCATGATCAATCTGCAAATGGGAGACCGATGCCTTTTTAGCTCAAGACATAATAGTTCTGTTCTACACTTTAGAGGCTCTAGTTCATTTTCCAAAATGATAGGCATCATTCAGGTGACATATTCACTGCAATTTTTAGTATCATATAGCATTAGTTTACATGTTAAACCGAAAAAAAAAAAAGGACTTCCAATATGTTGCCCACCGTCTTCCAAATGTATCAAGTTTATACAAACTTCTTATCTTTGATGCAGTAGGAACAGGATTTTTTTGTTGTTGTTGTTTTTTTTTTTAATGTATGACATTTAAATTTAATTGAACGCATCCTGGTATTTGTGATTACTCTGAGCTCTAATATATCTGACATTCTTTTTTCTTGTAGCAGTAGAACCGCCCATATTCTGTGATCTCATAGAATAGCACTTTGAAACCAAGTGCATAGACAGCTTTGGAAGAGGCAGGGACTAAGTGCATGAACATGAATGGGATTTCAGTGGGGAACAAGCTTTGAGGCATGGGTATAAAATGTTCACAAGAATTTGTATTGTTAATTAGACTGAGTTCTGAAGCAGGTATGAAAATATATGATCAGTCATTTCATATTTCACTACAGTGGAATGAACTTATTCTGTGAATAAACAGACTTGAAATGATACTAATTTAACACCTATGAAAGTACTTCATTTAGAAATGTAATACAACTAGAATTTATTTGCAATAACTGGAAAGTAAGCATCAGGTACGTCACATAAAATTAAGCTTACAATTATGAATGTTYTTACGAGTTACTAAAGGTTGATTATTTCTTTTTTTCCCAGGGAGAGAAAATAAGTATATAAGATTGTGACACTGAAGGAATAAGTTATTTTAATTCATACGTTCAAAAGAGAGGGAATGAAAATAAACTATTCTACAGTGACCATGTGAAGGATTTTCACATTAATAAAAATTTTAAAAAGCATCCAACCCTAAATATCTTGCAAATTTCTCATTTGAATTATCTTTTAACTGGAGTGATTATGACTCATTTTACAATTTGATAGGTGCCAGGTGATATGTACAATAATTTAAAAGGGTTATAAACAAATAAATACATGCCAATAAGCAAGAATAATTAGACTAATATGCTCATTTTTTCCCCCGAGCTTATTAAAACCAAAACATCACAGTGGTTCTGTGTGCTATTGGCACAAATTAGCAACAGATTGGCAACAAAAGGCAGAGAGTAGTTTGAGAGAGGTTACCTGCCCTCCAGGCAGATTGACTGTCAAAACACCCTTATTCTGACAAAGGCTTACTTGTTGTTGTTTTTTTTTTCTTTCTAGAAATAAAGAAAAGGCCTAAATTTAGAGAAGCAAGAATGAGTCTCAAAGATGGCCATCTGAACACCTAAAATTCTAAGAGCTTGAAATACCTCAAAACAGAGGCATGAATAGGCTGATCTAGATCAAATTCTAATATATGAAAATGTAAATGTTATACAATGCTGAGAGCTTATCTTAACAAAAAGAACTATTCAAAATTCTGTACAGAACTTTTGACAATAAAACTCCTTTAAAAAGGTTCTGGATATCTCCTAAAAAGAAGCCATTAATTCTGTTAACTTTAGAATCTTTGTAAATGCAGAAAGGGTACCAAAATTTGAGATTCTATCTTTGTGTCTTCATGATTCAGTAAATAATTTATTTTAATTAATATCATTAAGAAGAGGTGGTTTTTTTAATTTTCTGTTTTCTTTTTTTTTTTTTAAATTTCCATGAAGGTCTCTCTGAAAAGCATAATTTCAAACCACAAGGAAAAAGACCTGTTCTGAAATAAAGTTTGAGTGACTACAGATTTTAGTAAAGTACCTTTGGAATTTGAGATGGCAGATTCTGCTAAAATATAGAAAATAACTAGCTTCTGGTAACAAAGACAGTTTACCATTCTAAAAAAATAACTTTAGAATGTGATTTTAACAATTTTTCAAAATATTAAACCAGAACAGTTACTGTAACAGATTCATTTGCAGCAGTGCGTTCTGGAAACTCAGCAAAAATTAGCTACTCTGAGGTATTTCAGATAGATAATTTTCTATATCTTCTCTATAAATTTTACAAACACCGAGTTGAGACTGAGAGAAATTCCCAAAGACAAATTACTGAACACTGCAAACTACAGATCAAATTTAGATTTCATTTTCACCAGGGTAATGACACAATAGCATTACTGATTAAAAAAAAAATCCAAATATTCTAAAACAGTCTTTGTTTTATATTCTGTGCGCTTTGGGAATCTCATTATTTGCCACACATTTCTTAATGTCTTTGGTTAGATCTCTGGGTGGCAAAGAAGATAGAATTTATGGGCAATTTTCTATTCTGTTACAAAGGGGTTTTTTTTAGAAAAGTGTTTCAAGAAGGTAAACCTGAAGCACATTTTTTATAAAGAAAGAACTTTAATTACAAAAGACAATTAATAGGAAGCTTCTGTCACCATAGATGAAAAGTAACACAGCAATATTTCATAACGAAATGTTATTTTTTGCTTTATATCTTGTTCATGAAAGAACAAATGAGAACAAGAAGAGTCCTGAGTAGAGTATATTGCAAGTGGAATCAAGAGGCTGATAATTGTGAGTGAAACCACAAATCCAGTTACGGAGCCTGAAGTAGAGTCATCAGTGAAAACATAAGGTGTAAGTATTATTATTTACAACTTGATTTATGTTTCGGGCAGATAAAAAAAAAATCCTAGAGCTTTCTCATATAAAAATCCAAATCAATTTATGGAAAAGGTAAAAAGGAATTGTAAAATACATTGTCTTTCCTTGGTGTATTTGTGAAGAGAGGAAAAAATACATGCCTCAGTACAAATCTAATATACACAAAAATGCACAGACAGGTGCCTACTAAATGAAGAAGAAAACAGACTTCTTCCCAGTACAACTGACAAAAAAAAAAATTTTGTTTCTTAAACAGGCATCTAAGCAGAATAAAGAAAAATAACAACTGCAATGCGGTTTTATCAAAGAATGGCAGATTAGAAAATTGGAATATAGCATTCAAATGTATAAAATGAATTACAACATTATCTGTTTCTCCAAATGGCCACAAGGCAATATGTAGATTGATAGTGACGATTAATACATATAAAATGTGATTACTTTTCTTTAACAATATGTTCAACAGCTTTTCTGACCAATAAAATTGTTTTGAAGGTACTGCTGAAAATCCCTTGTGATTCAGAATGAGATTTTGTTGCATTAATGCAATTTAGTAGCGACATTAAATTTCACAGTAAACCTCATTACAGATATCCAACCCACACTTTTTCTTCGAGGAAGAAATCATACCTTTCCATATTTTAGGTTATAGATATTTTTGGAAGTTTGGGATACTGCTGTACATCAACAAGAATAGCGTGAATGGTTTGAATCATTTGACCTCTTAGACCATCATGAGTTCAAGGTCAACTTCATATAACACATACTTATAAAAGTTTCTATTAAAAATTTAAATAAATAATAGACTAGAAAAATTCACCCCTTACCGCTAGGTTGCAGTTTGAGTTAGAGTCAGATGTTCCGGTTTCTCTAAAGTTGTGAACTTCTCCTGTAAGTAGTATGGAAAACACCTCACAAAAATTTGGTTGTTATAAAGAAGAAGCCTTCCAGGGGACATCTCATCATTAAGCCAGGAATCAAGTTGGTAAATACTTGGGCAAATGTCAGAGTATAAATGAAGAGMAAATGATGCATTTTTCTTCATTTTTAGATTGTTATTTAAATGGCATAGAATAATTTTAAAGGAAGACAGATTACACTTACCATTTATATAGCAACTTTTAAGAGAGAATCTCAAAAGATCTGGTGGAAGTTTCCAGTAACACCTCTGGAGGGGATTACTGCTTCATGACTTCATGTAAGAAGGGATAACTAACACAGAGAGACTAAGGAGTCTCTTGATTCTCTTTTTGTTCTTATTCCACTCGAGAAATGCTATCAGAATTCAGATTCACAAACCAGGTCTGAAATCACCAATTTTTCCTTTTCCTCTGACTGTAACAAAATAGCCTCCAGAGCTCTGTAATGCTAGGTGTTAATTATGTGCTGCAATGCAGTGCATACTCTGAAAAGCAATATCGCCTTTGTCATTTGTGACGGATTACCCAATTCTGCCTGTGTTTGAACAAAGTTATTTCCTGAAATTTGCTTTGTAATTCAGTTCATGTGTCTGCTCATTAGTTTCCTTCAAGCTGCATCATTTTGCATACTTTATCACACAGACCACAGAAATGTAATGCTGGGAAAAGCATTCACTGAAATACACATGGTCAGCCCTGCAGTATTCCCATCCAGCACAATACTGTCTCTGTCCGTCAATAACAAACTTTTCCTAGGCAACAGCTGCTCTGAAGTAGTGAGCACCGTGCCCTGAGTCCTATTCAATGAGCATCGTATACCTCATTTTAGCCTGAGAATGAATCATTTTTTTCTGTCGTTCCTTCAAAAGACAACATCAGTCTACCAGCACCGCACCTCAATGTACGTGGCTGTCTTGAGCACCTGCAGTGAGTTTAGCAAGGTGATTTTTCAAGCATAGCTATTAAGGGTAACTGATACTCTGTCTGTAAGTAAATGTGCATGTGTTTTACCTCTGCACTGAGTTTCCAGCTCTTGTGCATTAATCACTAAGTCCAGCGATAGTTTTATACCTGTTTGCTCTTTCAGGCTTATCTTTGCAAGAAAAACCTAGAGGCATTATTTGAACCGAAAGGTTAGTTTTCCTACTATGAAACCCAAAGATGAGCTCTTTGAGATTACATACACCATACCAAACTACCACTGTTTCTATTTCTTTAGTATGATGAACTGAGGCTAAACAGCTGCCAGGCACTAACAGACAGTGAAGTTAGAGGACCAAGCTGAGATTACCTGCACTAATGGAAGCACTAAAAAATTTAGTTCAGGATTTTTGCTAAGAAAACAGCAAGTACAGGGAATAAAATTCAGGGAAATAACTCCACGCTATCATAGAGGCCTCACCACAAGATAGAATGAGTTGCTCTTTCTAGAAATATTGTTTTCGCTCTGTTACAGGAGAGGTAATGGTGGCAACTCAGTGTAGGTTGTAGACGCTTAATTTCAGGAAAATGAATCTATTTATGAAACCAAGGGTTAAAATTAGTCTCATAGGGCTAAAACTAGTCTCATAACTGAAGTTATTCTCTTGGGGATTGGACAACAAACTTCTTGAGTGACCATCAAAATCTTCAATTATCTCTGTTTTGAAGGCTAGATTTAAACATGTGTTGCTCAATTTTTTTTCTTCCACCTACTCCTCTTTGAATAATTAATATGTTTAAAACAAAGAAAACTAAATAGAAAGGTGTGACTTCTTACACAAAAGCAGCCATACCCTTCGCAACTACCGTTAACAATTTAGCAATATCTCACAATAGCTGTCTACTCAATAATACACTCTACTTTGCAACAATGACTTCTAGATTGTTTCTGTATTGTAAGGTATTTTGTTTGTTTATTCTGAGGGATAATTACAAATGTCACTCCTAATACAGAATACAAATATTGTATCTATTTGTAGTATTATTATCTACTTAACTATCTTATCAACTTTACCTATTTTAATGATGTTCTCCCTAGCTCCTGGGAGGGAAATTATCATACAAATGTTCTATACAAATAAATGAGGTACCAAAAACATAGAAGGAACTTCAACATATGGATGGTTAGTGTTAACTATTAGGGCACAGGCTACTCAACAACAGAATTTCTGCAAATTTTGAAGCAACATTCAGTACCTGTGATCAAATCTTGGCATTGAACAAAAAGCTCAGGGTGCTTACTTGTTCTGTTTCCACTGATGGGTTTACCGTGTGGTCCACTGCAACAAACAGCGGAAACCAAATTTCACAGTTATTCTAAGCAGACTTATTCCTAATTAAGTGTGGAGGCCTGTGAACTCGACATTGGCCTACAGCCTACAATTCTGAAAGAAAGAACTGCCTGCATGCTGTTTGTGATTGACTGGGTATGGGCTGAATAAGCAATGAATGGCAAAACTGGATGCAGTATCTAGATGGTATCTCACAGGTGCCAAGCAGAGGGGAAAATCCATCCCCCCAGTGTCCAGGCTGTGCCCCTGTGAATACCATCCAGGATGCTGTTGACTATCTCTGCAGCCAGGGCACACTGCTGGCTCAAACTCAGCTTGTGTCTGTCTGCCAAGGCCATCAGGTCCCTTCCTGCAGAGCTGCTCCTAGACAGACAGGCACCAACCTGTGTGATGCATTGGTGCCCCATGAGGGCAGCACTTTGCATTTGTTACCTGCAAGCTTGATAAGTGTGCCCTTTGTAACCTCCTCCAGGTCATTGATAAAGCTGTTAAACAGGACAGATCATTGTTGTACTCCACTTGTCACCAGCATAAGTCAAGTACCACCCCATTTACCACTGCCCTCTGAGCCCAATCATCTATCCAGTCTTCCATCCCTCTTACTGTCTAGCTATCCAGATCATACAGTACAAATTTAGATTAAAAAAAATAATTGTGGGAGATGGTGTTGAAAACCCAGCTAAAGTAAAGGTAAATGATACCCGCTGCTCTCCTCTCATTCACATACCTGCATACTCTGCCCCTGAAGCCAGGTACACATCACAGTTTCTACAGATTGGTGAAACACTCACCAGAATCTTCTGCTCCAGTGTCAAATATGGTCAGTTTGAAGTTCAGACAGTGTTTGTAAAATCTGGGATAGGAAAAAGGCAAATTTCCAGCTCACCATGCACTGAAGTAGATGATGACTTAAAATAAAAAAAAAAGAGAGTTTCACCTGTAGCTTCATAGCCCAGTAAGCCTGTGGGGGTTTTGTTGGTTGGTTTGTTTTATTGTTTTGCTTAGCTGTTCTTGTTGTTTGCTTTTTTTTTGCCATTGCTTGTAACAGGACACAGGCTTTGTGTTCAGCTAATACAAAGACCTCAGGACTTGTCAGATTTTGTCCAAACTTTTCTGTGCCTGTAGGGAGATTTGTTTTAAGTTATAACAGCAGTTATCTGATGACCAGTTCACTATTACTTTGGTTTAGCTTTTGTTTAAATTTGAACAGTTGTGTGCTGTCATGCTTATTTGATGTCAGGAGCTACTCTGTGAAGAATCAGCTATCTATCTATGATGCTGATAAAATGCAGCATGAATTTACAGGCACGGACTGATACTGGTGCTGCAGGGCTATAAACAATTCAGTAGCTAATCAATGGTCAAAGTAAGGCACCCTTCAGAGCATTGTAACATGGTTTCACATGTAAAACACATCACAGATGGTAAATTTGGATATAATGTGGACTCGCAGACCAATGAAGAAAGACCAAGGTACACTCTGTTAGCAAACATAAAAATGCCCTCAAACATGTCCTACAGTGTGAGATGGAGAAACCTTCAACAGTGTTTGACTGAAGGAGAAACCATCAACAGCATCATCATACTTCTCTCTGCAAAGGATTTAGGATGCTGAGTAAACGCCCCTAGACTGAAGGCTTTCACCTAAGTGGGATGAGCATGACAGCAGAAAAAAGGAAATTCACTAGAAAGTTTATGTACGTCTCTTTTTAAGTTTACATATTTTGAACTTGAAGTGCTAATATCACTGTAACTGAACTAATAATAATTCCTTGATTAGCCAGGTAAGGCTTTAATTCTACCAACAATAAATTATTGGGTTTGCATTGGTACAAACATTTTTTTGTTTACAAGATTCTGAATATAAAAAGCTGATGAGAATTCAAACAATCTATTCTATAACTTGGATACAGTGAACTGGTATCACTTGTTTTTCTTTCCCAAAAAAACTATCCTTTCCAGCAAGATGTACTGTTCTCCTTTTTAACAGACAAAACTGTACACACAACTCTTTCTGCAGTAGCATAGGTTTCCATTCAAATACAAGACAAAAGGGGAGAAACAAAACTCCTATTTTGTCTCACTGACTGGGAAGAAGAATGCTACATTTTGTATATAGTCATAAATAGAATGTTGATCAGCTGGAGAAAAAAAAAAAAAGAATGAAATGACTCCTTTCTTTAGCCCTTTAGATTACTATACTTTTCTATTTTTCTCCTCATTTTAATCTAAAGTACATCTGCTGCTTAAGAATTAGATTCAAAATAAATCTCCGGCATATCCAAAAACCAAGCTGAAATGATAAACCAAATTATCCAAAGCTTTGTGGAAAATATGCTAACCTTTGAGAAAGAGGACTGTTGACTTATTTGTGCAACTCATTAAATAATAGGACCCATTCTAATTTAGAGTCTGTAGGCAAGATGATAAGAAACAGCAGCTCTTGTAGTTTTCATTCATTCTGGATATGAGGGGAATGTGCAGGCTAATGTTAATGGAGGATAATTGTCCTGCACAACCAATTAGAGCTATAGATTCTAATCACCAAACAAAGTAGCTGAATGTGAAGCTATTTGTGTTAATGCTGAAGCATCTTTCATTAGACAGGCATAACCCCATTACACCAGAATATTTTTTGCTTGTGTCCAAATCTTTTCTGCAGCACTGGCTACAGTTTCACCAGTCAAAAGAGAACAGCCATTGAGCTGTTGCCAAATTCATAATCCATTGATACAGAAAAATAAATCTATAATCTGTGCAGTCAATATGTAACTGTATAATTTGTTTTTAATTGGTGTAGAAGTATGATTAAAATGTTATTTCATGAAGAATACTTAAAAATATATTTAAAAATATGCCAGCTTTTCTTATCCTTTAATTTGTTCTACATGTCCTTGTCAAAAAGAAAGTAATTTTCTCCAGTGTGTGTGCATATGCCCATTTCAGTTAGTGACAAATCAAAGTGGTGACTTTAAGAACAGATAAAAGTTGCCAAGACACCAACCGTTCATCAGAACAACTTGAAACAGGTTAGCCAAATTATTCTCTTTACTAAATCTTATGCAATGATAACCAGATGTATATAGATACTAAATCAAGCATCCTAAGTTAAAAAAACTTCTAATGACAGCATGCACTGCAATTCCTTTGAGGAAAGTTTTATGAACGAACGATTGTCACATTGTATTTTCATTGTAATTTAGCCACATGACTCTATAGAATGAGTAGCTTTTTACTTAATTTTTACACACATGTGAATCCAGTCATCGAGAGCTTTTCTGTAAGTTTTAGTAGGACAATATATTCTTCTACATTCTTTTCAAAAATAAGAGATCTGTTTGCATATCACACAAACTGTTGTATTTTTGCCCATGTTCTCCTTCATTCAGATTTTTATATCTGTATAAGCACTTTTACATGAAGACTCCTTCTAGTCTTTTGCTTTTTATTCTACCCTTTCATGAAATCAGTGATGTGGACTTGGCAAGACATACACACACCACACATAAGCATACAAGTTGTGCATCAGAGAATATCACTCCTCAGGAAATTTGCCATTGGCTGCAAATTATAATGAAGGAAAACCATACACAAAAGGAGAGAGAGAAAACTGTCCTGGTTCCGGCTGGGACAGAGTTAACTCTCTTCCCAGTAGCTGGAGGGGGTGCTGTGTTTCGGGTTTGGTAATGAAAGGAACGTTGATGGCCTGTTGATGGCCCATTGATGCTTTGGTTGTTGCTGGGTGGTGCTTGCACCGAGGACTTTTCAGCCTCCCATGCTCTGCCAGGTGCAGGGGGAGCTGGGGGGGAGCATAGCTGGGGAGGTTGACCCAGTTGGCCAATGGGGTATTTTATACCATGTGACATCATGCTCAGTATAAAACTAGGGGGGGGGGGGGGGCTGGGGGGTTCGGGATACGTGAGTTCATTTGGGTCACGCGGTGGGTGAGCAGTTGCGTTGTGCTTCGCCTGCTTTCTATATTCTGTCATTGTTGTTATCATTTTTATTATCACTGTTGTACTTTGTTTTATTTCCATTATTAAACTGTTTTTATCTCAACCTGCGGGTTTTCATTCGTGTGCCCTCCTGATTCTCTCCCCCATCCTACCGGAGGAGGAGGGTGAGCGAGTGGCTGCGTGGTGTTTAGTTGCTGGCTGGGGTTAAACCACAACCAGAACTTACAGCATTCTCCAAAAGTTTTTTAGTCTATTGAAACTTTAAAAATAGATTGATAAAAGCACAATTTCTCTGAAGACTGTGATTGAAATTTGGGATAGTATCTAAGAAAAAAAAGGAAAACAAACAACAAAATTCAGGCAATAGGAGGGAGGAAAGGATGGAATGAAAGAGACTGAGAGGAGCACTAACAAGAGAGCATGCGAGGTTAAAAGAAGCTGTGACATCACAAGAGTAACATGGACACCAAAACACAGGACCGGAGGTTTGCAGGGGCAGAGGAAGGATTAAATAAACCACAGAAATGTGACATCAATAAGAACATGTAATTTATGACAGAATGTCATGAGAATGTCTGAAGAAAAAAATTAAGGAATAATAAAGAAATAAATATTAATACTGAGAAGGAGTTGAGAAAAGGTGAGGAGAGTTAAATGCCATCTTCTTGTTAGTGAAATAAGTACATAAATAAAAATGGTAGAAATGACCAGAAGTGAGAATGGTATATGGACAGAAAATGTTTATTTAAGAAACTGTGTGACAAATAAAAGGAAATAGAAAAGAAAATGGTATACTATTAAAGCTCCTTATTTTTATTTCATTTTTCCCACTTCCTCATAAAATTTTTTTTATTGTTACAGGTAATGAACTATAGCTGTAGTAGGGATTTACTCCAGGCAATGTCCTTGTAGCTGTTGAACATGTATTTATAAAAGTCAGCTGTCAAAGTAAGTAATGTTCTATTTCAGTTCCTTATTTACAGGGTGGGAAAGATTGGACTTCTTCAATTTATATTAAAAAAGAAAAAATCCTTGCTGATTCTGATCAGTCAACATTTAGACATGAACCATGAACACTGTCAGCTTTCTTAGCAGTCTAGGTTATGTTGCACAGCTGCAGATGACATTGGTTTAGGGCTAGAGTGAATTCCTTAGATTGCCAGGCTGCCATGAGGAACATTAAGTGTGTTATTAGCCCAGTATATCCCTCCCTAGCACAGATGCAAACCTGAAAGACTAGCAACTGACTTAAGTCCCTGTTTTCTGACAACTGCATGGGACAGTCCCTTTTTTCTCCATTTCAGCCATGTTCTTGCTCAGTTACTGATGCTTACATGCCAAATTTAATAGACCCTACTTCTTCATTCATACCAACTTCCTCAGGTTTCATGTTGTTTTCTGTGCCAGAGCGTGGTGTAAAAAGAAAGGATTCCTAGTCACTGCCTACTGCTTAACAAATGATAGCAATAACCATAAGTTCTAGGAAACTTGTAAAGCCTAGGGAAAGTTACATTTACTCCATCCTCCCCAGGGGAACTGGTCAGTGAAGTGATATATTTACAATCCTCCTCAGGGGAACTAGTCAGTGAAGGTGATAGTTGATGATAAGTCAATGTAAGAGGAATGAATCATAGGTGTTGAAAACCCAGATTGTACCACAGAGAGGGAAATAGGGCTCAGGCATATCCACAGAAGCAGTTTCCACCTTCTTTGGAAGGGAGAAGATAAAGCAGGAGCTGGTACCAACAAATATTAGTTAGGCAGAAGCATTATATATCTGGCCCATATACAAACTGCTCCAAAAGAGTAGGGTCAAAAATACACACATAAGAGAGGAGAACGAGGGGCTAAGAGGCACTGTTTCTCCCATTTCATACTGCCAGCTATGCTATCACTCATACAGCTTCCTTACAGTTCCTTTGGATTTCATTCCACCTTGAGTTGAGCCTCCAACCCGTCTCGCTTCCCCTATTACGCATGACCATTTATCTTCACCCACAAGTTCCCTCTACTGTTATCATTCTAATACTTATCATTAAACCCATGCCTACGGTGAGAGTTCTTCTCTTTTCTAAATACTTTCAATTTTGTTCACAAGAAGTAGTAACAGATTCTCAACGGGTTAAGTGTACAGAAGCTATGATCATCTAGGGTAATTTTAATTTCTACTAGGACATACATTTATGCTGTGAGAACTGGAGCTATTTGATAGCCAAAAAGTTAATTGCCACTGAGGCTATCCTGCATCATGGAATCATAGAATCATAGAATCATTAAGGTTGGAAAAGACCTTTAAGATCATCTAGTCCAACCGTCAACCCAGCACCCATGCCCACTAAACCACGTCCTGAAGTACCACATCCACATGTTTTTTGAATGTCTCCAGTGTTGGTGACTCTACCACTTCCCTGGGCAGCCTGTTCCAATGCTTGACTACCCTTTCAGTGAAAAAATTTTTCCTAATATCCAATCTAAACCTTCCTTGGCACTACTTGAGGCCATTTCCTCTCGTCCTATTGCTTGTTACTTGGGAGAAGAGACCAACACCCACCTCGCTGCAACCTCCTTTCAGGTAGTTGTACAGAGCGATAAGGTCTCCCCTCAGCCTCCTTTTCTCCAGGCTAAACAAACCCAGTTCCCTCAGCTGCTTCTCATAAGACCTGTGCTCCAGACCCTTCACCAGTCTCGTCGCCCTTCTCTGGACACGCTCCAACACCTCAATGTCCTTCTTGTAGTGAGAGGCCCAAAACTTAACACAGTATTCGAGGTATGGCCTCACCAGTGCCCAGTACAGGGGCATGATCACATCCCTACTCCTGCTGGTCACACTATTTCTGACACAGGCCAGGATGCCATTGGCCTTCTTGGCCACCTGGGCACACTGCCGGCTCATGTTCAGCYGGCTGTCGACCAGCACTTCCAGGTCCTTTTCCTCTGGGCAGCTTTCCAGCCACCCTTCCCCAAGCCTGGAGCGTTGCATGGGGTTGTTGTGACCCAAGTGCAGGACCCAGCACTTGGCCTTGTTGAACCTCATGCARTTGGCCTCGGCCCATTGATCCAGCCTGTCCAGATCCCTCTGYAGAGCCTTCCTACCCTCAGGCAGATCAACACTCCTGCCCAACTTGRTGTCATCTGCAAACTTACTAAGGGTACACTCGATTCCCTCGTCCAAATCATTGATAAAGATGTTAAACAAGACTGGCCCCAAAACTGAGCCCTGGGGCACACCGCTCGTGACCGCCCACCAACTGGATTTAACTCCGTTCACCACAACTCTCTGGGCTCGGCCAGCCAGCCAGTTTTTTACCCAKYGAAGAGTACACCCGTCCAAGCCATGAGCCGCCAGCTTCTCCAGGAGAATGCTGTGGGAGACGGTGTCAAAGGCTTTACTAAAGTCCAGGTAGACCACATCCACAGCCTTCCCCTCATCCACTAGGCGGGTCACCCGGTCGTAGAAGGAGATCAGGTTGGTCAAGCAGGACCTGCCCTTCATGAACCCATGCTGGTTGGGCCCGATCCCCCGGTTGTCCCGCACCTGCCTGGTGAGCACCCCCAAGATGAACCGTTCCACAATCTTCCCTGGCACCCAGGTCAGGCTGACAGACCTGTAGTTCCCCGGATCCTCCCTCTGACCCTTCTTGTAGATTGGTGTCACACTGGCAAGCCTCCAGTTGTCCAGGACCTCCCCCGTTAACCAGGATTGGTGATAAATGATGGAGAGCAGCTTGGCAAGCTCCTCTGCCAGCTCCCTCAGTACTCTCGGGTGGATCCCATCCGGCCCCATAGACTTGTGTATGTCCAGCTGGCGTAGCAGGTCATTAACCTCTTCCTCTTTGATGATGGGGGGTTTATCCTGCTCCTCATCCCCCTCTTCCAGCTCAGGGGGGTGAATACTCTGAGGATCACCGGTCTGACTATTAAAGACTGAGGCAAAGAAGGCATTAAGTACCTCAGCCTTTTCCTCATCCTCAGTGGCAATGTTCCCCCCGGCATCCAATAAAGGATGGAGATTCTCCTTGGCCCTCTTTTTGTCATTAACATATTTGTAAAAACATTTTTTGTTGTCCCTGACGACAGTGGCCAGATTGAGTTCCAGCTGGGCTTTTGCCTTCCTAATTTCCTCTCTGCACGACCTGACAAGATCAAGATCCCTGTACTCTTCCTGAGTCGCCCACCCCTTCTTCCAACAGTGGTAGACTCTCCTTTTTTCCCTGAGTCCCAGGAAAAGCTCCTTGTTCAGCCAGGCCGGTMGTCTTCCCCGCCAGCTCCTCTTACAGCACACGGGGACAGCCCGCTCCTGCGCCTTTAAGACTTCCTCCTTGAAGAACGTCCAGCCTTCCTGGGCCCCTTTGTCCTTCAGGACCTCCTCCCAAGGGACTCTCTCAATCAGCGTCCTGAACAGGCCAAAGTCTGCCCTCCGGAAGTCCATGGTAGCAGTCTTGCTGACCCCTTTCCTTATTTCACCAAGAATTGAAAATTCTATCATGTCATGGTCGCTGAGCCCCAGACGGCCTCCGACCACCACATCTCCCACCAGTCCTTCTCTGTTGGTAAACAGGAGGTTGAGCGAGGCACCTCCCCTGGTAGGCTCGCTTACCAGCTGCTTCAGGAAGTTATCTTCCACACACTCCAGGAACCTCCTTGACTGTTTCCTCTCTGCCGTGGTGTATTTCCAGCAGACGTCRGGCAAGTTGAAGTCCCCCACGAGGACAAGGGCTAGCGATCGCGAGACTTCTGCCAGCTGCTTGTAGAACGCTTCATCAGCTTCTTCATCTTGGCTGGGTGGTCTATTACAGACTCCCAGCAGGATATCCGCCTCCATGGCCTTCCCCCTCATCCTAACCTATAAGCACTCAACCCGATCATCACAAACGTCGAGCTCCATGCAATCAAAACACGCCCTGACATACAGAGACACCCCACGACCTCTCCTTCCTCGCCTATCCCTTCTGAAGAGCTTGTAGCCATCCATCGCAGCACTCCAGTCATGAGAGTCATCCCACCATGTTTTTGTGATGGTGACCAAGTCACAGCTGTCCTGCTGCACAATGGCTTCCAGCTCCTCCTGTTTTCTGCCCATGCTGCGTGCATTGGTGTAGACACACTTGAGCCAGGCTATCGATCTTACCCCCGAGACTGGCCTGCCATCCCTAGRCTCATCTCTGTCGAGCGTGGCTCTATCCCTTCCCCTCTTCGCATCATCTACATACATTTATATTCACAGAAGATATCTTCTTTACACATCTTCTTCTGATCTTTATTAAATATTATTTTAATCTTTAAAATCCTTGACCAATGCACCAGTAATAATTGGCCTAACACAGAACCACTATGACGGAGGAAGAAAAAGAAGTCTCACTGACACATAATATTTTTCAGCAAGCCATTGAATAACAGCTTTGAGCCATGATGAGTATGAAATCTGTAGTTAAGGTTGATTAGTCTTCAGATTGTAAGACACCCTTATAATGTCAATAAATCAGAACAAAATTTCACACAAGAGGGTGACTAACAGTATTTTGTTGTCACATTAAAGTGCAAAGGTGTCTAAAAGCATAGCCACAAAGCTGAGATTCTAATTAGTTATGAAGGTGGTAAAATTAATGTAAATCGTGTTTGCCCTTTCAAGCTAAACAATTAAAATTGGCGATGGCATTAACATTCTCATTAAATTTTGAATAAACAAAAATTGCCCAAACTCCTGTAGAAACCTGATCAGAAAACAAACCACAGTTATCAATACCAGTAAGGGAACTAGGAAAGAAGGAAATCTGAATGATTTTAAGGAAAATTCTTCTAGATGGAATATTTTTTAAAGATGGTCTTGAGGACTTTAGAAAAATGAACTGAGAAAGAAGAAGAAATGCAGTAGATGAAACTTCTCATAATACAAATATTCTTCAATATGGCCGAGCCCTTAGCACAATCTAAAAATAATTTTTCATTGAAAAGCAGGTTTCTTGTCCTGTAACCACCCACTTCTGGTATCCTGAAAACTCATACAGTATCTTTTATTTAATGCCTTATGTAAAAATAAAACATTATTTAGCTATTGTAGGGCTGAATTTTTAATCATACACCAAAATGTGTTCCTTTAAAAGGTTAAAAATAAGCTGGGAAGTTATTGTCATGTCATCAGGACTTAAGCAACTCCAATTGAAATGAAGGTATTGTACCTACATTAATAAGCCCAGTATGTTGATAAGTGACAAGTCTCTCAGTGACAGTGGAATGCTAATTTATTTATGCAAGTTCCAGGCCAGAACTGGCCTGGGACTGGTTATTTTAGGATGTAGGTAGAAGCTCAGATTTGCCTATCTACCTGTATATTGACCCAAAGAAAATTCTCCAAAACAGTTTAATGATTCACTTCTGTTACTTTTTTATGGAGGTTTAAGTCTTTGTGATAAAATATATTCACACTATCAACATGGACTAAACCTATGTATAAATACATGGTGGAAGGTCGCTCAGAAATCATGTCTTTGTACTAACAAATCACCTAGCATTGAGATATGCTAAGATCATGAGTGATTTTGAGCTGCTCAGCTGAAAGCAAATCAACTACCAAAGCAGGTTAACCCAAGGAAGACATCTATTATCTTCCTTTGTGCATTTAAAAACTAACCAACCAACCAAATAAAAAAAATAGAAGGTGTTCCTCAGGCACCCAAGTTTCTGTTATGAGCCAGTGATATATTGTCTCTTTGCTTTGTGCAGTATAGTTTTACTACAGAAAAGGGGAGGAAGCTCAACTTTTGAATGAGTCACAAAAGGATTTCCTTCCAGACCTCAAAATCATAGAATCATAGAATCATTAAGGTTGGAAAAGACCTTTAAGATCATCGACTCCAACCATCAACCCAGTACCCATGCCCACTAAACCAAGTCCCGAAGCACCTCATCCACACGTTTTTTGAACACCTCCAGGGATGGTGACTCCACCACTTCCCTGGGCAGCCTGTTCCAATGCCTGACTACCCTTTCAGTGAAAAAATTTTTCCTAATATCCAATCTAAACCTCCCCTGGCGCAACTTGAGGCCATTTCCTCTCGTTCTATCACTTGTTACTTGGGAGAAGAGACCAGCACCCATCTCTCTACAGCCTCCTTTCAGGTAGTTGTAGAGAGCGATAAGGTCTCCCCTCAGCCTCCTCTTCTCTAGGCTAAACAACCCCAGCTCCCTCAGCCGCTCCTCATAASACCTGTTCTCTAGACCCTTCACCAGCCTCGTCGCCCTTCTCTGGACACGCTCCAGCACCTCAATGTGCTTCTTGTAGTGAGGGGCCCAAAACTGAACACAGTATTCGAGGTGCAGCCTCACCAGTGCYGAGTACAGGGGCACGATCACCTCCCTACTCCTGCTGGTCACACTATTCCTGATACACGCCAGGATGCCGTTGGCCTTCTTGGCCACCTGGGCACACTGCCGGCTCATGTTCAGCCGGCCGTCGACCAGCACCCCCAGGTCCTTTTCCGCCAGGCAGCTTTCCAGCCACTCTTCCCCAAGCCTGTAGCGTTGYCTGGGGTTGTCGTGACCAAAGTGCAGGACCCGGCACTTGGCCTTGTTGAACCTCATGCAATTGGCCTCGGCCCATTGATCCAGCCTGTCCAGATCCCTCTGTAGAGCCTTCCTACCCACAGGCAGATCAACACTCCCGCCCAACTTGGTGTCATCTGCGAATTTACTGAGGGTGCACTCGATCCCCTCGTCCAGATCATTGATAAAGATGTTGAACAAGACTGGCCCCAAAACTGAGCCCTGGGGCACACTGCTCGTGACCGGCCGCCAACCGGATTTGACACCATTCACCACAACTCTCTGGGCTCGGCCGTCCAGCCAGTTTTTTACCCATCGAAGAGTATACCCGTCCAAGCCATGAGCCGCCAGCTTCTCCAGGAGAATGCTGTGGGAGACGGTGTCAAAGGCTTTACTAAAGTCCAGGTAGACCACATCCACAGCCTTCCCCTCATCCACTAGGCGGGTCACCCGGTCGTAGAAGGAGATCAGGTTGGTCAAGCAGGACCTGCCCTTCATGAACCCATGCTGGCTGGGTCCAATCCCCCGGTTGTCCCGCACCTGCCTCGTGAGCACCCTCAAGATGAACCGCTCCATGATCTTCCCCGGCACCGAGGTCAGGCTGACACTTATCTTTATCAAATTTCGCTTATCTTTATCAAATGATAGCGTGTGTACAAAAATACCTATTTTAATCACTCCAAAGCTTCCTGTGGTCTTTGCACAGAAGTTCACAGCAGGTATAGAATAAAGTGAGAAGAAATATTGCCCCCCAAATTTAGTATTATAGCTTTTTCTGTATTATGGTATTGAAAAGCATGATATATGGTACAAAGATTTTATTACCATTCCCTTGGAATGGTCTGTATTACTCACAAGTAAAACATACTGAGTTACATGACTTGTGCAGACTTAGACAGAAATCATAGTGATATCCATTACTGCAACACAGCATGCATTCTGCGGTGTGCTGTAGTATATTTCATTTTGTTTTATAATTCTGATCCACTTCATTAATTTAATCCACTTTCCTTAAACTGGTATTTCCTGTCAAAAAAGGGTCTGGAGGTTAGGCTTGTGTTTATACTTACGTGCTATTTATCAAACCACAGAATCAGAGAAATAAATCAAATGTAACAAATCTATTTTTTTTTCCTCCTCACTTGAGAATTTCATACTGAAAATTAGAGAAAACTAACTTTGAACCAGAGAAGACAAACAAAGATTAATAGGGATCTTTACTTTTTCTGAGAGGGACATAATAAACCTATAGAGAAGCAAGCTCACTTTAACACGGACATTATGATCCAATATTCTGCTTGGTGAGATTAAAAATAACACAAACTGATGTTTGTGAAGTAAGTATGACAATTCCACACCCCCCCCCAATTAATTTAGTAAAAAACATGCCTGCCTATCCATCCACTTCCCATAGTATTCATGTTTGCTGATTATAATCATAGTGGAAAAACACATAGAAAACTCAAAAATAACACCTTACATTTTTTATGAAAAGAGAATACTGGATGGAAAAATGCCCACTAAAGGAAAGAGAAGATGGACTCAGTCAGGATACGCTCTTTTCAGTAATCAACACAAACATACTCACAAGCCCATCAACATGCAAGTTGCTCCAGAATAATCACAAAGCATATGTTGTTCTTGGTTAATAGGAATGTTAGAGAAAATACGGGGTAGCTAGGACTGCTGAAGGGGACTGTTGAGGGGGTGGAAAAACAGAAATCTGAAGGAATTCATGCTTCAGTAATTCTGATGCCTATGGAACAATTTGTTCTGTGCAAGTTGCCTAAGTGAATCAAATTGTCTTTGACTTTTTGTTCTCTGGTATTTTAATGAAACCTGTAACAATGTACATTCATGCAAAATATGCAAATAAATACACAATCATTTTTGGCTTTCTGGGTTTCAAAATGTTGCTGAGATGCAAGGTCACTGATGTTTTGCCATATAGCAACAATTATAAATTAAAACTTTAACTCAAAATTATCAGCACAAGACTTTTTGTCTAAGTTTAGAGAAAAATGGAAGACAGCATTAAGGTAGTGTTGGGTGAAGAGAAAAAGAAAACCACAACAACAAAGTGATTAAAGAGAGAATATATATATTATACAGAGAATATATATATATTATATATACTATACAGAGAATTATATATATATTATATATACTATAGACTCTGTATATATGTATATTATACACTCTGTATGTATAATAGAAATGTATTTTTTTAATATATATCTATATATACCATACAGAATGGCAGGACCTAAAGAACAAATCCAAATGCACATCTATTTCTAGTAATAGATGATTTTATTCTATGGAAAAAGTCATACCAAAGATGTATGATATATTTTACAGTCAAGAAACTTATTGTATTATTTCATTTTTGTACCTCACTCAACCAAAAAAGATAACAAAGAGCCCAGAAAGGTTACCTACTCATAGTCCCTGTCTAGTAGCTCCACATTTTTTGTGGGCTTTAATTCCTATCATGGCACAGCATCAAAGCTAGTACAGCAGCAAATCCCTTAGATTAGAGCAGAAGTTTGTATTACAGGTCTACACTGGAAATTAATATGTGTTTATATGTATTTTCTTACACTGAAGATCACAGATACTCGACCATTATTGATGTCAGTTTTATACTCCTTCCTTCATTCACTTTAATGTCATTAATGAAATACATGTCCTTACAGGAAGTACAACAGGAATTACAGATCCTGAAAATCCATGGCTAGCTGTGGTTACTAGAAATAATGTAGGGAACTACCAATGAATGACCTGCACATTGTATTTCGGCTACTGGCAGAATGCAGGGACCTGTAGATGGGAAGATATACCAGGCAAAACTTCTTCATGAATCAAACATACAAAACCATGGTTTTATAAAGTACTGAACTGCAAGATGTATAAAGAATTATAGAAAAACAAAGACAATCTATATTAATATCTGATTACAGCAGCAGTCTGCTGTAAGTATGTAGCCAGTGTAAAGCAAATTTAAATTAAAAATGTTTTTTGGCCAGTGCCTGCAGGAAGTATAAAATGAAGCAAATGATAAATGTCAATAAGGTGATGTAAACAAACACTGATAATTATTACCCTATGGCCCAGAGCAGTATCTTCCATGCAARAGTCTCAAATATTATGCAGGCCTTCAGTTTATATATGCCACTAAAAAAGTTCATAACACAATACCAGTACAGGGCAATGAGGACATAAAGCAAACACTCGAAAGAAATGCCAGTTAGAAGGTGACAGAGTTATGGCTCCACATGAACTGCACGTGAATTACAACTTAAAAGATGATGCACCATTTTTCCCCAAAAGTGAATGATTGTGCAAAATTCTTATTCAAAGTCAATGAACACATAACCCTCCAGTTTCATTGTTATACAAAGAATGAATTGCTGGCAATATCCCAATTTCATGGGCTAGGAATGGATGCATGGACACTGTGACAAAAATTGCTTATTAATATACAGATACTTAAATACAAATACCAAGGATATGAATTCTGCAGTTGCTTTCTGTGGTATAATCCATTACTGTGCAATACATCTACTTTATATTTAAGGGGCTGTGGCTGGGGGTTTGGGTTTGTTCTTTTTTCTGGAAAGCTAGCACCAAAAATTATGCATATAATCTCATCACACATCATTGTGGTTTCCAACTCTTGGAAACCCACTGTCTTTTTCATGGACAGATGGTATCTAGTATTGGATGAAAGTAAAGGACATAGACAAGATTATAGATTCTGTGACTCAAATTATTGCTCAAACTTATCTGCATGAACCTTAAAATGAAAGTAAGAGTATTGAGGAGAAGGAGTCTGCCTTGTAACTGTGTATTTCTGATCTTCCAATCCAATACACATTTTCAATAAAGAAATAGATTGTGTCATTAGAGGTTCATGTGAAATAAGCACCTTGTGGATAACATCAGAAGAAACAAAACTTACTCACTTTAGAGCTACCAGACACATTCAGTGTTTTATACCCTTTATGAAACTATACTCATTTCASGTGATCTCTAACTGCATGTGTTAATTTGCTACATATTTGTATCGTCTGTATCATAATACTTTTAATAAAAGTAAAAGATCTTTAGAATTCTGACTTACATAATTATATAAAGTTAATTCAGGCAAAGTTATTTAAAATCATCATTTATCTGTCTAGTCATAAAAGCCAATTTCTCAATAAAATATGGTCTTGGGATATAAATGTTTTGAATAATATGAAGAAATATGGGCATTAGTGTCAAAAATGTTTCGGTTATTTTGAGAAATGACATTAAAAGAGAGAGAGAGTCAAAGAATGGCATCCAAACACAAGAAAATATCAGTAATATATTTGGAAAAACTTCAACCATAAAAAAATTCCAAACATTGACACTTTGTAAGTGAAAAATAAATCCCAACTGTTTCAATGGCTGTAGGATTCCATAAACAAAGCTGACAATATATTATCTAAAGTATCAAAACTGAGATGGAAAAACTCAGTAAGAAAGACGCAGAAGATCTCTGTTTCTGAAATATAAGGTCTCTCAATGTTTTGTTTTAATTTAGAGTTATGTGTCTCTCTGTTGGATTCCTCTAAAGATTTCAAAAGAGACCCTAGAGGTAACCTCATGGCTCTCATGCAAGGCTCTGCTGGAGGCAGATAAAAATCCTTTTATGTTACATCAATCTTTTCACCTGATATAAAAGACTAAAACAGTTAAGAATGTGTTCCAAGTGCCAAAAATGTAAAAAAAAAAAACTTAACAAAATTAAGAAAACTCKGAGAACTACTCCTGATGACAACAAAAATTCCTTTTAAAAACATTTTTAAAACTTTTGGGTTATGCTTCAAAACAAGCATCAGCAAGTTCCAGAAAATGCCATAAAAATCATGACCGGAGTGCATACACCCTCCTCCCATCCTGATGAGGCAGCATTATTCCCTCCTCCATAGCTGACGAGGCAGCATCAGCTATGTTTGATAGTACTTGTAGATACCTGTTCTTAAGATGAGTAGTGATGGAGATGCCACTGCACCTTCCCCAGATATTTCCAGTGTTTCACTAATATTTCTTTTTCTAATACCTTACTTGACTTCACTTTGCCACATCAGAAGGCCATTATGTCCTGTTTCTAGCTACTGCAGATGTGGAGAACAGACTGTTTCCTTCCCTTTTGCAACAGCCTTTTACAGGCCTGAAGACTGTTGCATCCCCTCTGTAGTAGTCTTTTTAGTCTTTTAACTAATCCTTTCTCATGTTCTSTCAAGCCCTGATCCTTTTCACTGAGCTCATTAGACATTTTCCAAGGAATGTCCAAATCTCCACTTTCTCAAAGGGCAGTGCCCAGAACTTGCTGCAGTGTTTCCAGGAAAGCCTTACTAACACCGAGCAGACCAAAAGACAGTGTACTCAGCAGTAACCATCACTCTTTGATACGTATACTCCACATGCACAGTCAAGTCAGGATGAGAGGTGAGAGCTGAAAAGGGGAAACTTTGTAGGCTTTTCTGAAGGGGGAAAGTATCTGCTGAAAGCTGTACATACAGGCTCTTTTTAATAGGAGCATTATTTCAAATTTCTTGCAGTGTCTTTCTGTTTAGTTTTACCCTAATATAGTGTTTATACCTCTTCCAATATTGCTGACATTCATTTTCCTCGCTGTAACATTTTAAATTCCTGATGTTTTTGTAAATAACTGTTCCTCAAGCCATCTTTCCCATTTCTGCATCCATGCATCTAATTATTCCTATGTGCAGTACTTTGCACTTGTCTCTCTCAAAATTCATCCTGTTTTTTCAGGCCATTTCTCAAATTATCCAGATCACTTTGAATTCTAATCCTGTTCTCCCCCATACTTGCAGCTTTCTCCAGGTTTGTTTCAACTCCAAATTTAGTAAGACACTTTATATTTCGTTTATATTTCACCCCAGCCATTAATACTAATAAAGAATAGTACATGTCCAGAATAGTGGTTTTCTTTGAAAATGAATTTGACATAGCCTTCTCTTTTGACAGCAAATCCTATTAACTCTCTGGAAATGTTTTTTTCCAACAAGTGTTGCATCTATGCTATAATGCCAGTCAATAGAAAATGTCCTTTCTTTAAGAATGTCATTTGAGACACTTTCAGAAGCACTATTTAAGGTCAAGATCTGTGATACCTGCTGCTTTTTTCCTCTCCAGAAAGCTTTTTCACTGGTAACAAGATGTTCTTGGCAAATCCATGTTGGCAGCTACTTATTAATTTGCAGGTGCTTACAAATAGTTTCATTGCTCTTCCATGGTTCAAGGAATTTTAATTTAACAGAGTAGCCTGTAATTCCTTGAGTTTTCTTTCTGTCCCACCCCCTTCATTTACATATTTTTAACTGCTATCATTTAATTTCCTTGAGTTTCTGGCAATAACTACTGCTATTAGACAATCTAAAGACATGCGACTGATTAAATAATTTTAAAGTTTTGTATAGTGTTTTTCCTCCTAGTTTACACTGAAAGTCCCTCTCTTTTTTACCAGTATTAGTTGGTAAAATAATGCTAGCTGGTATTATTTGGTAAAATAATGCTAGCTGCTAAACACAGCTGATCTTTTTGGACATCTCTGATGAAAAGAAAATGATTTGGTATTCTAGGTGTCTTCTGTTTCTAGTTTTTCCTTGCATTGAATTGTGGATCTACACTGTCCTTGAAAATCCTTTTGCTGCCAATGTACAATAAAACATGTACATTGAAATAYGACGTCTTGCTTTCCTTGATATCTTCTTGCAAGTTGCACCACATTTTATAGTCCAACCTTTCTGATTTTGCCTTTGCAAAAACGATCTTTCTGATTTTGTCTTTTATGTTTGGTTGGGGCTTTTTTCCATTGTACTGGAAATTGTTTAAGCTTTATTTATGTGTTTTAGTCAAGGTAAACTGCAAGCTTGCAATTTACCAGTGCTGGTCTTCTGCACTTACCCTTCACTTCTATTACAATAATTTGTTTTCATTTCCTTAAAGATCTGCCAGCTTTTCTTAACTCCTTTTGACCTTAGATCAGCCCACATATACTCCGAGTTTATTGTTTTCCACTAATAAAACAACAGTTCTCAAAACTCTTTTAATTATTACTTAAAGAATTTCAGCAGGTCTATTTTTCCTACAGTCTGGATCTCAAACCTCATCCTTTGTCTAAAGTAGCATCTCCTCTCTTATTCTTCTACTTGACCTTCATGAATATGAATAGCATCATAGAATAATTCAGGTCGCAAGGGACCTCTAGAGGCCGTTTGATCTGACCTGTCACTTAGAACTGAGCCAGGTTTGAGGCTAATAAAACATAGTCCTTTACAATACTACTCAAGTCATGCAAGCTTTTCTGCTGCGGCAATTAAGTCATAATCTTGATCTTAAATTAAAACATCCAGATCAAAAAATTCTCTTGCAAGATAGGAGACTGAGATCATAAATATTGACTCATAGAAGTTAATTAAAATGCCAAGTAACTATGTTTGAATATTCAGAATAGGTTTGTTGGGACTAACCAGGTCCCACTTGTGCCTGAAACTCTCAGTTGGACTATTCTCTTGCTTGTAGCAAGGCTACAGTCTTCAATGAAAAGGACAAGTGAGGTGCTAAATAGTTGTTTCCAAGATCTTCATTGCTGCAGAAAATCAGTCTTTACAATCTTTGAATGGGCTTCTGCTTGCAGAAAAAGGTAAATGAACAACGAACAAGCGTTGCAGGGCTGCTCTCAAGATTGAGAATGAGTTTCAAGTGTAGCCAGAGGTCAATCCACAGCATGGAGGACTCTGCATGCCTGTAAATGCCCCAAAGTGTCATATACCCTTAATACATCTTTAAGCACCTCAGTGCAATGGACAAGTCTACACAGACTGCTTTTGGGCTGTTTACAACACACAAATGGGAGGTGAAAGATCTGATTCCAGCTCCCAGATCATTCCCCTTCCTCCTGCCTGTAACTACTTTGTAAGAGCTATTTTGATAAATCATCTGTATTGTTAAATTCCATACTGTTTTAGTGAGAATAGCTATTTATCTTATTGTCTTAAAAACTTGCATTTTATTTGAATTTCACCTTCATTTTCTAAGGAAATCAGGTTCTGGCTAGCAACTGTCTTGCTATTTTTGAAGCTACTGGTTGACTGCAATTAGTTTTTACTGAATACTCAAATTCAGTTTTTATTGAATACTCAAAGCTATCAAGATCCTACAAGTACCAGGAGAGCTGGAGATTCGATAGAAGAGAAAGAACAAAGTTAATTCCCTTTCTGGTTGAAAGGAAGCCATAACTAAGCTTTTTATCCATGGTGACAGGAAGAAACCAGTTACATAACTAGAAGTCGCACAGGATCTGAGTAATCAACATACATATATATCCCTGACAATGTAGCCACTCCCCTGGCAGACGTCAGAGGAAGCAGGGGAGAGCTGAGGGTGCTGCAGTGATGATGGGTGTTGGGGACAGGCACGGGCTGAGGGTGCTGTAGCAATGGGAAATTAAGAGATGGGATTTTACAAATCCATACAGAGCTGAACTTCATACTTCTACCACTCATAAATGAATTGGGTCTTCGGCACCATTTAGCAGGTTGAGAGAATTCTGCTAGATGTAGCTAGTAACCATTTTACAGCATGGAGAAAATACTGCTAGATGTAAATAAACCAGATCTTATAATTGCTGACACATCACCACCATCAGAATTAAATAAGCCAGTATCCATATACTGTTTTCTGATTGTGAGACATACATGGAGAGAACTTACTTCAAATATTAAAATGTTAGCAGGAATTTGTAGTAATGAGAGTTTATTTTACAGGTAAACACTGTTAGAAACCCAAGTGGATTTTACACAGGTCTCCCTGACAAAAACTACACATTGAATAACACCTGCTACTGTGATGGCGTTTAACTACCTTGCAAAATATGTTTTGAAGATGATTTCTGGTACATAGATACTACTAGTCCGTGTGATCTTTATCAATGATTTGGACRAGGGGATTGAATGCACCTTTAGTAAGTTCGCAGATGACACCAAGCTGGGCAGGAGCATTGATCTGCTTGAGCATAGGAAGACTCTGCAGAGGGATCTGGACAGGCTGGATTGATGGGCCGAGGCCAATTACATGAGGTTCAACAAGGCCAAGTGCCGGGTCCTGCATTTGGGTCACAACCACCCCAGGCAATGCTACAGGCTTGGGGACGAGTGGCTGGAAAGCTGCCTGGTGGAAAAGGACCTGGGGGTGCTGGTTGACAGCCGGCTGAACATGAGCCGACAGTGTGCCCAGGTGGCCAAGAAGGCCAATGGCATCCTGGCTTGTATCAGAATTAGTGTGGCCAGCAGCACTAGGGAAGTGATCATCCTCCTGTACTTGGCACTGGTGAGACTGCACCTAAAATACTGTGTTCAGTTTTGAGCCCCTCAGTACAAGAAAGACATTGAGGTGCTGGAGCGTGTCCAGAAAAAAGCAATGAAGCTGATGAAGGGTCTAAAGCACAAGTCTTATGAGAAGTGGCTGAGGGAATTGGGGTTGTTTAGCCTGGAGAAAAGGAGGCTGAGAGGAGACCTTATTGCTCTCTACAACTACCTGAAAGGAGGTTGTAGTGAGGTGGGTGTTGGTCTCTTCTCCCAAGTAACAAGTGATAGGATGAGAGGAAATGGCCTGAAGTTGCACCAGGGAAGGTTTAGATTGGATATTAGGAAAAATTTCTTCACCGAAAGGGTTGTCACGCATTGGAACAGGCTTCCCAGGGAAGTGGTGGAGTCACCATCTGTGAAGGTATTTAAAAGACGAGTAGACATGGTGCTTAGGGACATGGTTTAGTGGTGGACTTGGCAGTATCAGGTTAACGGTTGGACTGGATGATCTTAAAAGTCCTTTCCAACCTAAATGATTCTATGATTCTATGATTTACATAATTCCTTGTCCAAGTAGTTTACATGAGCAAATCCTGTACTAGCTATATAGTCCTAACATTCAGTGGTGGAATCTCTGCTAGTAAACTGAGATGCAAGAATAAAGGTTGGATAGAGTAAAGGCTGGAATAATATATTCAAACTTGAAATCGAAGGTTGAATAATAAATTCAGTTAACTAACAACATAATTAAAGTGCTCTTAAAATCAGTGGCATGATTCCTATCAAAAAGGGAAATGGGTGCTCTGACCTGCAGTATTCAGAAGCATTGCCTCTATGCTAACAGTGGAAACACGCACAATTTGTCTTGTAAAATTTGCTGTCTCTTTTTTTGTTGAAAAGGTGCTTTTTGTTCAGTTATGCACTAAACTCTAAACTGATTCAAATAATATGAGGGCAGGTTTACATTATCTGTACAAACTTTCTAGACTAAGGGTTCCCAACTGGGGAGACAGCAGCACAACAGAAAAGAAACATACCATGGAGTACTGAACTTCAGCCTTGACAGTGCACACCTCAGTCAAAGGTTAACTCAGGTGGTTGTGCTGTGCCTTGAGACCCCTGGTGAGTTGTCAGGCTTAGAGCAGTGGCTCTGTGAAGGCCCTGCAAGGGTCACTGTGCCCTTTATCTCAATTTCTTCACTTTAACAGAGAAAACTTAGATTGTACGTTTTTCTTATCT
Organism: Oceanodroma leucorhoa; assembly: GCA_030449065.1. Taxonomy (NCBI): domain Eukaryota; kingdom Metazoa; phylum Chordata; class Aves; order Procellariiformes; genus Oceanodroma; species Oceanodroma leucorhoa. The sequence goes on along the minus strand of JASVER010000001.1, from coordinate 26,067,564 downwards.
GGTTACTATAATCTTCTGCTAGTGCAAAATAAAAATTATTCTTCACTGAAATTCATTACTTTAATAATTTATCTGAGTGGCAGCATGAAACCTGCAGCTAGAAAAGAAATAGAAAAATGCCTAAGCCCCTCCAGCCTATCACTAGGTCTGTGTACCAAAAAAAAAACCAAAAACAAAACCGAAAAACTGTGGATTTTTAAAAAGTTTTTGAAAAATCTTTACCAGTGACAGATTATTGACTTCTCTGTGTGTTAAAAATTACAATGAAAATTATATTACCAGTTTACAAGTGAAACATGCCAATCTTCTCAAGAGAGACTTAGCTTCAAAAAAGATTTGAGAACAACAACTCTCAATTATGCAGGTACAGTAAGAGCCAGAGTATCATCAGCCTTTGAACTAGATGGAGTGGAGCACACACACTGCAGCTGAGAAAAATAATGTGTTCCTTCAGGGAGGGATCTGGAGATGTGTTGCAAAACAGAACTTAACAAACATAAAGAAGGTGTAGGAATACTCCATAGCACCCTGTTTCTCCCTTTTGCTTTATTTCCCTTCCCTAAAGAAGTGTTCACTCTGCCTTCCGCTTGGCACAAAGTTGTACGCCCCAGCCTAGCAGAGAGTGAAAGCAATTTATCTGTCCTTTTAGACAAACTTACCAAAAAAGCCCAAAGGAGAAAACAGAATAAGAAAGATTTTTTCCGTGTGCATCATATTCAGCCAAGTATAGGTGATATCCGAGTACTCTATTACAAACACCTCTCTCCACACTCCCTTTTAGCAGGTAACCAGTTCTCTATTCAGTTTCAAGTTTTTCTTTCCTGTTGCATTCCTGCTTCTCCTGTTGACCACTGAGCAACCGGATAGTTAGCATGTTTATTTTGTTTGTAGTAGCACTCAGTAATTTTTCCAGTTTCCTTCATTTCTGTGACATCTGCAAACAGATCTTTCTTCATTTCTTCATACCTTCTACATCTACTGATATATTCTTCCTAACTGCAGTAGTTAGGGAATATGAGACACAATGCTCCTCGTTAACAGTTTGTCCTGGTCCTTTGACTATTTCTGTTTTAAACTGCTTTAGAGCTGAATTTTCTCTTCCAGCCATGTCTCATTCATCTATAGAATATTGTTCTGGTTACATGCCTGTTGATATTGTCATAAACACTATTCTTTTTCAGACATAACTTATTGTCATATTTCTCTTGCTATTGGGGTTCCAGTCCCTTTGGTTCTAGAAAGCATCACCTTTTTTTAACAAAAAAGTGGTACCTTACCCTAGAAATAATTAACTTCCGTTAATCATGAAATCCTGTTAACTTTCTCTAGAAATCATCATAGATTTATGATAGCGTAAATGACAAAAAAAGCTGTATATATGGTATCATATATGCAATATGCAATATACTATATATATATGCAATATATATGCAGTATATGCTAGAAGACAACTGCTAGGATTGAGTTATTAATACTGATAAGTTAATTCACAGCAATGTCAGGTGAATGCAGAACCAAAGTGAAAGACTCAAACCACAATGCTACTGTGGAAAGTAAAGATTTAGCAGCCCAAGAAAAAGAAAATTCTGAATTTGAACAGCAATTCCAAATATGTCTTTGAATGATTAAAATAAAGATAAAAACTATCCAACAAGGAAAACTGAACAACAGCTTTCTGAGTTCTGTGAAACAATTGCTTTGGAGCCATACCTTGATTTAAGGGAAACAGATGCTTACAGTAATGGCTTTAGGTATAACTTGCCAAAAGGTTCTACTATGTCAGCTAACTGAATTATAAGGCATTTCAAATGTATTAAAATAAGAGGAAAATGTCTTTCCTTGAAATTATGGTTGAACAAAAGCTTAAAATTGGATATGATGCTGAATGCTTCAGCTAGTTGTGTGACACCCCTTCCATAACACAAATTTTATTCCAATTTAAAGTCATATGGAGTGTTAGAATAACTCCTTGTTGTTTCAAGTAGGGGAAAAAAAAAAAAACCAAACCCCCTTTGTGTCCCAGGTCTAAATATTGACACTACCTTTAATTAATCAATTATGCATCCTCACCATAACCTAAGAAATAACCCAATCTTCTGGAAGAGGATCATTACCAAAAGCATCATGTTGTTGTTACATATATTTCCTTTTGCTCATGCGGAACAGAGCCAGTTTTAGCAGATGATAGAATAAAAAATTTTGATGGCTTGCATCATTCCAATTAATAATAGATTACTTTTTAATTGTCAAATAAATTTACTGCCTTTTCAATGATTGTCAGGACTTCCAGGGAAAAAGAAGTGCCAGGGTCTAACACATTCTGTGCTTATGTTCTGTGTGTTTCGTGTCAGTCTCAGAATAGCTACATCTTATACCATTAGCTCTTGAGGTTGTGGAAGAAGGAGCTGATAATTTCATAACTAATGATAAGCTCCCACCTAAAGAATCAAAGCCTATTGAATTCATCAATGCAGAAACACTTAAGAAAGTTAATCTGAAGAAACTTTTAAAGTGAATTAATTAAAATGAATTAAAGCCCTGTATTGATCCTTTTATTCAGATTTTCAATGGTTTTAATTCAAAGTAGTCCACTTCAGCCTTCAAATGATTTAAGCTAAATTAAATTAGGGCCACTTTAATTCTGAATATGTGTCTACATTGGGATTAATGCATTTTAATTTTACACAGGACTACAGGAACTGCAAAAAAAACCATACAGTGAATTACCTACTTCATAACAGCTGCCTGTGTTCACATCCTTTCTCCATAGAAAATTCAATTTAAGATAATTTTCTTGTCTTGCAATGAGATGGAGCAAACTGTTTATTTATATTTTACTTTGACACTGAGTTGTCCTCTAATTATGTCCTTCTTATTTCCACATTCAATTGATTTAAACAAGCTTTCTTGAGCATCCAAGTCAAATACTTTTTTGGTGCAATTAAGTCTGAAAGAACTCAATAAGAAACTGACTTCCAAACCTAAAACATTATTTTGGAACAATTTTTTTTTTTGTGATCTTAATGTTTCTCACATGAACAGTTCATCTTTTACAAAAGATTTTCAAAAAATTTAGTGTTATCCTAAAAAGACAGTTTTGATGGAAAATTGTTGATCGCTCCTGAGCACGACAATGACAATGCTTGTTCTCTTTTGTGGACAGTGAATGAAAACAATCTCAGAAATGCATTAGTGAACTGACCTTACTGGACTTGTTTTGCAGAGAAATTGCTCCGTTAGGCAAGAAATATGCAATCTGAAAATGTCTTTAATTGTTTCCACTTATCAGAGAAAACCGCTAACTTAGAGTTGCTGATTTTATATACACAGTTTTGGGAGTGGATTCAGCTAATGATGTAAGTAAATTTAGTAATATACAGAAGCAAAAAAATAAAAATAAAGAGACCTGTTCTTCAACGTGCTTTTACTCTGTACCATAAATGTTGCTTTCCACATCTGATATGTAATAAGTACACTACTAAACTCGATAAAGTAAGTTCCTCTATAATTGAAGTAAAATATTACTTTCACCACAATGGAAGGCAAATCCCCCAGATTTTGATTTGCATACGGAGTGTTAATTTACAAAAGCAGTTCAGAAATATAAACACAGACTCAGAAATAAGCAAGAGAAATCAGGTTGGAAAAAATGTCAAGAATTATTATAAGGTGCATTTTTGTCTTATATTGTCTATTCAGCAGGTAAAACCAGAAAGACAGTTCAATGCTACCTTCTATTCAATCCTATTAGAGGCAGACGAAGAAAACAAAGTTTTCTCAAGGAGAAAAAAAGACTGCTTAAAGCAAGTAAGGACCAAGGAATTGTGTTCATGTGGCATTAATATTAAAACCCTTACAAATCAAACAAAAATACTGACACGGAAAAGCTGTAAATATTCTAAAGATTCAAGTGGGAAAGCAGATTTCTAAACGTGATCCCAGGAAAGAAAGAAAAATCAAAAAATGCTTTTAATTGTGGCAATGAATTTGGAATGGAGAACTAAAATGTCTTCTGAAAGTAATAACCTTTAAGGTGACAGCATTTAAATTTGAGAGGACGCCAAKACTGCTGGAATGTAATAGCTATTGCACTACCCTAAAATATGGAATAAAATACCTCTTGCTTTTTCATGGAAAGATCTGTTTACCATTAGAATGACAGAACTTAATTCCACCAAATAGTACAATTGAGAGACTACACGAAATTATTTAGGGAATTATAAACCACTGTTTCTGACAAATCACTGAAATAGATGTTTGTGCTGCAAATTCAATAAGCTTTAACATGATTTTAGCAGTTGTACTTTTTCTTCTGATCTGAGGAAATAAAACAAACCTCAGCTTCCACTGAAAAAAGTGCCCAACTTTACTACAGAATTCTATTACATCACTGGTTAGGAAATTGATTTTCAGAATAAGGTATGTCAGTGTCATTTCAGATCTGTAAACACAGCACAGGACGTTAATGAAAACCTAGATCAAACTAAAGATTGCATTATTACCTTTTTTCTTCCATCTCTGAGTTTTAACAGCGGCTCAGCATTGCTAGCAGATGTCAGATGAGAGCATAATTGAGTCAAGCATCACCGTCTTATTTGAATCAGTCCTCTAGCAGTTTTCAACCATTTTCAGCTTGTGAACCTTTAAAAAAATTCAGACTGCTGTACAGAACACATGAACCTTTTGAGTTCCACCAGAGAAACAGTACATGGACCCCAAAGGGTCTTCAGGCTGCAGCTTGGCAAAAACAGATCAAAGAGTGAGCTTAGAGTGCTGGAGGAGCCAGGTGTCGTAAGGGAGTTTTCAGTTAAGCCTTGTCCTGCCCAACAAGTGTTTGAAAGGAAATAGTCTGTCAGAGATAAGAAAGAACTGGAATTTTGTACAAGTAAAGCGCTCTTCCTAATCAGTTTAGAGAAGAACGGTAAGCAAAACCAGCCTGGTCATGAGGAGGCTCCAGGAGACAATGTGGACTGAGCAGTACTGAAGTGATACTAAAGCTGAAGGAGGAAAAGTAAAGGGGGTTCGATTTTTTTTTTTTTTTTAATATTTGTTAAGAATGGTAAGCGTCACAACAACTTTGCAAATGCTGTGTTCTGTATTTTCACTGATGTGTATCTCTTCATGGGGGGAAAAATAAGCAACTGCTCTGGCTGAAATACAGTGCTTCCTGCTTTGCAGGAATGCCTGCAGGTAAATCTGAGTTGTCCTGAGCATTGTTAATTTTAAGCTTTCAAAAATCACAGCCTACTATCCACCTCCTTTTCATGACATTTCTAAACAGATAATTCTCTTGGTTTTTTTTCTGCCTGCTTGTTATTTATGTTTTGGGATTCACATATGCCCTCTCTACTCTTATTAATGCATTAAAAATAAAATGGCTATTAAAAACAAACATATGCAGAGTTTCTCATGTAATTACTGAGTTATGGGACCCATTAGGCTTAAAAAAGTACCAATACAGTAAAATAGTGAAAGCTTCTAATATTTAATTCAAGAACTTCAATTTTTTCTAGTTTCATAATATTTATTTGGTTTTTCTTATGACTGGAGGACAGATAAATAGTTGTAATTTGACAGAAATTAGCAAAACAGTTTAATATGTTCTGGTTTTTGATAAAGACACTGGATCTATCACTTAACTATTTGTTAAGTTTGTGCTAATGTTTTCAGAACTATTTCTGGGGTTTACTTTCACAAAGAAGTTAATCTCTCTTCACAAAAAAAAATTATTTTATTTGATTTTATTTTTATTTTATTTTATTTATTTATTTTATTTTATTTTATTTTATTTTATTTTATTTTATTTTTTTTTATTTTATTTTATTATTTTCCTGCAAAGATCTGTGTGGACCATTGTGCCTTATCTTGCCCTTCACATAGAAATGCTGTAATGGTCTTCCAGATAAAGAGAATTTGCTCCACAGCTAAATCCAAAATATGAATGAGAGGGTGTCTTTTATTTGTTTTCTGTAATTTCTTTATCATTTGTAAATCTCAAAACTGATTTAATTTTCTGACAGTTAATTTCTAATATCTCCTTCTACTTATTCTATGTGAGCTTTGCTTCTGTTTAAACAGAAAGGAATCTTAACTGCAATTTTGTTGGAGGACAGTTTTGCATTTCAGTTTTACTAGTGTTATTAATTACTACATTAATTAATTTCTGGACATATCTTGAGTATACTTCACTTGGAACTTTTTTGCAGATGTTTTCCTCCAAATTTCATCTAGTCATATGATCTCATATTGTATTCCTTGGACTATGCAAAGGAATAGGGGACTTTTAGAACTGTCCTTTCTTTCATGTGTATCATTATTCCACTTCTGAGAGCTGCAGAAATTCCCCCCCTTTCCAGCTCTGATGCTACAATTACTGGTGTGTGTCCTGAACCAGAAGAGGGTGCCAATGAAAACAATCACATGAGATGAGGTCATCTAAATTAATGTCTACCACCCAATATCTATTCTGTTGTCTGTTCTCACTCTCATTCATGTCTGCTTATCAATATTCATACTAATGGTAATTCTATATTTCTGACAAAGCAAGTAATTCTACTACATGAATCATATTACTGTTAATATATTTTTGCTTTCTCTAAAGTATAATTATCCTGCTTTTTTAACTACCCTTAAGCAATTCCTTTTCATCCTGTTCCTGTCAAATTCTTTAAATGATACGTAAAAAAAAAAGAAAGCAAAGAGTGATTTGCCTAGTTAAAAAAAAAGTGTTATCAGAAGACTGGAGGAAAAATTATTAGTCTTCACTTATTAAATATTGAATTTACCTCACCTAGTGGTGAGGAAAATTTCAAGTTTGTCATCTATTTTTAATCTGAAAAACACCTGAGACATAACCAAATTTGTATGTGCTTTTTTGTTACCAAGTTAATTTGGTAAATGCTTTTACAAACAAAAGATAAAAATAAGTTACATATCCCACTGTACCATGTTATGCTCTTTCATTTCTCCAGGATTTTCTTTTCTAAATAAAGCCAACATAGAATATCCTGGAAGGTTTTATTTTCTTTTTAAGTGCTCAAAATTATTTTGGCTGAGGCATACAACATCTCCAGATGAATTCTGTCTTCACTGAACATTAATTCAAAGGTTCATTTGCTGATTCCATTCCATCCCTTTAAAAATATACAAACTTGAAGAAATGAATGCCTCCCAGTTTTTATCACACCTGCAACATAAAGTATTGGAGTTAGTTTCTGGCTAGGTAGTTCAGGCTAGCATCACCAGCGTAATTGCAGGTCAAAGCTTAATCAAGAGGTGTTACATGACTAGCCCACATTATTCTACATGCTGCTTCGGTATGTAGAATTTCTTCATATAACACTGCTAAAGCTAACTAACTTCAGAAGTTTCAGAAATTTAGAGTTAGCTAAAGGGTTGGGGTTTTTTTGGATGTTGCTAGTGGATGATTCTTTTTTCCTTTCTGATTCTACAGTTATTGTAGACTCTTGAAGATACAAGTCATTTCATCATATTCATATATGATGCTTGGAGGTCATGAAGTCCAAAAGTATTTTCTTGTTATTGCCTCAAACTTAGAGCTTTCCTTTCATAACTGAGGGAAACTGTAAAGACTAAGGTCTCCACAAGAATTGCTGTTTTTGTATATTATGCCACCATCCCTTTACATTTCATGTCCTCCCCATCTTGCAGAAAATATGCAAGCGTTATACAACTCTATAGAAAAGAGCCAGAATATTTTAATGGAACACATTAGAGATTCTTTTAGAACCTTCTGAAAAGTCTTATACTAAGTAATTAACGTACATGCATATGATAATTTAGTCATGGCTTGAGGCGTTTTAACCCCATATGATCAGCCTCATGACAACTAAGGAACCTGATTTTTCAGGCAGAATGAATCAAACAAGGTCGAGCATTATTTTTTGTTTTCCATAAACTTTATTCTCTGCAACAAACAATATACAAAGATGTGCTTAAAAACCCTTATTTCTTTGCATTTCAGTTTGTTTACATAATAGCAATACATTAATGAATTATTTATGTCATACAATATTCTAAAAATTATTATGAGACTGCTCCAGGCCACCATGTAGCCCATTACATTATGTAATCCTTATGTTATTAAATTTTATCTTCTTTTGTCTCAGTCCACTTCTCAAAGACTGACCAATATAAATTCCCACACTTTGTGTTACGGAAATGCGTACAGGTACAGATGACAAATGCATACTCCAGATCAGAGATCTTAATGTAGAACTTACAGTTTCCTTGATAAGTAATCCTGTATTCATTTATCACTTTCCCATTCTCCAGGTACGAAATTATCAAGTTAATTCTTATTTTCAGTACTCCTGTAATTTGATTTCTAGGTTTTCAGGGGTTCAGAATAATTTGCCTTCTGTTTCTATACCATCAGGTTTCATTAACACTTCTTTGTAACACTAATTATGTTTGCTAAGCATGACCTCTCTTTTAATCTATACTACCATATTTGAGTGCTACTTTTTCAAGTGTTCTCCTTAATCAAACTTTCGAGAACAATTCCCTTTGCAAAAAAGATATATTTCAAACTACATTCACTTTTTTGATTCTTTTATTAAACATTTGCTTCTCTGTTCTCCTTCCCACTTTTAATGAAGAGTTGCTGAGGGAACTGGGGTTGTTTAGCCTAGAGAAAAGGAGGCTCAGGGGAGACCTTATCACTCTCTACCTGAAAGCGAGGTGAGTGTTGGTCTCTTCTCCCAAGTAACAAGCGATAGGACAAGAGGAAATGGCCTCAAGTTGTGCCAGAGTAGGTTTAGGTTGGATATTAGGAAAAATTTCTTCACTGAAAGGGTTGTCAAGCATTGGAACAGGCTGCCCAGGGCAGTAGTTGAGTTCCCATCCCTGAGGGTATTTAAAAGACGTGTAGATGTGGCGCTTGGGGACATAGTTTAGTGGTGGACTTGGCAGTGCTAGGTTAACAGTTGGACTTGATGATCTTAAAGGTCTTTTCCAACCTAAACAATTCTATGATTCTATGCTTCTATGAAAATATCCACCATGCTCTATTATCTATTAGTATTTTTCCAATTCAGTAGCACAGTGACTAGATCTGGATTCCTTCCCTTCCCTTCCCTTCCCTTCTTTTTTATTTATATCTACCATTTGAGCTTTAAAAGGTGCCCTCAGTATATTTACACTTGCAAACATGAATCACATGAAATAAACCAGTGTTACACTATGAATTCTGTTAATCCTTATCAGGCTTGTTTATGTTGTTCCTCCTTAATCTTATAATTTCTACCGTCAGTAATTTCTCTCTTTTTTTGAAAGCTTTGTGAAAAGCGGACCTTCTAATATGTTCTGAATGCCAGATGAAAGAATAACAATATTTTCCATGGTGAGGGATTGAAGTTCCCAGCAGTTTCCAGTACACAAAACCTCATAGGAACACAGACTTAAAAAAATAACACCTTTGAACAAAATTGTTAYAGTACCTGGGGAAAGACCATGACCATGAACAGTTTAAGATGGGATTTTCACTAACTCTCATCACTTGCCCAGTAGTGTTGATTTTGAAATTCATGATACTGTTCCACTGAGTCTAATAGAAATATCCAAGACAAGGTACTACTGAATATCTGATAAATAAGGATTTTTCTGTCTAACACCGGCACCTTCAGATACCCAGATAATGAATGAATAAGTAGCACACAGCTCGCAGGACAGTTTTAATCTTTTATCTGTGGAAAATGTAATTGCAAAGGAAGTAATCTTCTTTCACTGTTGAATTTCAAAGTATGTATCACACAGTTTGTATTACAGTTACTCAGTTTTGCAAGAGAGAATTTAACTGTGAAATATGGCAGAGACTGGGAAAAAGGGCTATAACATCTTAGTTAAGTGCATGTGACCACASATACTTGGAAAATTGTTTATTTGGAGTTGAGCTGAAAAGTTGTCTTCATATCATTTCCCACTGTGGAAGTGTCATAAACAGTACACAGATCACTTCTGTGAGAATAAGTGGATTAGTTTTTGCTATTTCTTCTGATCATCTTCTCAATCTATAAGCACTATATTACCTTTATTTATCTTAGACAAGTTCTTGCTATCTGAGGAATTACTATTCCTTAATCTTTGCAAAAAACAGGTACATCTTTTTAATGGATGAACTACCATGGTTCTGACAGAATTATAAGTCTCCATGCCATGCACTGTAAATCTATCACAATCCATGCTAATCCATTACTAAGCACCTCACGTAAGGTGCACAAGGGTCTTCCTACAGATTTCCATGAACAGCAGATGAAGGTGAAAATATTAATAACTCTGGTCCACAAAAATGCAATGGGGAGAGCAGCAAAAGGGAATTCTGTCTGAAGRACTGCTTCTTAACAGCAGGTCTCAAAGAAGAAACAAGTGTCTCTCTCAGAAGAGAGGGGCATAATGCTCAAGCAGAGATCCTACTGCACCAGAGCAGCATGTACAGGAGCTGCCAGAAGCATTGGAAGAGTTTTTAGACCTGGAATAAAAGAGCATAACAGCAACACTTGAAATTTTGTGCATTAAGGAAGTTGGTTTGTCTATATTATTTTAAACCATCTTTCTGAAATGAAGCAGTGAAAATCTTTGTTGCTTTGTAAAAGTCCTGTGGTKGTGCTGTGTGCTCGCATACAGTACCTTAAAATGACATCTTGGATAGTGTAAAAACAACAGAAGTAATCTTACTATTATTTTCTAAATTGAATCTAGTATCATCACCTTCCTTTTTCTGCTGCTAATAGCATTTGTTGGCAGATACAAGTTTCTGAATCTGGAATACGGTCTGTATCCCTCTCATGAGCTCAGCAGCTGGTTGGGAGTGTGTCATTTTCCACCTTGTCTGGTTTGGCCACAAACCAAACTATCTCCTTGAAAAGAACTGTGCAGCAAGGCTTTTTTATCCCAGGTTCTCTCTCAAAAACAGCGGCAATAAAAAGTCTCACCAGAACTACCAGAAGCTAGACTGGTTCCAGAGAAATTAAAGCAAAGGTAGACATATTCCAGAGACATTAATTAAAAACCCCAAACCGCAAGTAGGAAGGGATTTCTTAAGTACTAATTAAGCTTTCTCACAGAATAACTTTCAATTTATTAGATWTACCACAGCATTTGAGATACTAAAACACAGTCAAGGGTCTTGTCCTCATCATGTGCATCAAAATATACAGTAGGAAATTATCACATGTGATCATTGGTAACAGCTAAACCATTTAATTATCTTCTACCAGCCACTTTGCATTTTGCAATTGGTTTTTGGCTCATTGTTGGTTTTTTCAATGCTTTTGCCACAGATGGTCTCAAAATCTTAGTAACCTCTATCCTCGAGGAACCCCTGAAGTTCCCACCTTCCCTACCAAAAGGTGATTTATACTCCAGAAGTATCTGGACTTTTCACAGCCTCATCATGTGCTCAATACAAGAGCTCCAAGTCTCAAAGAACTTAACGTTCAAAGTTCAATAGTCAAGGACAACTAAATTTAAATTAGTCAAGATAACAAAGAAAGCCCCTGGAAGACTGAAATGAATTGAAATGTTTTCATTCACACACTAATGCATGTTGAAAAGTTTTTGCCTCAAAATTTAAAGAAAGATAATCATAGGTAGCTTAATGATGCGAGATAATATTGAAGTTCAGGAAAGTGAAAGGAGATTAATTGGTTGTTGAAAAGGAGATAAGGACTATTTCAGTCATTTCTAAATAACAATTATTTTCCTCTTTGAGACATGTTGTTTTTACACCAAAATATTTGTTATTATACAACTTCAGAATTAAATATCCCAATATTAAACCATGAACTAAGTAGTAAACTGTAAGAGTACTATATGCATGCATAACGTGTCACAAAAATAAACAACAGTCATGCTAATACAAATGTTATTTTAAAAAACCTTAATCTGCCACTCTTTCATATGTTAATCCTGTATTCCTACATTCCCTAAAAGTAGTAATAGAAACCCGTAGCCATTTTTATTAAAACTATACTAGTTTAACTAGGAAATCGAAGTCTTAACTAAAGACTTTAGCCTTCTTTTTATGAGCCCTGTTCAATTTTTTTTCCCATTTTAAGTTTCAAAATGTTCCTTCACCCCAGCTCCTCAAGGCAAAAATAAAATTGGTTAGCCTGAGAAACTGTTTAAGCCTTTATTTCAAATTTAAATCATGGGTTGATCCCAATACCAGTGACAGCTGAAATTAAAAGACTGCAAGTTCTGTTCAATAAAAAGTTAGATAAGGAAAGATCAGCTTTCACAGCCTGTGAATCCCTGTGGTCTAAAAAGGGACTAAGGCACAATTTCCCAACTTTGAAAAATGTGGATATGCCAACACAGAAAGTGTTACACAAAGCAGCCATAATACCTCATCCTGAGCAAACCTTTGTACTAAAGCAGTATGTTTTGCAAACTAAAACAGGAGGTATGTGTTGGAGTACACATTTCCTATGGCACTGAGTATCAGTCCCTCTTGATCTTACTGATGTGCACTCCAGGAATGCCCTGAGCAGCGACAGTAATCAATGAGGAGGTACTGGCTGTCCATGCATTTATTGTGTCCTTACCACAACATCCACTTAAAGACTGACAAGGTGATCGACGCTTGTGAGCACAGACAGACTGTAGCAAGGCCTCATAATCAGCAAACAGTGTTTATGTGGACTTTGATTGATAAGCACTGGTTTACTAAGGGGAAGAAGGAAAGTTAGAGCACCACAGAATCTACACACTGCAATATATACCTCACAGATACATATCTTCCACACACCAGATTTGCTAATCTCTCTTCCCTTTTCAGGGCACAAATATAACTACAATTACCTTCAGTTAGGTTAAGTTGGCATCAGGACGTCTAAGCTCACTTATTAATAACTGGTTATAGAACTAAGGATAAACACAATAAAATACATTTTAACTGACTTGGGCCCTATGCAGTTTATCCATTTCTCACTGCCCTGGAATTACAAATGAGAGAGTTCACCTATGTTTTCCACTGAACACCCTGCTCATTTTTAGGATGTATGCTTTGAATGAAATATTACAGCTTTTGTACATCAGTGTCTCAGGAACTGAGTTGAATACACACCACCTGGTTTTTGTTTTCCTCCAGAAACATGCTGAGGAACAGTTCACCCCATGTTCTGGCAAAATGAATCAGCAGACCAGACTGTTAAAGGTCCAAATTACTATAATTAGTGTCAAAGTTTGTGACATTTTATTTCATTGACAGCTGGATGCTAAACTGTGAAATCAACTTAGATTTCAGAAGATGGTTTTGGTTGTATCCACCTTTTCTGGGTTCTTTGAGTGRCCAGTACTCCAGATGAATTTGTGCTGTGAGTTAAGGCTGTGATCCGATTTTCAAGATAAATCTTGAAATTCTCTGAAGAAGTAGCATGCAGAAATCAGTCCTCAGTAAAATCTTCATAAGCAGCTTTTTGAATTCATCAAAAGTTGAAGCCATTCAGAGCTAAAAGTTTGTATGCTACATGGTGGTGTCTGGAGAGCAGACCCACATCTGCATTCTGGACCAGCCAGTATCAGTGCACTCGAGACAAACTTTTGCATGTAAGAGGAGAGCATCACTGCCACAGCCACCTGRGGCCAGATCCCCACGCAACTACAGCCTCTATGGATGTGATTTTCTTGTACTTCTGATCTCCCTCCAAGATTCTTCCATATGTTTCAACATGTCTTCCAGGAGGATCTGTTCAATGATGTTACCGGGTACAGAGGTAAGCCTGACTAGTCAGTAGTTCCCAGGGTCCTCCTTATCATCCTTTTTGAAAAGGAGTGTAATATACCCTTTTCTCCAGTCAGTGGGGTCTTTGTTTGACTGCCATGACTTTTCAAATATGATGGAGTGTGGGTTGGCAGCTACCTCTGCCAATTCCCTCAGGACCCTGGGGTGCATCATTTGGTCCCATGRTCTTGTGTATGTTCAGGTTCCTCAGGTGGTCTTGAACCTGATCTTCTCTTACAATAGGAGGGACTTTGTTCCCCCAGTCCCTGGCTTGAGGTTCAGGGACTTGAGAGGTGTGGGAAGAGTGATTGCCAGTGAAAACTGAGGCAAAAAATTGTTCAGTAGTTCAGCCTTCTCCGTGTTGGTTGCCACTAGTTATCCTGTCATTCAGGGGGGTACAATTTAATTTGTCTTCCTTTTCTGTCTTCCTTCTACCTGTAGAAACCATTCTCATTATTCTTCACATTCCTTGCCAAATTCAGCTCCAACTGTTCCTTAGCTTTCCTGATCCCATCCCTACACGTCCAGGCAACATCCTTATATTCTTCCGAGAATACATGTCCCTGGTTCCACTGCCTCTGCATTTCCTTCTTACACTTCATTTTGACCAGGAGGTCCTTACCCAGCCATGTTTGTCTCCTGCCTTCCGTACCTGATTTCTTACACACGGGAATTGAAAGCTCTTGTGCTCTAAGAACAATGTTCTTAAAGAGGTGCCAGCTCTGTTCTGCTCCTTTATCCCTGAGGGCAGTTTCCCAGGGGATCCTATCCACTAATTCCTTAAACAACCGAAATTCTCTCATAATATTCAGGGTCTTGACGTTACTCTTTTCCTGGTCCATATCGCTTGAGGTTGTGAATTCCACGAGGACATGATCACTGCAGCCCAGGCTGGCACCGCTCTTGATGTCTCTAATTCATCTGTGTCAGTGAACAGGTCCAGTAACACTTCTCCTCTGCTTAGGCTGTCTATCACCTGGGTTAAGAAATTATCCTTAACACACTCCAGGGGCCTCCTGCTTGGAGGCTTCCTAAGGACTGCTTACAGCTTGCTGTGTTGCTTTTCCAGCAGATGTCAGGGTGACTGAAGTACCCCAGAAGGATCAGAACTTGTGAGCATGATGGTTTCTGTAGTTGAAGTAAGAATGCTTTATCAACATCCTTCACTTGATCGGGAGGCCTGTAGTAAACATCAGCCATGAAGTTTCCTTTGTTAGCTGAGCCTCTAATTTTCACCCAGAAGCTCTTAACCTGTCCATCACTATTTTTCAGACAGCTCTGTGCAATTTTATTTTACATAGAAGGCACCTCCCCACCTCTCCTTCCTTGTCTGTCCGTTCTGAACAGTCTATAGCCATTGATTGCAGCACTCCAGTCATGTGATTCATCACCAAGACTCAGTGATAGCGATCAGATCATAGCTTTCTAGCTGCACAGTGCCTTCCAACTGCTCCTGTTTGTTACTCATGCTACAAGCATTGGTATAGAGACATCTAAGTTGGGCTACCGACCATGCCACCTTTTTAGAGGAACAAGCCTTAATTCCTTTGAGGTGTTTCACAGGTATTTCTCTGTTGGTTCCTAATACATCAGCAGCCCCTGGCTCTTCTCTGTTACTCAAAATTCCACCCCCTTGCCCTGCTAAGTCTAGTTTAAAGGTCTCCTTATAAGTCTGATCAGCTTGTTGGCAAAGACGCCCTTGGCCCACTTGGTCAGTTGAATCCCGTCAGCTCCCAACAGACCCAGCTTCTCAAAGGTAGATCCAGAATCATAGAAACCAAAACCTTGGATATTTAGACAGGGTCACTCCAAATAACATCACTTGAAGATCTGAGCATATTAAGACACTAAAAAGAGAGGGGAAAGATGCAGTTTTATTAAACTGAATAAGGAGTTCCATATCATTAGTAGAAAGAAAACCTCTTCCTATTTGATCATTTTAAAATGAGTCATTCATCAGAAACTGTGTACAAGCAAACAAACACTTTCCAAAATGTAAACCATGAACTGTTTTCCTGCTTTTTCTCCAGCAAACTCATGTCCTGCCCCAGTGTACATTGGTGTTTTATTTCCAAGAGATAAATTCCCTGTATATCACCCAATGTTTTCAGCTCTTTCATTTACCTTATAAATGAGATGTTGGCATCACACAATTGCTGCCATCTCAAAAAAGATAAAACCTTTTCTGCAAGTAAAGCACAGAAACTTTTCCATTTAAAAAAGATCAGCCTCTTGGTACAACTAAAGGTGATTGCGATCCATTCTTGAAGAGATGTTTTAATCTTATAAAATAATGAATAAATCGTGTAGTAGATGCAGTCCTACAACAAACAGTCTTGGCTCAGACTCAATATACCTAAGCACAAATACTTGATGCTAGGGTATTGTCAAATAATATTTGTGAAATTACTAGCATGCTTCCAAATCAGATAGCATACATTATTGCTCAACGAGCTGTATTTGAACAATGTTCAGCAAGTCCACTGATCTTAAATGGCTGCAGTTTAATTTCACAGCTGCTGGTGGCTCCAATATCTTTAACATGTTTCGTTCACATTAATATCACCTTCTAACTCACATCCCAGATAATCTTCTGAGGATGCTTTACATGATCTCAGCAAAAATCTGGATTACATGGAATTTCAAACTATTCTCAGATTGGAATAAGCTTTCAAAAATGCACAGTTTTCTAGTGTAAATACGCAAAGGAAACATACCCTGTGATTTCCTTTCATTAGTTGCAAAAGGATATAGGTTTTGTCTAGCTTTGTCTGAGCTGAAAGAATACTGTATTGTGACTAGTAAGGCACATGGCTGTTAAATCTCACTCACACCCACCATATCCTTATTCCAAGAAACAATATATTTATCAGTTTTCCCTTCTTTTGTGTAATTACAGACTACATACAATTTACTATTTCTTGTCTGATAAGAACAGAAATATGAACTGCATGAATTAATTTTTAATATGGTATTTACAGACATAGTTTCATAGACTGACTTAAGTGGAAACTCTATTTACACCTCGTTTGGCATTGATACCTATTATCACTTGCACGAGACTGATGGTGACCTGAATTCTATGGTCTGGCTTTACTGTTTCACTGCAATGATGAGACAAAGTAGAAGTGTGTACTAATGTTACTGCATTCTTTAACACCCTTGGGGAGATGACAGAGGCTAATTCTCAAATTTAATGGGAACTAAGGTGATAGTTTGCATTTGCAAGTTTTATTTCTAGACCACCAACATTAGAAGTTGCAAGAAACACCAATACTAGAGAAGTTAGACTACTCTCTTGCATAACTGTAGTACATTTACAATTATTAATCATCACCCTAATCACAAAAGACAAGGGTTGGGGGGGCAGGTGGGGCTGGAAAGCAAGGAGGTCCAGCTTCATTCAAAAGAGGTAATATCAGAGACTTCTATTTTACTTCATTGTCTCTTATCAGGATCCTGGGAAGGAAAGTTACATAGGTTCATTGAAAAATGCTGTTCAGAACCTAAGATAATCAGCTACATTCYCAGTAATTAGTAGGTACTACCTGGACACCATGATCATATCCACAAAGTCCCAGACTTAGGCTGGGCAGTGAATGAAGAGCAGAGACTATCCTTATCTGAATGCAAGAGGAACAAAACAGTGCAGGCACAACAATCTCACATTACAGAGAAGCAAATGCTGCACTAGTGTTTATGCAGAAGAGACTAAGCATAAAATTTTTCCTCTGTTCTCCTTCCGTTCTTTCTCTTACTGTCACTATATTGGCATGAATTTTTACTTATTTTCCACGACTCATAGCTGGGCACCGCATACGTCAAAGGTGACAGAATGTGGCTCAACAAGTATTACAAATATATTAAGCTAATCATTTGCTGATTTCTTTTTTTTGTCTTTCATTAAAGAATAAATGTATAAGTTCAATTCATCAACACATTCAAATACTGGGAAGCTACACAAGGCAGAAGCGCACATTCACAGAAAAATAGAATAGTGTCATCACAATGTCTCTCTATTTATTTCTGTTAACATCAGTAGCTTTACATCAGTTTTCACTGGCTGGCAGTATATTCTTGGCAATTTCACAGAGTGCTACTTACAAACTGACCTTCTTCTTCACCAAGTCAAATGGAAATGAGTATTTAATATAAAATATGAAGATACTCTTGCAAAGGACTCTGGCTAATTTATTGCTCAAGCATATATTCTTTTGTCAGCTACTACCAGATGATTTTTTTTTATGTCAGCATAATTTTAGTTCTCTTTTGTGTGTATTCTTCTTCACTCTGACATTTATGACAGCTGATCAGTTTTCATTTGACCTGATTAAAATCTAAGACCTAACTTAAGGTTCTAAAAATAAACACATCATCGTTTAACGATCGTACATGCAACACTTCAACCTCATTTGTTACAGTTTTTTTTTCCTTCAGTTATGCTCTCAAAAGAGTTTATGTGAATACAAACATTAATAGATTGGCAGTGCTGGGAGCTGCCAGCCAAATTTCTTTCTTAGCAATAGTCATCAGAGGTGATTGTACCCATATCTACCAGGTTTCAGAAGACCAGAAAACAATGTAACATCACCAGATTATGTGCTGTGATTTTCTTTTCCCAAAGCACGGCAAACTGGGTATCTGCACTTTTAATGAGCATTGTTTTAGGAAATGATGATTTCTTTATAAAGACTGAGCAGCAGTAAAGAACTCCAATTGCACCTATTTAATAAAGAGATGACTGGAAGAACTGTAGCATCAGAGTTGGGGAGGAGACATGTTTTTGTACTGATTCGGATTTTGTTTCCCCTTTCCCCATCGCCCAAGCCACAAATCTGCTTATTTCTTTGCCCTAGCTATCAGTTACACTGCTAGAATAGTAAGAGACCAAAACCAGATAGGCATCCAAACGCAATAGTTGCTCCACAAATGCACAGATAACATAGTTCCTTAACCAAAGGGTGTAGAACTTCAAGACAGAAGAAGCACAAACAAATTAACAAAAGGGAAAGAATTTCTTTTTAGTGAAGGTAAGCAATTAAACCTTCCAAACATCTAAGAACAGTTTGAAAGACTTACTGACATGTGTGCAGATGGAGCCAACACTACTCTGCCTGTACTGTGGATTAAATGGACCTACTAAAAGGGGAGGTTTATTCATTTGTGGACAGTATCATTCCAATTTCAGTGAAAGGCTTTTGGATCTAAATTGTCTCCTGCCCAGCCAGCATAAAGAACAGACAAGGGTGTTCTCCCTTATCTGAGCATGTTTTCTTCAGTCTCACTGAAAGTTAATGGTACTTTGTGTTTACACAGCATTAGCAAAATAGCTACCCAGGTCTTCCCTTACCCTTCTCAAAAAATTGCATTTTTGAAAACAGTTCAAATACCAAAATATTTTGTATGACGTTTAGTTCCATGGTTTAGTTGGACCCATAGAAATGGAAATGAAAATATCAAATGTTGAAATAACTTTCTCACAAGAAGAAAAAAGTATTCTCAGAAGTATTTTGGGAGTTGATCATAGCAACTCTGCCAGTGAGGAAAAAAAGAGATTCCCTACGGGAAAAGAAGACAAGGATTAAGGAGATATTCATATAGCTAACTTTGTTTTTCTTAACAGGCACCTCCATTAATGCTAAGACTGGGGGTCATATTTGTCAGGAGCAAGTCAATCACAGGTAGACTTTTACTCCAGCACTGTAGCTCTAGGGCCAGGCTTTCTCAGAATACTAACAGTGAGAAATGCAGACAGCCTTAAACTCACCAGACATCACAGGCAATATGGATGGGTGGAAAGGGGAAAATGGATATACACATTGGGCTGAATACTGTGGCTATAAATCATTTCAACAGATAGACAGAAAAGCTTCAGAAGTGATGTACTTTGGTGGCACTTAATCCACTATCACAACATTACACACACAGCTTTCTGGCTACAGCTGCTGCTTAGCAACAACCCTGCTATCTCCCCTGCTCCCAAAAGAAGAGTAGAGGCATGATAGGTGTACAACTCAGAAAACAAGACTCCTTGTAGTTATAGCACAAATATATTCTCAGCAGACCACGCAAGGCTTAATTTACTTGAGTTTGTGTTTGAGCAAAAGAGAACGTGTGCATGTGTGTTAATTCTCACACACATACCTACATCCTACATAGCAGGGGTATCACCATTTGGAAACCCATTTAGTCCTGCATCAGGTAATGTGTGAACTGAAAAGAACCCAGTGTAAAAAATTACTGTCTTATAGCTCCGTTGGCCTCTCTCCTGCCTGTCTTGAAGAGGATGTGATGTTTGCATTTTTCTAGCTATCAGAAACCTCCCCTGGCTACTGTAACCTTTTAAGCAGCAGGAACCTCACATCAACCTTGGTGAGCTCCGTCAGCACTGTATTTGCTCCCATAGGTGTATGTTCAATTTGCTCAAGTACTCCCTATCTCTTTCTCCCGCTGCTCTGGGGAGTGTTTCATTCCCACAGCCTCTGTCAGAAGGCTCAGTGACCCAGCAGGCCTGAGAGTACACCTTTCCAGTAAAAATGGAGGCAAAGAAATCATTCAGCACCTCACTCTTTTCCATTTCCTTCGTCACTAGGTCCCTTGYCTCATGAGCAGAGGGTGTGTCTTTTTAGCTTTCTTTTTTTTTTGCCAGTACACTGGGCAGTAAAATAAGTAAGGTACCCAAGTCTGGCACTCAGCAGCTCTGAGGAATCTTGCTAACCCTTACTGGGCTGTTAAGCACCAAATGGCACCATGCTAACTCATGGACTTTTAGTAAAGTAAAGTGCGATCTGGAACAACTAATGACAAAGACAGAGCTGTGTTATTTCTATTGTTCACCCATCCATTCCAGACCGGGAAAAGAAAACTGGACTTCGTGGCATCTAAAAGCAAAGGGTACTTGTATGTCACACTTTAAGACTTCAGCTGCTTCTACAAGGACCGGGAAAGGTATTCTTCTATCCATCATCTACATTTAAAACTGTCATGTTGACTTATTCAAATGTGTAGGAGAGGACTGGGGAAAGGAGTCCTCATCTTCTTATGAAGCAACAGGTGCTTGGCACAGCTGGATGGAGGACCACCAAATGACATGCAGATGCTCTGATGTCTGAAATAAGTCTGAGGCATAAGACTTTTAGTAATACATCTCACACCATCCTGCTCAAGGAGAACCTGATCAATAGCTTTGGAGTAAGAATTTTTCTCCAGCTTAAACCTAAATCAGCCTAAGCCATGGAGATTTTTCACCTTTCACTGAAAGATCATGCTGGAGCTGCCCATTATTTTTTATTTGGGTCTGTCTCATTTAACCTATTTCTTGCTCTTGCTGACATCGGTGACATCTCTGTCCTTCCTCTGCTCCATCTGTGGTCAAAAGCACTTAGGCTTCTGAAATGCTCCAAAACAACCTAGTGTGGCTTCATGCTAACCTGCTTGCTAGCATTGCTTCAGGTCGGCAAAATACATCTCTAACATTGCAGGGTGAACTGTGGTATTTTGTCATCAACAGGGGGACACATTCACAGCTGTTATTTACTGCTGAACTCTCCCTGGGAGTGAAAGTTTCTGCACAAGAGGGAATAAACTGAATAATGTCAAAAAGTAACTGGAAGACACGTATGCTGAGCAAGTGGCAAATGGAAGATGCCAAGCTAGCTAGGAGGGTGGGTACATGTCAGTGAGAGCACTGTCATTTTGAAGTAGCAGAGAAACATGAAACTGGGCTTATGACTCAGCCATGTGTTTCCAAAAAATAACAGTAAGGTCAGCAGGAAGTAAATATTACTTTATTTTGCTGGCAGGAAAGCAAATTCTGGAAAGTGCTCTATTCCCTGTCAAAGAGCAATTTGACACACAGTTCAACAAAGCTGTTTCTTACTAAATAATGTCAAAAGAATATAGCTCTTAAAAGGAGCTCACCAGGCAAGAGGCACTTTTTCAAGACAGTGTTTACTACTGAGTGTTTTCTGAATCACACACAGGGCTACCTCTTCCACCTGAAGAGAAAGTGCCTATTCACATTCCACATTAGCCTGCTGGCTCTCACCTCTCCCTTAGTGCTGCTATAGTTAGCTTTGGCTGAGACCTTCCCAGAGTGGGAATGAGATACCTGTCCGGAAGTAAATTCATACTGAGGCATCCATGGTATCTAATTAGCTAACCAATGATGACCAGCATAAATCCAAAAAGGAAATATTAGGTAAAACACTTATTCTTGAAGAACACCAAAGTTCTATACCAATCTATACTCACTGTTTTTCATGAAATAAAAGTTTGACAYGCTTCTTCTCCAGGAGGCACAACATAAATAGTTACGGTATTGAACTGTGAAGTTATACTGTGAAGTACTACAGAACAAACATAAGGTCTGGGAAGAATCATCAGGATTCTTGAAGTCGCACTGTCCACATAGGACTTAAAACATAGAACCATAGAAAGATTGAAAGGGACCTTTGAAGATCATAGAATCAATTAGTTTGGAAAAGACTCTTAAGATCATCCAGTCCAACTGTTAACCTAACACTACCAAGTCCACCACTAAACCATGTCCCTAAGCACCACGTCTACTCGTCTTTTAAATACCTTCACAGATGGTGACTCCACCACTTCCCTGGGAAGCCTGTTCCAGTGCTTGACAACCCTTTCAGTGAAGAAATTTTTCCTAATATCCAATCTAAACCTATCCTGGCGCAACTTCAGGCCTCTCGTCCTATCACTTGTTACTTGGGAGAAGAGACCAACACCCACCTCGCTGCAACCTCCTTTCAGGTAGTTGTAGAGAGCGATAAGGTCTCCCCTCAGCCTCCTCTTCTCCAGTCTAAACAAACGCAGTTCCCTCAGCCGCTCCTCATAAGACCTGTGCTCCAGACCTTTCACCAGCTTCGTTGCTCTTCCTTGGACATGATCCAGCACCTCAATGTCTTTCTTGTACTGAGGGGCCCAAAACTGAAGACAGTATTCGAGGTGCRGYCTCACCAGTGCCGAGTCCAAGGGGACGATCCCTTCCTTAGTCCTGCTAGCCATATTAGTTCTGATACAAACCAGGATGCTGTTGGCCTTCTTGGCCACCTGGGCACACTGCCGGCTCATGTTCAGACAGCTGCCTGTCAACCAGCACCCCCAGGTCCTTTTCCGCCAGGCAGCTTTCCAGCCACTCTTCCCCAAGCCTGTAGCGTTGCCTGGGGTTGYTGTGACCCAAGTGCAGGACCCGGCACTTGGCCTTGTTGAACCTCATGCAATTGGCCTCGGCCCATCGATCCAGCCTGTCCAGATCCCTCTGCAGAGCCTTCCTACCCTCAGGCAGCTCAACACTCCTGCCCAACTTGGTGTCATCTGCAAACTTACTGAGGGTGCACTTGATCCCCTCATCCAGATCGTTGATAAAGATATTAAACAGAACTGGCCCCAAGACCTGGATTTAACTCCATTTTAACTCCAAGGTCTCACCACCCTCATAATAATTAAAAAAAAAAAAAAAATCCTTATATGTAATCTAAATCCACTTTGTTTCAGTTTAAAACCATTGCCCCTTGTCCTATCACTACAGGCCCTGGTAAAAACTCTATCTCCATCTTTCTTATAAGCCCCCTTTAAGTGTTGAAAGGCCACAATAAGATGTCCCTGGAACCTTCTCTTCTCCAGGCTAAACAACCCTAACCCTCTCAGCCTTTCTTCGTATTTGAGGTGTTCCATCTCTCTGATCATTTTTGTGGCCCTCTTCTGGACCTGCTCCAACAGGTCCATGTCTCTCTTGTGCTGGAGGCCCCTGAGGTGGACACAGTACTCCAGGTGGGGTCTCACGAGAGCAGAATAGAGGGGGAGAATCATCCCCCTCCACCTGCTGGCCATACTTYTTTTTATGCAGCCCAGGATATAATTGGCTTTCTGGGCTGCAAGTGCACATTGCCAGCTGATGTCTAATTTTTCATCTACTAATATCCTCAAGTCCTTCTCTGCAGGATGACTCTCAATCCATTCATCATCCAGTCTATATTGATACTGTGGATTTCCCTGATCCAGGTTCAGGACCTTTAAATTGGTCTTGTTGAACATAATGTGGTTCACATGGGCCCAATCCTCAAGCCTGTGGAGGTCCCTCGGGATGGCATCCCTTCCTTCCAGTGTATTAACTGCACCACTCAGTTTGGTGTCATCCAGAAACCATAAATAATGTTCATTTGCTGGCATCTTCATTCTACACTCATCTTTTCTACTAATTCTCAATATAAGGGGAATTATTATAGCTATCAGACAAAGAAGCTCTATGGCACTCACCACATAACACCTTCTAGTCCTTGATCACTTGAAAACTAATTGTCTGTGCATCTGGAAGGAAGAATTATATGAAAGGATTACCTTTGAGGTAAAGTTGAATAACATATCACTGCAAGCCAGAATGATTGGCATTTTCTTGTATGTATAACCCTTGAAAAAGAAAAAGTTATATGCACAAGTTTTATTAGAATCAAAACAGGTGAATAAATCAGTTTATTGTTTATATATCACCTACCATTGAGAAAGATCCCACAAAAGTTTATAGACTTGGCTATGTAATAAGTTTCTTGTGTGAACCTGGGTAAATACTATTCTGTCTTTCAAATTCTACATGTAAAAAAGTGATTGATAACATTATTACTTTCCCTCTTCTTCAAGTAACTTGACTATTCTGCAACATCTTATTCTGAAGAAGCTGCTTCTGAGAGTCATAAGATTCTCAGATCTTGTGATCTGAACCACCAACACGCAAATATAGTAATGATATTTTTATTATTTTTACACCATCAAGTTTCTTACAATGTAAGAGACATTCTCTAGAAATGTATCTAGAATGTGACAACCCAGACAGAATGTATTTTAATTATATAGACAAAAATATCGTGTCTTTATTTTTACTTGGCTCACTCTGTTTTACCTCTCTTGCTTATTTCATGACTTAAAAATATCTAGAACAAATAAAAAGAGATACATTTTAAAGAGAGTTTTGGCTCCAAGGAAGGTATTTTTAAAAATAATTTTCTGCTTCATGGATGTTGTATTGTTTCATTAATTAACGTAAGATGTAGGAAAGCTATAAACATCATTTCCTTAAGCCCCTGTTGCTTCATTTTTTCTCTTTAATGTTACAAAAGATAAGATGAAATATCTATTAATAAATCAGAGGTTAGCAAAATAAAATATTATTATTCATTTAGGAATGGTTTCATGTAGATTTTAGGATACGTTTTTCATTTTAAGTGCAACTTTTATGATTAGGGTTGACAAAGGATGTGAAGAAACACATGCAGATGGCTGTGGCTTTAATACCAAAACATGGTTAATTTGGTTCAAATTTGTATAAAATATTTTAAGTCACAGAAAATCTCTGAATGGTGAAAGTATTTAAAGGCCCTTTTGTTTAAAATTTCTAAGGAATCCAAATATAGAAATAAACAATTATTACACTGTCAGCTGAGATGATATAGGAAGGAAAAGCAATTTAAGTCCCTTAAGAATGATAGACACAGCAGCAGTGGCAACAACATGAGGAACAAACTAGGTATGTGGCACTGTATTAACAATACTGGGTGTTAACAAACAGCTTAAGTTATTAGTCAAGAATGAGTTAATGATTGCATTTGTTTCACAATATAATAAAAAATAAGCTCTCATGTCAATGAGATCTTTCTTTGTATTACTTTCTTCACATACAGTCTTTAGTAATTATTTGATCCAGAGTAATACTTCTTAGGTCAGATCATTCAAAATCAGTGAAAAGGTCACAGAATTTGTTTGTTTGTTTGTTTGTTTCAGTTGAACCCAAAAGTTCACAAATTTTCCTGGCTAAGTGCCCAGTCAGGCACATGAGGTAAACACAGACCCTTCTTGCAGACAGTAAGTCCTCTTGCAGAGCTTGGTATAATGGTCTAGTTCTGGTACTGCAGTAGGAAGCACAGGATGGTGTTCCAATGCTGCTTCTAAAAGTATTTGATGAGCCTCTTAATGACCATTTTTTTAGATTAAATAATTATGTAAAACTTTCCATTTAATATGAAACAAAGAATGGAACAATGAAACAGAAAAACATATTTTTCTAGAGACAAAAACTGGCAAGGCAGAAACCTGAAAAGCTCAAACTCAGAGGAGTTAAATGTATAGGCTGAAAGAAAAGAAAGCAACATCAGTTATGTTTTTGAAAACAAACAAACAAAACTTCCTTTCATTATTTGCAAGCCAATTTCCTGACTTTTCCTGCCTGGCTAATTACTTATGAGCAACTGTGGTTTTAGTATTGTTGCTCCTTGAACTGAGAAGTTAGCCACTATTTGATACCTTGCTGGAATAGATTATATTATAAACAAGAAGACATTAAGAGGTGGGTATAGTCTTTTTGGACTCTTTCTTTGCAAGAAGGAGTTTTGGGGGAGTAAGGGAGAGTGAGGTAAAGGAAGTATGGAGAAGTGATTCCCTGAATACTTACAAACACTGAACAGAGGCAGCTTCAGATTTTCTGCTCAGAAATCCCCAGACTTACTGCTGTATAATCCTCCGTACTCAGAAAATCTTCTTCTCATGGTGATGCTCATAGCTGTATATCCTGACTTTCTGATGGATTTTATTGCTTCTAAGATTAGCTCCTAGGCTTTAAGTTAAAATTAACTAGTATCTATTTTAACTAATAACAGCTTAGTAGAAAGTCTGTAAACTTCCATTAGAGGAAGCAATGTCTTTGTGGCAACTCAAAGTAAACTTGCAGATTACGGAACGAAGTGCACGAGAAAAATTTACTTGTCTTTTTGCTCTATGCCTGCCAGGGAGAGGGCTGTGCAAGTGGCTGGAAGATGATAATGTAATAAGTCAGCAAAGTATTTATATGTTCAAACCCATAAACCACCACAGATAAAGCTTTTATTGCTGCTGCTATTTGAAGTGACAGAAAAATGTCTAATTCTCCTTCTTCCTTTTAACCTGGAAATATGTTCTTGGTAATACTTCCTGTCTTTAACAAGGTACTAATGTACCTCCACATCCAGGATCTGCTGGATAATACCTACCAGAAATTCCAATATAAAGCATGAAAACAAACAAGCAGTAAGTATTCATTCTGTGGCAATTAGCCATGCTTTGCCATAACATTTTGTGCCCTTGCTGAAGGCAGGTTGGCAGCAGAGGTTGCACTGGAGCAAGGCGTTACCAGTTGGGGACGCTGAAGAAATTTGCACACACTTTGTATTTATACACACACAGATGACAAACAAAAACATACATAGGCATGCATTATATTTATAAAAACACTTTTCCAAACCCATGCAAAAAAAGAAGTCCCATTATTTTGTACATCTGGCATATGCACCGTCCACCATGAACACACTATTATCCAAAAATCCAAGTGTCACATCGTATGCTTTATATGGTTTTTTACTTTAATGAATAAAAATAAATAGCTATTGTTGTTACAAAAGTGTTATAATTGAAATACTGGCTACGTTCATCTAGATATTAGTAAAGATGACAATGCAAACATCATTGTTTTATTTATTTGTTTTCAATGCAAGAATTGTACAATACTTTCCACCAGATTTTCAGATTGACAGCTGCATGAAGGGAGATCTTCAGGTATTTTATCCTCTTTTCTTATGAAGTGTAATTTTCAGCACAGCTGCTTGGCATTCTAGAAAGGAAGAATGTTAACTCTATGAAAAAGAAAGAGAGAAACACAGAAAGAGAGAAAGGAATKAATTATGGACATTGAAAATTATATGTGCTGTGCCCCCTAAAATAGTTTTTAGGATATTTTTAAGTCACTGAATTGGCCATTGTGAGAAGTGCATAATGTGGAGAGTTCACTTTGTACATATTTATTTCTACACATCAGCCCAATGACAACTAATGGGAAAAAATAGTCCATCACTTTTTTTTTTTTTTTTAAAAAGCATCCCAAAAAGCCCACAGCAGTAACTTTAAAAAATTAGCAAGGAATTTCAAAAGTCTGCTACATAATGGTACAACACTGATGGGCTTTGTCACAGAGTTTAATTCCTTTCTGACAACTTTTATGCTGGCTGTCATTGAAAAGAATAGCTGGCACATTTTATTTAACCCTAATGCATGATGTCAGGTTTCTGTGAAAGTTATACAGAAAAAAAGTTCAATGGACAGGACATGCACAGGCCCACTATTTGTACACATAATACTTTCCAGTACCCTCTTGTCCTATCCTAATAAAGCATAAGCCTTAACCTTCTCCTTGACAGATTTTAAATTTAAAACCTCTAGCTTCACATCAAGGCTATCAGTCAGCCTTAAAATTCTACTGCTCATCATAAACCATATGAATGGCTATGTTCTCACTTCTTATGTCAACAGAAACCTTCCCTTGAATCTCAAGCCTTGAACCAAATCTGAGATCAATGTTTATTTTGCTTCTTATGTCCACTCTCCCAGAATCATTTCTCTAGTTGATAGGCTTCTGACATGAATTTGATGGTAATATCTGTAATATAGCAGCAAAAACATTCCTTCTAAAAATGTCTCCTGTTCTGATCATCAGCATTAATCAAGATCCACCCAAATAAATCCCTGCTATCCACATTAAAATCATGACTTGCAGAGTCTTACATTCCTAAGAAAATATAACACTATTATTTAAAATGTCCAAGTACAAATGCATATTTGACATACAGTTATTCATTCCAGCTGAGGCTGAATTTCTTCTGTACTTATCACATAGGCTATTCCTGGGCATTTCCATATACCCTTAAAAACTTTTCTTTATTGACTGGATTCCATGACCAGTGAATTTTTTCCACAGTATCCTAATGCATTAGCGATGCTTCTGCTAGTACTTCACATATATGAAATTCCATGGAGGTCAGTAGTAATCATAGTAATTTGCCATTAATTTAGGAGGACTGGGACTGTCTTAAATAATACAAGACTAACAGAAGTTTAATGAGGACAGATAAGAAGGAAGATGCCCATTCCCACTGCTTTCACCATGCCAAATTCCAATCTAAATCCAATATTCAAAAATTTGCACAGAAATGTAAGACAAGTGGAAAAAGACTGCTTTTTGGACCAATTCTTGTAGTTACACTGTTTGATCTAGCAACCTTGTTCAGCAGAAAGGGGTTGACTGGGGAGCTAAGCTAAGATGAGCAAATGAATTGCTTTTCACACACTTTAGTCACCCACATTTGATGCTGCTTGCAATATGGCAGATGGTACTGCCATTTATTCTCCATTTGCTGTCTGACAATTTACACAGGGAATAATACATTTCAGAAAGCTTTGATTTTATTAATCACAGTGGAAGCAGCTCTTAAACTTCCTGTGACATATCCATGTTGACTCAAGCATTGCAAAAATAGTGAGTCTCAGCTTTTCAGCAGCAGAGCCAGAGAATACACACATTGAAAAGAATTCAGCTATACTCAGAAGAAGGGAAATTTATTCTAGAAATTTATTCTAGTGAATATCAACTAAAAAGAAAAGGCAAGGCAGCATGTATGCGGTCCTGTATGAGTAACCAGTCTAGAGTATATTTAGTCTGTTGCCTCAGCTGTGCAAGAGACTTGAGACTAGAGCAGGCTCAAAAACAAAGGAAGAATACTGTGTTAAGTTTTGGGCCCATCACTACAAGAAAGACATTGAGGTGCTGGAATGTGTCCAGAGAAGGGCAATGAAGCTGGTGAAGGGTCTGGAGCACAGATCTTATGAGGAGCGGCTGAGGGAACTGCGTTTGTTTAGACTGGAGAAGAGGAGGCTGAGGGGAGACCTTATCGCTCTCTACAACTACCTGAAAGGAGGCTGTAGAGAGGTGGGTGTTRGTYTCTTCTCCCARGTAACWAGYRATAGGABRAGAGGAAATGGCCTCAAGTTGTGCCAGGGGAGGTTTAGATTGGATATTAGGAAAAATTTCTTCACCGAAAGGGTAGTCAGGCATTGGAACAGGCTGCCCAGGGAAGTGGTGGAGTCACCATCCGTGGAGGTATTTAAAAGAGGTGTAGATGTGGTGCTTGGGACATGGTTTAGTGGGCATGTTGGTGTTGGGTCGACGGTTGGACTTGACGATCTTAAAGRTCCTTTCCAACCTTAATGATTTTATGATTCTGTGATTCTAAGATAGTAAATCTTAATCTAAAATATATCATTCAAGGAAGTCCTCCTAGTTCTGCTTGCAACAAAAGTCACCAATGCAAAGTTACATCTTTCCTCTCTTTTTCAACTTGAGTTTAAAATTCAAAATGACATACATTTGCTTGCTGCTTTGCTAGAAGATTCAAACTTGTTCTCTGGGGATTTTTTATTTCTCATTTCCTTCTATGTAAAATGGCAAAAAATAATAAAAGGGAAGAATAATTACAGGAATAAAAAGACAATATGCTGCACAGAACAAATATATTACTATTCACTTTGTTATGTTGCAAAAGGGAGTTTTATTTCTGTTATATCTCATCTCAGCTGTGTCTTACTGTGTGACTTTTCTATTTTATGCTTCTGACTCTTTCTTGTAAAAAAAGAAGAGAGCTTGCAACAGCCAACCAACCTGCATGACAAGAAAAAAACAAAATTCCGATGAACCAGTACAGAACTATAAATCACAAACTCAGTCACACAAATTGTATTTTCACATTACCGTTCAGAGTCAACTGTAATAGTACTGTGCTGGGAATATAAAATAAAATAAAAATTTAGCAAAAGCAAAAAAGAACCTTTAATTAATATCATCCACCTGGCAGAACTATATCACATGCCAAGATCAACAAGCAGATTTATCATACGGACTAAAATAAGAGAGACTATTATCAACTATTAAAAGTGTTCAGTAACTCTGTATTCCAACAATGTGAGGGAGACAATTATTTCTGTATGCAACTTATTAGGGCTTCAGGGATATGAAACTGAACTATTCCTGCATGTAGTTTTATAGGGCATGAGAATTATTTATTTCAGTCTACTGTGATACCTGCTCAATTTTTTCTCCCTAGAACAAAAGCTGGTGCTTTATAGATTTTCTTATCCCATACATTCTAAAAGATAAATTCAAGTCTAATCACTTTTGCATTTTGTAAAGATAGCATACGATACAAAATTACAGACTGAAATCCATCTTTATCACTTCTCATAAGAAAGGCGGATTGTCATGTGATTTTGATGATGAATCCCATACTTAATTTAAAATATGATGTGACAAAAATATATAATGCAAACTAAAAATGCCAGTTCTACCTTACTACAAAAAAAAAAAAAAAGCTATATTTAAATACCTACTTCTCTTAACTGAACATGGGAAAGTATACTACTCATAGACAAAGGGTCTTTTTTCCATTTCTCAGTTTAGCTTTTTAAAATTTAGAGTGCATTTAATTTTAGGAAAAAAAGAAGTCTCCAAGTCCATTCCATTTGGAGTTGAATAATAATTTCTTACAGGCTGTTCTCACTCAGAACTAAAACCTGATGATACTTATTTTGCAAGAATATGAGAACTCATCTTCAGTAAAAACATAAACTTAGGGATCTAGGTACCCATTAACTATGTCTAATTGACATTAGCTATGTCTAATTGACATTAGCTATGTCTAACTAACGTTTAGCCAGAGACAAGAATAGTTTTTTACTTTTCATTTACTTAAGGTTTTACAGAGAAATCTCCAAAAAATTGTTTCAAAATCTATTTTTTTATAAAGTGCTACTAAGATTTGCTTCTGGGAAAATGATTTAATGTATATAACGAACCAATCAGCTAGACAGAAAATTTGATGTCTACCTAGACATCTTGAAAAAGATGGAGTGGACTGCACCTCACTTCACTTAAACATTTACAAGTTAAATTAAGTCACATCGTCCCAGTGCGTTCTTTACAGACACCTGAGGGAAAAGCTTTCTCCAGGAGTTTTCATTTTATGTATCTTAGATGCTTAGAATAAGATGAATCATGCTCAGGAATAGTGCCATTTCTCTCTACTGAAAAGAAAGGGAGCCAAAGACAACTCACTTAGACTCAAGACAGCTGAATTTAGAAACCTAAATTTGGTGAGCAATGTCTCATTTTTCGTTTCTCATTTTATCAATTTTTCTAACTATAGAAATGGGGTTGATAACAGTCTGTAGCTTACATTTCAAGGCCATACTCCTATTTACTGTGTTTATTTTCATTAAAAAAGGAAAGTTTTAAGGTTAATCACAGGAGAAAAGTTCTTCTGTTCCTAGCGCTTAAAGAAAATGGAAAATTATGTGTGCCATGATCACCACACACAGCTTCAAATCAGCCTATTCACTCTACCCCAGACTATTTTACCTTCATATGTCAAATCTACTCCATTCCCTCTCTTTCCCATCTAAGACTTTGCCTCTACTCTTGTGTCTTTATGCATTTGTCCTCCCGCTCCCCAAACCTGCAGTATGGAGCAGGCAGCACTGAGGTTGCCTCTCTGTTTTTGAGACACTTGTGGAAAGGAAGAAAGCAAGGAAGAGAGAAGCTGACCCATCAGTTTCAAATGAGACAATTTGGTTAAAAAAAGAGGGGTGCTGAAAGGACCTGTCTCTTTCTTCTCCTTTCTGTTCTATGTAAAGACCTCCTGCGAAGAAGAGTTTTTGTGCTTCCTCCAGTAGTCTTGCCTGATTGCTTTCCTCATTTGCAGGTCGCCCGAGGGAAATCATCAGACATAGTTGTTGTCTCCTCTAATAACTTACATCAGCAACCTTATCACACTTGCTGGAAATTTTATTTTCAAATGTACAACCTGTGGTAATTTAGCATAATTTTCCTACTCCATTCCAAAGGAATATTTTCCATTTTAATTTACTACACCCACAGCAGAATGGGGAAAAGAGTGCCCCTTTGAGAATAAAAACCAGAAAGTTACTGGCTGGTGGCAAAAGTGAATGAAATCCTGAGATTACAAGGACAATCATTTTAAACTGTTTATTCCCTTCTCCCAAGCCTTGCTGTAGGAGGGAAGTAGGGTTTGTGCCAGGGAAACTCTAGCCACTTGTATTTGTGAAAAGTTTAATGAATGAAAATTCAGACTTATTTTTGAGTTGTTTGACATTATCATATGTGAGAAGAGACTCAGACCCTGTGTCTCTCTGTGTATGTTGGGAAAAGTGCCTTAAATTACTGTGGGCTTTGCTTTTTATTGCATACGGAAGAAATAGTACAATTAAGCATAAAGTACAACTTTTAAATAATTAGTTATGAGAAATATTCATTGACAATTTTGGCAACTTTGTCACAGACAATTATTCAAGGAAATTTCCCCAACACTTTCTGGCCTCTAAAATGAGTGACTTAATATAACTAATCTCTGCTCATTCATCTGGATGCATGTTTTGCAGGTGAATTATTACACCAGTGACTTGGAAAATTCATCTGTAAGTGAAAAGTCCTTGAAAACACTTAAGAAGAAAGTAAAGCTTACTACTAGTCAGCATAGAAACAAAATTATATGAAATTATTTGGAAACATGCCAAAAAAATGTGCATTCAATGTCAAGAAAAATTGTACAAATACTTCGCATGAAACTGCTATTGATGATGGACTAGGTTTTGAGGAGATACAACATGAATGATATGACATTATGTCACTTCAGTGGATGAGTAAAGAATAAATAGTCAAAATATACCGCGAAGAGGAGATTCTGAAACTATACATAGTAAACCCATTCAGATCACATTAGTTGGTGGAAAAAAAAAAAATTACTATTACTAAAACATGGCAACATTAATCTTAATCATGTTCTTCTCTCCTCTGATCTAGTCCACATGGCTCCAGTGACAGACGCATTAATTATCTTGGATGAGGTAGGGTGGGAAAGTCTGTTTTCTGTTTGCTTTTTCACTTCACTATACTCTTTTTTTCATGGTGAAAGGGATTGTATAGGAATGATTTGTCATATCACAGTGGATAGAAATTGATATGAAATCTCTGTTCTGACCACTGCTAGCTGACTCCCAGCATGGCTTGAGACTGGAGGATCAGCACTGTATGAGTTGTGCCCCTGACAACCAGAGGGCTTGAGAACAACCAACAACTTCTCGCTGAGCATCAGGAGGTCACTGCACCAGAAATGCTTTCATACTGAAGCCAAGAGCTTTTGGTTTCCCAGTTTCTTTGCCACCTTTTCTCCAATACATTTGCAAAATGTGGCTGTTTTGTGTTCAGTTATAGCTGTACTATTTCTTCATGATTCAATTACATTTTATTTCACTCTCTCTCCTTCTTTCTGCCCTCAGTTTCTCCTCTTTTCTGCTGAACTGGCAGCTATGCCTCTAATAATTCAGCTTAAAAGGCATAGTCTTTCCTGGGTACTGTGAAAATTTTGTTGTCTTGTTCCAGATGGCTGCATACAGCAGAGAGCAAAGCAGATCTCTTGCAAGAACCTTAAGCACTGGGTTCTCACTGAAGTCAGCATGATGCTAGGACTATAAAAGAAGAAAGAAAATACCAAATAGAAGAACAGAGCTGTTAAAAGTCTCAGAAGAAGAGCAAAAATCTCTTCCCCCAAAACCCCCAAAAAATCCACCCCACAAAAACAACCCCCCAAAAAAAATTAAAAAAAAGAAAAAAACCCAAAACCCACAAAACAAAAATAAGGACTGTTTACTTTACATATTACTCTCTTTTTATGACTCACAGGTACCAAATGTGGATTCAGTGATAAACTGCCTTCTTCCACAGGTTTGTGGTGTATTTAGCTGGATAGCCTCCAAAGGTTCCTTCCAACTTCAACTATTCTGGGATTTCCCCTTCCCCCTGTGCCATTAGGGAGAAAGAGGTAGAGGAATTGGGACTGAAGAAATGAAGTTGAACATGGGGAAAAAAATGTAGGGTGGGTGGAAGGTGGTTTAGCTTTTGCCTTTGTTTTGGACCATCCTACTCTATTTTCATTGGCAATGAATGAAATTAGTTTTCCCCAAGTCAATTCTATTTTGCCCGTGATGGTAATTGGCAAGTGATCTCCCTGTCTTTATCTTGACCCATGAGCTTTTTCATCCTATTTTCTGCCCTTGTTCGACTGAGGAAAGGGAGTGAGCAATTGGCTGGGTAGGCATTTGGCTATTAGCCAGGGCTAACCCACCACACTAGGAAAACCCATGCCAGTGCTCAGAACACAGGAAAAGATGAAAGGTACTGAGTTCCATCAATCTGGAAGACTTCAAAGAAATCAACAGTGTTGCAGCCCTAATAGAGACATCAGTAAGAGCATTGGTAGCTCAGATGAACCTCCTGCACATGCAATGGACAGCACTGCAATGCAAAATAACTGTATTGTCATTCTATAGCACAAATAGACTTAACTTTTAAATTGAAAACCAGACCCGAAATTAATCTGTTTCAACAAAATGTGATTAACAAAAGAGTCACAACAAGTTATTTTGGTATATGGAGTAGCACTCTTTCCTTGTACCTCTCTCTATTCTGCCCCTTGGGGGTTCCTTCCAGCTCTTATCACTACCTCTTGCTTTCTGCAGCTGTGAAGTTGTAGCTTCTCTTTTCTTAAAATGTGTAATCCCATGTTTGAGACATTCCCAAACAGTACACCTTAGAGAAATGCTTTTCTTGCTCTTGTTACTACTCTGCAAGTTAAAAGACTACTAAATCTAGCCATTCTGGCAATGTCTGTGAATCAAATATTTATTAGGAAAGAAATAATATGTATTATCATAAATTGGAAAAACAAACAAACAAACAAAAACAAACAAAAAACCGAACACCACAAATATTTTTGTGGTAGAGGAATTTCAAGCCCTTGATCTCATTGGAATTGTTTATCCTTGGGAGGGACAACAGACCACTGTAAATGAGGAAGCTGCTGAGAATATCTTCTGAGGATACAGGTCTCACTCTAGCATATAGAAGAGTCCTGAAAAAGCCCACCCTATTCAAATGTGTAGTCTGACTCCCCATCCTTAAGAAACCAATGAACGAAAAAGGAGAGGCTCATTTCCCCGGAAACAGACCCTTGTCTGTTTCTGGATTAGAAGAAAGGCATTGGAAACACATATCAGTCACTGAAATGGAAAAAAGATGGAAAAATGAAAAGTGAACATGCCTAGAACATAGCGCTAGCTGGCAGCTGAACTCTCCGAAGTTACAACCTACTGTTTCATGTGTAAATGGTACGTAACAGGGGATGGTAGAAAATGCAATAAACATAGAAAAACTGAAAGAGATACGGCAAAACATAGCAACAGAAAATATAGCTGCCTTGTTTGACTTATGAATAATTATCTACTGACTAAAACATTTTTCTGTTCCTGTGCAACACTGGGAGGGTTTTTTAAGAGACACAGTAAAGTATATTATTTTTGGACTAAACCACTGTTAGAATCTTTATTATTATAAACAGAGACCACTATTCATATACTTTGAATTTTTTTTTTCTCCACAATACTAAGTATCTGACATAAAAATTTCAGATTGTTGTGTGAAGGTCTTGTGAATAGCACCTTGGGAATTTAGAGTTTAACATATATTTCTATATTATATATTCTATACATATAATATATATTATATATTATTTTATATATAATTATCTTATAATAATTATTATTGTAGAACTACATGTTATATATCATTATATATAACTGTTATATATTAAATATAATTATTTTATATTATGGTATATAATGTACAATAATTATATTATGCAGTTTATTGCATTATGTATAATATTATAATTATATTATATAGATATTATGTATATATATGAAAAATATATCTGCTTTAGCTCTGATTCATAGACAAATCATGATCTTCTTTAAAGTCATGAAAGATTTTGACTACTTTTTAGCTAATTAACTCAGAGCAATAAAAACACTTTACAAACATTGGTCTGTAAAAACAAAATGACAGGGTAATACTACACTGTGGGTYTCCTCGAAAGCAGACACCATAATAGTGATTTCTGTATGGGATAAATATCTGTGTGCAATAAATAGAGAAAGGCACTAGAAAACATGAAGAAGTTGTTGTAAACAAGAAGAGAAGCAGCAGACAGACAGGGCTTTATTAATAGAGTGATCAAAGTCAATAACTGCCTACTGCTTGCTTGTTCTTTTGGCATTCCTGGAACAAAAGGCATTATACTTCTCAGTCATAAGCAGGATCACAGAACAGAGTATGACAATTTATCTAATGTTTTCCACCCTTGTAAAAACTGCTCAAACCATTGGGGCAACAATATTAGTAGGGGAGCTCTACTTCTATACTTGCTTTTTACACAAACTACTGAAAAAACAAGAGGTGGAAATAATTTCCTTGTAACTGGTGAATTCAGTTGCACCTTTTACTGAGGTTGTATTTACTTTAATTGACAGCACACTAGAGTGCAACATTTTCTTAAGTGACGATTTGTGTAAACTAGAAGATTACACTAGAACTGGTAATGGAATTTTAACTACAGGTATATAAGAGAGTTACAAGGTTGCGTCTGTAGAACTGCAGTACATTAAACATCCATTGTTTTATTTGATAAGTAAGAACACAGACACTAAAATGAAAATGTGGTCATGAAAGAGAGTTTAATTAAAACACTTCTTTTATATCAGTTGAAGATATACTGCAAATCAAATGGCTATGCACATGCTTGCAAAATGCCTTGTTAAGAACAATTTGCTTCTTTGTAATTTAGCTTTATGAAGTGCCCTCTACTGATACGTATACTATAAAGTTACATTTTTCTACATATGATTTTTCAGGCTTTTTAAGTTTGCTTACTACAGTAAGCTATCAACTGTGTATTCACTGTTACCGCACTGCTGCAAGTTGTGACTAACTGCATGCATGAAATCATAGCAAACATCCATTAGAGTGATGATTTTGGACAACCCAAATGTACAGAAGAAAGGAAAGATGTACCCACTGAGTAGCACTTACCCAGTTTGGACCCCACCATGTTACTGGCTGTCTTTTCAGGGTGCCTGACTCCACCCTTAAGACCAGCTCTGCTGCCTGCCCGTGAGCCACCGCAGAGCCAGAGGGAGCTCTCAAAGTCATTCAGGGCATTGCGCATCTGAGCGTAAGATACATATGCTGGCAACTTGGTACAGTCAGACTTGTAGGATAAGACTAATAGCTGCAGTACATGAATATTGTATTCTGCCCAGGTTTTGAAATTTGAAGAATTTTTTTTCTTTTCCAAATTTTCTTCTGATTGGAGTAGCTGATATTTTGGTGAGTTGTCTCCATAGCTCAAAGAAAAAGTTTATATTATAGATAATTTGGGTAAATCTCTTCTTTCAGGGGGTACGGCTTCATAGTAAACATGGACACACTGATCTTCAAACAAATATGATGAAATCAGATAAATCTTAAAAGAAGTTTTGGCATTTCCTGTTGTTGAAACCATTGAGGCAGAGAGGGAGAAAGGGGGGACAAGTATTTATGAAATCATGGACATTTCTACATCAACCTGGTGTATGTTGCAGTTACA
Source organism: Oceanodroma leucorhoa (assembly GCA_030449065.1). NCBI lineage: Eukaryota > Metazoa > Chordata > Aves > Procellariiformes > Oceanodroma > Oceanodroma leucorhoa. Next base: position 26,029,404 of record JASVER010000001.1, on the reverse strand, counting down.
GAGACCAAGAGAAATGGTTTTGTATTTAAAATGTTTAGTTACAGTTCTATAATTTTTAAAAATATTTCGAATTCGCTGCTTAACCACAAGAATGAGTAAAGTAAGATTAATTCTATTTTGGCTGTTTCTCTAAGGAAACATGGAAAGTAATTTAACTAGAATGGGTCATAAAAAGAAACATTCTAGCATTCTATTAGCATTTTCAATCACTGTTGCATTTATAATATTTGTGATTGTTTTCTTAATATGATAAAAATAAAGTCATAATGGAAAACAGTTTGATCTGAAACAATCATATTTTAATAGGTGAGACTAGGTTCTCATTTACATCTGGCATCCATATGACTTTTGTTTGGTAAATATACTTTTAGGTTAAAAACTTTTTCCATTTGGAAAAAAAAAAGTATTTCATGTCCTCAAACTTCCATTTGTTCTCTCTTATTGCAGCTGTTTTGTTCAGCCATATGATGCTATCCATTTTAACAAAAAATCTTTTGAAGATCTTTAAAAAAATCAGTGGTACAACATATCCCATTGACAATAATAATTAAAAAGAGCCTTTCCTGCCAGAAGTATTGGTATTGTAATCTCACAACTAAATGCTGTTCAACCAAGTGAAAAATGCAACTTGTGACACATCACATATAAGCTTATCAGCTACAGAAGGGCTGGATCAGATTCACTGAAGCAAATACCTGTGATCCGTGTTTCTGGTCCTTGCATGAGTTCACAAGTGGCAACATTGGATTTACTGCCCCAATAGAATGAGACCTAGTTTCTTGAAGACTATTTGTGCTACATGCTCTTTGCAATATAAAGTTTTGATGATATGAAACTCAGCTATGGCAGATATGAGAAGTTCATGCATGCTATTATTCTGGAAAACATGCTTGTATGTACAAAGATGAGCTTATCAGTGAGGCAGTTTGTTGGTTTAATGTATATCACTGGGAAAGCTGGTATAAACACATTAGCAGAGTGACATTTATTGGTATATGCCATGTCTGTCTAATGGTATCAACCAACACAGCAAGGATAACACAGCCATGGCAAAAGCACTATACACCGACCTCAGTGTAGGAGTAAAGCATGGCCAATTTAAAAATGTCCTGTACATTGCGGTAGCTTGCATATCATTTGCAAATCTACTTCCTGATTTACCAGATGTTCGGTTTTTTTCTTATTACCAGTTTTTACAAGTGGAGAGTAAAATTACGAAGCCTTGGGAAGAAAAGTTATGATCATCTAAATCAATCTCTTTACATTCCCCCACCCYCCCCCCCCCCGAAGGAAATCAATATGCATCTGAAAAGAAACACTTGATCTACAGCAACAGAGATGACTGGTCCTTCAGTTACAATGTATATCTACCTATAGCCAATGTACATCAGGGTCTCTCCAGTAAAGACCCTGAATGCTTTCTACATGTTGGTACTTTAAAACCTCCTTAAATGAGTAATTGGCTTTTTCTCCGGAGTTCTGACCCTGTTCAGTGGCTCCACAGAAGCAAGCCATGAGCATCCCCATGAGATTTCACTGAGTGATCAACAAATCTTCTCTCCCTTGCATATGCTTTGAACTTCCTTTTGTTGTCATGCTCTTATTCATACCACATAATTTGCACTATTCAACACACCAAGTGTTAGTACTGCTAAAGAGCAGCTTGTCTTTCAGATTCCATCTGATTTAATATCACCCTTCTGAGTGGAGAGAGAACAGCAATAACATGGAGAGATAGTTAATCATGTCTCAGATCATGCACAAAATTATTTTGGAGGTTGCCTAACAGTCAGTGAGATGTGTCGTCAGGGAGAAGGACTAATAAAAGCTCTGACAACCCAGTTTGTTCTTACCAAATCAGAATGTGCAGAGTATTGCTTTACTTCAAAGGGACTATTACAAACTTGTAAAATTGTTAGTCTGTTTTCTACAAAAATATCCAAGTGCCAGAAATCCAAAACCAGATTCTGGAAACCTACCAGCACATTTGGGAAAGTAAGGACTTTCAGCACATTTCGGTTCTTAGGTATTGCAGCAGTAATACAAGCTTCTGTGTCATAGGTACCAAAAGATTATCCTTGTTTTCAAAGGAATGTTGTATTTTTACGGGCCACCATTTTTGAGAAGTAAAGGTACTTAATCATCACAAAGGCCACTATAATATTCATTTTGAAAGGGTAGAGAAGTTAGAAATTTTGACCAAATTTTACTTCTGTCATCTGCCTTTTACCTAACAAATTCCCGCTGCACTTTCAGTACAGGTTTCTGCTCACCCTTGAGCTGTACAGCTTCATACTGCAAATACATGCAAAGTAATATCCTAGACCTGGACATCCCCAGGTGAAACACAATGGAGAAGACAAGTTTTTAACTGTAGACAACTGTTAATTTCATTTTCTCCTCCTCTGATGATATTTAAATTTCTGACAATACAAGTTCAGCACAGGAAAAGTAGTGACATACCCCTTATTCCCTTATTTGCTTCTTATGCGGGAGAGCTGCCACCCTACCTCAACCCAGATCAGATCATCTTCCAGTGTAAAAAAAGAGATGACGTACCATCTCAGGCTAGCCAGTTCCCATTCACTGTTTCTTAGAACTGGTATTGCCTTGGTAGACAAAGAAGAGAGAAAATGAATGATGGGTGGGTCAAGGACTGCTGTACCCCTGACTCTGTCATTCCTTTTCCAAGAAGTATGTTGACCAAGGGCACACACATGCCACAGCTTAGACTCTAGACATCCAGCCTGCGGTCCTGTTCAGAATATGTATAACTCTCTTACAACTTCTGAAACTCTGGTGCACATAGTGTGTGTGTGCAGATATGTTGAGGAGGAGGAGGAGGACAGACTGGTGAAAACTCCAGTTGTGCTTCAGTAAAGATTCAGGGTACAATTCATACCTGGAGCAAGCATCAGTCAAAGCTTGTGAAAATCTTCTCCTGGTGAAAAAGAACTGGACCAGATGACCTTCCAAAGTTGCTTTTAGTCCTTTTCCTTGAGGCTCTACAATTGTGGGTTTTTTTTTCACTAATGATTTTAACAAAAAGCATAGGCTATTTAGAAATGGCAACTAAATAGGTCTACCAGTTAAGGAAGGGTCCGCAACGACAAAGCATAGGAAAAGTACTCTGTTTTTAACAAATTCAGTAAAATTAAAATACAGCGTAGATTATGGGGAAGCATAAAGATCTCTGACGCATGAAGTTCAGAAAACAGATATATCTGAACATTTTTAAATATAACATTGTTACTTTGGTATAATAACAATTGTGGCTGATGTACTATTTATTTATTGATGCAGCCCATTCTAATAGGTTTCAAAATGACTGCTGTTAGATAAAATTTCAGAGGACTGAATTATTTAATATTCCTAAATGGCACACTTGACTACCTGTCACATTTTTGCAGTAAAACATCCAAAGGCAAATATACTACTCAATTATACCAGAATCAGCAGATGAGAGATCAGTCCTCATTTGATTAAAAAAATTTAAATCCATGATGACAGTAAATGTATATCAAATGGCAATACCATGAAAAGAATCATTATCTGAGCATTAAAATCATCAAGTTTTAATATTGATAATGATAACAATAGCAATACGAATTATGGGGAGACTTCTCTTGTGGCTCAGATGTTGAGCACAAACACAGCAGGAGCTGAATGCTGCTTAGATATATGCAGCTCAGCTACAAGATATAGCAAGACTAAGATTCATGACCATACAGTTATGACCAGATCTTGTAACCCTCTATTACGAGGGGGACCTGAATGTTACTGCACAGGAGGATTTAAGCAACAAAGACTTTTAACAGTTCTGATTCCTTTTAAAGCACAAATACATAAACATCTTGGTTGCTACAGCCACTTCTTAGCAACAGAAATCAAAGAGAATAATGGCCTAAAAAGACAGAGTAGTAGGCTCACCAGCAACAGCTATGGCATGAAAAGCCTGTCAGCAGGATAGATGAGATTTTTAATCTGTGAACATCTCCTGTCAGATATGGGGAGCTGTCACCTAGACATGCAGGGAAAATATCATACAGTATTCACAAAAATGACTTAATATTGAATCAAAAAGCAGAAAGCTTAATGTGTTCTATGTCAACAGAGATAGGTGGGTGCAAGAAGAATTGGGAAACAGTGGAAAACATGGAAATATCTAAATATCCTGTTAAGAAATGAGGAAAATAAAGGGAGATGGCCAGAACTGAGATGAGCTGAGAACAGAATGGATGAAGGAAGCAGGGCCAGGACTTGAATGATGAGATCAGCTCTGATATAACAGTTTGGTTGTCCACTGGTCCTGGAGACATTCAGATGTCCATGGAGCTTCATAACATCATCTCCATTATTTGTTCTTTCAGGATTCCCACCTCTGCCTCACTGACTCGCTGATTTTCAGTAGATAATATAGTCATATGGTTAAACAAAATCTACTTCTTTGTGATGGAAGGAGAAAGGATTTGTCAGCAGGTGAGATAAAAACAACAGCCAGATAGCCAGATACCAAATACTCCAGATTTAGCCAGGTATCTCTCATACTTAGATCAGGAAGGACATTTTCCCCTGTAATTCAAATCTGGCTGCACAAGTTATGTGTCTTATTCCTCTCGTCTTGTTTTAACCAGATTCTGGCCACAGCTACAACAGGATACCAGAAAAGATGAAGCCAGTAAGCTGACACCAGGTACCTGTGACTATCATCACTGTTCACCTTGAGGATACTTGCTCTCTCAATGGAAACTTGACTGCCAAGTCACACTAGGTGAATTCTTTGAAGTGTTTTGCCTCCTCCAGTGCTCTCAGTACTGAGAGTGGAAGTAGTTTGCTAGGATTATTTGGGCCAGCATCAGTCAACCCATTTCATACCACTGCAGAAGCCTCAGAGATCAGTGAAATAATTTTTCTCCTACTTTTCTAATTGTGGCTGCCAGTGCTAAGGTCTCCTCAGACTTCTTAGGCTTTTAATACATGTGGATCCTCACCACTTCTTAAGCAGTTGTAGGTTGATAAAATTAATTTGGAGAAATTATGAAATGAGATGTGATTTTTTTCTCTGATCCCATTCTGTCTACTATAGATATTTCAGCAATTGAAACAGTACATGTTAAAGACAGAACTGAAATGGAATTAATCTCTTTAACTGCTGTCCCAAAATATTTTGGTGAAACTGTTCTCCTCAACCAGGTGAATGTACAATGAACAGTTTCAAGAAATTTGCATGGAGTAAGCTTCTACTGAGGACACTGTAAATTGTGTAAAGCATGCAGTGATTCAGGGATGCTTCACAAAATGCATGAAACCAGTTCTGAGATTGTGAAGGCTGTAGGTGACAAATGTGTCACTGAGACCCTAAAGAGCTAGAAGGTGTCAAATGGAATGGTAGGGCAGGACTGGGCAGATGTTAATGCAGGAAGATAAGATCATCCCAGATCACTGCTTGGTCTCTAATAATTAAAAAGAGAGAAGAAATTGTCTGCATGTGTAAGAGTTCTGCCAGGATGTAGCTACCCGATTGACAGCATGAAGGACCACGTTAAGATTTTAGTAKTCTCTTATTAATACTAGCTGTAATCATCATGAAAGGGTATGTTAAGATTTTGGTCATTGAGAGAGATGAGACTGCATTTTTAATCCTATCATCAAGTACAACAGGAAGTAATTAGAGATCTAGTCACCGCGTTAAAAATTGTTTCATAGCTGCATACAAAGGTTAAACTGTGAATTCCTTCCAATGACTTTCAGTCTTCCGAGTGCCAAAACTGCCACCTGATCTAATAGCTAAAAACATGGGATTCATATACCTTTCAGGAATGTAAAAAGGTCATCTGAAAAAAAAAGAAAAGGAAATTAGAAATGCAGAACCTTTTGGAATTATATTCTTGTCCTTAGTATTTACCTTGCTCTGTCTTACATTACCAAGAGGGTAAATGAAAATAAAGGTATTATTTTTTTCCTATATATAGTAGAAAATCTTTAGTACTAATGAGACTGGTCAGATTGACAGCCTGGGAGAATAACTTCCGTACTAATAAATCCAGAGAATGAATATTATATCAGGAGTGATAATGCAAGCTCCCTTAGACTAGCCCATTAATGTCGCTCAGTCCTGACCTGAAGGGGACTACCTCCAGAGATGGGAAAAGTTCGGTCTCATTAAGCATGCATCTCCCAGCCTTTTTGTAAGAACTGCCAATCATGATTATCAAAGTAATAGTGATGCCACTCAGGGGTCACTGAGAACAGCATTATTAACAGAATTTAGATAAAGTAAGCTGTAAAATTGAGATTACAAAATAACTTTGTTGCATGGTCTCATTTTCTATCCCCAAACATTTAAGGAGTATTTACTATTTGACAGGATTTTTCACTCCCCATATGTCCTGGTTTTGGCTGGGATAGAGTTAATTTCCTTCCTAGTAGCTGGTATAGTGCTGTGTTTTGGATTTAGGATGAGAATAATGTTGATAACACAATGATGTTTTAGTTGTTGCTGAGCAGTGCTTACACTAAGTCAAGGACTTTTCAGCTTTTCATACTGCTCTGCCAGCAAGGAGGCTGGAGGTGCACAAGAAGCTGGGAGGGGACACAGCCAGGACAGCTGACCCCAACTGGCCAAAGGGATATTCCGTACCATATGATGTCGTGCTGAACAAAAAACTGGGGGGAGTTGGATGGCGGGGGTGTGCGTCCGCTGCTCGGGAACTAGATGGGCAGTGGTCAGTGGTCAGCGGGTGAGCAATTGCATTGTGCATCACTTGTTTTGTATATTCTTTTATCATTATTATTATTTTCCCTTCCTTTTCTGTCCTATTAAATTGTCTTTATCTCAACCCACGAGTTTTACCTTTTTTCCGACTCTCTCCCCCATCCCACTGCGGGGGAGGGAGCGAACAGCTGTGTGGTGTTTAGCTGCCTGCCGGGTTAAACCACGACACCATATTACCACTGCTCTAATAAAAATTCTCTAGTAAAAAGAGAGTAATTAGCTAGATAGTTGGTTTGGAAAATGAGGTTTTAGTATTCCAGGACTCCTGGGGCTTTGAAATATGCTCCAGTGAGAAAGATTTACAAAATCACTTTGGGAAACTATTTGACCTCTATTCAAGCTCAAATTTTAAAGCTCTGCAGGCTTCCCAGTACTATTTTTCCTATTGGAATGTTGCTTCAGACTGTCACTGCTCTTATAGCAAGGAGATGTCAAACATTTGGGCAAAGTCATTGCCAGTTTGCTTCTGTATTTTTCTTTTACTATCAGCATCCTTCAGGTTCACCAACGCTAGCCCTCATTTTCCTGATGTATTTCTAATTAGGTTTGTACGGCAATATAGATAAGCCCTGTTATCACAGCCTTTGTGATAAGATATTCTACTAGTAAGAAATTATACAGAAAGAAATAAAATTTGTTCTACTCTCAAACAAAAAGCAAAACTACAGCAAAAAAATAATTCTGTGCTGTGTTAATATGATTTAAGCTACAACACTCAGAAGAATTTAATAAATGAAAGTACCCCTCTTCCTCTGATGCTAGTCTCTAGTAATCAGTATAGTGTTATCATGACTGAGACCAAGCTGACTGAGTATCCTGTGCTTGGAATAGAGTTAATTTTCTTCATAGTAGCTAATATGGGGCTATGTTTTGGATTTGTGCTGAAAACAGTGTTGATAACACAGGGATGTTTTCGTTATTGCTGAGCAGTGCTTACACAGAGCCAAGGTCTTTTCTGCTTCTCACACCACCCCACCAGCCAGGAGGCTGGGGGTGCACAAGAATCTGGGAGGGGACACAGCTGGGACAGCTGACCCCAATTGACCAAAGGGATATTCCATACCATATGACGTCAGGCTCTGCATATAAAGCTGGGAGAAGAAGAAGGAAGTGGGGGRTATTTGGAGTGATGGCGTTTGTCTTCCCAAGTAACTGTTATGCGTGATGGAGCCCTGCTTTCTTGGAGATGGCTGAACACCTGTCAATGAGAAGTAGTGAATGAATTCCTTGTTTTGCTTTGCTTGTGTGTGTGGCTTTTGTTTTCCCTATTAAACTGTCTTTATCTCAGCCTGTGAGTTTTCTCACTTTTACCCTTCCAATTCTCTCCCCCGTCCCACCAGGTGAAGTGATGAAGCAGCTGTGTGGTGCTTAGCTGCCTACGGGGGTTAAACCATGACATATACAGACAGCTTGACACATCTTTTTGAAAAACAGTCTATTTTGTGGTGTATTTTTGCTCATAGCCACCACAATTTTATCAAATCACTCCCAAGGACCATGGTTCACTTGCTCCCAAGTTAATGAGTTCAAGGAGAAAGGCCCTGAACCAGAAATCGATTCTTAGACAGAGTCTAAAATGATTTTTGAAATCTCAGGATAATTTTCACTACTCTCTTTTGTCATCATTTCTTCCTGAATTCTTTTTAGTTACAGTGCATTCATGATTCATTGTTCTCCTGCACATCAACAGTTAGGACAAGGTTTTTCTTAGAGGCTTGAGAATCGATCTGAAAAGAACACTAAAGAAAGTCAAAGTGTCACAGAAGTGATTCATGACTCAATTATCCCAGTATTTCTAAATGGGTTGAGAGCAACTTCCAACTTTGCACATGTGGATCAAATTCAGTTTTAACCTGTCTTTCTACAACTACAAAATGTCTGCACTACACTCCCTAACTTTTGTTAATATGGAAGCAAACTTTAACATTTAAGTATTAGTAGCAATCAAGCTGAAACCACAGTATTCCATGTAAGTCAACCTCTAGTGTATTTCATAAGGTTTTTTAGTACATTTTGATGCCTACACTATGTTAGACGTCCAGCTGCACTGCAACTGATATCTGAGCTAAGATGTACAAAAGTCATGTCCAGGTTAATGGAAATTTGTTGATATTTTCAATTCATTGGTTATACATAAAACTTTCTTATATATCCTTTATATAGTTAAAAATATGCATTGGACTCTCTAAAGGTCAAAAGAAAACAAATAAAAGATGGCAAACAAAAGTGAACAAGAGCAAAGACTGAGAGAGAGAAGTTTGAGTCAAGTAAGGGAAGAGATTTTTCCATCATTTTGAATAGACCAGAGGATGAACGTATACTGCTTTTTGAGAGAGATGGAAGCACAAAAACAGAAATTAAAGACTAAGTTTTCTCCAGCTGCTGAAGATTAAACACCATGACAATAACTAACAACAAAGACAATAGGAACTGACAATTTTTTTAGATGTTGCACAAAAGCAGCTTGTGGAGAAATAACTCACTGGTTCATTTCCCTCTTTTTCCAAACAGAGGTAGTCCCATATTATTTACTAACAATATCCTTCCATTCATCTTCTTTTAGCATAAAAGGAAAACCTTAATGCAGCAACATGTAATACCTGGTGTTTGTCCATAGCTTGAACACTTGAAACATGGACTGTAAGCTGGAATCAAGTGTCACGTTAAAGCTTTAAGATAGCAAAAAAAAATTAAAACACTTATTTTAAGCGTGAAAGAACAAATAGAAACATTCAGGAGAACATCTTAAGAACCAAACTTAGCTGTTCTGCTTTAATGTGATGGCAAGGCAAGATGAAATGTAAATAAGTTAGTCAGGGAGACCAGATCAGGGAAAATAAAATAGAGAGAGATTGGACTTCAGTATGTACATGTTTTGTACAGGGCTCAGTTCTGGGGCCAGTCTTGTTTAACATCTTTATCAATGATTTGGACGAGGGGATCGAGTGCACCTTTAGTAAGTTTGCAGATGACACCAAGTTGGGCAGGAGTGTTGATCTGCTTGAGCATAGGAAGGCTCTGCAGAGGGATCTGGACAGGCTGGATCGATGGGCCGAGGCCAATTGCATGAGGTTCAACAAGGCCAAGTGCCGGGTCCTGCACTTGGGTCACAATAACCCCAGGCAACGCTACAGGCTTGGGGAAGAGTGGCTAGAAAGCTGCCCAGAGGAAAAGGACCTGGAGGTGCTGGTTGACAGCCGGCTGAACACGAGCCGGCAGTGTGCCCAGGTGGCCAAGAAGGCCAACAGCATCCTGGCCTGTGTCAGAAATAGTGTCACCAGTAGGCGGAGGGAGGTTATCGTGCCCCTGTACTGGGCACTGGTGAGGCCGCACGTCGAATACTGTATTCAGTTTTGGGCCCATCACTACAAGAAGGACATTGAGGTGCTGGAGCATGTCCAGAGAAGGGCGATGAGGCTGGTGAAGGGTCTGAAGAACAGGTCTTATGAGGAGCAGCTGAGGGAGCTGGGGTTGTTTAGCCTGGAGAAGAGGAGGCTGAGGGGAGACCTTATCGCTCTCTACAGCTACCTGAAAGGAGGCTATAGAAAGGCGGGTGTTGGTCTCTTCTCCCAAGTAACAAGTGATAGGACAAGAGGAAATGGCCTCAAGTTGTGCCAAGGAAGGTTTAGATTGGATATTAGGAAAAATTTCTTCACCGAAAGGGTAGTCGAGCATTGGAACAGGCTGCCCAGGGAAGTGGTGGAGTCACCATCMCTGGAGGTGTTCAAAACACGTGTAGATGTGGCGCTTTGGGACATGGTTTAGTGGGCATGGGTGCTGGGTTGACAGTTGGACTAGATGATCTTAGAGGTCTTTTCCAACCTTAATGATTCTATGATTCTATGACCTGATTCGATGTTTTCTGACTGGGAGCATGGATAAGGTCCTCGGATGACTAAATAAAACATGAACAAGGATGGTTATGATGTAATGAAAGATTTACTGTTAGTATTACTTATACATCAAATTTTTGGCTTTTTTCCAGCTGGCACATTCTTGATTTTTCCAATACATTGAGTGTAAATAAGGAAGTAAAGAAGAGCACCTACAAACAGACAGATGTACAGACAGATGGAAGAAAACATCCATGTGCCATTTAACTGGCACTGGAATCAGTAGAACTACATTAATTTATAAGTGTTACAAAACTGGGTCCAGGTTGTTGCACAGAGCAGTCATAAGAACAAAGTAAGAGCACTGGCAGGCTACAGCCACAGACATAATGCCAAGGTATGGGGGAAAAAAAAAAGAGAAAACGTAGTGAGCTATGGTTGCAATGAAAAAGTCTCATAGGAAGCTTGCTATAGCTATAGTACACTTTATTTTTCCCAACTACAGAAGTTGGTTTTTTTTTCCAAACTGACCATTTATATTGGGAGGGATGGAGAAACAATCTACAGAAAAAGACATTTAAAGATATATTTCAAATTGATTTAATTGGTAAATAATTTTTCTAAGTAAAAAATGTCATTGAGAAGGTTGTGAGAAAAGAAGACATCAATATCTCAAAAAGAACTTTTTTTTTTTTTGAGTGCAAATATTTTCATTCTGATCTCACAAAGGATCAGGAAGCATGGAATAAAATGCCAAGAAATACATAGCTGTTGGATTTTTAACTTTTCAAACTTTACCTCTTTTAAAGATTATAGACAAATGTTTTTGTGTATTCACTGTAAGATAAACGCCATGCTGATAATCTACTTTTATACCTCCAAAAGTAGTTTTCAGAAGAAGCCAGAAACCTTGAAAAAGAAAATAACCCTAGTTTTTATAAATTTTTGCTGTTTGGAGAGGGGAAGACATAGGAATGACTTATATGAAATTATTTAAAACACTTTCCTGAATCATTTTTTTTTTCCAAAGATTTCACAGAGTTAGTTCCACAATAAGATCTACAATATTGCAGGACAATGGATTATACAGGAGGCAGAAACCACTTAATTTTGTTTTGGCGTGTTTTAGATTTTAGATTTTAATCCACAATACATTTTTTATGATAAAATGATATATGATGAAAGAAAAGTAGGACTAGCTGTGCAAAATAATTTAAAAAAAAATCAAAGCTACTCCAAGCTGTTATTTTTTTCTGTTGTTCACCTACAAGGAAAAAAAACCTCAAACAATCCAAGCTGAAAATAAATCATGGGGATTCAAAGGAAAAGAAAATCACCTACTTAAGCTGCCAAAAGCAGTTATGGGGAAAAACAAAGAAACAAAGTGCAAATCCAAAAATCTGCAATTTTCCACTGTTAGAAGTAGAGAGTAATAGAGATTTGATTAAAAGTCCTCATGAGGACAAAGCAGTTAAAGTAAATAGCTACATTAGATCTTAAAAGCCCTAACACGAGTTGATCTATTGCCGTTAGCAAGTCCTGCTCTCCACAGTGTTTCACAAGAAATGATGTTCCTGACATGGTATATCCATCCTGTGTATTAACCTAATATATTGTGACAGGCAGATAACTGGCAAAGAGCCAATTTAAAAGTTATCAATGCTCCCTTCAGTTGGCCATTATGACCAGCAACTTCCACTAACATGTTATATTAATTTTTTCAGTGGTGTCTTAGGTGGCAATCACAGCAATCTTCACTGCATAAAGCCAGTGTTTTCTCATAAAAAGCCTATTGAATAATACAGGGAAAATACAATTATAAGGACTTCAACACTTTATTGGCTGTGAATTTGGTCAAAGTTTCAAGAGATCATCTGTATTTTGTTTTTTAAGAATGTTTACAAAATCAGGTAGTTCAAATGTTTCTGTCATTCAAAATTTGAGAGAGGTCACACTACTACGATATTTAAGAAAGCACGATTAGGTACTAAATTTAAACCAAGTAAGCAGGTGAAGCTGATTAGATAACAACAGACTAAGATGCTGAATTACAAACAGGCATTGCAAACCTATCACTTCCCTTTCTATTTTTCTAACTGCATCTGAAGTATATTGCCATTCCTGGTTCTTTTGAGACATGAAAACTATGGAGATGTTTGGGATTGGGACTGCTGCATAATAGTACCTGGTGCTGCTTCTGTAGAGTAAAAAGAGAGAAGAAGAAACAATTGGAAAGCTGGCGTAAGAAAAAGAAAAAAAAATAGATCTGGGGAGAAAATTAAAATAAAAATGAGTGATTCTCTCATCTCTTTGAACTAAACAAATCTTCACAGAAACTGTCTGAAACATATTGGCAAGCTGCCAGTGACTGAGAACACACTCTAAATATTATTAAGCTGTGACAAATACTAAATTATTTCCGTGTTGAAGAGCTGCACCTTATTTCTATCCTTGACGTCCAGTAAGTGATATTTTTGCATCCAAGTACAACACAAGCTCTCAATCTCCTATCTTGATCAGCCTACCATCCAAACTTGGCTCTTCAGTCTTAAACACTAAGTAATCGAGTTTGATTTGGCTGAGATGTCTGATCTTCTGGATCTTTTCACTGTATAGCATATTTTCCCTTATTTCAGTTATTCTTGTGGCTATCCTATTTGAACTGTGAACATCAGAAATGGACTGCATGGTTTGACATCTGCCAGGAATAAAGAACATTCTGTTTGACTCAGTGTTTCAAAAGTTATTAGAAATCAATCTTAATGAATGGCAGATCTTTTTATAATCATAAAGATCTTTAAATGATTGTGGATAGAAATTATCTTGGTGCCCTGATTTTTTTTGTTTAAATATAGCCACTGTTGTTGAACTTTCTGAAATATTGTTGAAAGAGAAAGCATTTCATCATCTTTCATTATGACTGTGTCATCTGGTTTTCTCAGAATCAAAATTTATTGAAAAATCCTACCTCTTCTTGACTTTATTATTCAACTCATTCAAGAAGTGAATCTACAGGAGTGTTAGGATTTTTTTTCAAACAACTTTATTATCAACTTGGTTAAGAGCTAACAACAAATTTAACTTAACAAATAGCTAACAGCAAAGTTATCAACTTAACAGTGAAGTACCCTTATAATTTGTCCCTCTGTGTTTTTCTGATCCCTCTATCACTGTTCCACAGTTCTTATCTTCTCATGCATGCTGATCACTTTTTTTAATTGCTGCTTTCACTTTTCCTCCAAATTCTCCTGTTTTAGGAGGACGTGGGGCAGGGGGGTGTTAACCACTCTTATTTTTATGCCTCAGAGTACAGATTTTTGGTACCTACTAGGAGAATATTCTTCAAAAAGCTACCATTACTCCTCATATTTTCAGATTCTAGAGAGTTGCCCATAATTATTTTCAGTTCAGCAAAATTAGAACTTAAAAGAATCAAGGCTGTGTAATGGTAGTTTGGGCTGTATTTATTTCTTTATTTTTGTATGGAACTATGATTAGAGATGAAAGAGAGATTTAAAAATTTCCTGATGTATAAGAATTTTGTCTTATTAACATGATAAAGAAGCAATAAAATAGATTATTCAAAAGTTTGAGAAATAGTGGTGATCCATCTTACTTTAAATAACAAAAAATTCTGGGATGCTTTAAGGAACAATGTTTCAATATACTTATAAAGAACAAATGGACAGAGAAGCACAGTGAATTGTTAATACTGAACAGTGAAAATAAACAAGAAGCTAAAAGATTTGCAGACCTAAGGATCTTAATCACTTCTCTGCTCCTTCAAAAATATCCTGAGCTCAAACAGAAAGCAAGGAGAAAAAGAACCAAATGACTAAGGGCAATCTCTTACTACTTTTAAATGCTATCATGCCTGGTAAGTGGCGAGATCTCTCTTTCAGTTCAGCATTTGGTAAACAGAAAAGAAGGGAGGAAGTAAGTAAAAATTTCCCTCTTATATTTAAGGTTAGATGAAATTTCATCTACTTTGACAAGTCAAGCCCTACACAAAACTTGAAATTGTGCTACTCTGAGACCCTACTGATGTTAAGACGTGATTTTGAAGACCCTCCTTATTCCAGACAAGTAAGATCTGGAAAAAATGGATAGAGTGTTTTGCTTATTTGTTGTCTCCTGGGAGCAAAGGAAGGTGGATTGGACATATAAGAGAGGCTCCAATTTTGATAAAGATTTAGCAAAGCATTAAAGCATAGGTTTGTCCATTTTCTATGTGGTTCTTGAGTGTACAGAGAGGAAATTGTTGAAAAGGATCCTATAGTTTTACCTTCTTCTCAAATACATAAAAGAAAATCCTCTTGAAAAATAACTAGCAGTGAGGATTTCCTCAGGGCAAGCACATTAATATATTCCTGATCGCTTTTATTCTTAATGAGATTGTACTCAGATTCAGTCATGTACTTCTTTTCTGTGTTTTATCATAGTATGTCAAAACTATTCTTACTTACTTAGACTGCTATGATGTATGAGAAAATACAGAAAGACATCTTAATCCTTGAGACCCAGAGATTTTAATTGGACCACTGTAGTTCAGTGAATGTTGAAAGGCACCAAAATGTATCTTTCATTTTGAACAATTTGAAAAGTATTTGGAACAATGAAGGTGATAATTCCTTATGATACAAAACAAACCAGAAGGATTCTGTTCCATCTTGATGTGGCTGTGATCTGCCTTCTACATTTACATTGTAAATTGAGGTACTCTGGGGATTTGGTTTTTCTGCAATTAGTCTGGAAATCACAAGAATATACACATCTAGGTGCCTATGCCTCTATAAATATTTGGAGAAACTTTGCCCTTAGGAGGTCACAGTATGTGACTTGTCACTCTGAGAAAAAAATACAAGCTTTAAAAGCAAACAGTCAGTTTAAGAGGATTCCATTAAATGTAGGACAGGGATGAATCAAAGACAAGACGTGAATGCAAACAAATCCTCACTTTGGAAGGATCAAGATAGTAACTTTGGGGCATTCATTGCTTCTTATCATCTCCTTCTTGTGCAGAGGCTGATCCCAGACTTCATCACTGGGGTGAGGAGGAAGTGCAGGAAGGCAAAAGGAGAGAGAGACCCAACAGAATAGATCATGATCTGTAATAAGACAGAGRAATGCCAGGAAGTTTGTAACCAGCATTTCTACCACAAAGGAAAAAATTATGTCCAGGGAGACACTCAGCAATGCAGCATCACAAAGACATGCCCCAGCAGTGGTTGTGAGCATGCAGGTGGTAGAAGCAGGATGGCTGCCATAACCATGCCTTCCTGCTTCTGGGGCTAGAGGTAGAAACTCATTCAAAATGAGACTGGGTATTTTTAATGCAGCATTGCATAGATGAAGGGCTTGCAAACAGCCCAGCTCACTCAGAGCTGCTGGAATTATCATTAGAATCATAGAATCATTAAGGTTGGAAAAGACCTCTAAGATCATCAAGTCCAACCATCAACCCAACACCACTATGCCCACTAAACCATGTCCCGAAGCGCCACATCTACATGTTTTCTGAACGTCTCCAGTGATGATGACTCCACCACTTCCCTGGGCAGCCTGTTCCAGTGCTTGACAAAAGCATTACTGGCATTGCATTCTGCATATTATTATTGCCCACATTTTTTAAGATAGTATAGCAATATTTAACTGAAGTCAGAGTCAATACTAATTCAGTGCCTTTGATATGGAAAAAAATCTTTCAAGGCCCTCAATTTAACTTCCCTGATCTTTGACCATTACCTTTGTAAGAACTCATGATTCCCCATATCTAATACATGTTTTTATCCCTACTCCCTTCCTGAGGCTTTTAAAATCATTTGGATTTTTCCATTCATGTTGTGATCAAGAAAAAATAATGTTAAAATAGTGTTGCAGTATCAATAGTGTGGCTGTATACACAACAGTACCAAATTAATTCACAGCATCTATAACGCTTGATCACCCAAGGGGAGAGATACACGAAGAAAATCAGCACCATCTAAAAGCAATTTCTGAAGCAGTATCTTCTGCAGATTGTCATGTAAGAGACAATGAATTTGATAAACATCAACACATTAGCATTGGACCATTCAGGATACGAGTACGAATAAAGCTTTATATTAGAGGTGGATCAGAAGAGAACACTAGAAATCTGTGTACAGAAGAATATGAGAGACAGCTGACATAGATATTAGACAGGAACAAGTGTGCTAGATTCTGCAACATCAACTATTTCTATGAAACCACTGGTGCAAGACAAGAAAAAGTCCACCTCAAAATCACATCATGACAGTTTTTCCTTCTATGACAGAACTAATAGAACAGCACATTTCTTTTAACCTAAATTATTTTGTTTTCTAAACAGCAAAATCAATGCATTAAAAATTCTGAACTGTCAAAAAGTGCTGTACTGTGTAAAACAACAAATGGCATCATTATTATTTGCATTATATTCTGGTAGTAAACAAATAGATGCAAAGAATCTGCATTTGTATGGTGCATTCATTTTCTAGGTGGGGAAGTGAAGCACAAAAAGTTAGGTTTCCAAAAATACAAGAGGAAATTGGAAGCTAAGCTTAAATTTAATTGATAATGAATAGGAGCATGTGCCAACAGATATTAATGGGGAGTTTAGACAAAGTCCAAAGGAAAAAAAAAAMCAAAAACACAACAACACAGAATCCCCACCTGAAATCTTAGGCACTTTAAAAGCCATTGCTGCTTCTATTTGCTTTAATTATATAAGCAACTGAAGCTGCACTACTGGATATATTGAAGACGATGTTACTTTGGCTGTTCTGAGCATATTAGGCATAAGTAAAATCATTCAAAATGCACAAGGCAGGCCTCCACTTATCTAAGTCCCCCACAGGGCCCTATTTAGAAAATTCAGAGCAAAATTAATGTATAACGACAACACTGATTTTGGCACTGTGCATAAGGAGAGCAGCCCCAATCATTTCAAAGCACAGCAAAGGAAGAGAAACAAACAACAGAGGACATGACTCTGTGGCCCACTGATGACATCATCTCTGCTGTAAGAGGGAAAATTTTTTTGCTTCAGGCAGTGCTTACATATCTTGTACATATCAGCCACTGGATAAAGTGCAATATATGTAAGCAAGTACTGGAACTGAGCACTGGAATCTAAGACTTCTGCCGAGTGAATGCCCTGGAAAAGCATCGCTAGGTCACAAATTTTATTTTGGGTCCATCAGTCTCATATTCTTAATAGCACAGCTTCAGCAGCAGAGACCACCTTTGCTTCAAGACTTGATTTTAGTTAGGTGATAGGTGTTGCTGGAGAAGAAGGAAGGTGAGGATTTTCTATGGCAAGGAATACTTGTTTTCTAATTTTCTGGGACAAATTTCACGACGACTGAATTATTATATAATAAAGTGGGTAGCAGCAAATAATCAACATGACCACCATTTTTTTCTTCTTCACCTACTAAGCCCTTACCATGGTGGTCTGAATCAAAACCCTGCTTAATACTTAAGTGCTAGTGGGTTAAATTATGTGTCTAAATAGAGATTAGAAATACATTAAACATGATTATTACATTTTAAAACAGAGGTTAGAATCAAATCAAGTGAACAAATTAATAACTTCAACAAGCAACTCAGAATCCACATGGACTGAAATTTTGAGCTTAAATGGGAGCAGTACAATACAGTCTCTTCTTCACTGCCCACCTGAAAAGGACAGCAATTCTTACAGCAGGGAGATCAAAGAGACTGCAATAATGAAGAAGAAACTTCAATTATACTATTTAGACTGAGCAAATATCATAATAAACATAGCCAGAAATTCAGATTATTAGATAATACCAACACCTTTTTTTAGGGAAAATTTAGATTAAAGAGATCAGATGAAACCGTAGATTTGGTCTTGAGTGATATGCAACATCTGGCTCAACATCTTTAAGAGGTGCTGTGAAAATGGCCTGAATGGAGGCTCAACATGACTTTTGTAAAAGGAAGTGACCCTTACGGACCTATTTGAATTCTCTGAACAGGCCAACAGCTGCGGGAATAAGGATCATCCCTTTCACACAATCTACCTGGATTTCTAAAAAGCCTTCACAACTTGCTCACCAAAGGTTTTGAAGGGAACTAAACAGCCCTCTGATAAAATGGATGTCACTGCACAGATAAATAATTGATTAGGAGGTAGGGAAACAAAGTTCAGGAGTGGAGAAGGGCCACTGGGGAAATTTCACTTGGGTTTGTTCTGCTTAACACTTGGAAAACAGGCTGAGGAATGGAGTGACAAAGTTTTCTACTAAAATTAATTTTTTCAGAATAAGAAGAACGAGAACAACTGTGAACAACCCAAGGTGAGAGACTTATGAAGTGAATGACTAGACAATAAAACCTCAAGTAAAAGTCATCATATATGAAGAAATGTCCATGTGTGAAAAAAGAAGTATTTACTTCATGCAGAAAAAGACAACTCTGAGACCATCTTGGAAATGTGATTTTATGGTTAAATATAGAGTTTTACGAGAAATGTCAAATTACTGTTCGGAATCGATCAAAAAAAAACAAATCAAATGCTAGGAATTATTTCAAAAGACAGAGGGAAAAAACAGAATATAATTATGCCTTGTAATAAATCCCTGGTTCACCTGCCTCTTGAATACTTCATGCAGCTTGGTTCCATCTCAAAAGTTGTGCCATAGAACTAGGAGAAGTTCAGAAAGGTTCAGGGTGATAAGGATGATCAAAGGTATGGAATATTTTCTCATCGGGAATGGCTAAGTAGGCTATAATTTTCAGCCTGGAAAAGAGATGGCAGAGGATAGAGTGACTGGCAATCATAAATAGACAATAGATGGCCGATAATAATTGGGTTTCTCTCTATCAACTCATGGTAGAACTTACTATATTAACCCAGTAAGATCCAAACTGAAGAGAAATAAAAGGAGGTGATTCTTCAGGTAACAAATGGATGAGCCATAGAACTCCTGGGCACAAGACTTTTTGATTGTCAACAGTTTATCTGGGTTTAGGAACAGTCTGGATCAGTTCATGAATGCAATAAGAGTTACTTTAAGAACCCCTARCTCAGAAACGTAGGTGTGGATTTAACAACGTATGTGCATGTCCATATGAAGCATTTATGTATATAGGCCATATATGTTGAGAAAAGGGTTGAGAGGAACGAAATGGAAGGGAGAAACCTAGACACATGTTTTGGAATGAGCTACAATTACTTGCAAGAAACTCACATGCCTGGAAGTAACAACATGTAAATAGCTGCTAAAAGGCTAAGAACTAAGTCTACCTCATTCATCCCTTGTTAACATTTCCTCAGGAAAGCATTTCCATTCTTCCTTTTGCTTTATCAATTTCAAAAGTTGCACACATGTGCAATCAATGTCAGCCCACATACTATTCTAAACTTTGAACAAGCAACAGAACTTTACATCTGTAACTTTACACCAACCCTCTTTAAAATTCTTGCTATTCTCATTTTATCAAACTAGAAAGGAATTAGTGGCCCTTCTGAGGAAGTCAGCTACTTTGGTTCTTAAAAAAAGAGGGTAAGCACACGGGAATGGACAATATCCAGTTCTAAAGGATCAATGATGGGGTTGGCAGTTTATCATTTCTGGCCAAGAACTCTTCCACTTACTCTATACTGATTACTTATTATTCTATACTGATCTCTGTACCAAATATTTACTCAGAAATACTTCTACCAAATTTTCACAAAGGTATTTCAGCCATGACATAACTGCCAGTCTGAAATGTACGTACAGCTATGAACTGCATAGGCTTAGAATAACGCTTCAAGTACAAGATAGTTAACCTTGTAAATTTCTACTGTTTCTTTACTTTTGGATTATGTTTAGGTCTTTGTCAAACTTGGAAGATCCTAATACATAACCTGTAGATGCATTGTTGAAGGACTTAAAAAAAAAAAAGAAAAAAAAAATATGATTATTTATTTAACTCATATTAGGGACTCAGAAAGGGAGTGTTCTCACATTGCAACATACATTAACAAAATTTGTCCTTCCACTCAGCCATTTCAAAAGTTGCTAACACCTTGCACTTGGGACACAGCCTTAAAATTGCTCAGTTCTTATTTAAGTACTTAAATAAGTGAGCAAGTTTCCAAAATAATTACCTTAAGTAACCTCTTGCCTACAGATTGTTGAGCTGTTCAAATCAGGTTTAGAAGCAACACATTCTGAGGGATTGTGGCCAAGCCAAATCTGATTATGTGGCTACTCTGCTTAAAAATCTGAACTGTTAAGTCGTTACAGCACTGTGTTGCACAAACTGGCCCTCGTGCAATCAGAAATCTCTTCACTGTGTTCCTCTGCATGGTTTAAACAGAACAGTTTCTGAAAGAGAGTACTAGCCTTCTCCTGGCCAAAGCCAGGATTAATTATACTTAAATCCCTTCCAACAGATGCTTGTTTAATTATACTTAAACCTTGGTGATAGAAATCTCATTATCTTTCAGAAGCTTTGTAGAATTATTTATACAAACAAAAAAAAAGAAGACATGACTCTTACATGTTGGTGCCCAGAGAAATCAACAAAAGATTTGTCAATATGTATTTTTAAGCAGCAGCAATATTTTTTCAATTGGGAAATGAAAAATGTTTTGCTAGCAAATTCCTTCAGGTAATATTATGGTTTATATGAGAAAATTCTAAGGAAATCATAGCAAGAAGTTAAATATAGTAATTAGACAGCAACTTGTACAGGAACATTTTCCTGTTGTTACTCTGGTCATATCTAGCAGGAYCAACAGTTCATTTCAGTGTGCACTGAACATACATACAAGCACAAACACATCTAAATTTTCTATCAAATGTCATTCATGTTTATAGCCAGGAAATGTACCTATATTACCATTTGAAAGATCTGAAGAATAATTTGTACAAACACACAACCAATTCAACATTTCATTTGTAATTCAAGTCTCTTTGAAAAACAGTATTTAACACATCATGTCCCTTCTATGAAGTATGGTTGAAGATCACCTCCAACAGCAAGCCCTGATGTAATCCTTAACTTCAAATGTTTTTAGAGTAGTTTTTTCCACCTTTATTTAAAACCTTTCATTCCTCTCTGAAATTCTTTTCCTCTTCTATGACACAAACTCTTTTAAGCCCTTTGCCAGACACCTATGCAGGTTCTCAATGTTATGAACTTCAAACACATTTCATGTTGGGTTGTTAGATAAATGCCATTGCCATAACTGAAGGGAGGAACTGTGGTGAATGAATGATGTTTCTCTGAATAATGTTTTTCTTATAAAACTACATGGAACTTTTCAGTCTTAATAGAAAGATGACTTTTCCAGTCCTTAAAACATGTCATATCTAGTAAAAAGTTGATTACAACACTGAAATTACCCTAATAGCAAATACACAGCTCTGCAAGAACAAGTCATGTCTTAGACTCCAACATCAGAATGCTTTGTCAACACCAATCAGGTTCAAAACAGATGTATGCATGTGCATGCACATGCCTGTGTGTATATGTGTTTTACTGTTTAGCTACCCAGAACTTTTATTCTGCATTGAATCCATCACAGGGAGAAGATACTAAAGTAACATTTATGTTAAGCAAAGTCATCCAACAAGACATTTTTGCACAATACATACTGTCCTACAATACTGTATGGTAAACGTGACTATAATTCCAAGCGTTGAAAACATCTGCTGCACAGCAACGCACAACTCACTAAATAAGAAAAATTTGATGGCTTACAATTTAGTATGCTAGCCAGTTGAAAGGAACTCTGAAAAAGCCTGGAGGACATTAACCTTATTCAGAAATTATTACAGATTTCCATTTTTAGTAATTATGAGGAATGACTCTCAAATGAAGGTCTCATCTCATTGTATGGTGCTCAATAGGTAAGACAAATAATAGGTGCATGTTAATATGATATAGTTATGTGTATAGGTACTACACACAATTATTTGGTTAATATTAATGCATTACAAATAAGTGTGTAAATAAGAAAAATTATTCTAGCCTGGTAGAATAATCTACTTTTTTTCGGTAGAAACAAGCAAAAATTTCTCTTTGGGTTGCCATTGTAATCAACAGTGTACTAGACCTGACACGTTTCAGCGGTGAAAAAGTTCCACCTTTGTAAACATAAGGATTGTCACAGTAAGGTATCTTCGCTGTCATGCAAAGTGAAACTTGAAAGAATCAGAAGTTAATGAAGAAAAAGCTGAATACTATATGTCTTGATGGGCACATGGGAATAGCAAAACTTGAAGCTAAATAACATTAGCCTAAGGACATTCTGTTTGATATTATAATGTGTATTTTAAATAATATTCACTTGTCCCAAAATATCAACTAAGGGAAAAGTTAGTTAACAGTTAGAGAATGAGGAGAAATTCTAGACTTTAGTTAGTTTCCCCAAAGGCACAAAATTTTCTTTGAAGTCTAAACTTTATAAAATGCAGACACTGAATTTGTCAAGTCAGATGAGTCGTCCTGCTTTTTGGTCATATATTTGTGCACCATATTTTTAATGTGTGGGGTTTTTTTTCTTCCGGTTTTCATGTGACAGTTAAAATCTGGTATGGGGAAGAAAAAAAGAGACACAGACATTTAGCAATATCAAGGATGAGGCAGACAATAAGTGTTTACTAAGACTGAACATTTAAAAAAAAAATAATTAAAAAAAAAAAAAACCACAAAAAAAAAACCACCCGAGCCTAATGTCCTATATAGGAGCTAAAGCTTGTAAGCAGACCAAGCACAGCTCCCATTCGAGGGTTCTTTCATTTGTCCAGTGATGGGTCTGTGGTGCTGAAGACTATTCAGACCTGTCTAAATCCCTGACCTTAAGAGCAAGCAAGGCAAATTCAAGAACTGCCCTGGTTTGCTTAGTAAGTTACCCCAGAATTTAGCTCCACCAAAACATTTAATCTCTTCTTCTCAAGGTATGATGTTTGTGTCTTGTGACTTTTGCTCACATTAAAATTTTGGTATGCAGTTGATACAGAATATTAACCAACTCCCACATTAGTTTGTGGTGCAAAAGAAAAATGAAGTTAATTTTCAAAAATAGAGCTTCTATTAACTGAAAACATTTTATTAAATTAGTGCAGGTCCTGCCAGATGGCATGGAGGGATGAAAGAAAACAAAGGAAGAGAAACAAATGAGTTTAAATTTTTACCTTTAATGGAAAACTTATTTATTTTTACTTTTAGTCAATTTAAAAGGACCCAGATTGGTCCTATTTTGCATCAGATTTCCATAATAATCAAACACAAATATTACAGAGAAACAACCTGATCACATTTGATTATAGTAAAGACAAAGACAGTTAAAACTCAAAACAATGGTAAATTATAACTGTTATAAAGACATGAAGAAAGGTGTCCTTCAAACAATTTTCCCATTGCACTTCTGGGTTATTCAAGTTGCATAGTGAGAGTAAAAGTACAAAAAAACCCTAGTTAACATATTAATATTTTCTTCATTTTAATTTGGCAACTTATTTCTGAAATAAAAGGTGAGTACTTTTTTTTCTTTTTTCCTTCTTCTCCCAACATGGTCGGTCGAAGGCTATGGCAGCAAACCTGCCATAAATTGTCTGCATGTAGCTGTGCTGTCCTGAAAGCAACGCAGGGAAAGAATGGTGTCTCTGAAATTTCCTTTCTGATTTCCTTCTGCTCTGGGCAGGTAGTAAATTTGCTATTGACCTCTAGCGGCACAAATTATGATGTTAGTTTAGCCGTGCTTGGCTTGTGATTTGGGTCAGGGCGGCATTATGTCTCAACTCCATTTTCTCTGCCTTCCCTGCTGACTGCAGTGCATTGATGGCATCCACTGTTTTGTGCACCCTGTCCATGAGGTGTAAAGAATTCAGCCTCCCTACAGAAGTTACTTTAAGGTCATGTAAATTAAATGACAGTCAAAATGTTAAGAATTGTGTTGGAGCTGAAGAGTCAGTGTACACATTCACAACACTCATACACCAATGTCCATTTTTATTGCCATTGTCAGATCAATACACTTTTCAGTAAGGGGGAAGACAAACAGTATTGGCTACAATGAAGAAATGAAAGCAATGAAAGTGCAGTAGGGCTCTTCAGTACTCTCTGTAAGATTAGAAAACATTTCTTCTAGGATTAAGTCCAAATACATCATAACTCTGCCAGGGTTAGCTATGACAAACAATCGGAATGCACAAGAAAAACTGGAACATTGTTTTTTGACATTTAAATAAAATGGATTCCTGCAGGGATACCTGCAGATCCACTAGTGCAAACTAATAATTCTTTCCTACAGGAAAATATACTATTTATTTAACTTTAATTTGCTAGATATATGTAATATTTTGAGAAAGGATTCTTCATTTTGGGGAAGGAAGCTTAAAAATATCAGTTCACTACAGGACTGAAAAATGAGGGGTTATGGTTGAATATTTTGAAAAACATTCATGAACATCACTCAGAATTTTAAATGATCATTCAAATTTACCAACTTATATTAGTGACCTTTCTATTTTTCTTGCCATATTAAACACTTGGAGAAGTCTGTGGTGTACTTTACGAAATAAATTTATTTAAAATTTTCACTTGTTAAACTGAAGAATATAGAAATGATACAATATTAGTTAGGTATCTTGAAAATATAACAGCTGTCATCTGTGACTTCCATAATGAGACCTATTGTAGTGACTTCTGTGGTTTAATCACATTTTCACCTTTTTTTTTTTTTTGAACCAGGGGTTTCACATCACTCAATTTTATGCACCTCATCGAAACAGCTAGATTTTGCAGGCTCCCTACACAGTCAGTAAAAAAGATTAGTCTTATCTATAAAATTATATGGAGCAAAACCCTGGGACTGATGTTCTGAGTAACCTCTTTTAGCTGGGTGCTATGGGCATGCAGAGGAACTCCATGGTAAATGTGTCAGATTCAGACTTCTCTATATGTATGCATTCTTCCCCCAGATATTTTACAATCAAGCAGACCTTGTGGGACAAAATCCCATGGTAAAAATTATTATCTTTTTGTGTAGAAGTCAGCTCACATTTATATTAGCTTCAGAAGCAGCTCAATTTAATAAGGATTGACAACTATTAAAGTCTCTTATGATGCCATCATTCCTGGAGATATTAAATCTCAGTTTAAGAAAGTTTTACTTGAGTGTAAGCCATTCTTCAGAAGGAATGTTTCTGATGATACAGTTTTCATAGCCAGAATCAGAGTTAGTCCTAGAGGAGATAATGATAATTTTTACTATGGCCAAGAAAATAAAAGATTATTATATTTTTAAAAGATATGCAACTAAAATATTTTTATAAGCTTGTATATCATATATTTTATAATATCATGCAATAAACAAATATTTTATAACAGCATTGTTTACAGTTTATACTATAAACTGTATATAATATATACTGTGTATACTATAAACTGCATTTATATTGTTTACAGTTATACTATAAAAAATAAATAAAATTAATAAAACCAAACCCATTTCTACTGTTGACAACTACAGAAAAGCAAAGTATTCCAATAGCGCAGAATATACAATTATCAAGAAACTGAATATCCTTGGATTTTTTGACTGTAAAAGCAGGTACAATAATTAACAATAGGTTCTTCTGAGTCAGATGTTTGGTCCTGAGGCACACACAGACTCTTTGAAAACATGCTGTTCTGATACCTGATGTGGAGTCAGGAGCAATCTCTTTTCTAACAAATTCTTCCCAGCTTTTTTATAACTAATCACTGCATTTTGGGACAAGCTTTTGGCAAACTGGTAGATATCAGTTCAGTAATGTCTGTGTTCTGAGTCAGCTAGCTGTCACCGCTTTGATCGGAAAACCTGTGTAAAGCTGAGGAACAAACATCCCAAACCTCCAATGGCGTGGCAAGACTGCCTCTCTCATTCTTCAGTGCTGGCCTGCAAGACTAGTCCTCATCCCACCCCGTTTCCTCCTGCACTTGCTTTCAGTGACAGTGATAGATGCAGTGTTGGCTCTCACACATTTACCAGCTGATCTATATGTTCTGTTAACACTTCATCTCGGTCACCAAARGCGTGAGAATGCTAAGATAAAGGCCCAGCAACATAATAAGTACATTTTTCTTACTGTTACACCATATTGTAGACTGTCAACTGCAGAACTATTTGAACTTTTCTGGTACTCTGCTTTCTCATCAGCTTCTACTGTACATTTCTTTAACTCTTACCAACAATCAAAAACTGCTCCAGCTCTAGGCTAAACAGAAATGTCGACACCTTACTGCATTTTTTTCCAGTTTTTAGTCTGTTCGGTTTCTTTATTCCAGTTTTTGTTCTCAGTGAAACAAAAAAAGATTTCTCTGTTACTACAGAACACAGATAAAAACAAGTATACACGGTTCCTAGCCTAAGAAAATCATAAAGAAGACCAAGAAAATTCTCCTTGACTTCACTGAAATTTGTAATAGCTGCCAAGTGGCAAGACAGTTTGTATTCTTACAATCTGGAGATTCCTCCTCCATGGTATGCTAGCCTTTGGATAAGAGATCTAATGTTTTTTAGTCTACTGTATTCATCTAAGAAAAATCATTTCACTAGACACAGCTTTTAGTGTCCATATTGACATCACCAGCACCTGACTTCCACTACTTGCTGACACCTCCTTAAATCCTATGCTTCTTTGGAACTCATGTGAAAATCTGACAAACAAATTTGGTTGGAGACTGCCCATCAAACTGCAACTACTTTCTTTATCCAAACTTCATTGAGTATTACTGAATACTAGGGAAAAATGATCAAAAGGGAGCATACTATATTAAATATATCGCCCTCTTTAAATACTTATAGAAGCATTACTGAAATATTCCAAGTAATTCTAGATTTAGGAAAATCAGAAAAGGCTCTTGACATAGGCAGAAAAGTTTAGGCTGAGCAGTGGAGATGCAAAGTATTTCATCCTACAAGGAAATTACTTACTATCAAAGATTCAAAAATTTACAACCTAAACCATTTCCACTTGTATTACTGTAATGTCTTCCAGTAATCAAGCCTTAAAACAGTCCAAATATAATCAGCACTTAATGTGCTATAGCAATGCTTAGTGCTCATGAAAAGTGCCAAGCTGATAGTCTGAGAAGGTGCTAGTTTAAGATTATTCCCCAAAATAGTTATAAAGTATTTGCCCAAACTATTCGCTCAGTACTTTTTCCTCCACTTCCTCTATGTCATTATTGTTAAAAGGAGGGACAGAAGAGTCAGGTTGCCATTTGAACATTGATCAATAAAGAATCCATTGTGAAAAATACGTAGATAACCAAAATTACAACTCTAAAAACTGTCAGATTCTGTAGCCTGGGGGAAATTATGAAAAAAACATAGCAGTGCTGCATCAACATAAAGATACCCATTTTTCAACTTCAAGCAAAAAAGTGTAATTCAAAATGTCTGAGCCTTCCTGGCTTTCTCCTTTGGTCTTGGCTACTTTAGACTGTATCAACTACCACTCAATGCCACTGTGGTTCAGCAACACAGTTGAGCTCTTTCTGCCTTTCCCTCATGTCTTTCCCTCCACCCTATCTGAAAATCCTCAGCTACTAAATTGCAAATTACTTTAAGAATTAAACAGAAAGCACAGGAAAGTGGAAGAATGGAAGCAATAATTACAAGCTGATTTTACTTAAGCCAGAAACACACATAAAAGTTTTAAAGTAACGAGGTGGGTGCTGATAGTTACCACTCCAGGAAGAACGTGCAGAACCCAAACCAATGCTGTTGGAACGGGAAATTTTCTATAATTGTTCAATAGCATTTGGTCCAAGGAGGTGAACCAACTTTCCTTTTAAAATTACTTTTTAGAAGTTTCCATCTACAGTAAAGTAGCATGACAGCTAGCATTGCCAAATAGTTAGGAGGGAGAATTACTAAATAGCCTACAGTGGCAAAATGCCAAGAAGAAATTATTATATGTTGTGTAAGTGCTGCAAATGCACACAAGACAACTTTAACAGACAACAGTTTACTGGGTTTTGATCATTTAAAACATGTAAACTGTTTTATGCTGAGTCAAAGCTGAGCAGTAACTTATTTTACAGTAGACCACATGCAATATTACCATTCTGTACTATGAATCAGAACGTAGAGACTTCCCTTGAAAAATGGAAACTGTATACATTAAAGGGATTCATCTGAGAACCTGAATCTTATGCTAAATTAAAATAATACATTTTCTGTGCTCAAAGGGTTTCTCTTTTATATGAAAAATTATTTATCTGTGTCAACTTGCATGAATGGATTGCCAAAATAAAACTCAGCATTTCCTGAGTGTTTCATCTAGATACTTTCAGCTATCTGAGATTATACAGACATTTATGTTCAAATTTTTTTTTCAACAGGGAAAGAAAGAAAAAGAGACTTTAAACAGGGCAGGTTTTTCTTCCCCCTGCGTCTTGACTGAAATTGTGTAACAGATTGGTAATTCTTAGTATATCCATTAATAGATAGCTACAGTCAAAAGAAGCACCAAAGTTGTTACCTCATCCAATGTGTCAAGAAGCAAAACCATTACATTTTATTTTCATATAAATGTTGTCCACATCACAATAGGTAAGAATAGTTTTATTTAATATTAAATGCCCAGGTTCGATATGACTACCTTACTTCCTGTTTAGTAAATGAGCTTCCTAACAACTTTTCTCCTCTGTAAAACATTCTGAAAGCTCCCTCACTTTAGTCAAGATGCTAAAGCTACTAAGATAAATACAATGAAAGTGTGTTCACATGTTCAAATACATTCATACATGCATCAGTAGGCATCTGTGAAAAAGAGATACTACAGATTCAACAGCAGCATAAAATACATGGATACAGCTAAGAAAGAAGGTCTGACTTTTAACAAACATTTGTTTATACAAGAGTGCTATTTTCTCCAATTAGGATTTACCTTTATGCCAAATTCTCGTTGATTCTTCTAATGAGGAGGCCAAAAAAACCCAAAACACTATAATGAACATTTCAGACTCCCTGAACCTGAATTCCTTCCATAAGGTCCCAGAAAATGTAAGTTCCCATGTTTGAAGAGATCTCTGATTGTACTTATTGTGAAGCCTTATGACTGTATATGGAGCAAACAGTTGAGAATGGTCAGTTCCTGATTGCAGCTCAAGGAAAAAGTAATAGATTAGCTAATTAGAATAGTATTGTTTCACTACAACTTTTCCCTTGGAAAAACAGCTATAGTAGAAGGCAGTGGAGCCACAGGCCCCAGATAGTCTGCAAGCAAGCACTGCAAATATACTAGTTTT
Organism: Oceanodroma leucorhoa; assembly: GCA_030449065.1. Classification (NCBI taxonomy): domain Eukaryota; kingdom Metazoa; phylum Chordata; class Aves; order Procellariiformes; genus Oceanodroma; species Oceanodroma leucorhoa. Next base: position 25,999,527 of record JASVER010000001.1, on the reverse strand, counting down.
AGAAAACAATTTTTGCTTCCTACTACCTCTTCAGTAGTCTAAGCTTTGCTTCTCAAGTTGTTAGATACTACAGTGCTTAAATACAAAAGACAAGGAATCCCTAAACCTCAACAAAAAGGCACAGACTCATAACTCTATTCTCTTGATTCAATTACAAGGATAGGTTGCCACTTTTCTTTGTCTTTTAGGATTTGAATTTTAAACATTCTTGCCTTCCCCCCTGCTCCATTTTTAAGTTAAAGAAACAATAGAATCAAAACATTCAAATTTTGGAGTCCTAATACAATATTGGTAAATCCTTCAGAATTATTCCATGAATATTCAAATCTGGAGAAGAAAGCATTTTTAGGAGATATATGCTTTTTCCCTAAAATTCATAAATGTTGACTTTCCTTGCCAGTACTTATTTGAACTCAAATCAAATTATTCTGAGACTCAGGCACAATGCAGCAAAAACATAGCCAAATCAGGCTGTCATTACACAGTTACTCTCTTTTCCAAAACACCTTTTACGCTTTTAAAAGAGGAAATGTAAAAGAAAAGCAAAAGCAAAAGCAAAACACTGGAGTGAAAAGAATAAAATACAGCAAATGTGAAAATGAACAGAAAGGAGAGTTTAAAACCTTTCTCCGAGGGACAGGATGACAGCTTTACAGAACCAGGATATCACAGTCTACAGTGGTACACCTTTGCATCTGGAACAAATCCTACTTTTGTCAGACATCACCTGGATCAAAACAAGATTAMGAATTACTTTAATGGTCATTTGGTGTGTTTTGTTCAGGAGAAGACTATTAGAATAAAACTCTGTGTTGCTAAGTAGAGGATAAGGTACATGCTTGTTAACTCTATTTCAGATATTCTAATCTTTCCATAGATATTCCAATTAACAAGCATAGGAGGCATGATCTTATATGAAATTTCAGGAGCACTTTGCCTTTTAAAAGAATCAACTATGTAGACCTTGTGTGAATGGTAAACGTAGATGTTACCCATGAGTTTCCAAAGCACGAAGTATAACAAAAATGTATATCTAACCAACTTTTTTCGTAAAAGGGTAGAAGCATGCAATGTGAGTCTGACTGTCATTTCAGGGATTCATCGTTTTCTTCCAAATTGCAAAGACATTAGGATTCCCTGGAGTTCTTTAAAGCCAAGAGAATTATGAACAGTCATATTAGGCAGTAAATGGTGTAAAGGCCACAGGCAATAATGACTGAGTTATTAAGGCTGAAATAGTTAGCATTAATAGGAGTATGATATTGGGAGCCATTTCCAAGCAACCATTTCTGGCTAGATGCAAAACCTTCACTGAAATCTTTAAGAAAGAGCAAGCTGCTCAATGTGTAATTTATTTCTATTACCCTTCCAATCGATTTGACTTTCTCTTTGGGTTTTCAGTCACTAAACAGAAAAAGTTTAGAGAACAAATACACACAAGGAAACCAAACAGCTTTATGAGGCTTTCCCAAAACACACTAAAAATGCAACATTAATAAACAATAAAGGATGTTCCTCAAGACAAACAAAAAGAGTAAAAGGAGCAGTGACAGTTTCCACTAAAAAGCACTTATCCAATCTACATTAAGAAACATACATTATTATCAGTATCTGTTACTTCTCTGCAAATCCAGATTACTGATTCTGAGGCAAATGGAATCACTCTCAAATCACGTTTTTGCTGAGACAGCTATTCAACATATTGAATAAAGTTCAAACTATGCCGATTTCTAAGTCAGACAACAGTTGGCAGATAGTTATTTTTTAAAAAAAAGACCTAAAACTATTCAAAGTTAATCTAAATTATTGCTCTATGGTTTATGTTGGATGTTGTTGCTATAAACAGTACTGAAACTGTAGTATAAATGTAATACAAATTTCAAAGAAAAAAAATTATTGCAATACCCTTATGCACAGAGTAAGAATGAAGTTTTTATCCAAAGATTTTTTTTTTACCTTACAGGCATTACCTTATAAAGAAACGGAAAATTAATTCAACTGAGTCAGATATTGAAAATTTTACTGAAATATACCTGAGTAATTCCATGTAGAATTGGGAAATCTCCCTTAAAGTGAAGAGATTGATTTTGGTAGTATTTAAAACTAACAAACATACAAACCTAACAGATTTGGGCTTTGCACAGTGTTTGGTGCTCTACAGAACAATAAAATACTGATTTATAAACAGTTTAGATTAGCAAAAGTCAAATGAACCAAGCAAATAAGATTATATTAAATGTGCTAGTAAAAAAAAAGTAAATGTCATTTTTCAGCAATAAATTGCGTAAGAAAAAAGAAGCAAACATATGAAGCAATTTGCTTGAAAACTCATCACTTTTCCTGTGTAATAAAATATTTCTGAAAAATCACCTCCCTGATTTAAAAGAAATTACGTGAAGCAATACTAGCTGTAACAAATTACAGTGTGTACTTTTTGATGTTTATTCATTAAAAGAGGGAAAAAAGCACTATAGACAGACTATGGTAAGAGGCCTGCCTTTTTAACGAAACAGTATTATATATATTTCAACAAAAATATGGTTATCTACTTGTCCCAGGATGCTTTTCTGCCTTGACACTTATGACTTTTTTATTCTACTATTATATCTCATCCAACAGTACAAATTTCGGTAGCTGCATTTTTCATGATTTCAAATCTTGCCACACACAAGACCTTACCTTTATTCCTTGGGATTGTGCATAATGCAAAGTACATGTTATATGCAATAGTATTTGAGGAGGAAAATATACCTGGAATTACATCTGGAGGTAACACTTCTACAGTGCCCAGTACCCTCAATCCGTTTCCTTAAAAAGATGGCCTTCTAAAGACTGCTGTCTCAGTTTAAGATCTAATGGTACCACAGAATTTTTTATGGCTAAATTCTCCTCATTTTTAATTTAATGAGAATTAAAGAAGAAAGAACCTCATTCAGAATATGTAGACTTTATAAGAGATTAATTATCCTCCTTTTACATTTTCATGTCATACAAAATGAACATTTAAGTATATGCTGCCTATGTTTCTATTGCTTGTTTTACTATTTTTCATTTGCTGTGTAGTAATAGCAGGAGAAAATAACTATGAGCAGTGACATCTCATGAGAGGCATGGAAAAAATCTGTACTGTTGTAATTAAAACTGATAGTTTACTTAAGTCTTTATCCTGTTTCATTGTTGAACACAACCCATTGCAAAACCTATGAAATGCACGTGGGAGCACACTTAGGAAGACAACAGTAGAAAGTGCATACTTCGGGATGAAAAGAAACCAGTCTCTGGAGGCCTCTCCCTCTTTACTTTATTTAAGGATTTCTATAGTCATTTCACATGAGAACACTTTTCTAAACAGACAGACAGACAAGGGAGCAGAATCCATACTTTTGTGGATTAGTCTTGTAGATAATTAAAGACATAAACATTTTTAAAGTACATACATTGTGATGTTATGTTTAGGAATACACAGCCATTACCTCTTCAACAATGTTAGCTCCAATTCTGTTTCCTTAAGAGATGAATAATAGATTATGATAACATATAACAATTATGATTATTATTCCTTATAAAAAGCCTGTTTCTGTACAAAAGAGACAATAACTACACTGGGTAACAAGAAACAGTAGATAGAAGAATAAAATCAGCAAAAATGGGGGAGAATAGCAATGTTGTATTTGTATACAATCAGTTGCAAAGGTAACTTAAGGACTGTATGGTCAATCTTTAAAAATTACTTTTTAGAGGAATTTCTCCATGCAACCTTTTAGAATTCTATGTAAGGGGAAATAAATCCCTCTGGGATTTTATCCTCAGTCTTTAGATCTTAATCAGTTAGATTTTCATTTATTAAACCTACTTTTATATTTTAATATGTTTAGTTTTATCAAACCTTATTGCTCATTTCTGAAATTTGTGTATTTTCATAGGAGAATAGAAAAAGAAATTCCAAGCCATGTGGAAAAACTTCAGGTTAAGCATATTCAAATTTTAGTTCATTCATACTCTCAAGTGTTTCATAAACTAATATGGGACTGAAGTGCATCAGTTTTAAAAGTGAATCACTTAGAGTTTTTTGGAATTTAAAGTTAGAATACCACTTTAATGATGCCTTGAAAAATTCAGATCACACTCTGACACTTAATTTCACAGTCTGTCAAAGCCAATCATGAACAGCTTCCAGCTGGCAAGCCAGTGTCGGTTGGTTTGTTGTTTTGGTTTTTTTCTTTTCTTATGTAAATTTTCATCCAGATGACTGGACAGATCTGATGCATTATGGGACTGTAAAATTGTTAGTGAAAACAGAAGAAAAGCAAGAATGCCCTAAGACACTGATGGTCTAAGCCTGTCCTCTTCATAACTTGGGGCAAATCGAAACATGACACTGTCAGCTAACAAGATGATAGCAGTATGACTCCTCACAAAAATCTTCTGTACATGAGAAGTTCATATCACTGGCAAGATCCACAGAGTTCTTCAGGCTTCTGACTTAGCATTTGCTGTGTATAACATACCTGAAAAAGCCCTGAAAGCATTCCGAGTATATATTGAAAAGGCTCATTTCTGCTTTCTGCTCATCCAGAGTACTATAATTCGTAACACTCCTTCCCATTACCCAATCTGCTATCTATATCCATATGCTTTCTGAAGAATTTTAGGATAGATAACCTTTAATGAAAGTCACCACAATATGCATGCCAACATACATTCCTCTTTGTAGGAGTCAGACATTGCCAAAGGACTAAATTACAAAACATTGGGAAAGATGCAAGCAGGCTTTCATAAAGTCAATCTTTCATATGAAACATATTGTAGCTTTTGGATAATATGCCCACAATAGAGTTACTAAACGTAAAAGGCAAAATACTTTCCTGAGTGAAAAAAACTACGCCAATATTAAATCAGTCTAATGTTTCTTAAAATAAAGAACACTTCTTAAAATAAGATCATTATTTAATGTCTACTTAAAAGTCACTACTGTAAAAGGTGCTTTACAGTAGTGTATTCAGACCTAAGTTCTTCTATAATCTTTGTTAGATACTAACCAGAGATAGTCATCAGTAGTAGTAGGCCAGAAGAAAAGAAAAAAATAGACAGAGGAAACACAGCTACCAATAATACGAGTAGTAACAGACAAACTTCTGAAGATAAAACATTTCTTAAATTTATGACCTAAAAAGTTCAGTCCACTCAATTTCAAATCTATCATGACTTTTTTGGGGGGAATATCTTATATAGGTACATAGGAATGTCTATTCATCTATTTGTGAATTTCTCCAAATGCCACAGAAGGCATTAAAATACAGGGCATACATAAATACAAAAGCAAATTGGGAAGAAAAAGATAGAAGTAGGGGTGGATGTGAAGGCAGAACACTCTTTTTTTCTAGTGAAATTATGTAGGAGAAATTCTTGACCAGTTATTGGTTTCTAAATCTGTGGATGATTTTGAGTATATTCATTTCATTACTGAGTGAAAGCTTCCTCTGTTTCAACATTCAGAGTAGCCATGACCTGGGAATGCTGGGACAAGCTTGGCACAGCAGTCTGGACACCCCAGGAGTCCCCATCTGCCCTTAAGACCAGAGAAGGAGCTCCATAACACATGTGTAGCCAAAGCAGGGGGCTGGTGCACCTGTAAATCAGATGTTGATTAAGCAAGCTATAATTACTACTTGCTCATAGTAACAGGACTTGTTGTACAGCAGCACAAGCAGAGTGCAGAAAAGCATGTATGCAGTAAAATGTGCAATTCAGGAACTAAGGATTTAGAAGAAGCAAGAAAGACGTCTGGCAAAAGCAGAAAAAGAAATGAACCAGGCCTGAAACAGGTGGATCTTCCCCTTTTCTTCTAAGGATGCAAGCAATATAAAAAAAAATGAGTGAGGAAAGAGAAGGAAGAAAGATAATGTGCGCTTTGTTTCCAGATATCAGGCCTGATGACCTCAACCTCCATGACTAAGACCACTGAGGCCATCAGTCAGCATCAGCCCCCTGGTGTTGTATACTCACCACTAATCAAAGACAAGCTAGTTAAGGACTAATTGTTTGAGTATGTGATGATTGATAGTCATTAAAAACTAATCACTGCCCATGTGTACTCATAATGAATGTCATCCAGTAAAGTGGTGTTTTAACTTTTTTAACTGGTTTGATTTGTCAGCCTTTTAAGCACTCCCATCAAGCAATCCCTAATTCCCCAATGTATATATATAAATATATACACACACGTAGTCTGTTACAACACACACCATATACTTAAATCCTGAAAGCACTCCATGTTTCTGTCACAGTGCTGTGTTATTCGTTCAAAAACCTTCCAAGGGTACAGTTATATTCATATGCATTTTGTTTCCTGATGAGATACTGGTTTATGATGTGCAGATGAATGTTTATGCAGAACAAGCTGAAATATGGATATCTTCCAGTTGCCAGTTGTGCAGTTGTTAAGTATGGCTGGCCAAGCAGATGTGGTTAGAGTAATACAAATTCAGTGAAAATTACTTGACATTTAGGCATTTTACATTGACATTAAATTTTAAATCAGATGAAATAGCCATGTTTCCAGGTGTTACAGAAGATTAAAAGAGAATCTTAACTCAAAGGAAAAACTGATGGACATATTCATTGTTTCTTCTTTCTCCTCCACAGATCACTCCTTTCTAAATAGTCAAGGGATAAGACATTTTACTCCATCTTTTATCAGCCTTATTTCTAAATCAACGCATTTAATATAGTCCAGTGACAATACACATGGATGCTTTAGTAGGATGTAGAATTGAGTTTTAGAATGTAATAATTCAGAAACGTTAAGAGGTGACCACTGAAGCCGGTTGCTGAAGAATGTTTCAATTATGAACTAATAAAACATTAATTGTATTAATATAACTATTAATATCAAGTTTTTACTTTGCATCCGTTGCATAGAATTTATGCTTCAGGGACAAATATTAACAAATTAACCTGGAAGAATGCAACTTGTCACAAGTAGGTGACTGGAGAATAACTAATCAAGGTGAGCACGGAAAAATGGAAGACATGAAATACTTTCAAACGTATTTTGAAAAAAATAATGTGCAAATACATAGAAAACAGCATAACATAAAGCATGAAGGCTTTACGCATAATATGCTAGACTAATCTGTTAGGTCTCTTGCATAAATTATTTCTTGAAGAAAAGAAATACAGCAAAACTCAAACTGGATTTCAGTACCATTTGCATCTGATATAAACCCACATTTAAACCTAAATGATTACAATTGAAAATATGGAGATAAGCAGACAAATTATAATATGAATAAGGAGATACACAAACAGGCAGCATGGAAATGGAGAGAGATAGACTGTAAGGAGGTTACACAGGAAGATTCTCAGAGATCAGATCCATTATGTACTGTGGTCAAAACTTTTGGTAGTGATGTTGGCCTGAACATTTTGACCATGCTGCTGACACAAAGCTGAGAGAATCATAGAATCATAGAATCATTTAGGTTGGAAAAGACCCTTCAGATCATTGAGTCCAACCRTTAACCTAGCACTGCCAAGTCCACCACTAAACCATGTCCCTAAGCACCACATCTACACGTCTTTTAAATACCTCCACGGATGGTGACCCACCACTTCCCTGGGCAGCCTGTTCCAATGCTTGACAACCCTTTCGGTGAAGAAATTTTTCCTAATATCCAATCTAAACCTTCCTTGACACAACTTGAGGCCATTTCCTCTTGTCCTATCGCTTGTTACTTGGGAGAAGAGACCAACACCCACCTTGCTACAACCTCCTTTCAGGTAGTTGTAGAGAGTGATAAGGTCTCCCCTCAGCCTCCTTTTCTCCAGACTAAACAACCCCAGTTCCCTCAGCTGCTCCTCATAAGATTTGTGCTCCAGACCCTTCAACAGCCTCATTGCTCTTCTTTGGACATGATCCAGCACCTCAATGTCTTTCTTGTAATGAGGGGCCCAAAACTGAACACAGTATTCGACRTGTGGCCTCAGCAGTGCCGAGTACAGAGGAACAATCACTTCCTTAGTCCTGCTGGCCACACTATTTCTGATACAAGCCAGGATGCTGTTGGCCTTCTTGGCTACCTGGGCACACTACCGGCTCATGTTCAGCCGGCTGTCAACCAGCAACCCCAGGTCCTTTTCCACCAGGCAGCTTTCCAGCCACTCTTCCCCAAGTCTGTAGCGTTGCATGGGGTTGCTGTGACTCAAGTACAGGACCCGGCACTTGGCCTTGTTGAACCTCATACAATTGGTCTCAGCCCATCGATCCAGCCTATCCAGATCCCTCTGCAGAGCCTTCCTATGCTCAAGCAGATCAACAGTCCCACCCAACTTGGTGTCATCTGCAAACTTACTGAGGGTGCACTCGATCTGCTCATCCAGCTCATTGATAAAGATATTAAACAGAACTGGCCCCAGGCGAATTTGTGACCGGCCGCCAACTGGATTTAACTCCATTCTCCACAACTCTTTGGGCCTGGCCATCCAGCCAGTCTTTTACCCAGCGGGAGGCATCATCAGAGCATGACAGGACATAAAGAACGGGAGAATCCTCATGCAAGAAATAAAAAAATGTGAAATGAAGGATGTAATTAGAGAAAGCGTGAAATAGAGGCAAGCAAGCCATTATCACATTGTTGCTACACTGGAAAATGGRCTGCAAATCCACAGAGCCTCAGTGAGCAGGAGCTGATGGCAGCAGCTAGAAGTGCCCGATGAGGAGAGCAGTTTCTAGAATGATATGTACTGCCTAAGGACCACTTCTCCCATGGTCCACTCCAGCTCACCCGTAGGTCACTGTCAATAACCCGGTTGCTACTGACTCCATGGGCATATCTGAACCAAGCTGCTCACCCATGGGATACTGGTTACTGCTCCGGTGTCTCTTCTTAATTTGAACAGCAGATTTGTCACTCAGGTTTCGTTATTCAGGGAACCATGGTAGATCTAGAGCATAAAACTCTCAGTGATCAAAGGGGACAGAGTTGAGTCTGTCCAGCAGCTTGAACCCAAAGAATTAAAGCCAGTTTCCCAAAGTAAACTTTTTGTCAGCAGATGATCTCTTATTGATTACTTTACTCATAGCCAAACAAGCATTCAGGCTCCAGTCTTGAGCATTATTGGGTCATTTCATTCTGCATATATATCTATGTATAAATATATAATTATAGATGAGTATTTTTCAGTCTGTATATCTTTCTCTCTAATAGTATACAGTTATTGTGCTTATTGGTCTATTATTTAACAGCATTAACTGTAAAACTCCATGTATAGCTCCATGTTACTTCAATAGTAACAACCAACAGTATTCAGACTTTATGCTATACATTCTTAGCTTTGCTTGGGTCTCTCTTGGGAAAAATGCCAAGCCACAAAATGTCTTGTGTTCCTTTCTGTTGGGGACTGAAGAAAAAAAAATCTACTACAATAAGTTTAAAATCCCTTTTTTGATTAACAACAAAACTTGAGTTATATAAACTTTTGCGTGAAAAATGACAGAGAAGTATTGAACATAGTATATGGCCATAGGATGACTGTAAATGGCAAACTGGTAGAGTTGCAAAGAAGACAAATACAATCCCAATATCAGGATAATTATTTTCAGCAGAGATGGAGAAGCATTAGCATAACTGTTGGAGGTCTCAGAAAGGTTTATTTGGACTACTGAGTCGTGACAGTGTGCTCCCCCTGCCCCTGACCTGACGTTTTCCCATAACCCTGCTCAAGCGATAATCACCTGTGGCGATTGTGATGGATGCATCTGGTCGTGATGGATGCATCAAGCTCAAAGTACATTCAGGGGAGACAGATAACAACGCAATAGGCAATTCCTCCACCTAACCACAGTGCTGGTCAATGTCCAACTCAAGCAAAATTTGGAAGAAACCAATGTCTGCAGTCGGTATGTAAATACGACTATGAGTCAATCATCTTACACCCTTAAATATTGGGCAGCCCAAGAGCCCTTTGAGCTCTCCTGCACTGCATTGGGCTGCATGCCAGGATCTCCCCTTGAGCAGGGACACCTCTCAAGTTTACTTCTTGAAGTTGAGAGATTCCTTGCCACAACAGATTCTCGGTAAGTGACTAATAGCATGCTAAACTTTGAAATCTTAGTTAAGTAATATAAAGGATTGATTGTGCACATATATAATCCTTTAGACATAAACCGTTGACCAAGTCTGGGACTAAGTTTGGATCCAGCTGCACCCAGACGCCTCTAAAGGAATGAGTTTAGAATGCACGGGGGTCCTTTCTGAACCTCATGACTTAATGGGAGGGTGTCCCTGACAGGTTTGTCTGTCCTCTATGCAGTAAATAATCAAGTGTACCTTGCCATCGAATCTTGTTAAACCACTGTCATGTTTACCATTGAACTTTGTTACCTCACTGTCTTTCATCAATAAACCTATTGCTGCTTATCTCTTATGAGTGAAGTGCATCTCTCTCACTCCATCAGTGACATGAGTGGGTATGCATGCATCAAAGACAAATATGGAGAATGGAAATCTTATCGTGTAAGCGAAGACTAGAAGAACAAGACTGGTTTCACCCGGAGAAACAAAGGATGAAAGGGAACAAGTACTGCATAGAAATACACTAGATAAAGGTCTAAGCATAGAACAGATAAGAGAACTTTATGTATGCAAAAACAAAAGAGGAACTAGGACTGAATGAATTCACAACTGTCCGTAAGGAATTTCAGGCGGGAAATGACAACACTCCTACCCAGTAGAACAATAAAATTCTGAAATGTGTACAGGAAGGCAGGAGGAGGAGACATGCAGAAAGCTGAAGTGCTCTTTGGAACTTGCTACATTTAGGAAGTGGGCTATATGATGTATTGCCTGGAAACTAGATTCTGAAGGTCCCTTCCACTTCATCTGTTCTAATAATACCTATTCTGAACTATCAGGAAGCTAGAGTGGAATAATAATATATTAAAAAAAAAAMCACACAAAAAAAAMCCATAAGCTTTCTTCTGTAGTTGACATACAAAGGCCTAGAGAGCCTGAATAACTTAAGATTATAGAGGAAGTAAATCTATTTTGATCACAGAAGGCCATATTTTAAAGCTGAAAGCTTTATAATTTTGCATAAAAATTATACACCTTGCTTATGAGAACTTTAAGATTTCTTATTAATGTCTAATAAATTCAAAGGATGCCAAATCATTGTCATTCTTTAAAAATCTGTAATTTCTTTTTGTTCTTGAATTTCTGACAAATATATATAGATTTGTCTGCTGATGTAGCATTTGAAAGCATTAATTAAAGGCAATTATGTTTACAATATTTTGATATTCATTGCACTTTACAGTAAAAGCCTCTCTCTAAAATCTATTGATTATACTCTAAAGTAAAAATACTTTCAAACAATATTTGGTGCAATTCTTTTTAATTCCATGTAAACAAAAGTGCACTTAAATTGTTTGTTAATATTTCTCTAGAAATTTTTAATTAGTAGAGAGCAGATGGTTCATTTGACATTCAAACTTGATTTCCAGCATTAATGGATAGATGAGTAGCTATGCTTATGTTATCAAAGAAAAAGATAATTGTATATGGAATTAACCATAAAGAACGTGTCATTTTGCTGACTTCTTTTGCAAGTAGAGGTAGTGAATAGAATAGCCTGCTTTCTGTTTGAGGCCAAACAGAAAAGAAGAGGAAAAATAAAATCTGCTTGCCAAGACGTAGAGCCAGTATGGAGCTTCAGGTGCAAGCCAAAGTGTGTGAGGGAGACATGTTTCCAATAGAGGGACCTACCAAATGAATCAAGGGGTACCAAAGGCAGGTTTAAACAGTTATGTCAACCTCTTCCAACACAGTCCTGAATTTGGCAGTGACTGTCACAAATTTTCCATTGCTGCAGATTTTTAAAAGAAGTCTGCACTTTTACACTTTTCAAATATGCTCAACTTCAAACAGGAATTAGTATATGCAGATTCCATATCATGCACTATGTGGGAGGTAAAAATCAGATCACCAACATTGTTCTTTCTGGCTTTATAAGCTCCAAATCCCTTGTCTGGGCACCGAAAGCCATCCTGGGCATGACATCTTTCTCAAAGACTCTTTCATTTGCAGGGATGTTATGCTATCTCTTGGTTTTGTTCTTCTAGGCTAATTTATTTTTAACCCCTGACAGCTCTTCCTTTATATTGAAAGCACTTTCACTGCCAAGATTTCGACCTTTTGCTAATTACTCTTGTGATTAGGACACCACAGCACAATACCATCAGCAAAGGAGTATTTCAGTTTATGGTTTTCTCAGTTTTCTCAGCGCTCTCCATTGTCCTCTTCATGCACCCCAACAAGCTGTATGGATCACACACTAGAGGCACTGCAGAGCCCACTTGTACCAGCAACAGCGACTTTGCAGGACTTTTTGTAGCATGTTACATACAGAATAGCTTCAACATTTCAGTTTGTCAACGCATTACATATCCGAGAGGTTACCATGGACTGGAAAACTTGAGGAAAACTTTGGTGCTGAGGACACCAACATGCACCAGGGAATGTAGGTTTCAAATGGCAGCTGAGGAAGGTCGAGTTTCCTTTCACTGCTTGAAGTCCAAGTTTTCCTGCCAAAGTCTGGGTATTAAGCAACAGAAAATATCCCTGGCATGGCTAACTTCCATGCATGCATTTGTTTACATGAAGTCATTAGGATGTAACTAGCTATGTGACTTTTTGTAGGACTGTAGACAAATACGTTTTATAGAATATGTCTGCTTTTAGGAAACGTACATATGAAGAGAGTTTTAAAAACTGTTGCTACATTATTAGTATGTTTGAGAGAGTATTCCTTGCTACAATAGTTGTAATCAAGGTTCATAAGACACTGATCCAACTATAAAATAAAATCCATGTTGAATGCTCGTTAGCTTTAATAAACTTTGACTAAATTATTACTGTGAAATAAAATCTAAACTTAAGAAAGATTATCTTTGAAAGTGACCCAGGATCCCTCAGTGACTATTTTTGCTATGTTGTGTAATTATAATTGGAAAAAAAAATATGTTATCTTCAGCACAAATACCTGAAATAATTTCTTTTTTTTTTCTTTTTAAATGGGTATTCACAAACAAGCTTTGTCAAAAAAATATTGGACCAGACTAATCATTAAAGTCTGACTGTTTTGGTATTGTTCTCAGCTGTACTTCAACCATTTCTCTACATCATTTTAACTCTTTGGGAAGTTTTGGATTGTTCCAAAACAAATTTCTACCTAAGGAATCAGGATTTGTTTCCACTACACCAGATGTAATGCATCAGTGTTACCGTGTAACAGTCTCTATTTAGTATTGTCCTCCAAACCAGCTGCTAGTCAAAAGGACACATCACTGACCAAACACTCTTTTCTTCATTCCTCTTATCTTTCAATTTTTGCATTGTATATTGATGTTAAATTTTAACTAGCTTTCGCTTCTGTTATTGGTTCTTTTATGCTCTTGCCTGATAGAATGAGGAGCTCTTACATGATTTTTTTTTCTCCATGGCAGTACTGACAGACCGTCATCAAGTCATCTCCTTACCTTTTTAGTAAACACTCTAGTGTAACTTTTAAAGACTGAATTATAAGAAAAAAATTCCAAATCTTTAGTTGTTTTCCCAGACTTTCCCTAAAGAACTTGTCAGCCATCAGTCCCAGGTACCAAAACTACACAGAGACCAAATGCAAAGGGTTAGCTTTCCTTCTGTTTCATGCATTGACTGGTTAGGATTGCTTCTCCTGCCAAAGTACACATTGGCTGGCTGACTCCTCCTCCAGCAAAACTGTATCCCACATTCAGTGACAGAATTCCTGCTTTTGAGGAATGGAAAAGCAAATAGTCTTTTTAGAGACCAACAAGAAGTACAAGACAAAAACATAAGTCTGGTTTTGGGGTTTTTTGTTGCGTYGTTGTTTTTTTTCCCATAAAACTTAATATATGTCACCCTGTTTCTCTGGGATTCCAGCATCATTGAAGCCAGATCTTCTTGGTGTGTTTGTCTTTAGGGAAAGCTACATCTGACAGTATTATGAAAGAGTGCCTTTTCTTCAATATAAAAAGTGTCCCTCTTTCTTCCCAGGTGGGTGTTATCATTTAATGATTTCTCAAAAAGCTGGCTAATTTGAAAAGGCTCCATTAATTCACCACTAGCCTTAATAATCTTGCAAGAGAGACAGCAAGGCAACTGGTCCAGTTGATGTAACAAGCAAAAAAAAGTTATTTTTCATTTTTAACCAGTGCAATATGCAACAGAAAAGCATTACAGAATGGGATACAGATACTGGGAGCAAGTTACCTTGAAACAGCCACCGATGAAATGTTCATCAAACATCCCAAGATGTTATTTTGATATTTGCTTTCTTGTTCCTTCCGTTTCTCACTTCTCCTTCATTCTCCCCTCCTAAAAAGACCTATATTTCTGAAGAGAAGTCTTTTCTGTGCACCAAGTTTAGGCCAACAGATCTTTGTGCACATTGTTTGTAAACAATCAAAGTGCATCATGAATATCACCATATTTTCAGAATCTCAACTATATGAAGCATTATTCCCAATAAAAAAACAGTTTAAAGAAATTCCCCCAATAGAGATGCCAACAGAAGTTTCAACAGCCAGCATGGTCTGCCCCACGGGCTGCAGGGAAACACCCGCCCCAGCGGGGTCTCTGCCGGGGCCGCCGGGGCGCCTCTGCTGGGGCGCCCGGAGCCCCTCCTCCCCTCCTCCCGCTCTCCCCTCGGGGCTCGCAGGGCTGTTTCTCACAGGGTTTCCCTCAGCCCTGGCTGCCGGGCAGCGTTTTGCCCTTCCTTACCCAGGCTGTCCCCAAGGCGCCCGCCCGTGGCTGAGGGGCTCAGCCGTGCCCTGCGGTGGGGCCCATGGAGCCGGCTGGAACCGGCTGTGTCCGGCACCGGGCAGCCCCGGCCGCCCCGCACAGGGGCTGCCCTGCAGCACCCCTTGCTATCAAATTCTGGACAGCTGGACCCAATACAAGGAAAAACGCTGACTTCCAAAGTATTAAATGAATATTTAAATGAAGTACTATTATGCCTGAAGCTAACAAAAATATCAAATGCCTGTGATTTTGTTATATACAAAGTACTATCATGTCTGCGTGTGCTTCTGCAAACTTAAATCTTCTTCACCATCACAGAAAGCTATACACTCTTGTGGCAGTTTAATGTTTTAACTTTGAAAATTTTTCAGAATAAGTATTTCATTTACCTTTTTTGTTCTTTGTGTTTGTTCTTTGGTTTTCCTTACTTTGGCTCAAACAATTTTTACATGGTTCTAAAAGTGAAATTGGCAGAGCTTTTACAAGACTTCTCAAGGGCATCCAACTCAAGAATTAAGATAAAACTCAGTTTAGAATTGAAACTGTAAAGAAATACTCTTGAACAACAACCTGTTGTGCATGTGACAGCAAATACCTTCTAAGGCTCTTTTAAAAATAAAAATCTATTGATCCTGAACTAAAACAGCCAAGCCAACAGCCCGTCCATCCGAATACATTAACTTTGAGAAATTATCAACTAGCTTGCCATGATGAAGGCAAGATCACTTTGATTCGTGGGTTTGCACCCGTCACCAGAATTGCTCGAAACATGAGTTTGCTTTGCAAACAGGATATACATAGGAAGTATTCAGGAAGTATACAGGAAGTATTCCTCTGGATACCAGACACACTTTCACCCACCTCCTGAGCCAAGGGAAGACTTACTGATGTCTACTCTCCTTTCCTTTCACATCATTCCTACTATCATGCAGCAGAGATGAATCTGTCCAGAGGAATCTGTCTAGAGGAGAGAAAAGACAAATGGGGAGAATATTAGAACTTGACTCAAACACTTTAATTTAATACTTCCTGATCTTTATTTTTAAAACAAACCACAAGGAGTTTTCTGGACATTATTTTGGTGTTAAACACATTTTTCTAATACAGATGAATAAGATAGATAGTTTTCCACAACAGAGCATTGAAAATTTTATATTTTAATCTACTTCACTCCTACACACTAATCTTTATCCATTTAATATACACTTAACACCTACCATTTTATCATTATAGACACCTACTGAGCTAAACAAGGAGTTCAAAAAGTTCCCATTACATGGGGAAATAAGTTTAGCATATCACCATTATTTTAAAAAAGCTATAGAAAGAAAGCAAATACACCTTACTTACTAAGGTAAACAAATGAAACTTTATCATCTAATTGGAATTTAAAGTGTTTAAGATTATAGTCCTCACTTCACATTTATGGCCAAAGTGTTTTAAAATATAAACAACTGAAGATTTCACAATCTTGTCCTCATGTGAATTTTGGACATCTCTCATGACATGCTTTCATTCTGTATTACTGCAACAAAAGTAGCATGGCTGCAAAAGAATCAAACATTTCCTGTCAGGCCTGTCAAACTTGTCAGTACCCAAATGTTTTAATGCAACTACTTTGTGTAAATGGGCAAAGAGTACATATAAAACGTCAATTACACAGCAAAGTGCACTACAGCTAAGGAGAAAMCCCCCCCCCAAAAAAACAACACAGCATCAGTTATGACAAATGAAGTCTGCACATCTAAAAAAAAAGAAAAATTTCCATTTTTCCACAGGTTTTATCTTATGTTTTTATTGTATTTCCACTTCATGTTAGTATCCTTGCCTTGTTCCTTTTACTTTTACTTTCAAGTACAACAAAACACTTAAGGTGAAACTACCATTTGTCATCACTAATCCACTTTTAGCCTTCCTTCTCAGAGGTACTTTTCTCCCTTCCTCCTCTTAAAAAATTTTCTAGATTTGGAAAAAAAAGCAAAATGAAGAACAGACTGTCCATTGTGATTTATTGAGTAGCAAAAAGGAAGGGAAAAATCATTTAAAATCTCAGTTGATTAAATAAATCTTAAATAAATCTTCAAGCTACATTTCAGATTTCCCAAAGGCAGAAAATAATATTAGAAACTTCACCCACCAAAATAAACTACATGCATGAAAATGCTAGGCTGAAAGTTTTTGCTCACAACTATAATATTGCTTACAATGTTTGAATTACAGTATCAAACATGACTCTTCTATGATGTAGGTCAAAATGAGACTGTATTTCATATAGCCAATTAAAATATAGGTTTAAAATTTGTTTAATAATTCATTTGCTGGAAGCTCCCCTAGTTAGACTTCTCATTTTCCTAAAATATCCCCTTCTGATAAGAAATTTAATTATATTTTCTCTTCTAGGTTACTTTTGAAACTAAAGTCCCTGTAACAAGTAATACAATATGCCTACTGTAGTAAGTAGTGTAGTCTCACCTTCCCTTAGAGAAACACAGAGTGGTTGAGGTTGGAAGGGACCTCTGGAGATCATCTCATCCAATATTGTTACTGAGAGGATGATCACCTAGAGCAGGTTGCCCAGAACCATGTCCACTTGGGCTTTGAATATCTTCAAGGATGGAGATTCCAAAAATTTCCTGAGCAAGCTGTGCCAGTGTTTTTGACCAGGGTTTGTGTTTCTTTTTTCCTATGTTTAAATAGAATTTCCTGTATTTCAATTTGTGCCCATTGCCTCTTTTCCTGTCACTGGGCAGCACTGAGAAGAGCATGGTTCTGTCTTTGTACACCTTATAAGATTCCCCCTGATCCTTCTCTTCTCCAGGCTAACAGACGCAGCTTTTGCAACCTCTCATTGTACTTAGATCCTTCAGTCTATTTATCACCCTCACGGTCCTTCACTGGACTCATTCTAATAAGTCCATGTGTCTCTTGTACTGGAGAACCCAAATCTAAATCCAACACTCCAGATGTGGCCTCACCAGTGTGAGTAGAGAGGATCACGTCCCTTGATGTGCTAGCAATGCTCTTCCTAATGTAGCCCAGGAGGAGGTTGATCTTCTTTGCTGCAAGAGCACATTGCTGGCTCCTGTTCAACTTCTTGCACATGAGGATCACCATGTCCTTGCGTGTGACCATCTCATGGTCACTGCAGCTGAGGCTGCCCCTGACCTTCGCATCTCTGACCAGTCCTTCCTTGTTTGTAATATCAGGTCCAGCAGATTGTCTCCCTTCATCATCTCCTTAACCACCTGTGTCAGGAAGTTATTATCAGTGAACTCCAGAAATCTCATGGATTGCTTGTGCTCTGCATGCTTGCCCTTCCAGCAGATATCAGAGTTATTCATGTCCCCCATGATGTCCAGGGCCTGCAAATGAGGCTTCTCTGAGTTGTCTGAAGAAAGCCTCATCTATGTCTTGATCAGGTAGTCTGTATCAGATCCCTATGACAACATCATCCACATTGGTCCGCCCTCTAATCTTGACTAAGCAGCCCTCTGCTGACTCATCACCTGCCCCTAGGCAGAGCTCCATGCATTCTTGCTGGAGGTAAAGGGCAACTCCTTGCCCTCCCAGCCTGACCTTCCTAGTAACCCTGCTTGCAATACTCTAGTAGTGTGAGCTATCCTACCATGTGATCCCAGGGAGATCTCAGCCCTATAACTGCACACAGACCTCTAATTTCTCCTTTTTCTTCCCCCATACTGTATGCATGAGTTTACAGGCACTTCAGAGAGGCACCTAATCATGCTGATTTCCCAGAATGAGAGCTTCCTCCATAATACTGTCCTGTGGGCACTTCCCTATATGGGAAACATGGCCTTCCTTCAGCCCTGTTTTAGTAATTATGAGGTGTCTCTTGTCCACATCACCCCATATACTTTTTTTGTCAACCTAGTCTACCACTTTCTCACTTGACTGTGGATTGTCATCTCCCTCACCTGTCATTCCCAGTTTAAAGCTCTTCTCAGCAGGTTAGTTGTCCTGTTGAGAAAGGTGCTTTAGCTCCACATTATCAGGTGGACTCTGTCTCTTTCAAGCAGTCTTCCATCCTCAAAAAGGGCCCCCTGATCATAAAAACTAAATTCCTGTTATTTATGCCAGGCTTTGACATCCATCCACTCTGCCTCAAGCATTTCCCCTGTACCAACAGGATTGAAGATACATCACCTGTGTCTCCATGCACTTGGCCATGATCTCAAAGCCACGTAGCCACTGTTGATATGCTCCAGGTCTCCCGTAGCCGTATCATTGGTATCCAGATGAAAGAGTAGTCAGGGATAATAGTCAACTGGTCAGGATGACAAAGCTTCTCTGTTAGTTAGTGCTGTCACCTCTGTTAGTCTCCTATTTATTTTTTTTTAACTTAAAATGCTTTTTCAAACAATCCCCTGCACAGACATGCTCCAAGTCATACACACAAATAATAAATTATTATTTATATTGTTAAACACATACTTAACATTAACCACAGGACCTCAATAAAAACACTATTTACAACTGCTATTTTACATGTCACATAAGCTGCATAAGTTCTTAAGCCACCAAAGAAAAGGAGAGGATGATAGTTTTCTCAACTGTAAAAAAAAAAAACTATATGGGTTAACAGTAGATCAGGCTTACCTGAGAGAAACTTCTCTTTATAAAAACAGTGACATCTGATAGTATGCAACCTGCAAGGCATTATTCCTGATAACTAAAGAGATGACCAATTTTAACAAGCTCATTAGCAGATTTTTTCCTATACATTATATGTTCCTAGTAGTTGACACAATTAGAACATTTTCAGCATGGATTCTGACATGGAAAATAATTCTCTTACATCTCTACATAGAATCTTATTTTTCTCCATTAAATCAATAACATTAAAGTAACTATGCAATAGTGGAGAGATTAAAGGTATCTGTTGTTGATGGAGCCTTACTGGGTGCTTAGTGCACTCCCAAAATAAAATATCAGAGGCCTTTAAAAGTTTCCTCTATCACTGGGCAGGCTCACACATTTTCTAGTTTCCAGGTGAGACTAGTGATGTCTAATTACTAATGAAACATGCCAGAGAGTCTGGAAGAAGAGTAAAAGCTCCCAATATAAAAGCTGCTGTCTAAGAGGAGACATACCAGAAAGACAGAGTTTTCTGTAGTTGTCCTTGTTGAGCTTTTCCTTGTGTGCAGGGGCAGAATAGGAGATGAAGTGGTAGCAGGAGAGGTTATGGAAGAAATCAATAAAAAGAAAGGAAACAAACTGCCAAGGCCAGGTGGTAATCACCTAGGGATCTAAAAAATGAAATTGCTAAACTACTAACCTCTTCCCTGAAACTGCTTTCATACCAGAGGACTGGAAAATAGCCAAAGAGATTCAAGAAACTATAGGTTTCTAAGCCTGACATTCACAGTGGACAAATCATAGTAAAAGGCATAAATAAAGTACAGAAGTCTGGTCACCTGTCTAAATATGATATACTAGGGAAGAGACCACATGTTTTTTTTAGAATGAAAATCATGTGTCACAGAGTCGCTGTATTTCTCTGAGAATTTCAGCAAGCCTAAGAATAATGCAGATCAAAATAATTGAGGCAGTCTGAATTCATAAGAGCCTTTAGTTGAAAGCTTTCATTGAGGGTTGTTTAGGAGATAAAGTACCTATGGCATAAGAGGAAAGGATCTTGCATGGATAAATAATCGGTGAAAAGACAGAAAGTGGGAGTAAACTATCTGTTTTCACAGTGGAGGTGGTCACCAGTGGGGTTATGTGGGGATTTGTGCTAGGACCAGTGCTGCTGAATAGACTGGTAAACAAACTGAGAAAGGAGAAGAGTAAGATCACAACATTTGCTGATAATACAAAGTAGTTCAAAACAGTAAAAATAAAAGACATCTGTGAAGAACTGCAGAGTACTTCTGAAGGATTCAGAAGATGACTAAATATAACATAGATAAATGTGAAGGGAATGCTCACAGACCAAAAAACCAAACCATGCTACCCTGACATAAAATTATGCTCCCTGAGCTAGCCCTTGAGATTCAGGGAAAAAACTTTAGGGTTACAACAATTAAAGAAATCTATTCAGAGACCAGCAGTAGTCTAAGAAGCAAATCAGTTTTTCTAGGGATAATTAGGAAGGACCTTTGTAAGAGCTAGAACATCATTACAAACTTCCTTAAGTTCCTGGTGGCCACCACCCTTAAACTGTGTGCGGTTTCTATATTCTATTCCCACCTTCAAAAGAATGTAGCAGAGCAGATAAAGCTTAGAGAAGAGTGAAAAAAGGTGGCCAAAGGTGGAAGAGATTTTGTACAACCAACAATGAAATCATAGAGGCCTCTTCAGCCTAGAAAAAACAGCTGACTGAGAGGAGATAGGACAGATATTTACACTCGGACACGGTAGTTTAATCGCTTCTCACATTGTTTACTCAACTGTTTCCTAATGTCACTGCCAAATATTTAAATGCAGCTTTTGTTAGAATATGAATGGATCTTTAAGAAGTACTTTCAAATAACATTTGTATGGAAAAGCAGTCTTTCTTATTAACTGTGGTTACCACCAAATATAAAATGTTAGTCTGTGAACATGCAGTTTGCAAATACATCAGTGAACAGCTTATAATAGACCTCTGCCTTAAAATGAGGTTACTTGGCTGAGTGGTTACTAGCCTGAATGTCTATTACAGATGTCCAAAGCCAATAATTCTCACTCTCATTTAAAAAAAAATAAATCTAAAATTCTGTGGAACCATGAAAGAAATCCTGTTATAGTCCATGCAACATGATAATAAAAAAAAAATAATCAGCAACAAAGTTCATTCCAGTAATAACTACCACAAAATTACATCACCCTTTCCCTCAGTTTGCAAAGCCTTACCTAGGAGCAGGCATTTGCAGTTTAAGAGAAAAAACAGAAACATGGGGAAAATAAAACCAGTCCCTCCCTTCATGTACACTATATCAGCAATCAATAGCAGAACTGCAGCAATTGAAACACTGGCAGAACAGTATCTTAGATCTATCTAAAGAAGAAGTCTTTAATCTTTCTAAATGCAACAGACATCAGCAGAATAAAATAACAAATGGTCACCGTGGTTGTCACCAGCGCAATCAGCCTGGTAATATACACATCAAGCAGGACAGCAGTTAATGAGATACAAAAAGGTAGTATACTAAGTTATTTCCACACCCAGATACTGCAATCCATCTTCTAAATAAGCATAACAAAAAAGTGGAAATTTCTCTGCAAACGTGGAAATTTTTAAGTGCATTAGACTCAAATGTAATATAGCCACAAAATAAGCACAAAGAAAACATTACAAACATAAGGGAAATCACTTCCAATACTGAAAAGTGATACATAACATCAGGGCTATAATGAGCAGAATTACCTTCAATCACTTCAGTTTTAAAATTAGAGTCTATAACTATCTTCAAGCTATTTTATTTTTCTGAGACAAACGTAATTAAAAAGCAGCCACTCAACACTAGAAAATATGGCCAAGGAATTAAAAGACACATGCAGATAATACACAAAATGCTACAGTAAGAAAAAGGATATAGTAAACAGGCTATAAGGTCAGTGTCATAAGCAATACATATCCATTTGTCTTCAACCCACCTTTAAAAAGTTAATCTCCATCCTATTTTTCGGAGTATCTACAAACTAACATTTACACACCTTGAAACAGGATCAGTTTTTCATCAGAATGGCTATGGACTACTTAGAAAAAATATCTTCTGCAGCAAGGAAGAAATTGTCAAGTAAAGGAAATTGGAAATGACTCAATAAAATGCTACTGATATATTCAATTAAATGTGAATTCATGCCTATAAAGCCTCTCAGAAAACCTGCAAAAAATAGGATAATTTACAAGTAACATTATATATATATCTAGAATTGTGTACAGTATAATGCAAAAAAAAGGTCACGAAAATTCATCAGTCTTTGATGCAAATTACTGCCTTAATGTTCAGTTTGTCATAGCTTAATGGCCTCACATAGCAATTTTAATTGTAGCACAGACATACCAGAGTTTGCTGTACACCAGCTGGCTTGAATACTAGAAGTAGTTTAGCTGTGGCTGTGTAAACATACACCCTGGGTAATTTAACCGCAGACTTGCTGCACCATATCTACAGCGCTTCTCATTTCTGAGCTGGCGTCTTCGAAGTTAGGGGAGGTACCTCAAACACAGAACTGCCAACAGTTGCATGGAGAATTTCTTAATGACAGAAAGGACCTGGGCACATGTTTGCTCAGTGTAGGTTCAGACTGGCATAAATTATTTAACATTGGCAGGTGCATTCTCAGACTTCTCTGCAGTATTCAGAGACCGAAACAAGGATGTCACCTTACACTGGAAATTTTTATTTCCCTTCGTTTAGACTGTGCAAGTAACCTACAGTCTCAATAATCTGATCCCTTAATATTACTATGTTGAAGGTCAAGTAGCTTGATTAGGGTAGCGTGCTAGTTTTTATTTATTCTGAGACCCAAAACGTTGCTTCTATTCAGGCATTTAAAATGTGTGTACTGCCTAAAAATTCATTAGTACGGACTACTTAGTATAAGCATTACATGACGCTGTCCCAGAAAGACTCTGATTTTGTCATTAAATAGTTTAGATAAAATATACAATAAAATAAAAAATATGTTACTCTGCAGTAACTCTGCAGGTTTCCTGTTGGCCAATAATGAATTGTATTCAGTTACAGAATGCAATAACCATTTTTTTTCCTGCATGGAAAGCAGAAGAGCTAGGTGGAAAAATATAGCATCAGTTATTGAATGATTTTGTATCTCTTGCAGTGAAAAAATTTAGCCTGCTGCTCAGTCTCCAGTTACACATCTTGGCTTTTAATAACACCGCAGGTTGTGAGCAAACCCTAAATAACACGAARCACATGAATGGGTAGGGAAGAGTGTGGGACGCAAAGGGAAATAATTAGCCAATAAGACAATGCAGGTCCCAAAAACCTACCAGAGATAGGAGTTAAATGGACTTCATTTAATAAAACCTTCTTACAAGTAGTAGACTAGCTACTTGCCTTATTTGTCCTAGCATGCCAAATAAACACTCTTAGACAGCTACCATGAAATTAATACTCCACACTGTAGAGTATCTAGTCCTCTAACTTCAACAGTTTAAGCAAAAATTGATTAAAATCCTCCCTCACATGGCATTTTTTCCTTGAACAGATATATGTCAGAGACATCCTGAAAAACAGTACAACTGTTACTGCGTTTATGGCAAAGGTGTGCACCTATTCTGTTGATAAGTAACATCAAGCAACCTTAGCATGGATTCCTGATGGAACTTGTTTCTCTGTTGCCCTCATTAACTTGCATTTGTGCCATTCCTTAACTGTTCAGAATCTTAAACAGTAATTATTCTCCAACAATAATTTTCTCTTTAATAATATATGAAAACAGTCATTCACACTAAAAAAAGGAAACTTTAACATAATTTAAAAACATTTACTGAAAGGAAGAAGCAGCAAGCAAGAGCCAGTTATGAAGCGATCACTTTCAGGCTGTATTTAGTTGTCCATAACAAATTTTCAAAGTCATGCAAAAGGTGTGTGTGGAAGCAGGAGTTTATTTTATTTTAGCAGAAAAAAAATGACAGCTCGTAAGGATGAGGAAGTGTCAACGAGGAAGTTTAACACCCACCCCCCAAACCCCCATAACCCCTCCCATCAAGTAACAGATTTTTCACATCTATATTCATGAAGGATTATGTTCCAGGCATCTTAATGAGTTTCCACTAGCCAGCTGAGCCTTGATGGTTTAAATAAACATGTTTTATTTTGTGTGGGTGAAGACCATATAGACAATAAACACAGCTTGATTATTGTGTGTAAGCCAAAGCAATGTAAATGAATGGTGTCATGTAGCTATCACTCCATATTTGAAAGATTTATGAAATACTTCAGGATTAATGTGGCTATTTTTCTCAGTTCTATTGCATATATATACGTATAATATATGTAGAACATGGACAAGATTATACTTTAACCCTCACATACACTTGAGTAGGCAATACTTCAGGCACGACCTCAGTTTATTTCAGCTTTCAGGGTTTAGATTATCAAATAGCACACAAATTGCAGTAGAGGCCACTGAAGTAAAAATAATGTCACATTTTTATTCCACAAGGTAGAATAAAAAAACAGACATATAACAGCTCTTCCCATGTATGTATGCAAAATTCACAGTTTGTTCTCGTTGTGCTTTCTGACTTACACCCATGCTGCCACAGCATCCTTTCTCTAAATGGCACAAGTGACTGAAAACCTCAGTGAAGTCATACATTCCCATTTCTTTCTTCCATACATTGTACATCTAAGAAAATTGACAGCTATACCTTGAAGGCCTGTACACATCCTTATAACTGGTAAGAAAAAAGAGAATTAGGTTGAAACTTAATGTGCTAAGAATATAAGACACTTCATCATATACTGGTTAATACTAGGAACATAGCTTCACTGGATGATAGTCAACTTTCTTCAGTGATACAGGCGGCCCTTTATAAATTAACTGCTCAATGTACATTCTGAACTAATTCATCTCTGTTGGCAGATAAGATATGACTCCTTAAATGTCACTTCCCTTAAAATATTACAGCAAAAGATGAATAGGGCAAAGTGAATTTATGAGATGGTTTAGCATGAAGTATGTCTTTCCTATAAGACCAAGAAAAAAAACCCACCCTATTTCCATCTCAAAATAGATAAAGTACTCTCTTTGTCAATTTGATGTCAGTTTTGTCAACTGAATTTGAAAGACCTGCAGTTAAATGCAACGAAGGCTACAACCATCACTCTGAAGCAGATAACAGAGAAAGTTTGKGTCCGTGAAGTGAACTTTAATGATAGCTGCTTTTAGGCAAAGTCTCAGTTTTGCTCCTTATCCTATATTCTACTGAAACAAAGACAGTTCATAATTACTATTTGCAGCTCATTAAGGACATATTCCTTCCTTAGCCTCTTAAAGTAATATTTCAACTTCAATCACAACAAGCTGGATCAATCTGCCAATTTTTTTTTTAACGAGTAGCATAATAAGACTGGTGAGTGTCTGTGCCCAGAAAAGTGCTTATGATCTGAGGCAGAGGCTTGGTATTTTGAAATACATAACTTGTTGACATGAATTGCTTTTTTAAGTAACTTGAACTGACAGAACTGGACAAAGAATTAAGCATTTTTGTTCCTGTGGGAAAAAAATAAGTCAGAAGGGTAGAGAATGTGGTGTGGCTACAAGCCAGCAGTTATCATACAGATTTTCAAATAGAAGAATTCAAATAGATTTCCAAAAGCAGCAAAACAATTCACATATTTTCACAGCTGGATCATTGAACTCCATCTATTAGTGTTGTCTAATGTTTTTCATTACAGGGTTTTATTTGCATTTGCTAATGACTTCGCCAGGATTCAGTCATTCTGTTCATATCATATAAGGTAATTTGGGGGGGAGAATGGGGGTGGGGCATAGGTCTGGGAAGAAAAGGGACACATTCATCTTCATTAGCAGTCTGTCAGAATTCATGTTTGTTTTCAAGAGCAAAGTTGGGGCCAGGGGACAAGAGAGAAGATTGATAAATACTGAAAGACCTCCATTAGAAAAAGTCTGTTCTTTGGTATAGGGACTGCAGGTTAGCCTTTGAACTTGAGTTCACCTCATCTGAAATCAGCCACGTTTATTAAAAATACATACATTTAAAAACTGTAGAGACTTGCCTGAGTTAAGAAACTAAGAATTACTGAAAACTCTCTCTTTGCTGAGCATGTCCTGCTTTTCCAGTGATAGTACAGACCAAGTAGTTTATGAACTAACCACGTAGCCCCATACATTCCAGTCCCAGGCAGTGGGAAGAAGCAGGCATACTGCACTTCTGTTGCGTTGGCTGCTCTGGAGCTGTGGAGCTCAAACTGACACCCAGGACGCAGACTCGCCTTTACTTTGATGTCCATTAATCAGAACTCAGGTTGTTTCAGAGGAAACAGATTTAAATGACTAGGGAGACAAAAGCTGAAATTAGTGAACTATTACAGAGATGGATGGATCAGAAGCCAGGACCAGCAAGGAGTCTCTCTGGGAGCTTAGAGAGAAATGGGTGAGGAAGGGGGATAATCAATGGCAGAAAAGGACAATGCATGAGATGGTGATGAGAAGGAGCCAGGAGGTGAAATAGAGGTGACCTCTCCCAAAGAAATGTGATGTATGTGAAAATAGGTAAATGCAACTTTCTCGAAAGAGAGATAATCTGTCTTCATGAACCTCTAAATAAAACCTGACCCAAAGCTTGGTTAAATCATTAGAAAACCTGCCATTAACTTTGGTGGCACACAGAATAGCCTTTGTAGCTGAGAATTTTGCAAGTGTTACACATTCTTTTATTTCGGCTCCTGATACAATCAGACATCGAATGTAGAAGAGAGTTAAATCTTTAAAAATATATACTAAGGGATTGAAGCAATAAATGTAGAAAAGTTTAGAGAAAAAAATCCTACTTTGAACGGAGCAATGAATAACCTGTGATTCTCTTCTTATTTAAATTTTATTAAAATTTATTTAAATTTTAATTTAACATCTTATTTAAATTTTAAGAACAATGATTGATTTTTTTTCCTCATTAGCTAACAAATAAAACTTTTTGCTTAACTGCAGAAGCGTAATTATAGTTTAACACCATTTAGACAGATTATGTGTTCCATGAGGAGATGACTATTTGGTTGTCTCAGACTTGGATTGAAGCTCATTTACTGGACCCTTGTTTCACAACAGGAATGTTTTGAGTGTTCCTATAATGCAGATAAATAGTAATAACACATTGTATGAGAAAGTAAATGGTCCCATTTCTAAACAAAGAAGTCATAGAACAGAACAGAACAGAACAGAATAGAATAGAATAGAATAGGGAAGGGAAGGGACCTACAATGATCATCTAGTCCAACCGCCTGACCACTTTAGGGCTGACCAAAAGTTAAAGCATGTTATTAAGGGCATTGTCCAAATGCCTCTTAAACACTGACAGGCTTGGGGCATCAACCACCTCTCTAGGAAGCCTGTTCTAGTGTTTGAYCACCCTCTAGGTAAAGAAGTGCTTCCTAATATCAAGTGTGAACCTCCCCTGAACGCAGCTTTGAGCCATTTTGACGTGTCCTGTCACTGGATACCAGGGAGAAGAGATCAGTACCTCTCTGTACTGATCCCCTCCTCAGGAATCTGTAGAGAGCAATGAGGTCACCCCTCAACCTCCTTTTCTCCAGACTAGACAAACCCAGAGTCCTTAGCTGCTCCTCACAGGACATTCCTTCCAGCCCTTTCACCACCCTTGGTGCCCTCCTCTGGATGCAATTTTTCAGGCATCTTTGGTAGAGCCTTTTGGAATGTCTTCCTAGGTTAAGCAAGCGCTTCATTTGCAAGACTTTAAATACAGTATCATGTACCAGATTGTACTGGCTTTGGCTTGGATAGAGTTCATTTCTTCATAGTAGCTCATATGGTCCTGTTTTGGATTTGTTATCAAAACAGTGTTGATTGATAACACATCGATGTTTTAGCTATTGCTGAAGAGCGCTTACACAGCATCAAGGCCTTTTCTGTTTCTCACACTTCCCCACCAGCGAGTAGGCTGGGGGTGCACAAGAATTTGGGAGGGGACACAGCTGGGACAGCTGACCTCAACTGACCAAAGTGATATTCCATACCGTATGACATCATGCTCAGCAATAAACATTAGGGGAAAGACAGAGAAGGGGGTACATTCAGAGTTACTGCATTTGTCTCCCCAAGTAACCGCTACGCATGATGGAGCCCTGCTTTCCTGGAGATGGTTGAACACCTGCCTGCCGATGGGAAGCAGTGAATGAATTCCTTGTTTTGCTTTGCTTGCACACACAGTTTTTGCTTTCCCTATTAAACTATCTTTATCTCAACCCACCGGTTTTCTCTTTCACCCTTCCCATTCTCTCTGCCGTCCTACTGTAGTGGGAGTGAGCAGGCAGCTGTTTGGGGCTTAGCTGCCTCTGGGGGTTAATCCACAACACGTATTAACATTTAGAAAATGCTATTGCTACTTTTCCTAGTCCAGTCTCCTTTTCAGTTTTATTGTAATACTAGCTAAATTTCCAGACATTCTACACTTACATAGAAACAGTAATGAAAAGGAAGTTGGAAAGCTAAGTTTATAAATCCAATCTAAGTATTTCAGGATGTTAGATCCTACCTTAATAAATGTGTATGGCACATGTAACATTCAAGTTTTTGACTCTATCTGGGGGAAAAAAATAATTAAAAGAACTATAATTAATTATTGGGCATAGAAATCAGTATCAAATGCAAGGTTTCTCAAAACAGTACTAGAGTCAACTGAAAAATATTACTCTTCAGGTTTTTTTCTTATGTGACATTAAGACCGAAACAAAAACAATCAAGTTCTCGTGGGTTTAAAGGAAATACTCTATTTGATGGATTATCCTTCCTTGGGTTATCTTAATTTAAGAACCTAAGACCTTTGAATCATATAGCTTGCATTTTGACAATCAAAGAGTCTCATTGCAAGTCAATAAAAGGAACGTTTAATCATGACTTAAGCAAAATACATAGGTCGTGACCCACTGGTATGCTCCATTGCCAGTATATCACTCACCCTTACATGAACCCATAGAGTGCGGAAGGGCTTTGCATGAATACACAGGGAACAGAAATGTAAAGAAGGGTGTTTTAGAGTGCCTCTTCATTATGCAAAGTCACCTATATTTAGTGGAGATAAAAAGTATAGGGTGTTGCTTAAATTTTATGCCACAGCCTATTCAATATGATGTCTTTCAAACCCTGTCAATATAGGAAAAATTAATCTGGAAGTAAAAGCTCAAGGAGGAAGAAATTAAATAGAATTTAACCTCACCTATATTTCTATAAGATATATACTCTCAAAGATCATATGAATCTCTGAGAAGGACAAAGGTATCAGCTGCAAAGCTTTACTCTGGAAAGTTACCAATTATAGTCTTTTACCTTGGAGAACCTGCTCCATTTTCCTTTTCAGGGCTCAGGAGAAGGGAGATGGTCTTTTTATGATGTAATCATCACAAGCGTAACTGGAAATGTAAGCAAATTAAAGCCATTATAACCAATGACAATTCCTCATTTATCTTCAAAAAGTTTCAGACCACACATCACACTTGACACAAAATCACAATATGGTAGCAAGCATGCAATTCTGGGAATGCCATAGATGCTGTGACAGCAAAATACGCATGCACTTTGTTCACTGCCTTTGGCCAACCTGGGATAAAATTGGTTGTCTCCCCTTTATTCCCTGATGTCTAGAAAGCAGTTTAGAGATTAGACTGCTTTATTTTTTGACTTGGATATATCCTAAAGCCAAATCCAGGTACTTCAAAGAGGGAAAGGTCTCATAAATGTGTCATAGAATGACTGAATAAAGAGGAAAACAAAGACAGAAGCCAATAAATATTGTTGCTATGCTGGAAACTAAAGCAGTTTAGATAATATCATAATGGCTATGTCTACAAACAATGTGCCACAAAACCCTTTTGACCTCAGGCAGTCACTTCATGCTATAAAAAAATATACCTAGCATCTAATTTCTAGATCCAGCTTGAACACATTCTAGCTATGGTTAGATTGATTTGGCCTCTGGAACTACACAATTTTGCCAGTTTGGTGATCACAGTGAAGGTTCAGTCTATACCCTCCCTAAAAACTAAGCCTCAAGGCACAGAAGCTTATCACTGAAAGGCTGAGCAGTAAGGGGAAAATGTAGAATTCACATTTTAAGCTGTGCAACCGGAGACTTCCTTAGTACCATTCTGCAGTTATATTGGAGGATATAACTCATTTCAGCACTAAGCAACAAATTGATAAAAGGGTAGCCCCAGCTGGTTTTGGTATTCAGGAGACAAGAAAAGCCATTAACAATTCTACTTTCAAACTAAGATGGATGGTGTGAAAATATTTTGAAAGTGTACTTTTTAGTCAAATATGAGATTGGTCATAAACTATCATTTAACAATAACTGAGCTCTATTAGAAGCTTGGCATCTCTGTTTTTTCCAGCATTCTTGACTGATTCAGCATTGCACTATTGAATAGCAGGGACTGCCAAAAGCTGAATTTAATGTATACAAACTCAGCAAATAAATAACCTTAAAGCTGGTTTGCTATGACCATGTAACAATAAGGATGAGGCAGGCTGTAAAGGTTTTATACACAGCCTTAGAATAAATGTGTTATTCACAAGTGAGCTGCCAGGGCATTTCTAGTAAGTGTCAATAGACTTCACACTTCAGGACTTCCTAAATAATATGAGAGATACAGCCCATTTTTCAGAGGTTTTTTTTTTTTAAATAAGTGTTACTGTACAATTTTACTGAGATTCCTTTGCAATAGGTTTACACAACAGACTTCTGAAAGACAGGCATAATAATGTAAGACCAACTGTGTGAATATTAACAATGGATCAAGAAAAATAATCTTTTAGAAACTTCTAAAGCTAATTTATCAAGGTCACCACTCTATTTATTCTAGGGGGGATTATTTAGTTTTGTTTTCCTGTTAATTTGCCAGTTGTGGCTTTTATTTTCCTAAATTTTTTCAATGGTATAATGTTTTTGACAAATTCACCACACACACAAAACCTACATGTAATGGCAGTGCAAAGACATCCTAGCCACACTGTATATGCAACATATTCAAGGAATGCACCAAATCTACAGTGTATGTAGATTATTTTTCTGTACATTCCTATCAACTCTGATGCATTTCAAGCATTCACTCACTGCAAACATACAGACTAATTTATACCTCCCCAGTAAATCTGATGTGTTCTCATCATATTGAAACTATTGCATGTGTACAGTTTATTATCATATCCAACACTCTTCTAAATATGGATATTTCTTGACCATGAGAATGAGAATGAGAATAGCCATGAGAATACCATCTGAAAAGGCCTTAGGTCAAAACATTGGAGTTTTACCCTATTATCTGCCAGCACTGAAAGAATTGTCATCCCTTATTTCTAGAGCATATAATACCAAAACCTCCCATGGAGCAGTTGTACCTGTTACTGATATAGATGAGCCATTGAAAGACATGAATGTGTTAAGCTGGAAGAAAGTGACAGGGCTTAGACTGGTTCCTGTGACAKACCCAGAACATGCCCAAAGCCTCTGCGTCCCTTCACCCTCACCTGGTCAAGGGAAAAGAATATTGGATGTTATTTGTTATTTATTGACATCCAAACCCACATCTTGAGCATTAGCCCTGAAAGAAATGTTGGTGTGGCACTGGACTTATGAACTAACAGGACTATAGGTTTAGCAAAAAAAAAAAAAAAAAAGTATAATGTGTTAACATAATTTTGTCTGAAGTTGCACATCGTTTATCTTACATTTCAGCTCAGGTGAAAAAAAAAAAAGAAGTACGTCTACACTAAAAGGGAAATTTCTCTATGTGAGAACGCTGAAGGGGAAATGCTTGGGTTTTAAATGCTACTGCTAGAGATGATCACTTAATGGTAAGAACTGAAGTGGTATTTCCAAAAGCATATGACAAAACACACATATAATACGCTGTATAGCAGATATATGTGTGTGTGTGTGTATGGAATTTCAAGGAGCAGAATATCCTCCACATAATTTATTCTACAATTTGAAGAAGTCTATTAGTTCATCACTGCTACAAAGAAGCAAAGCAAATCCATGATAAGTGTAGTTAAGTATTTCAGGGAAGACTAACACAAAGGACTTAATTATACAGCTGAGGCATGAAATGGATCTGAAGTGATACACAGAAAAAAGTAATAGCCACAAAGTCTGCCCTCTGTGAAGAAATAAGCATAATAAAGAGAAATGAACAATATTTTTCAACTTTAATTAAAATATTAATGGACTTCTTTAAGCATTACAATTGTTTAGAAGTGTTTTAAATGCCTCCATGACTTATCTGTGTTTCATGAACCTAGTAAAAATTATGGCTGTTAGTTAAAAATTATTACACATTTTAAATAGTCTTATTATACTTTATTCAATTCTAGGAGAATCTAATTGATTCTTTGGCTTATTTTCTTATAGACTCTCTTCAAAGACCTGTATCTCTATTAAAGAGAGAAGTCTAAATGATATTCCCTGGTAATTGAACTAGCTGCATACTAAACACTTTTATCTCTGTCTTAATACATTTTTTTTCCTTCCCAAAAGCTGTAAGAGATAAGCGCGCCTGAAGTTTATGTGTAGTTCAAATAACAAATAAGGTAGATAAATGGAATGAGATGAATAAGTGGAAAGAAAACTACTATGAAATTAAGATATAAATTGTAACTCTGGAAACAGCCTTTGTAATTAAGAATAATTTAGAAAGGCATGGAAGATGTTTAATCAGTAAATTAACTGATGACTTTTTTAGAAGGGTAAGAGAAATTAACTCAATAAAATCCTTTAAAACTTTCTTAGTGGCCTAAAGTAAAAACAAACAAATAAACAAAAAAAACACCCAGGCTCCAAATTCTTTGTAATTTTTCATCTGTATAGGGATAAAACCCAAGCCCTACTTCACAATTTCTTCAGTATCTGTGACCAAACCCACAACACAAATTAAACCAAAATTATCTTCTGGTATTTATAGACCAATATTAATACCTGGATCTTCACACGTTTTTCACTCATTCTAGCAGTTTTCACTAAGGCGTGGTAAAACATTTTATAAAGGAAAAGAATGTTAATATTACTTTCTAAAAATGGGGTGGGAGGCAGAAAGTATAATATTCCAGCTCAGCCAGCAGGTGAGAGGTACAGCTGAGAAAAGCTATTTTGTTTCTAGACTAGTCTAGTGGTCTAGTTCATTAATCAAGGAGCAAATTTATATGAAATCACACTTAATGCAGAGTGCCTAGTTGAGTTTACCCTGAAAGAAGCAGCGAAGCAGCAGAACTCCCAAGTGAGACGCAGACATGAGCTGGAGCAGGACTGGGCCTTATATAGTAACAATAAAACAATGATATTTCTTACTRAATTTGTTTTAACTGCTTGCTTTTGACACGTGGTCTTGCATTAGTTACCTACTAGATGTCATATTGTTTTTTCAATGAAACTTGAGCATAAGACACTCCAACCAACATGTCCCTGGAGAGAAATACCCAATTAACTTGAAGTAAGCTGGCTGAGGTGCCAGAGCCAGTGTAGCTCTGCAATCTTTAAGACGATATTACTAAATCTTTACTTAACAGTAGAGATCCTCACTTCTTTGCACACATTTTATTATGTACAGGCTGGTAAAATGCAGACTACTTTTTAGCCCATTCATTAAGGTTTTACTGTACTTCAGACATATTGAAAAGGCCTATTAGTAGGCCTTTTCTGTGCACTAGAAAATTGTGTAAAGAAGACCAAAATGGAAAACTTATGTTTTGATAAAAATAATCTATTGTATACAAAGCAGTTGACATGCATAATTTTCATGCATAACTCAGATGTAGTTAAAGAAGTATAGACCTCGTCCAAATGACACAGCTGTTACATGTTCCTACTAGTATTTCCATGCATCTATTAAATGTATCAGTAAAACTGCAGCCATGCTAAAGAGTTGAAGGTCAAACTACAATGTTACAGCATTTCGGAAATTTTATATTGGCAAGGTCATATATAAACGCAGAGCAAAAGCCAAACCTTCCAAATATATAGGGACAGGTTACAGCTAGAAAGCATATCTTAATAAAATCAAAGTTAAAAATGAGATAACAGATACCTTGTAAGTGTATTCTATCCATTTCTTCATCAATTTCAGTATCAGTTTCTTTAAAATCCCAAMCATTAACTCACGCTGTGGTAATGAACGAAACTTACCTTGATAGCTCATGCTATATTCTTTCTTTCAAGGCTGAACTTCAGCTGTCACCATTAGAAAAAGCACAGATAGTGCTTAACTAGACCTCAGAGAGTTTGGAGCTTTAATCCGTTGTGTTTTAATACTGCTATATGTTAAATTATATTTCTCTTTCTCTTCCCCTGACTTAAGAAAGATTTGCAAAGTTCAAAATCTGATCAAGCTAACCAAAATTTAAGTCATTTTTGTACTTTTTTTTTTTTTTTTTTTAAGATAGATATCCACCAAAAGCTGCTTAAAGAGCAATTATGTGACACAAGGTACTTATTTGGCAAAGAACCATCCCTCGGTGTCCATAGGTCAGTTTTACCTAGCATTCAGCTGCTCCAGTTGTAGAAATGACCAATGGCAATAAAACATCTGAGGACTAAAAGTCTATGAGTAAGCCGCAAAAGCCCACCAGCAAGATGCCTGAGTTTTGCAAAGAGCCACTCCTTTTGATGGCTCAACCACCTCTCAAGAGTAACTCAATGACCAATGCAATAGTCAGAAGGAGGAAGGCTTGCCCTTTAATGTCCTTAGCTCTTTATACAAATGGCCAACAGAGGGAAGACAAACATATTAAAGAGCATACTGATTTCCTACATACAACATCACCTTGAAAGTTTTAGAAGAAAATAACCAAGCCAGGAAGTCAAGGGAAATACGATGCCAGAAGACTCCTGTTATTCCAGATGGTAAGACAGAGGTACCCTGGTTGCTAGAAATGATGGTAAGTCCTAGCAAATGAAAAGCATGTGAAGGAAACTGCTGACACTTTTCCCAAATCTAGTTTACCATCAGCCTAGATGGTAAAAAAAATCTAGACTAGTTTCAAAGTAAACACTGTGGAGTTCAGTATCTTATTATTTACTTAGCCACTTCTCCATTGTTTTTAACAATTTGACACTTATTTTAACAACTTCTAAAACAACTAAGAAGTGGTCAACAATATTTTTCAACATTACTAAGTAGAACCAAGATATTGTGGTCCAACTTTTTTGTAAATTTAAGAGTTAGCCACAAAGAGTAGCAAGGCCCAGAACTCCACAATATGAAAACAGAAAGAAATTAATTATAATTAAAAAAAAAAAAAATCCTTGACAGAAGCTAGATGAAGCAAATCAGTCAGTTAACCAAAAGAAGCACTGTGTGTATGGAAACACTGATTAGCCAAGAAAAAATAGAGAGTTATAAAATTCTGTTTCTTTTATGAAGAGTCGAAGGAGAAGGACTTTCTCTCTGCACTTTTCCCCGGAGCTCTCTCCAAGCTGAAGATGACATTAACCTTTCTTCTACTCTTCTAAAGTCCTTACTGTTGTCAGCAACAAACACTGAACAATTCTTTTGAAGAGGTTTGCAAATAGCAACACAAGTAAAAGCATTTCTTCGCTGATTTAAAGAAATTTGATTAACTTGCTCCAAACCATTCTGGATGATGGCTGCAGACTTGACTAACAACCGCAGCAAGACAGACTCCCAGCTTCAGGGCCTGAGGTGGAGTTGCCCTAGCTTTTCTTTTAAGCAGTGTATCAAAAGCTTCTACTTCATTTTTGCTGCAGGTAGTGGTTTTTTAGAGGGTAAGATAATTTTAGAAGATAGTGACTTACCAGAGTAAGTAATTAAACAGCTAAGACTAAGACTATCAGAGTCTTAATGAGAGTGAGACAGACTGAATAGAAAACCTGGAAATCAGCTCTACCCTTTAATCACTGTGTCCTTGCAGGGCAGGTCTTTTATCCAGTCCTTTCTGCTTGCAGCACACTCCCTCTGGTTACCACAGATAATGTGTTGCCTGCTGCAAAACCATTTCCCTAACTCTCCCTGCCAGCTCCATGTGAGTCTGTTCGTCCATCTGTCCGGCCCTGCATTCCCCAAACCCTCTGAGCTGAGCCTGCTCAGTTTCTCTCAGGGAAAGGCAGAGATACCTTTCCCCAAAGTTTTTGCCATGCTGAAGTAAGAGTGACACTGACACTTTTTTTTATCTTTTCCACCAGTCCACATCATTTAAGGGAGACAACACTCCAAATAGCAAACTGGAGTTAAATGATGTTTCTCATACTCTCCCCTTTCATTTGTTTTCAGCATGACTAGATCTAAACATCAGTAAGATGTTTCCAGTCTTCAAGGAAATGTTTTTGTTCAGTTCCAGATTTAAACTCTGTTACTCAGACCTACAGAAAAGAGTTTTTTCTGCATAAAATTCTTGATGTAGCAATATATTTCAGGAACAGCAGCACTGTCAGTAAACGTCATACTTTGCCAGGTACCATTAGTTTTGTGATATTTCTTATGCCATTCTGCAACTGAAAAGTTGGAAAGTCTGAAACTTCCACGTAAAGCAAAGTCAATGTTCATGAAGATTTTCTCAGACATATAATCCTATTCACTCCCATTCTCTGTTCTAGAGGTTTGCACAAATAGGTTTTCATTCTCATGCACACTGAGCATCCACACTGAAAGCTGAGCCTCAGTCAGGGTATATTTTTACACTATTTGTCATTAACTCAAAGTATTTCAGCCATTTACTTAGAAAATAAAAATGCTAGCTCATCATAAACTATTTCACAGTGATGGTTCACAATTTGACAGCAACCTACAGATTGAATAGCATTTGCCTGCATTACCCATCAAACACTTTGCACAGACAATGTATTCAGACCAGATGTAAAAACATGTTCTTCTCTCTCATACACACAGCTTCCTTTTCCTTTCTACTCATTACACACTTTTTATTCCAACTTAAACCCCAGGAAACCACTATTTCTTCCACAAATATTTTTTTTTTCTGCGAACACGTTATTGCATGAGCAAATTTTTGTTTATTAAGTAAACTAACACAGTCAGAAGTGACCTTGTTGAGCTTGTCTTGTCAATGATCACAAGCAGGAGGAAAAGCCAGACAACATTTACCTCCTTCTTTACAAAGCTTTCTTGGAAACTGAGCAGTAAAACAGGTAGCACAAATGTGAAACTTTTGTCTGGAGAACATGACCTGGACTTCAGACTGAATATAGAGACATGTGCATTATGTCCATTGTATCTGTTATGCTCCAACATGCCAGACATTTTGACATCTGCTCTGTCTTCTGACAGCATACACAATTCCCAACATTCCTTTTTAGGAAGGTTCAGGTAACAACGTTTAGTAAGTAGCCTGTCTTAACCATTTCTCCTACATTGCACTTTCCAGCGTGATCAGTATGTTGGTTTTTTGGCTGGGGAAGTTTTGCTTTAGTACTGGAAGACTTTGCTTAGGAACAGAGGGCTAACTCTTGTATAAGTCAAATTCACAATGAAATTATGGTAGTGCAAAGCATTGTGAGCTGTGATATCATAGCCTGTTTGTGCTGAAAGGTCTGATCAAAAATGTCAGAAATAGTAATATAAAAATTTTTACTGTACACTTCCATGTTTTCTGTAATTAAAGGGAATAAGAAAGCCAAATTAATACTATTTTTTTTTTTTTCTGATTTGGGATTATAGTGGTTTAATTCTCTTTTTAGGAGTAAATCTAATAATACATAAAAGGCAAATCACTATCAATGAATGACAGCGTAAGTATCAGAAGCATTAGAGCTTTTTCTAGAGAAACTGCTATGCATTCAGATAACCGAATTTTCACTCTGATATGAAACATCTGATTTTTTCATCCACACATGAGTTTAATTGGGCTTAATGTCCAATTTTCTTGAAAACCTTATTGCAAGCATCCATATAAAAGTGCAAATCCCAATAGCTGTTCATAAATGCTTCCAAGAAAGTGCATACTTTAAGATAATTAAATTTACTATTTGGTAAGTTCAATTTTAGCTCTCCAAAGGTTTTGTTTTTATGAACTTTTAATCTATGAAAGCAATCCGAGTGTAAAGATATTATTTGAGAGTAAAAAATATTTTAGCATCTGGTAGAATAAAACATTGCCTTAAACAAATAAGGAATCAGAACTTTAACCATTATGTTTCACACATTTTTGTATTGTGATGAGGAGGACTGCTACAGCTTCTGCATTCTTTCTCATCATATCACCAGAATCTGTGACAATATCTACAAATTCTAACAACAAAAATTTTGTGATTCAATGTATGTAAAGAAAGCATGACTACAGGGGGATTTTCATCACTATTGCCATATCACTGAATTGTCATTCATTCATGTGTAGCACAATTAGAAGGACAGTAATGTTTTCACCACAAGTAAAATAGAGTGGTGTGGTGCTAGCCATCATTTATAGCTAGGGTATAAACCTTACACTTTTATTAGCAGATAGTGAACTAAAAGGGTTGAGAAATACTGC
Organism: Oceanodroma leucorhoa; assembly: GCA_030449065.1. Taxonomy (NCBI): domain Eukaryota; kingdom Metazoa; phylum Chordata; class Aves; order Procellariiformes; genus Oceanodroma; species Oceanodroma leucorhoa. The sequence continues at coordinate 25,960,534 of JASVER010000001.1, read as the reverse complement.
ACCGTAATTCAAAAAAGGAAAAAAAAATAAGCTTTTCTCTGCTAAGCAAACAGCTTTGTTCTTGAGTAGTCCTTGTTAACAATCAGTAGATGTCATTCTTGGTTTTTATGCCCACTAATCAATGAACTTTCAGTCATTTCCGTTAAATTCAGACATTATGGTGTTCGTACACTAAAATCCATTACTTTGGGAGAGATTGTTTGTCTAAGAACTGAATGTATATGTAGATCATTATACCGTCACTCTTGGAGGTGTTCATGAAGGATTAGATTCACAGCAGCACAATGAGGAAGTCTGTCTGAGCAATTTCATATGCTATCCTAAAGTGAAAGAGGGAATGCCCGTGTCAGTCTGCTACCACTCTCACTCTAATAATTCATTAAAACATAAAAATGAGACTAGCTTTAGTCAGTAATTTGTAGATCACACAACTGGAAAATGTTTCAAAGGTAGTATACTTTCAATGTGCTAATCAACAAGGATATGAGCAGAATATTCCAAATGATTTCTAAATATATTTCATATAGTCTTTTGCGGGCGGGGGGACCTTCTGGCTGCTCCTATAGAAGGATTGCATACACGTTCAAAAAAATAAAACTCACAAATATTTACTGTGTTCCTTGACATTTTAACTCAAATGTGCAGCAACTGAATGAGATGGTTTTTTTATGAGTTTATGAGATGCAATTAATCAACAGCGGATGTTCTCACTTTTATGGAYGGATTAAACACTGTAAGATCTAATTAGCTTATGCTTAAACAACATGAAATTATAAACAGCAATCACATTTCTTAATTTATCTCTCCTACAATCTTCACTCTTTTTTTTAGAAAAAAATTGAACATTATTAAGTTTGTTGTGGTTTAACCTGGCAGGTGGAAAGGACAAAGGAGACCAGTGGAAACCAGGACAAAGTTTCAGTTAGAAACAGGATAAACAGAGCAGAATGCTATATAGGGAACAGAAAATTTGAATACATTTGTCAAACGCACCATGTAAACATATTTCAGCAAAAACATTGGTATGTCTCCAGCTTTTTAACAGTTTTTCCTCTGTGTGGGAAACAAATGAGGTGGGGGAGAAAAGGGATCTAGACCTTCATGTTAAACGCAACAGAAACACAAGGAAGCTTTCTAACCTTTTTTCTCCTGTTTTCATATTTAATGGGTGACAGTTGTAGAAAAGCTTAGAAACAAATGTCTTCAGCTACTCCACCTCTCCAGACGTATCATTTCACCACCAGCTGAAGAGGCTGAAGGGACAAGAATGTGAAAGAGACCCTAAATCCATGAGAAAGTATTTGATGAAGTGTGATTTCACCCCCTGGCAGAGATGACTGTACTGTAGTCACTGAAACATTCTCCCTTATTTAAAATTCTCCAATACTGCATGTTAAAAAAGAATGAATACAATGTATTATAACAATGAGCTAAAGGGAAAACACTGTTCATTTCCTCTGCTTTGCTTTCTCACTTTTCAATAACACCAAAATTCACAAAAGGAGGGAAAATATTCTGCTTTGAAAGCAACAGCAAAAGATATGAAAACTATTTATTTGGTGCCTTAATCTTGAGTTAAGTGGAAAAGGATAAGGGACATTGACTAGTTTGTCCAGTCACAGTTTATCTCAGTTTCCAGTTTTCGTTTGAAGAAAAATTCTACTGACACCTTTGTCCTCTCATCTGTCATTTCTGATGTCTGCGGAAGCAATTATCAATTGTAAAGCARCCATCTAATGAGATAATATTCAATGATATAAATTCCTATTATCTTCAAATGTAAAGTGATGTGTGATTTCACAAATACGCAGCTAGTCTCTGAGATTCTTTTGGTAGATACTGTGCTCCTCTGAAAGATGGGTAAACCACTACAGGCCTGATTTTTAAAAGTGCTAACACATGCACTTTTCAGGGACTTAAAAGCAGGAAAAGCAGGTGAACAAAACCACAGCAGAGGAGGCAGGGGGAAATAACCTGGTTAATGAAATAATAAATGAGTAAGAGAAGTAATAAGAAAAAGGACCTACGAGTCCTTATGATCTCTCTGCTATAGTCACTTTCCACAGTTAAATTAACATTAAGAAAATGGAGGACACAGCTGAAATTTGGAAAATTCCATTCAAAACTGGTTAGGTCTCAAGAACCAGTTTGCCTAAACCCTTTTACTCAGTAAAGTTCACAGATAAGGGAACCAGCTTCTATGGATGATGTCTTATTAAGATAAGAAGGGCCCAGTCAAGTGATGGATAATTCCAATTTGTATTTGGATAGTCCTCCACTCCCTGCCATGGAATATTCACAAAGACAGTGATTTTCCTGGCTAAAGACAGCAGCTTTTAGTATAGCTACAGATAGTATTATTAGAAGGATATTTTATATTCTAACATTAAGAAGCATAACACTGTATGGAAACAGAGATAAGAAATATCTTACAACTTAAAAGACAGTTAGCAACTGCAGCAACATTTCTTTGACTAACCCATGTAAGAAAAGCACAGGTGAGATGTAAGTTAAAGGCAGAGTAAGAGACTTCTGACATAGCAGAGATTGTCTTTACAATGGATTCATTAACAGTCACCCTCCCATATCTTTTTTCCCTGATTTCTCTTCCCATCCTCCGCAAAGTTAAGGTTAAAAATAGAGAATATGTAATAGAGGAATATGGAGAACTCTCTCAATATATAGACTGTCAAAGAAGAGAGATTCTCAGGACCTTTAGGGACAGGGTGTTCAAAGCCAACAGAAATGGAAACCACATCCTTATACACTGGAAAATGCTTATCTTGATATACAAAACATGCTAGGTAACTACATAAGCTGTGGCTGCCCACCGTCACTGTCCAGGTAAAGGGACAAAATAAAATAATACAATTACTCCTTGTCATTTATCAAAAAATTGGTCTTATTATAACTGTTATCTAGCACCTTTGTTCCTGCTTAAAATCACTAAATAATCTAAAATTCAAACCCTAGATTATTAGCTGTCTGATATTTCCTTTTTTTGTTATTTTATTCCTTTAATGGTGTGTAATGAGCCTAAAAAACCCTGATGTTTTCCTTCCCAACAGAAAGGATAAACTTGCCTAACTTACAGGAAAACTGCAAATCCAAGGCCCACTGTAGTCATCTGTTTTCTGAACAACACTTACTTGGATGATGGAAGTGGAAAATGCAACTCAGAAAATTCATGTAACTTCATAGTATTAGAATGAAAACACATAGGTATCATCAATGGAAGTATACTTATATTCCAGCCTAATAGTTGTTGTTAGCATGCAATCCCACTGTTCTCCAGCAACCATTCTTCCACCCTCCCCTCCTGAAAAAAACTCCAAAACAAAAACCAAACCACACTATCACCTCCTCTAATGGTCCTCTGCCACCATATTTGGACCTTTGACATACCTCATTCCTATGCACACTTTCACATGCTGTTCTGCAATGAAAAACAGCATACAGGAATTGGGAACTGCTATTGTAAAGTGGTTGCTTACTCTACTCCCATTAACTCCATGATGTGAGAACAACTAAAAATTACCTCCATTTATTATCTTTGGCCATACCAACGTAAAACACAGAGATCTGTGCATAAATGGGATATTTCACATTCAGTTCCATGAATCTTTTCCTAAACATCAAGCTGCCTTTTTCTGGATCATCTGTGGCAACTTTAAGGAGGGACACAGATACAAAAGTAATACTAAATATGTAAAGTATAATTATTCTGGTTGGAGTGGAGGGGAGAGTTAGGGGTCTTTGTACCCATATGTACCCTCTGCATACAAGGAAAGCAGGTGGCATTGTCCTGGCAAATATGCATAAACCGTCAGAAAACACCCTGGAGGGAAAAATGCTACCCATGGATGAATAACTTAGCATCTGTTCACAAATGATTCACCATGGAGTAAGGCAATTTGCACAGAATATTTTAATATACACTATTCTCAGTGAAGGATTTAGTTACGCTGGCCCCCATTACATTCTGCAGAATTGCACTCAGGGCAAGCTGGAGGATGTGCAAGAGTGTTTTGTCACAAAAGAAATCATATTCTTTCATGCCCCAAGAGTTGGTTGTGGGGGACATTACCACTGAAACCAGTACAATACCTTTATGCTAGCTGAATGCACTCCTATAATAGGCGAATATTTAGTTGAACCACTAGGTAGGTATGTGCAGTAGCAGAAAGTGCCAATGACTAGTCCTAGAAAAATGCAGAAAAACTAGGCCAATAAACCTACAAAATATTTGTTCTGCCCTCTGACTTAGAGTAAATGTAGAGTTATCTCTGCAGTCAGAAAGTGAGAAAGTGGATGCAGTAGGCCTTGGGGACTTCCAGTTCCTTATTGTAATTCTGCTTTTGTTATAATTCTCCACTAGATGCCAATAACCATTAACTACCATACAATGATTTTAAGGGAGCTGAGATAATAAAAGCATTGTCATGGTATAGAATTTGAAAGTCAGGGAGATATTTTCTGGAAATAAATGAAACAACAGACGTGACTAGAATAGTGCAAGTCATATTTTGCCGCTACAAGGTGTATCCAAGTAGAAAACAAGAAAACCAGAAATTTTCTAAGATGAAAAGAATGACCTACTTTTTCTCATTATGAAGTCTCTCAGTCATGTTGAATTATCCTTTTTAACAGTATCGTGGATATTATTCTTACAGGAACCCGTATCATTCTTTATTCAGATTAAAGGAATTGTTGGACAGTGACCTGAAAGGTTCACTTCCTCCAGAGGCTGAATTTTCCTTTCATAACACACTCCTCCCCTGTTCAGGCTAGGAATGGGAAATGTAGATCGCAGTCGGACCTTTGAGCCTTTGCAGGCAGTGCAGCACGCTGGCAAGAGCAACAGCCTGACTATTCTCCATCAGTAAATGACTGCTCATCAGCACAGCTCCAACATGATGAATTACTGTAGCATGCCATCTTATTGCAAAGGACTCTTTCATGGTTCAAAGAGCTGTTGTTCTTTTTCTCTGTTAAGCTCTGGTATTCCTTAGAAAACTGGGTTCAGCTGCTTGTTCATCCATGGCCTGTTAATATAAACTGTGATAAGTCCCTTTACTTCTCTGTCAGTCAGAACCTCTCTTGTAAAATCAGAATAATAGCTCTGATTTATTTCCAGGGTTTTGAAGGAGTAACTATTATCAGGAATGCTCGGATATTTTGGTACCATGAAAGAACCCAAGTCAGCTGGGTATTCAGTGTGATTTTGTAATAAAAGTCTGCGACTAAGTCTAGAGTCTTGTTTTTGTAGGAAATAATTAATTATTTACAAGTTCTCCAACCTACAACAATTATCTTCAGTATTTAAGAGAGAATCTGTTACAGCTCAGGTATAAGCTAACATTGCAGAAAGAAACTTAACTTTCCCCTCAATTTGTCTACATTGCTGAGAAGTGTTGAACTGGTTCAGTTTTGAAAGATTATTTCTTTCTCATGTCCCCTGACAAAAACTAAGATAAAGGGAGGGAAAGAAAGGAATGGCAGAGTGTCAAGAAAGTAATGGCAAACCTGAAAAAATTGCATAATTCAAATTTTCTTCTGTGGAATTGGCTCTTTTCTTGGACATACTTGTTAAGCTTAGCAGTTTTGTAGAACACACATGAACATGCACTGACAGAATCACGTTTGGAAATCCACTCAATGGAAACACGGATATTATCAGTACGAATGTTACTTTATATCATTTTAAATGGCTTTACAAATGCTTAAATTACCTTTAAGGTGTACTAAAATCAAGCACAGAACCTTGTTAATGTGGCTATATAGTCTCTAGATAAGAGCTCATGAAGGTCTCTCTGCACCTGTCTGCAGAAGTATCTCTCTAAACTTAGAAATAGCATTCAAAAATGAAACTAATTCATAGCTGGAAGTTTCCTTCCATGTTGTTGAGACTGGAAGGTCCAATAGACAGCAAGAGCATGGAGACTGTCTACAGAAATTGTGAGACCCAGGGCAGCAAAGCCAAACTCTCTGCCTTAATAAGATTTAAAGACTTATTTTCAAAGATTTCTATTCATTAACGAGAAGAAATTTAATCAAGATGGAACAAGATTATTTGAATAAAAGTCTTGTGCATGACAAAGGAGAGATTAAAAATACAGGAGAAAGCTCAACTGTTTATTATTCTTGCTTTTGAAATTAACGCTTGCATGCAAGAAAGAATATACTTACCGGTCTTCAAGTTGTCATGAAGCTGGTTCAGTTACATATTATTCTCAGATCCCATTGTACTCAAGAACAGAATGATTTCCAAAACCTTTCCATTTTGGTAATTTTATGGTTATAATTTTTTATCATAGAAAAGAGAGTCATTCATAATGAGCATCTCAGCCATTGCTTTATGTTGGAGATTGTTTGCTTCTCTGACAAATAAGTTAATAAAATTGGAGTGAGGGATGAACCTGACCCATATGTGAGCCTATTTAAAAGTTATTGCTTATCCTTTTAAATTGCCTTCCCATGTATTATGAACAATGTCAAGCATGTTGTACATGCCATGCACATCCATTTATTTTAGAGCCAGGTCACACAATCCCAGTGAGGCTTGAACTAAGGATGATGCAGGACTGTAGAAACCAGAGCCCCAGTATGTGACACAGGATAGGCCATACAGTTCTGAGCATTACCCACTGCATTGCTTTAAAAGCTGGCACAGATGGGGAAATTTGCAATAGTTACTAGAAGGATACATCCAATATTCTCCATCAATAAAAAAACCACAAACCAAACAAACAAAAATAAAACCACAAGTGTACATCTAGATTCCAGTCACCTTCTTACTTTGCCGTTTTCTACAATTGCATAACCGTTCCTCAAAGCAACATCCATATTAAATTGTGCAGAAGATACTCTCCAGGTTATTCATTCCATTTTGAGCCCAAATTTTAAAAGCACAAAGGTCATCAACACTGATGAGCTTCAGTTTAAGGCTGAATAATACAGTGAGGATGCAGCAATCTGTAGCATCCTTGGCCATAGTGAGCATGAAGAGTCRAGATGAAGATCCTGAGGGCAAAGAAGGAATAGAGTCACAGAGCCCAGACCTCAGGCATCAAGCAAGTAACCTGCGGCTTGTTCAGGGAGCAGGCAGCTGGGATCATACAGGAGCAGCTCTGAAGGGCAAAGAAGATGAGGGAACCTGGAAGGTCTTACGTGCAGCATCCTCCAAAAGTTCCAAAATAGCCAGTCCAGCCTAATACTCAGGAAAATATATCCAATCTGATCCTATGTCTGAACCTACTGCTTTAAATTTATGACTATTGTCTCTTTTTTTCCTGCAGTAAAGAGCTAAGATCTGTTTTTTTCAATAACATTCCCTGAAGTCATGTCTTCTCCAAGCCAAACAAGCCCTGGTCCTGCAGCCTCTCCTCACAAGGCAAGTGCTACAGGCCCCCACCAGCTCGCAGGTCCCTCGCTGAACTTACTCCAGTTTATTAATATTTTTCTTCTTTTAAGGTGTCTGAAATGGGACACGATATTYCAGAAGCAGTCTAAAAAGTGTCAGAAAAGGGCACTAAAACTTTACCCAATCTACTAGCTGTGCTTCTGTTAATACAGCCTAGATGTTAAGGTATTGTGTTTTTTTGATGTTTCAAGTGAATTATTTGCTTGTACAGTATCAGTGAAATAATACATTCCATCATTCAGAGAATGTTTATTATGATTGCTAGCAATATCAGCCCCAAAGCACTCCATCAAAGCACTATTAGAATTCAAAATGATCTGAAACTTGAAACACAGTATGCAAAAGTAAATTGAATTGATTTTTTTTTTTAGATGAAAATGAGATTTTTGTCACATGCTAGAAGTAGTATCAATCACAGGGACAAAAAACATAGATCTTTCAGGGAAGCTGAGACCTATGAATCAGCAGGCGATAGTATCTCCTAATTAAAATTAGCTCATATATTAAGTCATAAACAGGACGCAGCTACATCCTCCTGAATTAAAGTTAAAAAAGCCACTTTCAGCACCGAGTAAACAACATAAGGATAACAAGGTCATAAGTGGAGGTATTGCAAATTGAACTGAGGGAAAAGTTATTACACTTAAACAGGAACAGTCAAGTTTGCAATATAGAGTGGAGAAGATAAAAAGAAGGCAGGCATTCCAGGGGGTCACCAACTGAACTTCAGCTACCACTGAAAAAAAAAGTAAATATCATATGGGATATATAACAGTAGTGTGGATACCAGATGTTGGAAATTATTTTTCTCAGCACTGGTCAGAATCTAGCTGAAATACAGTCTCTAGGTTAGGGCAATACACTTGAAGAAGAATAAGAGTCAGTTGTATCAAATATCAAGAACAGTAATAACAAAAAAAAAGACTAGTTTCTGTCTAGCTATTAGGAAAAAAATTATAATGGTGAGACTGGAACACTGTGGAATAATTTGGCTGGAAATGTTCTGGAATTTCTGCTATTGGTGAGATGGCCCCAAGAAACATCTGTTAGGAACAATGACTGATGAAGTGAAAAAAACCCCAAAACGTAACAAAACAAAACAAAAAACAAGTGAGTTTCTGAACACACAAGAATTCCTTTAATTCCTCTCCTTCTTAAGAATGTTCATTTCTTGAACTCAATGTCCTTCTGTAGTCCTTTTCACCCTTATGATTCTGGTTTTGTGTCTGAATTGTGCAGGGAGCTGCTTCATTATCCAGACTGGCAAACCTGCTGGAGCACAGTTTGACACCTTCACTACTTGTGCATCCTGATTTCCTTCAGCATACCAGAGCACATCATAGGAGGAAAGAAGAACAGACTTGGACGTGATGGTATGCACCCAGATCTTCTCATGGAAGCATCAACAAGAAAAGCCACCATGGACATCCAGGCCTTGGAACTTGCTGAGCTCCTACAATTTTGGCAGGTTTACTACCTTCATTAATCTAAAGCTGTGACTCTATAATTTTAGCTGTATAAATTACAGTTGTCCTGTCCCTACTAACCATAATCTCTACCTGTGTTTTTAGGCTTATCTCCTGCATTTGGTCATTGTGACTACCTGCACGTCAATGCCAGAGGACAATTCTCTCCATCCTTCACTAATATCATACATAGAAAATTACAATTCAGAAAGTAACCCTTTAGGAGTTTTCTGTGAAATGGAAGTCCTCTATCTGGATTGCCCGGATGAAATACCAGCCATATTCTTAAGAGAAAAAGTAAATAAATGGTACAAAATACATTACCCAGGATATTTCACCTGATTACTTTACAGAGCTGTATGAGGCTTCTTTTTGTGTAGTCCAAGAGCAAAAAATACACTACATCTTTAGAAATCCGTCCCCCTGCTGTCAGTTCCCTAGTTAGCCTGACTATTGCTCCAAGCCTTACTATCCCTGTTAGTAGTTGCCCTACCTCTTAGGTAAGGCTTTTGTATTTTGATTTATTACCATATGGGTGTGATGTTGTCTTAACAGTTTCACAACTGAATGTTTGAACTGACATGAAAGTGCAAGTGTTTTATTGATACAGGGTAATTCTGTCTCTTCTTGCCTCTCAGAACATTCTCCACCTTCCTGTCTGTAAGCAAGCCCAGCATTTCAGAAAGCACTTTAATCTCCACTTTCTTAAACACTCCTCAGCAGTGACATTACTGGACTAACAAATGTATGCCCATTGGTTTTGATTACCATGGCCATATTCTCATGCTGATGAAAGCTGTTATCTTAACTGATCAAAGATAGCATGGATTTGCCTTTTTTCAATTCTTCCTTTTTCCCTTGCCATGAAAAACAGTTATTATCAGACTCCCGACCCTCTTTCACAGTTGTTTCCATTCACTGATCAACCATATAGATCTGATTGAAAAATCTATACATAGTTTATACAGAAGAAAAGTTACACCTCGATGTCCAAAGTTGTACAGCTTCTCTATAGAAACCATAAGTTATATTCCCTCAAAGAATTTTCACTGGTGTTATACAGAGAATATGAAAATAAATTAATTTAACATGATAGAAGCAGCTTTCAACCAACATGGAGAGACCCATTTACTATACATGCATGCAAAATTAGTACTTAAGTGCTAGTCTGATCTTTTTATTACAGGCACTGTTTTCTGTATTTTTTCAGGATATTCTGTAGTCCAGTTTGAGCTTCTAAAGCCTTTTCTACATCCAGGTTTTGACCATTGCTGAATTTATATCTGCGGTAAAGCTGAAAATGAAAGATAAAGGTAGGCTGGGAAAAAGGCATTTTACAAAAATATATGTGCTGGCAACAGTGTATAAACAAGTTGTAACAGTGTAACACTAGCAATAGCACAAACAGCAAAAAGTATTTTTTTTTATCACAGATAAGCACAAAATTAATGTGAAACTACAAAGCAATGAGCTAATGGTATAGCTGCAGAAAAAAAAAATACAGAGAAATGTGTGCAAGTAGTAAAATTTTAGATACAAAGCTGAGGACATAGAATAGGCAGAAGTAAAAAGGGTACCTGAGAGTAGATGAGGAAAGACAAGGGAAAGAGAAAACAGTCACTTCAATTTAAGCCTCCCTCAGTGATGAGCTCTTGAGCATGACCATGTCAACCTCCAGTACTGATAAAGGTTTACTGGCAAAACTTATTCACCTACACACCCTTATTTCATAGTCATTAATAGTTCATTCTGCAAAAACAATGATCTGTTAGAAAAAAACACATATGTGTATAGAAACATACAGATTCAGAAAAAAAGTTCTGGAATATACTTGCATTTAATATCATTTCCTTGTTACAATAATATCGCACCTATATGTTATCAGAACTATGTTACATTTGCATGCAATATTTCTTTACTTTTTCCAAACAAAATCCATATTTCAGTTCACATCCTACCTAACCTCTCTTTTACAGTCATGCAAACTTTAAATCACAATAGCAAGGATTAAAAAAGTAATATGAAAATATGCAAATATTTTCAGCAAATTTGATGTCATGTACCAACTAGAAATTATAAGAGAATTTTATATAACCATCAACAGGTATCTCTGAGACTATAAACCACCACAAGGAAAGAGTGGAGAAATAATAAGTAAAAACTGTTCTTCAAATTTAAATATCAATAACTAAACCAAAATTATAATTTGCAGATATAAATTAATTATAAGAGATAAAAAGAGAAGACCCAAAGAAATTTTGGGACAAATGAAGGTTACTGATGCTTTTCAGCCCCATGAGTAAAACAACTGAATGATCAACATTAAGAAATGACTTGATGCTGTCATAGATTCCAATGTAAAAATGTTTGGATCTGCTTGCACGTTAGGACATATCTTCAAAATACAAAGGAATTGTAGGATGTGAGTTGCATGAAGGTACTCTTTTTCTGAATTGGACTCAAAGGCCCTCTGCTCCTGTCCTGATGAACATGACCTTCAGAAGACTTAAAACTATCAATTATAGTTAAATAAAACCACTTAGATGCCTGGCATGTGAGGTGACATGTGAGCCAGATTCAGAGTGAGGTAAACCAAAGTGCATTCCCTTCCTTCTAGGATTTTAACAGGCTGCATTCAAGGCCAGCTTCTTCATAAGAGTGATCTGTTTGAGAGGCCAACTTCAGAGCTTGTGGGGAAAAAAGCTGGAAGAAGCCTCAGCAGCGGCTCTCCCTGGCTCTGCTTGGGGCAATGACTAAGATCTGATGCTTCTGTGCTTGGCCCCCACCTGAGCTAGACTGTGGCTGCATTGCCACTGCATTTGCACCCCATCTTGTACCTCCTTAAAACAGACCTGCAACCTGCTGACTTGACTTTCTGGTTTGACCTTTGGCCTGCCTCATCGCTATGCAATTGCTGGGTGCTTGCTTGGAACAGATGTATTATGCTTTCACCTCTTCTCCAGGAAACTTCTGCCAACTCTTTTCTCCACATACCACTTACTTAAGCCTCTAAAAGAGCTCTATCACTGTGTCACTCACAAAGTAACTCTGTGGAAAAGCAAAGAGTGCCATGAACAGTTCCTATTCAGTTTCTACATCAATTTCTATTTTCTTGTTTCTCTAAGAATTTAAAAGAAATTAAGAACACTGAACTTTCCACTTTTAACAGCAGCCCTCCACCTACCCAGTAATTCTACGATTTACCCACACAGGAAGTTAGGACCGGGTGAAACAGAGTGTGAATTAGTTCACTATTGCTCCCAAGGACCCACTGTACACTCTTTTGATGTGCACAGACCAGGCCTGCCTCATACTTATAAAAATATACCTCCCAGCATTGTGTTCACAGACTACTCATTTTCCCTGCCCGGGAAACAGTGCAATCTGCTTGCATCATTCTGTCTCCAATGTTTCTGTAGTTAGGCTAGCTCATTTCAAGCTAGATCGAGTATCCTTACATTACATTGCAGTCTGAGTTGTAAATATGCCCTTAGCGGGTTCAGTTATCTACAAAATGTTAGTGCACGTTTTGTGCCAGTAAGAAATAGCTGGCTAAGAGTACACAGGGAACTGGTGCATGGTAGCCAGAACACAGTATATTTACACTATTAATGTATGGCYCTGAGTCTACCCTGACTTCCTACTGTAGACAAGTTCTTAGTAAGGATAATAGCATTGTCCTTGGGGTTTCTGCTGGTCATTGTGCATAGTTACATCCTCCCAGCTGATTTAGTTACATACAGCAGTTCTGTTAGCCTCTGAATAAAACTCAGTATTTACTGAATTTTACACCATCCATGTGTGGTGGTGCATTCCCCCCACTCCACCCAATCCTGGGCCACTTGTTGATCTCAGAAATTTCCATGAAACCTCAGCCTTGGTGTACTGAGTCTGGCGGTTGAGCTCTCCTTGGCCATATCAGAAACTCTGCATAGCTGAGGCTGGGAATGTACTTCTACTGCCTGGCCCAGGTGTCATCCCCTGATACTGTTATCTGAGTCGTAGTTCAAGTGGAAAAATACTGAAACCTTGAGAATGTTTAATAACTACCACCTGGGGCTGTGGCCAGGATGGAAATTTACAGATGACTAAAGCCAATCATCTTGCGAACCTATAAATGGTGGTCCTGAGTGAGACCCTTTGAGCTCTCCTGGACCACAGTGGGCTGCACCTAGCATCTCCCTCTGAGTGGGACGCCTCTCAGAGCTTGCAAACTCTCAAGTTTGTGATATTCGGAGGACCGTCACTGACTGCCACGGGACCTGGGCTGAAACACTCCTCAGTCAAAACACTCCTTGAGGCTCAACCCTTCACCCGTTGAGAAATGCCAAGACATTGGCACTCTACAACTATCTGAAAGGAGGCTGTAGTGAGGTGTGTGTTGGTCTCTTCTCCCAAGTAACTAGCGATAGGGCAAGAGGAAATGGTCTCAAGTTGTGCCAAGGGAGGATTTGACTGGATATTGGGAAAAATTCTTCACTGAAACAGTGGTCAAGCATTGGAACAGGCTGCCCAGGGAAGTGGTGGAGTCACCATCCCTGGAGGTGTTCAAAAAACGTGTAGACATGGCACTTTGGGACATCGTTTATGGGCATGGTGGTGTTGGGTTGACGGCTGGACTTGATCATCTTAAGAGGTCTTTTCCAACCTTAATGATTCTATGATTCTATGATTCTATGATTTGACGTGAATATTTCACTGAACTTGAGGAGAATTTTTAACAGGTACATTAATGTACTTTTGTACGTTAGTATATATGTATTTCTGTGTGTGTGTGTGTGAACTAATAGTAAGCATGATCTGTAATTGAGTCACTGTTGTGATTGTAGACTCTACTAACCCACTTTGTAAATGTTAAATTAGTTAATGATTAAGTGCTGCTAACATCTTATGATCTATCTTAAAATGTGAATGAACCTTAGGCTGCTGCTAAACACATATAATCCCTTAGATATAAACCACTGACCAAGTCTGAGACTAAGGGTAGATCCAGCCACACCTAGACTCCTCTTTGAGAAGGAGTTTAGAAAGCGAGGGGGTCTTTTCTGAACCTCGTGACTCAACAAGAGAGTCTCCCTTACCCTTTTTGTTCTCGGTCTCTATGTAAATCATTCTAGCCCAATTTTGACTCCATTTTCCTTTATATGTTTCATCCGTGTAGTAAGTAATAGAGTGAACCTTGCCATCGAACTCTGTTGTCATGCTTTTATAAATTACTATTAAAATCACTTTCTACTAATACATTTGTTGGTGATTTTTTAAGCAGCCTCTAAACCACTCATTCACAACAGCATCCCATGGATTTTTTTTTTCTGATATGGGCTATGTTATTGGACCAAGTATTTAAGGACTACCCCTTAAATTTTCTTTATAAATCTAATTGTAAAAAGGGACCATATAGCCCATTAAACGCTTATATTTGAGGACCCAAGGTAGCTCTTATGGTACTATACTTAATAGAAATAGTCTTAAAAATTATTAAAAGACTGATCTTTTAATAATTCATTATGTACTTTCTTTGCCCCATTTATATGTGACCGTGTTTGTGCTACTCACATAGTTCTGAAGATTAGGTATTAATTTTGGCTCATTAACAGAGATTAAACAACAGAATTGTTTTATTGAAATGTCAGTAATTTATTTAAAAAACCCCATAGAATTAAATGAAGAATGATCTTTTGGTTAAAACAGGATTTTAATTCAACTTCTAGGGAATCACCTTGTAATAACTTACAGCATATTGACAGAAATAGCAGAAGAATAAATACTCTTCATACAGATATATGTTTTTATATAGCAGTGACAGCAGTTTAATTTCTGGTGAAAGCATCAATTACACTGGTTTGTGCAATATAACAGTTCTTGGTTCTCAGACATTAATATTAAATGAAAAAGTTGTCCAGCATATGAAAACTCTATCCTTCATTGTCTATAGAAATTTCAAAGCCTTTGACTTACTGAAGTTTTAACTGAGTTATTATATTACCACAGTGCAAATACATTTTTTGCACCTGTAACAGCTCAAGTCATCAGACACAAAAAGATATCTTCCCTTGTCAAACAAATCAACCATACGAAATGTTCCCAGAATTAAAATTATTTTTATTGCATTAAGACACAATGTTCCATAGCCATCAGTTATTGAATTCAATATTGTTCTCTAATTGATAAGAAAGAGTTACCCTCCCTGTACAAGTCAGGAATTTCAATTCTGTAGCTACAGAAGTTCAAACTCAATGAAAATAGGTGTACCCTTTTGGTGTCTACATCTATAAATATATGAATAAATTTTCTAAAAGTGCCTAATTCTGAAATCTTTGCTTTCAGTATAGCAACAGTGTACATTATTTTAAAAGTTCTTCATTTGTTATTGTAGTTCTAAGCATTTGATCTTAGGTTCCAGACCTTTATATTCTGCTCAGAATTTGATTTTTATTTTAAGAGTTCTCAATAAAACTTTCTGAGGATAGCGTTTCGTATTTTATCACTAAATCTCAAGACAGAGTCAGAAATTCAAGATAGTCACTTGAATTGATAGAGTCACTATCTTCAAACATGCAAAGCACATTTTCAGAGTGTTTTCTAAAAATTCATCTATACATCTTGTAAGAGTTGCTGAGCTGTTGTATATTCCCAAGTAGGTCTCTGAAAAAGACTTGTACAAATAATTTTAGCAACTGCGACACATGTAAAACCCTGGAAGCATGGAAACTCCAAAGACTGTTATACTGTGATAGACACCATGGACATAAGGAACATGTAATTCAGAAAGACCTGTGTCAGTACTTGAAGCATTATGCAGTTTTGGAAACTTGACTCACSCCATGTAAATAATATAAGCAACCTTGAGAAAATGCATTGGACTGTGTACATACCAAATTCATAACCTTGATTGTTTTCGCTCAAGAAGCAAAGCAAATAAAGGGAAGAAAAAGGGCTAAAGAAACCGCCTTGAGGCACAAACAAACCAACTAGATCAAAGAACTGGTGATTCTTTGCCTGGATCTGCTAATTCTTTATGCAGTTGGTGTATAACACTATACTAAACTAGGAGGTGTGGAAGCTGATTATTATTTTACTACACATACTTTGAAATGTTTTTTAACAACCTACCATCATACAGCCATTGTGTAGCCTGACTTTACTTGTTGACTGTGTCTTTAACACAACTGCGTTTTTAATTTTAACATGAAGTAAGACTGCAGGTGTAGCAGTAAGGACAAATCTGGAAGGACTGAGGAAAATGAACTTCACAGCTGTCATTGGCTCAAAAACCTAGCTGGAGGCCCCAGTAGGATAGTCTGGAGAGGGTCTATTCAGATATTTGAAATAGTGTCCTGTTATCCTCCTCTCTAAAATAAAGATCTTGGCTGGATATTTAATATAACAATAATTCTGATTAATATGCCACTACATTGTGGTTAATCTCCAGCATAATATAATAAAATCCAAAATTATGGCTTAATTGAGAGTTCTCTAGCTTGTGGCCAGATGAGGATTTTGACAAGCTCAGGTAGGAACCACAACTGGAACTGCTCTGTGTCAGATAAGTCATCTCTATCCTTTCCTTTATGGAGGAAGAGGTCTCAGGCAAGAGCTATTCTGGGTAAGAAGACTAAACTCTCACGAGGAATAGCTCATTTGTTTTCCTGAGTAGAAGAGTCAATAGAAATTTAACAGTAGTTAACATAATGACATCCCACAGTGAATATCTTTAACTCTCATTAGCAAAGCATGAACATTTGAAAGCAATGTAACATTATTGTAGTTATAGTATATCATCTTATATCTGCATGTATTGTGAAAGTGAGATTTATTAAATCCTACTAAATGAGGATTTTTTGGAAAACCTCTGTCTTGTTTCCATCAGTTCAAAGTTTTACAATGCTTAAAATGTTCTGCTCCTATGTCTTTTAGTTAAAAAAAGAATTCTAGAAGGCAGAACTCCCTCTTCCCTGTATGTGAATGTCTTAATCATGAGGGGTTTCTCTTTCTGACTCAGTTAACCTTGGATTATTTTCTGCACAGTTTGTGCAAGAATGGTGTAGAGTGCCCATACCTTTCTATTCTAGAATCTGGTAGCTACTCTGCTTAATTAAAAGACAGGCATGTGGGTTTAATCTTCCTTAGGTTAGGATGGGGCTCTGAAGTCACTGCTGTAGTATAAAGTCTTGCTGTAGTATAAAACACGAGATATAGAGGTTTAAGAGCAGGTCATTCTCACTCTTGCTATTTCCATGTTTTTTAAATGGGAAGAAAAGGGCAGTCTTTAGAAGATAAACATGATGTCTAGTTCTAGGAGGAAGCAATGAGGCAAAGACACTGACAACAGTGAATGAACATTACTTCTGTCCTCAGGATTAGATGCTTCTCTGTTCAGCATTTCTTATTCAATGCATCCACCACTCAGTGTCCTAGCTGGTGTGAATTTTCTTAGATACTTAACACTTTTCCCTCATTGACAGAGAGCTTTGAGCCAAACTCTTGGCTGCAAGGTTCAGTCTGGAATTCAGGGACAATAAAATTCAGTATCATAAGCATCAAGTCTATTTGGCTATGTCTATATTGGTAAGTTAAACAGTGCCAGGAAATTTTCCTGGGCACAAACTCTTTTTTTTTTTTTCTTTTTTCTTTTATGTGTGTGTGTGCATGTTCAAAGTATTACAACAGACCCTGTCATGATTTCAGCCTGGACAAGCTAACCCTCTCTCAAACCATTTCTGTTTGTGCCTCAAGAATTGTCATAGATCAGGGACCAGTCCCAACAGATAGTTTGAGGACTGAGAGAGCTTAGCACCATGGATGCCAGCCATTCCATGCCAGGTGGCACCAGCACTGGATAACAATGCTGAGCACAGTCAGTTTAGCATTATAGACATGGAGATAGTGATTTGAGCCCTAGTCATTTATACAGTTTAACACAATGGATGGATAGGGGAAAGGARGAGAGCATTGTTACTGGAACGGCTAAAAGCAAAATACTGCAGCTGGTGTGGATGAAACTGACTCAAGATGCTTTTGCTTTGTGTGAAAGGAATCAAGAGCTTTGCCGTAACAGCGATCTTTTTCTTTGCAAAAGAAATAGAGAGCTTTCTCTAGCACACACAGATGCTGCCACCTCCTCTTAATGTACTCCACCTTAATGAATCAGTCTGTTAACAAACAGCAGATGACCAGTGTTGAAACAAATGTTGTTCCACATCAAAATGGATAAAACAGACACCAATGCAGATAGAGTAAATCGCCCTGATAGTCATATGAACTTTGTGGGGTCAGTGCATAAAAACCATATATATGTATCCAGCAATGACTACTAGGATGACCAATGTCAGCCGTACACTGAGAAATTTAGAGAAACTTTGGACGATCTCAAAAAGCATAAGAAATAAAAATAAAATAAGTAATTGTGTAATATTTCAGTGAGCACCTTAAAATAGGAAATTCTAGGGTAGTTTAAGGCCCTTTACTAACAATAATGTCTAACAATAATGTGACTGTTATAGGAAAACAATGTAATGAAAATGTGAACTGCTTAACCCACCTCCTATGAATTTTAATGATAATGGAGGTAGTTGTGTCTCTACTTTTACATTCGCAGTTGTTAGTATCATAACTGGAATCAGTCCTCCTTCAAATTAAATTAGTAATAGGCAATTTGTAATGAATGTAACATTTAGCAGGTACACTTGAGTTCTAAAGAATATTCTAAGGCAGATTGCAGTAGTGTCTGTTATAACAAGGATGTAATATGGATGAATTTCAACTTAATTCTAATCAAACTTTTTCAGCTACTGCTGTATTATCATGCAAAATCCTTCCAGGTGATATTTCCCACATGTTCTCTCAGTCCAAAAACATTTAAAAGTGCAATCAAAATCAGTGCAACTGTTTCTGAGAGTTTTGGATGCATGGAAGAAATGGAGAAAATTATTTTTTCCAACAGTATTTTTGACCAATACTACCAAATTGTTACCAAAATACTATAACATTTTCCCCTGCTCATAAACCTAATGAGGAACAGTTAGATACATGGATATGTTTCTAACCCCAGACCTTCCCAAGGAAACATAGCAAAGAATCAGGCCAGCTTCTTCGCACAGGTGAACAACTACGCAGCGCGTATCTGTGCACTTGGCCATCTTGTTTTGCCATCCAGTTAAACTCTGATTTTTCCTTTATCAATAGGCAATGCCTGGACTACTTGCCCAAGGAATTTTGCAGGACTGTGTCAAATGTTGCATCATAGAGAAGTAACTGTGGAAAGAAACAACTGAGAAATATTAAGCTTCAAATGATTTCTATAGAGCAAAGTTATATGCTTAAAAAGTCAGCAACTTTTGTTTCAGTAGGTTTTACACAACCTATTCCAACAAAAGGCAATGAAATCTCTTCTGCATATGCTGATGAACCCTGAAATGGAGTGATAGTTTTAACTGTATTTTCCTTTTATAATATGTCATAGGTATTTCCTAATGCCTTTCCAGAAAGTAGGTAAACTTCCTAAACCAAATATTCCTTTATTTGTAAATAAAACTAAAAATATTTAGCAATGATTTGATTTTTACACACCTTACTACAATGCTTATGTTACTGAAGAGAGGCTCAGAAAACTAGGAAATTCAGATTAAAAATAAAAAATATTTGAAAAAAGTCAGCATAACATTTTATGTCAAAATTGAAAATTAAGACCACAAACTGCTTTTTAAAAGTAACTTCATAGTTATACAGAACTGGTCTCTTCTCATGATCTAAGAGCTCATAACCATGGCTGCAAAACATTATAAATTACAGACTTCAGGAAATAATTTCGTAAGAAGATACCAGCCCTTCACATGCTATTGGCAATGTAGCCACAGAAATTCTACAGGGGAAGTTGTCGTGGTTTAAACCCCGCTGGCAACTAAGCACCACACAGCCGCTCGCTCACTCTCCCCCGGGTGGGACGGGAGAGAGAATCGGAAGGGTAAAAGTGAGAAAACTCGTGGGTTGAGATAAAGACAGTTTAATAGGGAAAGCAAAAGCCGCGCACACAAGCAAAGCAAAACAAGGAATTCCTTCACTACTTCCCATGGGCCGGCAGGTGTTGAGCCATCTCCAGGAAAGCAGGGCTCCATCACGCRTAACRRTTAYTTGGGAAGACAAGCGCCATCACCCCGAACGTCCCCCACTTCCTTCTTCTTCCCCCAGCCTTATATACTGAGCATGACATCATATGGTATGGAATACCCCATTGGCCAGCTGGCCTAGCTGTCCTGGCTATGCTCCCTCCCAGCTTCTTGTGCACCTCACAGAGCATGTGAGCTGAAAAGTCCTTGGGACATAGACTACCTAGCAACAACTAAAAACATTAGTGTGTTATCAACATTATTCTTATACTAAATCCAAAACATAGCACTATACCAACTACTAGAAAGAAAATTAATTCTATCCCAGCCAAAACCAGGACAGAAGTATATCCATGGAGGCTTCTTAACCAATAATTATAAGATGCCTTGGTTTGGAACTGGTCTTAGTTTGCAGCTGTTCTTGAAGGAAACATTCTTATCTGTTTCCTGAAAATTTGCCTTTCCCTATTTTCTTTTTGGCAAGGTGCATTAAAAGCCTTGTAAAAATGTGTGGAAAACATTATTTTATACTTTTACATTTAACTTTGGTTTTAAAATGGTACAGGCTATTTTATTACAAAACTTGATAAATTATTCATGGGATGAACTGTAGAGGCACGATAAATTAAATACATTTTGTCCTTCTGACTTGCTAAAAAACTTCATTATCTCTACAGCATATTGAAATACTGACTTGTTTCAGTATTAAAACTCTCAAAAGTTTCAAATGCCCATAAGAAAACCTCTACCTGTGAAACCTTCCTCTCACTATTAAGCATGAAACTACTTTTTCTCTTCAAAAAATAGTTCTTGACTCTTGAGTGGGCACAGGATTGTCTACAGACCCATGTGATGGTATGATATTCCACCAAGAAAATAGTTACAAGCATGTCATCCTATATTCCCACTCTATCAAATGCATTTGTACTTGCTGTATTAAAAAATACTCTGTTTAATAGGTCCTTTCCCAGTTCAGCTATGTAAAATCCTATTCATTAAAATGGCTAGGTATTTTAATTTTCAGATGTTCCTACTATATACACTAGTTTCCACTTTGCTGTATTTTTTCATACATAATGTATTAAACTGCCTCTTGTTGAGGGAAGGTTCTTTTACATGTGGTGCAGAACTGGAGAGAGGCAGAATCCCATCTCATTGCCTGCTTGAATTTTAAGTACCTTTGAAGCAATTACAAGTACAAAATGCTTTGGAAAGGAAAGAAATATTTTGGAGGACAGTCATATCTGCTGAAGCATTTTCTGAATAACCATAACTATACTTGAAAAGGTCAGCCTTTCTGGAAATTGTGCTTTCATCATAGTTTCTCATTTATTTAACATCTCATCTTTTGGACATATTCAAGACTGATGGATGGAGAAATCGTTAAGCTGCTGAGGAACAGGGCAAGAAACTAAGCATTAGTGAGAATAGATAAAGGAAGCTAGGAGAAAGAAGCAAAATGGAGAAAAAGTGCAACAGGAAAAATAAACAATAAAAAGAACCTAACTGTGACTCTGTCACAGACCAGTGGCACAGACCAGCAGCTGGTATGAATTGTCATGGCATCCATTCTGGTAGTCTGAAAAGACAATGTCAGAATCATTCTTGCTGACCTCTATACCACTAACCACTAATTGTGGTATAAAGTTTCACAAGAAAAATATTGTATAATGAGTTCAATAAACACAGTACAAAATTCTGAGATATTCTGTCAGAAAAGACACTGGAGAATGGCATGCACTGAATAAAATTAAATTTCCACCTGTACAGAAGTTCCTCAGAATATTGCATTGTGCACAAGCTGTGAAAATTGAAATGAGCTACCTGCAAGTATTTTCAATTCCACTCCAGATTTCATGATAATTTTCCTGCTGCAAGACATTATGTTTTCTTTGAAAATAATGTATTCAAAGTAGTTTGCCCAGGGTAGAGTGTGTACATTACATGATATTATCATCTGATAAGGGAGAAATGACACTTTTCACTTTATTTCTTGCTTCCTCTTCCAACTATTTATGGTTATCTACTGAATTACAAAACTGAAATGACAGACAATATTAAATCCTCTGACACCATTATGATACTCAGTTCTATAAGAAAATATGAACGACAAGACAGTGATTGGATGAGTCTATAAAGTGAAGTATCTTCAAATTCTGCCTCAGTTTCAAAACTTCAGGGAAATTGCATTTTGCAATGCCTCTACTTTTCAAGTTACAACGCATGTCAGAATTCATCCCTGTATTCAGTCTTTCAGGCCAGGGCATAATGTTTTGCATAATGTGCCTCACAATGACAGTAATATACCATGACTTTTGGGTGCAAAGGATACAAAACTTAAAAATCTAAACTTAACAGTTGCTGTTTCATAAGGGATAGCCAATAACCAACATAAAGAAGAAAAATAATTATAAAGGGAGCTTTATCTTTTCCATTCTTTTCCTTTTTGCAAAAAATGATGAAGCAACCATGCTAAAACCTGCAGGAAAACAATGTACTCTATGCCTTATTCTCTTTATATGTGTTACCATATATACATATACAGGCTGGTAACACCTGAACTGTTTTTAAGTTAAACTTTAGTTTTGAAGCTCATTATGTGGTCCATTTTTATAATTAAAAATCATTAAAGAGTTTTAAGGGACTCAAGAATGCATAAGCTTTCTGCACAATAAGCAATCATGGCAAAACAGCGAAAGTCCTTGAATGGGAAAAATAATGAGTAAAAAGAGAGGAACCAGTCATAAGGAACAAGTAGCCTTTTCTTTCAATGGAAGGAGGTCACTGCAGACCTTCCCAGGGATATGTCCTGTGGCATGTGCTATATTATATCAAATAACTTTTAGACGACCTGAAAAAATGAGTGAATAACAAGGTCAAAAAAAGTATTGATGAATGAGCTATTCGCGCTAGCAAGAATAAGAAACAAGTGTGAAAAACTGCAGGAAGACCTTACATGTTTTATGACTGAACAGCACAGAAGCAGATGAAATTCAAAATAGTTGCACAATGATGCACACAGTTAAAAAAAAAAAAATCTTAACTTCACATATAAAGTAACGTGCTGTCAGCTAGCCACTACCATTTATGATACTTGGGGGGTTTAATAGTTGGTTCCATGAACGTGCTAGTTTGATACTTAATAGCAATTCATAAAGCAAATTAGATGTCAGGCTTTTGTGGTGGTTGGCCTTGTCTGGCTGCTAGATGCCCACCCAGCCACTCTCTCACTCCCCCTCCTCAACAGGATGGGGGAGGAGGGGGAAATCAGATGGAAAAGCTTGTGGGTTGAAATAAAGAGAGGGAGATCATTTACCAATTATTTTCATGGGTAAAACAGACTTGACACCTTTTCAGGGAAAAAGCTGTGGATACGTTGTTTTCCATTTACTCAGTTTTCACCTCAGTATCAGTGAAGAAATGGGGAATAAATTTGCTCTCCTTGGGTAGTACAGAGGTGCTGAAAACAATCTGAGGCTCCCGTAATTCCTCTGAGAAGTAACTATTTGAGAATTAAGCAGAAATGAAAGTATAATAAGCACGGATGCAAACACTGCAGACAATCACAAATACAGTCAAATTGCGGAGTTAAAGGTTGCACCATCAAGATATACCCTCTGCAACAACAAAGACTTTAGCTTAAAATAGGTTATATAACAAATAACTTCTGGTTGTGCAATTGTGACTGCAATGCATAAAAGAGACTAGAAATCCAGCAACAAGGCATTTGGGAGGAAATAATATATCTCCTCACACTCATAAATTCACTTCATACTGTTAATCTGTGGAGCTTTGATTTATTCTGTATGGGAGATCAATAGCAGCCTGACCTTTTTCCTGAGCAGAACCACATTCTAATTCCATAACCTTCCTGATCTTCTTAGTCAGTGACTAATTTTAACTGGATTCAATCCTGATAGCAGTAAGATGTTCAAATCCACCCCTGATTTTCCACTTTATTATACAGAGCATTATTTTTTTTTAATCTTAATGTCATAAGGTAGATGGAAAGTATGTTTCATTTTGATGACCCAGACATTTGTTTTGTGTCACAGCCTCCATACTATTTAAACCTTTTGCTTTTTTTCTTAGTGTGAGTATAGATCAGTATCTTACATCATATTAGTCAAGCTTGACTTACTCTTTGTAGTCTTTTGCCGGAGAAAATTATTCCAAACACGACTTAAAAAACTCCTTTTTAACCATGCACAGATCAGTGAACTCTGCAATCCAGTGTCCGATACCCAGCTAATCAAGATTAATGGATTCATTTACCAGATGGTTACAATGTTATTAAAATGCAAATGGTTGGTTTCTGTTAATTGTTTAATATCACATACAATTAATCTGGGGACTTGTACACTTTCTTGCAGTTTTGGTACAGTTCACCTGAAAAGCTTGGGGAACAGAAGCAAAGTCTGTTTTTTTCCCCAAATAGTTACATGAATAGTAGCATTGAAAAGGTAGCAATTGTGAGCTGGAAATTAACTGGAAAATTGTGGGGTTTAGAACCATTAGATGTAGGAGTACAAAAGAGATGGAAAGAAAAATTATTAGATAGAATTGCTAAGATAAGAATACTTTTAGAAATGGAAGGGAAAAAAAAATTAAAAGTCTGACCAGAAACTTCTAGTTAATACCAGCTAGGTATTAAAATTTTGAGCCTGAATTTGCAAAAAAAAATTTAACATGTTAATCTTTTTCCTGAACCTTTTGCAGAGTTGGGCAAAGACTTTGGAAGACTAAGTCCCAGATAAGTCAGCTAAGTTGCTGCAGTCTAACACATTAACTGAGTGCACGAATTCAGAAAGAGGGAAAGCTGTGTTTCCAGAAAGCTTGGCTAGACTGCTGTGGTTCCTGCCCCTCCAGAGGTTGCTGAATTGCTACAGTTTACATAGGCCAAACAATTGTGTTCTGCTACTAGTCTGGGCACTGATAACCCAAACAATACCATTTTAGTTATTATTCTGGACTATAAAATTGTGATGGCTCAGCAGGTAAGCTGTGCCTGTAACAGAGGTGCGAGCCTCTGAAGGCAGATGAAGCCATCAGTTAGGAAACACTACTGCTATCCTAAGACAAGCCATTCCTGCTTCTAAATCGCATACCTGAAGTAGGCAGCTATGCCACAGTTTATTCCTAAAATTTAAAATTATTCTAGCAAATTTCTTTGCTCCTTTTAAATATGAAGAGAGCCAAGGTAATTGTGCTACCTTCGTATATTTTTGGCTTATTGTAGAAGAATGATTATGTGATTAAGACACGGCAGTTGAACCTGGTAACTGTGTGTTTGGTTCCTAAAGCTACTCTATCCTAACTGCTGAATCTAGCAGACACCCAAAGTAAATCTAACATAATTTCTAGAAAAAGAGTTCCCAGAATTGTAGATTAAGGTGTCCAGGTTTCCCAGAGGATAATAGACAGTGCTAGGCACCTATAAAAGGTTGTCACAGCAGCCAACACACTTCAGACACTCCCGCAGTCAGCTGGAAGCAATACACCCACTGGGAAGCCAGCTGGAGCTTGTTAATAGGAAATATACTGAGAGCATTTATATTGAATCTTTTCTTTTTTCACCCACAGGCGAAAAGTCCCTGTTCAAAGATGCTTATGCACAGTGTGTAAGTAATGATCAATGTGGACTCATAACCTAGGATTTATCCAGCTGTAAATGATAAGCTACACAGTTGTACTATGCCTCACAGTTTTTTTCCCAGACTAATTAGCCTTCAGTTCTTTTTGATATTGTAAAGCAGCTTTCACTGGAAGGGTGACGTGTATCCTGCCCATAAAGAGCCAACAGATTTCTGGACAGGACATACCTGAATACTGTATACCTGATTTTCTTTATAGCAAAGGAAAAGAAGATAAAGGAGACACCTTCTTCTACTTCTCTACAAGAAAGCAGCAACCACCACTTTCAGACTGTTTATTGGACTGAGTTCATTTATCCACAGGGAATTAGCAAGAAAAATTCCTAGATCCCAGACCTTGGCACACCTCAGGCTCAAGCTTAATGTAAAGATGCTTGAAACTTTTGAGATAGAATCTTATTTTTTTTCCCATGATGCCATTTTGATGGTATAAAAGTAAAACATCCATGCTGTGCCAGATCAGAAGTCCATTCTGACAGAATAGAACAAACAGAATGAGAAATGGAGCAAGCAGAGAGTAGCTTTGTTCTCCTGGTTTACCCCACTCAGCTTCCAGCAATCAGAAATTTACAAACTCCTGAACCAAAGGCAACAGTGGGGTTATTGTATCTAACAGCTATAGTGGTAGCTATATCCCGAATGTGTCCAATTCCCCCTCCCCTCTTTTTTTTTTTTTTTTACCTAAAGTACTTTAGGTTTTCCTCTCCTTTCCTGACCTTTTAATGATATTGCCTAGTTCTAGTATTGTGGGGAATTAAGAATAATCATTTCTTGTTCACCTGAAATCTTATTTGCCAGGTAGAAGTAGTAATGCTTCTGTCACTTAAAGGATACTTTCCAGTATCTTTGAGGTATTTGACATGAAAGGGCCATACAGATGTTTAGAATTTTTTTGAAAATGTAATATGCATAACATGTTTACCTGTGCATATTCCAGTTTACAACCTGTTTAGCATATATTTTTATTTAAAACAGTGTTTTAGAAGATGGGAGAAAGAATCAGAGAGTCATGGGATAATTTATGTTGGAAGAGACCTCTGAAGGTCATCTACTCCAACTTCTCACTGAAAGCAGCAAAGCAAAACAGGTGTCGTTGCTCAAGGTCTTATCCAGTTAACTTTGGATAATTTAAAAAAGATGGAAAGTAGAATGTTAGCAGAATGATCTTGGAATTTCATTATACTGAATTTGTGAACTTGAACAATGAATAAATTATTGTACTTCCATAGAAAATGGAAGAAAATTTAAGGTATGACATTTATACAGTTAGAAATACTATTTTACAGCAAAATTCTTCTGAAGGCACAAGTAGAGCTCCTCCACTAAAACTGTGATGGTATAATAGGTAAGAGTTCACAAATTTACTGAATACAAGGTATAATGTTACAATCATACCTACCCTTGCTAACATAGAACAAGGCAACAACATTTGCTCTTTTCTATGAATGTGTACCCATTCTACGTAAAATGGATCTACACTGCACTAGTACTGTTTCTTGCAAGAGTGCAGCTGATGAGGAGTTGTAATCCCTTTTAATTTGAAATTTCTTTGAATCAAATTCCAAATCTGCATGTTGCAGTTTTTCTACAGACAACAAAATTTCAGACTTCATCACCTCCACAGATGATAATTTGTGTTTTGACCTTCTCATCTTTAAAACCTATATTTAACATTATCTTTGATTACTAATTCTTTCACACATTTAGGTATTTKTTTAGTATAATCTCCTAAATATGATGATGTAAATTCATGGCCAATTTACAGTCTTAAAAAATAGCCTTTTTTTTTCCTCTGGAAATCATATTTTATTTGTCGGGTATTTTCTACATACAAATAATCCCTCTATCTTGGCTTTCACTGGATTTTTTATTTAGTTTTTATTTCAGAGAAGCATGTGGATTAAAAATGTTTTTCCCCTTTGTGTGCATTTCACTTCTTGAAACTCCAGACAACCGTATAAAGCAGCTTGTCTCACCTGTTTAATTACCCATGTCTTGTTTTTCTCTGCATAGCAGAGTCTTATCAACAAAAGCCAATTATGAATCCCAAGTTTGACTGTCAGACGAATATTAAGAATTATGAAACAGTACTGCACGATGACTGTCTTTGTGTGACTTCCTGATTTTCTTTCTATGGCTTAAATACCTTTCTCTCCCTTTAAATGGTGATATTTGTAAAGGTTAAATTCCCGTGTGAATATGAATGCAGTGTAAAAGAAGTTCTAAAATTATTTTATTTTTTCAACTGAAGTGAATTCAACATTAAAATGACTCAGAAATTTACAATGGAAATGTATTTAGTATCATCTGTGAATGAATTTAAACACAAAGTGGCAGTTTGGTTTTTTTTTTAGTCTTCACTAAGAATTTGTATTTGAAAACTTTTTGAAAGCAAAGCTGTGTAAATCTAGATTTGAGATACCTGCACCCCACAATATAATGGCAGTAAAGAGCACATTTACAATGTGTTCCTTTCTGCTTTATAGCTGTTAAACTAATGATGTTAAATGGAAATATGCCAACACAATACACCATCTGTGTTAAATTATTCCTAAATGGTGCCTAAACCTATATACACCTATTTCTCATTGAATATATCCTATCTACTAATTTAGGTAGTTTTAATGTTGAATGGTTTTGTGCTCCTGCTACCCACAAAAATTGCTTAAAGCTCCTACAATACTGTTCAAAATTATCCTTAAACTCCAACCCATCCACCGCACAGGACAGGTACGTATTGTAAAGTGGCTGGTACTTTCAGTAAATCTTTGTGGGTGGTGTTAAAGAGCAGTGGCTAAAAACTAGATCACTCCTATTTAGCCACAGGCCCAGTCCTTCACATGTCCTTCATTTAAATCATTATATCTGCAGCAGAAAGTCTGGTATCTCTTATTAATTGATTAAAGCTAGTATTACTTTCTTGTCACAGCTGTTCTACTGCTTTGTCAATTTTCCAAATCTTTTGTTTTGACATTTCTTTGATCTGCCTCCTTCTTCATGTGACATCAAAAAGAGAAAGAGACAAAGTGTCTCAAAGATCAAAGGAATAGATGAACTGGAAGGGGAGAAGAATATTTTCTCTCTAGACCTCACCACTAAGTGTCATAAACTGAATGTGTGTGATACAGCAAGGTTAGTAAGTCAGAGGATTGCCTTAGAAATAACAGCTAAGGAGCTCATGTAATCGAGGCTCATAATTTCATATATTGATCTGAGCCACTGAAAGAAATAACCAAATCTATGTAGGAATTCACTTTAGCTGTCATATCTGCATATTTCCCTTTAATAAGACCAAATGTCTTAATGAACCCAATATAGAAAAGTAAATATGTCCACAACACAAATTGCAGAAATACTTAAGGTAGTGGCAGTGCCATCAAACTAATCAATAACATCTTCAGCCTAGTACTGCAGCACTGTGATGGTTGCCATGGCTTGGGCCTGGCTGACAGCTGCGGTAGCGTATGAGCTTTTGCTAACCCTATAGCACAGGGAAGTCAATTAGTTACAAGAGAGCAGCTCCTGCAGCATACAAAACCCATCAGTTTCTGGGACAGTTGCAAAGGTGTGGAGAGCCTTTGAGAGGCTAACAGCCTGGTCGGTGTCAAGTGCCTTGGGGACATGCATGCCCCAGTCGGGAGTTGGGTATTCCCTACCCAACCCCATAACCAACTGCATCGGTCAGTGGAGGGAGGCTCCAGAGTATCAAAGAGAGAAAAACCCAGGACAGAGCATGGGGAGAGGGTCAGAGAGACCCCTACATACCCAGCATCCTGGCCCCGTGGCAGGACCCACTATGCCAGCCTCCCCAACCTTCCTCCTGACTCATGCTGTCTCCCTCAAGGAACATGGAAGTCTTGTGATTCATAAAATTGCATATATCACTCATTGAAGTGTTTTGGTGTCTGATTCCATTTAGTCTACACACTGCTCTTAAATGGTGACAAACATTTGATTAATAAGGGTGTAATCCAACTAAATCAGATTTCTTCTCTGATAGGTGACCCACCATCCATATAGCAAACTAATCATTAACACTGAGGAAAAAACACAGAGAAAAGTATTCTGTTTGTTTTAGAAAAGTGGGAAGGAAGGAGGGAAGGAAGTTGGTTTTCCTTCAGTCTTGTATCCAGGAATGAATCTCAGTAAGCCACAAAATTATACCTGTGACCCCATTAAATCGCTGTGTCAGATGAATCATGTACAACCAGAAACCTGAAGGGGGACAGAGAGAGAGAGAGAAAGATGTACATTCTTCTGCTACAGGGTGACCATACTAATTCTTTCAGATAAGTCTTAAACCTAGGAAGCTGAATACGTGATTCATATACAATGACCTGGATATTAATTCTCACAGATCATTTACAAGATATAGAAGTTCCCTCCTCTGGTGAGGCAACTGTAGTTTCCTTGGCCTATCTAGAAAAAAAAAAAAAAAGGGTTGACTATCATCTCAGCCCTCAGCTGGATACTAAATAACTAATCACCTGGAATCAGAACAACTGGATTCATACTTTCAAAAGTGCTATCAGAGGAAGAGAAATGTAAACAAATACTTAATTATGCAAAAAAAAATTGCTCTATTTCTATCATCCTAATTTCATTAGGTATTATCAAACACAGAAAGAAAAACTAATATACAGGCATCTCACTCAGAGATGAAGATTCTAGAGGAAGAGGTCTTTATGAAATTGTATATCATTAAAATGAAACTCACCAGAGTCTCATAGTGACAGTAAACTCAAAAGAAAATGTGTAATGTTAATAAACTAAGCTGCACTAGTCAGAGCAGTGTCAGCTACAACTATTTTTATTATTTTTACTTCAGTCCTGTATGCTTGCTTCAACTGTGGTTAGAAAAGTTTGATTCTCAAACTCATCCAGAGTTGTCTTCTTTGATAATATGTCATCAGGGAAAAGAACAGGATCATGCCTTTCCCTAGACAATGAGAATTCTCTCTGGTGTTACCTTATATTTTTGGCATCCTATCTTATCTTAGGAAATGAGCTGTTGCCTAAAATATATATAAGATTTATTTTCATCTTATCTTCTATGTCTTTCAGAAAATGTAGCAATTTAAATAGAAATCATAACATTTTGATCAAACCCRTCTTCCTCATGCTTTCTCTGATCCTCAGCTTCCCTCTCTACATGAATAACTGATTGCCTGTTTTTTTTTTTCTTTCCAAGCAGTACCATATTCACAGAAATGTAGGAATTAATTCTCTTATATCTTTTATCGTACCATAAGTATCAGATAAAGGTAAAATACAATTGTAACAGGGGATTAAAAAGGGAAAAGAGATTTGATTGAGACAGTACAGTGACATGGAAATTAATTATAGTTTGAGGCAAGACAGTTTAAGCCTAGTCAGAAAAAGACACTTTCAAGATATAGAATGTTGTAGTTCAATTACTATTTTATTTTAAAAAATAGAATGTAGTACTTCATAGCCCAGATTTTATTTAAATATGTTCGGGTTTTTTACTTTTCCTTGAAATTGAATTTAAATTCATTTCCTCTGTGCTAACCTGTGGTAAGAATGATAGGAAAGACACATTTTACAGCTCAGACTTCCTTAATCCCTCCTCCCCAATGCTACAGCAGTCACTTGTTAATAGTTTTGACAGCAAAGGTCCCCAGGGATGGATTTGGTTCAGATAGTCCCATTTCTCATCTCTACTTTCATGGTTAAGGGGCACAAGATACACAGTACGAAAGGTACCCGCACAAAACAGGTGAATGGGTGTGAATAGAAATATGGATGCACACAATAAAAATATCTGTGTGAATTCTTAAATTTTACATCTGCACCTGTCTGTATGAGGTGAATACTTACTGTTTGACACAAACGTATTTTTGGTAGTTGGATTTTGATGGAGTACCAAGACTGAGCTTCAGTTAATGTGAAGTAAGATTTTACAAGGGACATCAGGATGGAGGAGTCCTTCAGAGGAGATTTACTTGTGATCAGGTAGTCTGTCATCTGCATTTACAAATTCTGGTACCCAGTGTAAAACAGATTAGGAAAACAATACTTATGTCTGTTTATGTGAAGATTGGAACTTCTGGACATGTCCTATGTCCTATGTCCAACAGTAATTCCTCTATTTGGCTCTGGCCCCCTATCTCAAAACAATGTGTGAGTCATAGGTCAGAAACAGATGGACACATCTTGACATTTTATTAATGGCCAATAAAAGCTAAATAGAAAAAAGAAACAGATAATTTAGCTATGTATCTAGCTTCAGTTTATCTGAATTTCTCTTTATCTTCTAAATATATCACTAGTCACAGCGTATTTTCTGCTGGGCAAAGCCACCATCTCCATTGAAAAAAAAATTCTTACTTTGAAATAGACATAAAAAATGTCAGCAGGGAAAGTTAAAGATGGGGCTGACAAACTGGGAGGAACAGTAAAAATGGAGTTAGGCATTTACCTATGTTCTGTGGCAAGAAGCTCAGTTTTTGAAAGGAATTATGTCACGTATGCACACCAAAAATTATTTGAACAGAAGCAGGAACTATCAGTGATCATAATGGTACTCCAGAATTTGTTTTACTGTTTTTCCTGCCTGTGTTCACCACACCACTGGGACATTATATGGAACAGATATATGGAGGTAAAAATGGTTATATGAAAAAGTTATTTTAGAATCTACTAATATAAAACTGTACAAAACCAAATCTACTTACAAAACTGTGTTTGCCTAGCTTTGTTACAAATACTAATTCTACTTCTAGTGGAGATTGGATCTTAATAGTGTTTTACAAGCACGATTAAGGGAAAATATTTTTTTAATTAGTTTCTCATAGGCAAATGTATTTAAAATACAGATGTATTTTTGCCTAAAATCCTACCAATTCTATTAATTTTAAAATTGTTTTAAAAGATTTTCAGTTTTGCTCAAAATCTGATTTGCTTAGTTTATGCCTTCATACCTGAAGAGTGCATTAGATGTGAAAGAGTGAGCTCATTTTTTTTAAAAAAATCCCAAATTGAAATGGAAAAAAATGAGACTTTTTTCTTTGTTTACGCTGGCCAGAGAGACTCAAATTGTATATTACTATATTACCTAATATTACTAAATTACCTAATATTGTATATTACCTAATTACCTAATAAAATCAGTCTTCTTCCCCCTTTAACACATTGAGTATTTTCCACTTAAGATATTATCTCCTCTTCTTTCTTTCACTAAGCTGAGCAGCAAAACTTGAATCTGCGTGACAATTCTCCATCATTTATTGGTTATACAGTGTATTATACACAAAGTTGGTGATTATGACTTAATTGAATTTTAGCTTTGTTTTTTGGCAGCCCAACCTCACTTCATCAATTTATGTCCTGTAAAAGTATCTTTCAGTAAAAGTTTTCCTGAGCACTTTCTCCRTCAACACTGCATCCACAGTGCCTAGAATAAAGTGACAAACGTTGCAATCAGGCATGAAAATTTGATACCCTTTTCAATGTGGAGCTACTTTCTCTTTTTTTTGTTCAGGTGCCTTTTAATCCCTATTTGACTGGATGTAGGTCAAGAGCTGCCGGCTTTATTATGTGGGTACCACTACATACAACTGAATTTTTGCTCTCATGAAAATTTTGTTTTCTTGGTGCTGAATTATTGGTGTTCACAATGTAAAATGTTCTCAGCATATATTATAGATGAAACAGTAAGGGTACCAGAGTGCATAACAACAAATATATTTATAATTATGCAGGCTTCGTGATGCCAGAAGTCTGGTGTTCAGCTTGGAATTAAATCAGCTTAACCATAAGGGGTTACCTTTGAATTAATTCAGAAGAATACTTCCCAAACCCACAAATTCATTCTGAAAAAGTCATTAACAATTAAGGAGAAGCAACACCTTTATCTGATAGGACTGCTGATTCTATAGCCTAAGAATTCCTTTAAAATCATTCAGTCTGTTGAACAGGCACCCCAACACAAAAAGACAGAATGAAGCCTTCTTGCGGTAGCCACAAACCATCGCAAACTTATTTTAACCATGCAGTCTTCCATACAGCAACTAACTAAACAAGGTTTTGAAGCTCTCATAAAGTACTTTTCTCTACTAAATTGCCTTAGCAGGCAAATACTGCCTGAGTAAATCCAGTGGAAATAAATGCAAGGATGAATGCATTAATATATTTCCGTTATAAAAAGTGTTTTCAGTTTAGTTTTTAATTGCCCCAAAGGACAGCTCCCATAGTCAATTAATTCAACACAGAAAGGAATCTACACAAGTCTTAAGACTCTTTGTTTAACTAGAGTTCATTTCTATAGATATATTCCCACCATAGGTCATCTCTACTTATTGTCTTTCTGTGCAGTCTCTCAAAATTTATTACTCTTATTTAAAATAAATATTTTAGATTCACATGTTAAAAGTAAATTAAACTTCTGTACTGGTTTTGGCTGGGATATAGTTAGTTTTCTACATAGTATCTTATATAGTACTATGCTATGGATTTCTGACCAAAACAGTGTTGATAATACACCAGTGTTTCACCTATTGCTGAACAGTTCTTGCACAGCATCAAGGCCTTTTCTGCTTCTCATGTTGCCCTGCAAGTGAGTAGGCTAAGGGTGCACAAGAAGTTGGGAGGGGACACAGCCAGGACAGCTAACCCCAACTGACCAGTAATAAAAAGCTGGGA
Source organism: Oceanodroma leucorhoa (assembly GCA_030449065.1). Lineage (NCBI taxonomy): Eukaryota > Metazoa > Chordata > Aves > Procellariiformes > Oceanodroma > Oceanodroma leucorhoa. The sequence continues at coordinate 25,926,222 of JASVER010000001.1, read as the reverse complement.
GGAGAAGGAGGAAGCAGGGAATATTCAAAGTTATGGTGTTTGTTTTCCCAAGTAACCATTACACATGATGGAGCCCTGCTTTCCTGGAGATGGCTAAACATCTGCCTGCTGATACAAAGTAGTGAATGAATTCCTTATTTTGCTTTGTTTGCATGCACAGCTTTTGTCTGAGTCTTTATCTCAACCCACGAGTTTTCTCACTTTTACCCTTCTAATTCTCTCCCCCATCCCACTCGGGGGGATTGAGCAAGTGGCTATGTGGTTCTAAGCTGCCTACTAGGGTTAAACTATGATAACTTCAAAGAAAGGACCACTTTCTTTAGGTTCAGAAACTTAATTCAAAATACCTTAGTCACTCATAAGAGAAAAAAATTCCCATTTTCATCCTGCGCCAAACGCTCACTATAACCAGTCTCTTTCCTGTATATCTGGAAAAGCAATAGTCTTGCAAAGGCTAAAAGCCAGTAATACAGTGCTCTCAGACTGTAAGACATAAGAAATAAAGGTATTTGCTTACTAACTTGTTACTGACAGTGTTCCAGAGCATATTAGTACATAAGAGTGCAAAAGTCTTTGGGAACTTTCCTGTTCTCTAGCAATTTTCACCTGAGGAACTTGCTAGGCAAGAGGGAGAATTTCTGTATGTCGCAGTCCCCTGCAGTCTTCTCTGCTGTGAAGCTGCCTGGGCCTCTCAGGACATTCACAGCATCCTGCTGGCAGAGCTCCAGTGCTCCAACACCTTTTGCCAGAAGGACCATACTCCTTTGTTTTGAAGCTGCTTCCAGCCAGCTTGATTTGATGTCTCCAGTTCATGTAATGAACAATAAAGCCCAATTTGCCTTCTGCATGCGACTTATATTTTTTAAAGACCTCTGTCATAGTTTCCATGAGGCATCTCTTTTCCAGGGTAAGCTATAATTGTCTACTTAGTCATTCCTTGTGCAGAAGCTATTCAAACCTTTGATTGTCCTTACTGACTTTTTCTAGTGCTATTATACTATTTTCAGAATGGTGGGGGACAGAACAGTATGCTGAATTCACAATATGGGAACAACATGGATTTATATGATAGAGTAACAGCACAATGTTGTTCTCAGACTTCTCTTTCTATACTAATAACTCTGAACATATGAGTTGTTTTTAATGGCTGCTAATGAGCACTGAGCTGACATTTTCATGAAGTTATCTGTTATAACCCCCAGAATTCATTCTGACTGATAATGATCAGCCTAGAGCACATCATTTCAGGTGTATAGTTAGGATAGACTGCATTGTATCACATTACTTGTGTCTATATTCAATTCCACATCACTCCAATGTCTACTCATTCCATCTTGCAAGGTCCTTCTGCAGTTCTTCATGCGGGCCTCTCTCTTCACTGAACAAAACAACTTAGTACTGTTAGCAAACTTTGCCATCTCATTCTTAACCTCTTTTTTCATATCATGTCTGAATACGTTAAACAGCATACGCCCAGCACAGATCACTTCAGGATTTTCCTGGTGATCTCCTTCCGCTCTAAATAATGACCATATATTTCTACCCTCTACTTCTTGTCCTTTAACCTGTTATTTATTTATGCAAAGTTCTTCCATAATATCTTTAAAAATCTTTGATGATGGACCTCACTAAAATACTTTCAGAAATCCAATTAGTCTGTATTAATCAAGCTCAGTCATCCTCTTGTTCATTTGTTAGAAGAAAAATCGATTCACAGTTGGTCCTGTCAGACTTACTAGAATTTAATGTGGCTCAATATCTACCTCTATGCAATTCAGGATAACCTTCTACCTTGAAATCTGATTATTTACATATAATCCACTAAGTTTAACAGCTCCCAATCTATCTGAAGCACTTCTAGCACTAGCACCAGCTGGGAATTGCCTCTAAATGTAAATGGATGTAATTCCCAGCTGCTACTAGTGCTAGATATAAATCATTCATAGTTTATGTTGATAAATGTTGCCAAGTTATGTACAATGCACAGCTTCATGCCATAATTATCATACAGTGCCAATTTTCAAAGCCAATGTTTCAAATGTCTCTGAGTTCAGAAAAGACCAGATGATTTTCATATAATTTATGCAAAGTCACTTTTCAGATTATTCCAACATAGAAAGGACCTCAGAAAATAATTTTTAGAAAAGAACTGTGGATAAATGATCTTTTTTGAATACCTTGGAAACTCAACAGTAAATGGATTTAAAGGGAAACACATGCAGTTCAAAATAATTCATTTAAAGGCTGAAATTAAATACAAAACCTTTTAGGAGCAAATGGTATTATCAGGAGTCAATTACTCAAATTAAATCAGAGGCTGAAAAAAAGCAGCACAAGAACGTTAAATAAAGTTTCTGTTTATACTGTTCCTCTTAAAATGTTTATGATGTAACAAGAATACAACATGAATTCTTCTATGTTTACATGTCATAAAGACAAATTTTTTCACTAGAGATATCGAGGCTTCTTTTTAATATAAACTACCTTTTTTCTTCTTGTTTTCTTTTTTTTAGATAAAATGTCCTCTTTTTGTCACACATTCCTCAAAAAACTTTGATTCTTACTCGGAAGGATTTTTATTGTGTGCTATTAATCCTGAAATGTATTTCATCCAAAAAAGATTATGCAACTATGTAGGTCATAAAACAGCTTTTTGCCAGTCTTCTGCCCCTGCCTTTTTCATACTTCTCAAACTTTCCTTTTTCTGATCATCATTACAGTTTAAAGTACAGAGATCTCTTGTTCTATAATACAATACTGACATGATGTATTCATTTTTATTAGCTATCCAGTAGAACAAAATGTGCAATATTTTTCACATACATAGATAGTTCTCCATCTGAATATTTGGTTGAACTTATCACAGTCTGTCAGTTAGTGAAATGCTTACAAAACTGTATTCAGGGAGCTGTGCATGCCTGTTAGATTTCTTGTTTTGAAATGAAAAAGGTACAGTGTAGTTCAATACCTTACTGAGCTAAATGCCGATGTTCCCTTTTCATTTCCTTTTGGTGTATGTAATGGAATGGATAATCTTTGCCTTAATTTACGATACTTTTCAGAGGGGTCTTTTTTTTTTAGTTATACTAATCTTAAATGTACATATAAAATCAATATGRATTTTATACATTTGGATCAAAAAAGAGCAGCTGCCAGAGCAGGTTTCCCCTGACAGAAGTGTGCGGTCTAATTTAAACCTTGGGTTTGGCAAGAACTTTGGGGGACTCACGAGGCTTCAAGTGGTTCAGCCTTGAAAGGTRCAAAGAGCTCAGACTCCCTGAGAGAAGACAAGTCCACCTGTGAATTCTCCATTCTTCTGATCTTACAATGAATTTCCTGGAGCAAGCAGCAGCAACACAGCTCATCTGATCAATGTTTGTTGGAGCTGTTGAGCCCTTGTAACAGGAAAGTAACAACACCTTCAGAGGTAGCAAATGAAAAGAAAAAAGCTTCAACAATTTATTTTTTGCTTGAAAGTGTGCACTCATTGAACAAATTTCAAGGTTTAATGTGAAGTACAGGACACTTCTCTGTAGGCATGATAACATTCACAGCACTCTTCTTAAAAGTACTGATAATTGTAGCCAATGGACATTTTTACTGGCAAAAAGAAAGTGTTGATATGGTCAGTTGTTGACCTCCTCCCTCGATTACTTTCTGTGGGGTTTATGAGCGCAGGAGCTGGCCATGGTGGGTACTGCAGGGGCGGCCCCTGTGCGGGGCGGCCGGGGCTGCCCCGTGCCGGACACAGCCGGTTCCAGCCGGCTCCACGGGCCCCACCGCAGGGCACGGCTGAGCCCCTCAGCCACGGGCGGGCGCCTTGGGGACAACYTGGGTAAGGAAGGGCAAAACGCTGCCCGGCAGCCAGGGCTGAGGGAAACCCTGTGAGAAACAGCCCTGCGAGCCCYGAGGGGAGAGCGGGAGGAGGGGARGAGGGGCTCCGGGCGCCCCGGCAGAGGTGCCCCGGCGGCYCCRGCAGAGACCCCGCTGGGGCGGGTGTTTCCCTGCAGCCCGCGGGAAGGCCCCGGGCTGGAGSCGGGGAGCAGCGAGAGGAGGAAGGAGCGGCAGAGAGGAGCTGGTGTGGACTGACCGCAGCCCCCCGGTTTCCATCCTCCTTGCACTGCTCCAGGAGGAGGAGGTAGAGGAGTCGGGAGTGAAGGGGTGAAGCTGAGCCGGGGAATGGGATGAAGAAAGATGTTTTTATATTGCTCAGATGTGCAATATCTTTTCTTCCCCACTACATGAGAATATTTATTTATTTGGCAATAAATTAATTTTCCCCAAGTCGAGTCTGTTTGGCCCATGATGGTAATTGGTAAGCAATCTCCCTGTCTTTGTCTTGACCCAGGAGCTTTATTGTTCCCGTTTTTCCTATTTCATCCCCTCTTCCTGCTGAGGGCAGAGGAGGGAGTGAGCAACCAGGTAGGAGTTCAGATTTTAGCCAAGCCTAACCCACCATGCCTTCTTTCTATGAACTATCTGTAATTGCTTTCAGATAGTATGGTTTTGCCGTGAAGATTACTATTATTAATAATTTATACTGCAATGATGAAGTTGGTGCAATGTGAGTCCTGGTGAGAACATGTAAGCTAGAATTAAAAGGTGACAATTAACGTCTGCTAGGTATGTGCTTTTCACTTTTTAAAGTTGGGGAAAAGTTGAAAATAAATACTAAGAATAGGGAGGCAACAAGGGGAGCAGAAAATGGACATCAGTGTCTAGGGCGAGTAAGAGAAAGGATATTAGCAGAAGCCAGAAAGACTTCTGCAGGTAGAGGAGGAAGTAGCAGATGGAGGAAAACAAAAATAATGGTACCAAAGGCTAAAGAAGAATTAGAGACCACAGCAAATGATTCAGAGAGTTCATATAACACAACTGGTAGGATATACTGTTGCTGCCACTACTTCCACCGGTAACTGGGAGCAGTACAGGAGTAGTAAAATCGAGGAGTACATGCAGACATCATGTGAGTATCTACCTACCAGGTTGTCATATTAACCTTCCCTCAGTGTGCTAGCTGCTATAAAACAAAAGAAGGGCAGAACTGAAAAGACAGTTTCATAATGTAAAAGAATAAATACATAAAACACAAACCAAGAAGTAGAAATCAAACCCAAAGAGATTAGCAAGGGCTGGGAGCATTTAACTTGCAATCATAATTTTCTTTTATTTGTAGATGATCTTACAAAACAATCATAGAGAAAAAAGAATGGGATTAAAATGCAGTAGGAGGACATATAGACCTTTGACAAGTATTCCATCTTTTCATAATAGCAGAAAAATAAATAAGAGAATACCTGCTAATAATACTTTTAAGTTTCTAACAACAAAACCAAAGGGTCAGAATTTGAGCTGAGAGATAATGGACTATCATTACTTCAACTCTCACAGCTATACTTAAAAATGAAGATAGTTAGATAAGTTCTGTCATAAAGTTTAGAGAGGAGAATGCAGGTAAACAGCAGGACACAAAATCAGATTTTCAAGAAATTTAATCAAATGGCACAGCTGCTACAAGTTTAATTCTCAATATTTTCATTGTAGTTGTGTTTGTGCAGTGTTTTTTTGCCATTATAAATAGGCAGGCAGAAACAGGAACCTAATTCTAAATTACTCACAAAAAAAGRGAAAACATATATTTGTTTACTCTAGTTGAAACTATTTCCTTTACTTAAATAAGACCTGATACATAACAAATTATCAGTTAACATAATAGAATTTATTGTGCATTGATTTATAATCAGGTAGGGGGTTTGTGTTCTTTTTTTAAATTAAATTTCCTGTTAATGTAATAGTTGCCTGAGAAGACCTTTTTTTATAACTGCAACATAAGGCACAGTCAATATGTGAGTCAAAAGCTTCCTTCCTTAGGAATGGTTTAAACATTTAAACATTCGTGTAAATATTACTGACACTTAAAACACATGAACTTTTCTTATGACATAGATAGGAACAGGATCCAGATTAAGTACCTCTGCTGTTACAGTTTTCCTGTCTTGTTCTTCAATTGATGGATATCTATTTTCATCTACATTTACTTTGCATCAATATTCTTAAGCCCTCCTTCACCTGAGGCAAAACTAGAGGGTTAGATACAAAGTTAAGCAGGTTTTATACTCCATAAAACATAAATTTTGAAATTGTCTTGCCATATCATTCAGTGATTATGCATAAAGAAAGAAACCTCAAAAAAGCTGGGGACTGCTAGACACAGGCAAACCTGTGTCTGTTTGCTTAAGGACTTATTTTAGGATTGCTCACAACAATGTGTGAACCTTTTGTGGTGTGCTTTGTTGTTGCTGTCATTATTTTTATATATATTTATATGTCATTTAAATATATATATAACTTCATCTATAGATGTATAAGTGTGTGTATATATATATAAATTTATCAAAAGTCTTTGGCTTTCAAGCACAGTCTTTCTCATTCTTCAGAAAATGTTTACACTGGTGTGGTGCTACATTCCCCCCCCCCCGCCCCAGACCTCTCTACAATCTCAGAAACTCCCGTTAAACCTTGGCCTTGATGTAATGAGCCAGGCGGTGAAGCGTCCCTTTACCATATCAGGAACTCTTGCATAGCTGAGGTTGGGGAATGTACTGATCGTACCACAAACTTCTGCTGCCTGGCTCAAGTGGAGGAAGAGAGTGGGGATAATTGTCATCCTCTGATACCCTTATCTGAGTTGTAGCTCAAGTAGAACGATACCATTGTTACTGAAATCTTGAGAGTTTTGACAGATGACTAAAGTCAATCTTATCTTGCGACCCTATCAGCAGCGGTCCCAAGTGAGGCCCTTTGAGGTCTCCTGGACCTCAGCGGGCTGCGCCCCAGTACCTCCCTCTGAGTGGGACGCCTCCCAGAGTTCATGAGCTCTCGAGTTTGTGATATGCAGAGGATCGTTGCCGACTGCCACAGGACCTGGGCTGAAACACTTCTCGAGGCTCAATCCTTCGCCAGTTGAGAAATGCCAAGACATTTGACTTATTTCACTGAACTAGAGGGGAATTTTTAACAGGTATACCTTTGTATATTTATCTATTTTTTGTGTCTGTGTGCATGTGTGTGTGAATTGATGGAGGTACCAGCTAGCAAATATAATCTGCTAAAATCTTATGACCTATGTTAAAATTGGGAATGAACCTTAGACTACTGCTAAACACATACAATCCTTTAGACATAAACCGTTGACCAAGGCTGGGACTCGGGGTGGATCCAGCCGGGTCTACTCTGAATCTTGTGACGTTTTGGGTGGGTTTCTTTACCCTCTTTTGTATTAGATATAAACCACTGACCAGACCTGAGACTAGGGGTAGCCCCAGCTGCACCTAGACTCCTCTCTGAGAAATTTAGAAAGTAAGGGGGTCTACTCTGAACCTCATGACCCAAAAGGAGGGTCTCCTTACCCTTTTGTATTAGACATAATCCGTTATCCCAGTCTGAGACTAAGATTGGATCCAGCCAGGTCTTCTCTGAACCTCGTGACTCAACGGGAGGGCCTCCCTTAACCTTTTGTCCTTGTCTTCTGTATAAATCATTCCAATTCAGTTGTAACATGATGTCCTGGTTTTGGCTGGGATAGAGTTAATTTTCTTCCTAGTAGCTGGTATAGTGCTGTGTTTTGGATTTAGGATGAGAAGAATGTTGATAACACACTGATGTTTTAGTTGTTGTTAAGTAGTGTTTGCACTAGTCGAGGACTTTTCAGCTTCCCATGCTCTTTTCCTTTGTATGCTTCATCCATGTAGTAAGTGATAGAGTGAACCTTGCCATTGAACTCTGTTAAGTCGTGCTTTTCTAAATTTCTATTAAAATCACTTTCTGCTAATACCTTTTACAGTGATACTTTAAGCGGCATTTAAACCACTCTTTCACGACAACTGGCTTTGAAGGAAATTTCTCTGGTTTTGTTTTTGTTTTCTTCCAGTTAAGCTGTCTTATTGTGCATGCCACATACGTTCAAGGTGACATTTAGATGATGTAATAAATTAAGCCTGCCTAAACTTTGTGTTTACATTTTTTAACTTTTTTTTTTTCTTCACAGGTTGTTCTGGAGAAAAGATATAAAATTTGTAGAAGAACTTCTATGTTTATGAAAAAGTTATGCTTCAAGCAACATTTATCTTCTGGTCCACTTACTATTAAAATGAATAACTACCTACATGAAATGAAAGATGAGAGTCATAAAGAATCAATTATTTTTCTAGCTTTGCGGATCATGTAGCTTTCTTTTTCTCTTATGATTAAGTAATAATTGTCCAGTAAAAGTGCATCTTGATTTGTACACTGAAGTATCAAATCTTTATTATGAACTTTGATTTGGCAAGTATTGAGAGCACTTGAGTTTAAAATGTGTTTTGCAACAGTTCACAGTAATATAACTTATTGTCTATAATGTGAACAAAAGAGACATTTGAAGCATAGCGAATTGTGTCCAAAACAATTAAGGGAATAGTTTTTGTGCGATCACAGCTATTTAAACAAAAGGATCAAATGCCAGAAGAAATTCAAGATGACATTTGACTGATGAAGGGCAAGGAGAGGAGCTTGAGCTTAAAGTTTCTGCAAGGTCGAGGAAAGTAGAATCTGTCATCTACTTAGAAAAAAAATGGTTCCAAATGGCTGCATTATTATCTTCAAAGCACTAACAAACCAATATCTGAGAATAGTCAAGTCTTGCTGGAGTGATCAAGAGAGTAAATCAGTTTCTATGATTTCTGTAATTCCAGACCCTTATTGTTAAAAACATAGAACAACATAGTTATGCATGAGAAAGAAAAAATCATCTGGAGATTAATTCAATTGGCCTCAGTATAGGAATCCGTCTTGCAGCTTAACGTTATTTAAATATATCGAACAGTATTTGGTGATGTGGAAATGCAGTTGAATCTTATTGGAACTTAACCTGAGAAGAGCCATGTACAATGCGATGTCAATCTTATTGCCTCCTTTGTCTTATTTTATTACAGCAGCCAAAAAGAGTTATGTGTTCACATGATGTGAAATAATGTGATATTCTATCAGTTGAGATTGCAAAACTATCTTTTTTCTTAACTGGGGAAAGATACAAGTAAATAAAGAGTAGCAGCCAGAAGCACTTATGTAAAACTCTGAACAGTATTCCCTAGAGAGAAAGATACGTACATTTTCCTGTCTAGTTCCATTGTGTGTGTTCATTTCAAATCCAGACACTTTCCAATACAAACAGAACAAATTCAATTTTGTTCAAATAACATTCCCTTCTAACACTTTATGTGCCAAGTGAGAAAAGCAACACAAAACCTCTAACAAATTAAACACCTCTTTAAGAACAATGTAAATGCTATTAATTTACTTCCAGTAATGGGAGTTTTCCTGATTCACTGCATGACTACATTCTATTTTTGCAAAGAATAAGCTGTTTGTTCTACTTTCAATCTTGTTTGTATACAAGAAGATTTTGTCAAACTCATGAATGTCAAATAATATTATATTCTAAATACAGTCTTTGTTAAGTGCTTTTTCTAAGATTTATTTAGGCTTTACTTAAAAGGGAAAAGATGATAGAAGTAGGTGATTCCATCATATGCAGCTCTGCTGAGATGATGTGGTATGCCCATTTTATTCATCTTATGGGATGAATAGGAGGATTGTTGTCAACCAGCAACAGCTGGAACATATATATATATATACACATACACACACACTTTTCCTTTGCTTACTGAGCAGTGAATGATGGATGCATCCCTGCTTGATTCATAATGAGCTATATGTAATGTACTTATTGACCACTGTAGGGAAGGAATTGAATGAATGAAGGAAGACTTAAATAAAGTATTAGAATTYTCTTTATATGCATATTTTGTGATGTTTATGATTTCATAAAGAGAACAAACAGTAAAACAGTTGGAGGAATCATCAACTGAGAGGGTAGAATTGCAAGGAATAGGGAGAAAGGTATGACAAAATGACATTTGAGAAAAAGGTGCCAGGTCATGCACTTAAAGCTTGATATCGAGCATTTTTATTATGAAATAGAATTTTCCACTGCAACCCAAGGAAGGGAAAGACCAGGAGTGTTAAGAAACCAAAATGGGTGAATGTGAGCCATCAGTACAACATGGTACTGAAAATGTAAATGCGATTCTGATCCTGAAGTATGTCAGAAGCATACAGACATGTACAGTGGTATTAATGTAAAAAATACAAGGCATTGCTATGACCCTAAAATGAACTCTGAGCAGTTTTGATAATCTGAGTGAGTTCAAGAAGATGAATTTAAACAGGACGTGAGGAGCAGACAACAAGCTATCAGCATGATTAGAGAATGAAGGATTCAGTTCATGGAATGAAATGAGGAAAATTCAAATTATTCATCCTAGCACAATAAAGCTAAGAGGGAATACTACTCTGCTTAAGCACAACAGAAGATAGCTACTGGAAAGAAACTATTCAAACCCATGAACAATACTGGCATAAGAAGAACAGGTGGAGCTCAAAACAGACTTCAAAGCAACAAATTTTTGGAGCAGTGTGGCTATATGAGTAACAGAGGCAGAAGAGCTGTCTATCTCTAACAGGGAACAATGATTAGGTTATTACATTTCTAAGTTAGGAGAATTGTAGGGTATAGTTGTCTGCAGTATTAAAGGACAGAACTCTATGATCTTATTCTAGCTTCAAATGCTTCCAAAATTCCTATTATTCATGTTAAGAATATATTACTAATTAGGATTGTGCTGCAGGCTGTATCCATTAGATGCATAGGAACTGACAGATGTATAAGACCTGATGCTTCACAAAGAAAGGGAGAATACGTCTTTTGCTCTCTCTACCCTCTAGTAGGTAAGAGAATAAGCAGGGACACCCTGCCAAAGTATGATATTAATCCTTGAGGCAATAAGGCTGGAGGAACACGTAAGTCAAAGAAACATAAGAACATAACAGCATCTGCACAGGGTCAGGCCAAGACTGTGATTAACAGCATAAGCCTATGAAGTATAAGAATACCTACATATTTATATGTATATTTATATATATACTGTTCCAACCTTCAGCCATTTGTTCCCCAGGTGCTTCCTAAAACAGAGATTGTTTCTAAGCACTGAGTAACTTTGAATGGATATTTTGTTCATAAACCTGTTCAGGATCCTTTTAAACTCCATGCAGACTTTCAGTATTGGTAGCATCCTATGTCAAAGATTTCTATGCTTAACTTAAAATTTGTGGAAAAGACCACCTCTTTTCATTTTTTCTGAACTTGCTACTTTCTAACTTCCTTTAATGCTCTCTAATTATTCCACTACAAGAAGAAAAGAGCAATGAAAACCTGTACACTTTTCTCCCCATCTCTTATTATATCTATATACCTTTCCAATATCCCTCTCAGTTATTTCTTTTCCAGGCTGAAAAGTTCTACCCTTAATTATCTCTTGCATAGAAGCCTCTTGCCCTGAGCATTAGTGTCCTTCCTCTGATCCCAGAGAAATTGCCTCACAAATACCTCCCACACTGAAGTTCAGAGCTACAGTCCATACACTATTTTGAATGTGGCCCTAAAGCAAAACAGAAGGATCATATTATGAAGACAGAGTAAAATGTAAATTTTTGAGGACCTTGTAATTTGCAGACTTTGATAAAATCTCTTAAATAGCGAGAGCAAAGATTTGGAGTCATACTTTAGAACCAATATCTTAAGTTCAGAAAATAATGGGTACTTCATAAGGACCTTTCTCTTCCATGCTGTGGACATTTTGCATACAAGACTAGTCAACACTGGAAAAGAAGGCTACTCAGAMCTTTAGCATAAATCCAGAAGCATTCTTTTCTGACTCTGAACATTTAGCCACATTAAGTGACAATACATCATAATAACACAACAAGAACAGACCTCTGCAAATGTTTTGTTACAGCAAGACAATCACTTATTAACCCCCTCAGTTTACCTCCTAATGCCTGTTACAATAAGTTCAACCTCAGGGGGAAGCCCTGGACATGATCAAAACCAATAGTGAAATGTGATGTGTCACTAATAGCTGCAAACACATAATCCATGAAATTGTCACATGATCCTTCTTGCAAGAAAGCCCAGAATAGTTAGTTAGAAAATAGGGTACTTTCATAGCTAGCCCAGAGAATACACATTAGTGCTGAAATATTTCACTGGTAGCTTCAGATTCGTTCAGTTTTGTAAAGGTATTTTGCCTGTATAAGCAATACAAAGTCTCCTAGCAGCTCAGGGCACATTAATGCCCCTTTCCCCAACAACGATCACCTTCTTGAAGTTATACCATGAAAGAAATAAAAAAGCATTCTGTTAACAAAGCTTTCTTTGTAAACATACAGTAACTGGATTTTTAGAAAAATAATTGCCTTACTTTACAGAAACTAGACAATTCAAAAACCACTGCACTTTATTCATATCCATGCCAAATGAGTTCCCCCTTTGCCATTGATGGCTTTCTGAGCTGCTAATTAAGCTCACTGTCTTAGGAGGAATCATCTTTTTAGCAGCTGTCAGGATAACCAGAGTTCATCTAAAAATGGTACCTTTAACTGTAAGAAAGGTATTGTTCCATGTCTTTCTCCTGCTTTGGATTTATTAAGAGACATCAGCTGTTGAAGTCCATTGATATTTTTCTGCTTCTGTTCTTGTTTCATGAGGAATTCCTCCCAGAAAAGCTGCCAATGGAGGACTAAACATTTATTTGGAAAATAGTGGCAGGGTAGGATTGCAGTCCTCACAACCAGTCTAAAAGCTCCAATCTGAGATTGAACTGATGTGCAAGCCAGAAGGCAGGCTTTAATGGAAGGAGCAGCAGCAGCAGTACAGTCTTTTCCCTCCTTATGTGTTAGGGTAGTCCACAAGGTAACAGTAGTCATATAATCCAAACTTCAGTTCCAGCCTCACAGCAGCTTTACTCTAACCTGCAGAGTCAATATTACCATTGCTAATAAAATGTGTTTACAGCGTCTGTTCTCCACATCAATTTTTTTTCCCCATTATTTAAGGCACAAGGCATGAAGCTGACCCAACAAGCTTCAGGAAAAGCTTCAGGAAAAAGATAACAAATTTTCCCTTATTTGGCACTTAAGTTAGTGATTGCAGAATCATAGAAAGATTTGGATTGGAAGGGACTGGTGGAGGTCATCTGGTTCAACCCTCTGGTCAAAGCAAGGCCAACTTTTAATTTAGTATATCTTGCAGTGTATTTGCAAACATGTAATTATCTTTCTGGAGGGATAATTTGATTTTCTTTCGTATTGCTTAAATAATGCAATTTATGGTTAGCAAAGCAATCTATGTTTTGCAATTAAATACATTAATAAGGAATGCTATATAATCTCTTTATAGAAAAGCTGAATTGTATTAAGCAGGTGAAGGGGAATACTACTCTATGGTAAGAATAGAAAAATTTTTTTCTTAACTATGTAAAAAATATTTAGTACAATTATGTAAAGTAAATTAAAGACAATTCTTTCTCAGTTCAGAATATCTCCATTTTATTTTCTCAAGGGTTTTCTGTTCAGGAAGACTTCGAGATCAAAAATGATGATCCAGAATATTTACCCATCAGAAACATTCACAAATTTTAATTTAGCCCGTGAGACAGATTTATGTAATTTAAGATTTATAGATAAATTTAGCTAATTATTTAAATAATAAACACACAATATTGCTGCTCTGACATCTTGACAAAAATATCCCTGAGCAAGTTCTAAGTAATGCTGACATACTCTTTTGTGAACAAACAGGTCTGTCCACAGGCTGCCTCGGCTGACTACACACAAGCCAGCTCTGAACTCTAAACCAATACAGGGTGATAAGGCAAAGCTCACTCCCTTGTGTGTCAGCAACAGACACAGTGACACGGTGTCCTGTGTGAAACAGCTGGATGACTGTAAGACACACATAGAGGTGATGTACAGCTGTTGCATATTTTTACAGATATTCACGTTATTTGAGAAGATTCTACTCCAAGCCCCAAATCCTAAGAGCCTGAAGAGTAAATATAAATAATCCCACCCTGACCCAGAAATATCTGTTTCTGCTGACTGTTGAGTCAGTTTTTGTCCTCCTGTATCTGGTTGCTCCTTAAAATGAAACTTTTTTTCCTAAAAATTACTAAAAAGAATATATTTTGCAAGTTGAGGCCACAAACAGAACTGTATATTGGGAATGTACTACCAATCTCCTACATATATTAAGTATGGAATATGACTGCTTGAAGTCATATTAAGATTAAATTAAGATTCTTGACTGAAAAGGACTCCAAAGGACTTGACTGAAAAGTTTCTCCAAAAATCGGAGTGATTTGAAGTCCTCAGTTTCTGGAATAAGCACAGCAATTTGATAAAAATATTAACAAGAATCACTTTTTAAATACTATCAAAATCTCAGAATCCTCAAAAGACACCAATTATTTAGATAGTTGACATCCAAGCCAAAAATAATACAAAACACAAAATATTTATCATTTTTCTCATCGTGATTTTTAAAATAAAGATTTTTTTTTAGCTCTTTGGCAGTAATTGGAGTAATTGGGCTTGTTTTGATGTGTGAGGAACATGACAATTATAAACATTTCAGGAGTTATAGCTGAAACACCTGGGATAGAGGGGAAGAATATAGTAGAAGTTTATTCATGACAAACATCAGAGGAAAAATGTAGATTAGATCATTAGTATAAACAGTATATTTCAACCGAATAATTACTTAGGCTAGATTCTGAAAAATGTAAAATTCAAGGATTTTAAACAGTTTATTTTGATCAGAATATAGTAACTTGAATAAATCGCTGAAGTCTCAATTATCAAAAAACAAATGCAAACTAGTTAGGTAAACAAATATAAATATAATTGCTTAATATGGATTAAATTATTTCAGCAAAATCTTTAGCCAATATTCCAGTTTTGAAACCATGGGATTCAATTCTCTCCTCTTATTAAAAAAAAAATAAAATCACATAATCTATTATYTAGATGCCTATTAATAACAATGATTATAATTACTTTAGCTTCCTTTTATTTCACCACTCATAAGCTTTTACAGATAACTGGCTATCTTTTGACCTAAAATACGTGATTATCAAAAACCAAAACCAGGAAGATTATTTTCACTAAAAATGTAATTTATATGGCATGATCATAAACATAAGGTGAATAATAAGACTTTGTACTTATGTAAATAGGTCAAGTAACTTGTATCCATAATTACTAATGTATAGTGAATCAGAGTTGCTCCTATCTTAACTGGCAGTTAGATAAGAATATGTGGTTGTAATTAAAGAAAAATGAAAGTTACAATCATTTGGAGGAGCATAAGACCACAGCATTTGGTTATTCCTATATTTAAATATTTTTATATTTAAAAGTAGGAGACCGGATTTGTGAAACAATTTATAAGTGATTCAGGGGAAATCTAGTAAAGATTCAGACATGGATTCTGTAGCTCATCACAAACTTTGAAGATGAGTGTCCCAGGGTGTCCAGTAACACTGGACGTACTGGAACCAGGTCAGAAAGGGCCAATAGCTACAAATTCAGCAGGGAATTTGGGCAAAGCTGGAATGTTTTCTGGAAGTGGATTGGCTGAGACAGGCAGTCTAATATATGTAGACCCAAAATGCTATATGAACACCCACAATTTCTGCTGTGGGCAGTAGTAGTACTGTACTTGTAAAGCACAGCCCTGGTCACATTCTGCACATGAAGAAAGATTACAGTTGTCATGATTTTCACAGAGCTATCTGCAAAGCACAATATAAGACTGCTTTATTTGAACATATTTTCAGGGATATAAATAATGATTTCTATAGTATATTACTCAACATAAACACAAAAATGGGTTATTATATTTTATTTATAGTCTAATCTGAACAACCCCTTCAAATTCAACATTCTTCACTGAATATCATTCAGATGTCTTCTGTATTCTTGCACTACTTTATGAGCTTTGAATTAAATTAAGGAAGGTATATGTATTTTAATCAGAGAATGGATGAGTTTGGTCATCTAGTCCAATGCCTCTACTCAGACAGGGCCACCTAGACACGGTTGCCCAGGACCATGTCCAGACAGCTTTTGCATATCATCAAAAACTTCTCTGGGCAACCTGTACCAGCATTCAGTCAGTCTCACAGTAAAAAAGTGTTTGCTGATGTTCAGAGGGAACCTCCCATGTTTATGTTTCTGCCCATTGCCTCTTGTCCTGTCACCGGGCACTGAGAAGAGCCTGGCTCCGTCTTCTGTACAGGCTCCCATCAGGTATTTATATACATTAATAAGATCCCCTCTGAGCCTTCTCTTCTCCAGGCTAAACTGTCCCAGCTCTCTCAGCCTTTCCTCCAGTCCCATCATCATGTTAGTAGGCTCTTGCTGGACTCTCTCCAGTATGTCCATGTCTCCSCTGTACTGAGGAGCCCAGAACTGGACACAGTACTTCAGGTGGGGCCTCACCAGTGCTGAGTAGAGGGGAAGGATCACCTCCCTCAACTTGCTGGCAATACTTTGTCTAATGCAGCCCAGGATGTCATTAGCCCTCTTTGTGGCAAGGGCACATTGTTGGTTCATGTTCAACTTGGTGTCTATCATGACCCCCAGGTCCTTCTCTGCAGAGCTGCTTTACAGCTGGGCATCCCCCAGCCTATACTGGAGCATGGGATTGTTGTCCCCAGGTGCAAGACTTTGCTCTTTCCCTTGTTGAACTTCATGAGGTTCCTGT
The DNA here is from genome assembly GCA_030449065.1 of Oceanodroma leucorhoa. Taxonomy (NCBI): domain Eukaryota; kingdom Metazoa; phylum Chordata; class Aves; order Procellariiformes; genus Oceanodroma; species Oceanodroma leucorhoa. The sequence goes on along the minus strand of JASVER010000001.1, from coordinate 25,909,517 downwards.
CAGGCCATTTCTCCAGCCTGTCCAGGTCCCTCTGGATGGCAGCACGACCCTCTGGTGTATCAGCCACTCCTCCCAGTTGTGTGCCATCGACAAACTTGCTGAAGTTACACTCTGCCCCATCATCCAGATCATTAATGAAAATGTTAAACAGGACTGGACCTAGTATCGGACCCCTGTGGTATACTGCTAGTTATTGACCTCCAGCTAGACTTTTTGCCACTGATCACCACTCTCTGAGTCGACCCATTTAACCAGTTTTCAATTCACCTCACTCACTGTCTGCTCATCCAGCCCATACTTCATCGTACTTCTTTACGAGTGTCTTATGGGAGTCAGTGTCCAAAGCCTTAGTGAAGTCCAGGTAGACAATATCCACTGCTCTTCCTTCATCTACAAAGTCAGTCCTTTCATCGTAGAAGTTCACCAAGTTGGTCAAGCATGACTTCTCCTCAGTGAATCTATGCTGACTACTCCTGGTGACTTTATTGTCCTTCGTGTGCCTAGAAATGGTTTTCAGGATTAGCTGCTTCATCGCTTTCACAGGAATCGAGGTTATGATGTTTATTTACTCAGTTAATTTAGACATTTCTATAAATATGCATAGAAATAGATTTGTTTTATTTTTAAAATCTTCTATTATTAATAAATATCACTGTCATATAAATGACAGTGATTTTCTGCATAAATATCCATTTCATTCATAAAAATAGGTATAATATTTTATACATTATTTACATTATATACATGGATGGAACCCCACCCCTCCCATGGAGTTTTCTTTATGTACAACTGCAGAAAAAAACTTTGCAGCAACATTTATGGTACAAAGTAGAATTCACCTAACAGATTTTGCTGAAACAGAATGTATGTGAAAGTGAAGAGTGAGTCAGATCCTTCTTGTCTTGCTTGATATATCTTGGAGGGGGAGTGTGAAACCTCTGAAGTTGCAGGGATTTGTCTGACAGGGTTTATTATCTGCAACTCTAATGTGCCAGACAGAAACAGCATACAGGAAGCTCTCCACTGTCCAGCCAGTCACTAAGACACYGTACGTGGCGTCCATAATGTCCTTTGTCGGCAACTTGAATTAATCTTGTGTGCTGCTTCCTCACACCTCTGCAATGGCCAGTGTCAAAAACAGCACCTGCGGTAAGTGTCTTAAGTTGTCTTCTCTGCACAACATCATCATGGCAAGGGCAGAGGGGGAAAGCTGCAGGCTGCATGAATTTTTCAGCCCCTCCAAAACACTTAAATTCATCTTACTGTGTCAGTTCATGCATAGGTCACACCTGTGTGTCCCTGAACTGTCGCCAAGGCCACTGCTGCAAGTAATATTATGACAGGTAGATAATTAGACCCTGAACCTTGTGCATGGACTCACTCTAGTAGCAGTGCAGAGGTAGTCCTTGATTCTGTCCTCGGCCTGGCCCTCGGGGATTAGTGACTCAGAAGAATCAGATTTAAGAACTTCAGTTTATGGGGGAGAAAAATCATCTCAGGTTTACATTTTTATAAAATTAGCTTTATAGCTTAACTCTTTGAAAGAGAGTGAAAGTCTGGGCTAAATACAGTTGGAGTCTAATCCTTAAGGTCAGAAAAAAAAAACAAACCAAAAAAAACCCAAAAAAACCAAACAACCAAAAAAAAAAAACCACAAACCAACATGAATGAATCATTCTATACTGTAGTGTTTCTTTTCATCTAAGGTCTGATCAGGAAAGATGAGAAAGATAAGTAAGAACTGCATGGTATTAATATACTATCTCTCAGGTTACAGCAGTAACCAGTTACAAAGCAATTCCTTGAAAAAAATTGTAATTCACTTAACTCTCAAGCTAATAAATAGGGAAGGAAGTCAGTATACCTTTAAGGCATATCAAAGTATATCTTTCAGCAGATTTTCCTATACTGAATGTAGACCTATGCATAAGGAATTTCACTCACAGAGATCACAAAAAGCAAGGTTACTTAATTATAATGTGTAGTAAAAATGAATGAAGTGTTGTATTTCTTCTGACCTCCGAGATTTTCTGCTTCAAAGCTTCTGGCTGCAATACAGGAAAGCTCTTGCCTCCATGAGGGAGAGGAATCACGTTTCAAATACTTGGATGCAAAGAAACGCTCAGATATAAACTTGGCATCCATAATCCCTACCAGGACCAAGACCAAGCATGATCTCTTAACTCCCTGCCCATGCAGACATGGAAAATACTTCTTATTAAACTCAACTCCTTTCTTAAACTTGACAATTTTTATTTGAACACATATACTGTATTGGCTGCTCATCTGGTCTAATCATAGCTTTGTTGCATTACAGTATTGCTTTTGGATTACTAGGTTGTGTGGTCTTGTGTCTAGAAATTGCCAAATAAAGCAGAAATTAACTGAATATACATTTCAGGATCTTTTTGAGCCCTTTAGAAGCAGACCAGCTGTCACAGTCCTGCTCTGCCCTGAAGGTCCCCACTTCCTTCAGTTACTGAGTGGAGTCTGTATGTTCATTGGTGTGAAAAACTGTTGTATTCAAAAGTATGTCTACCTCCCTTTTCGATATTTTCAGCTCGTGAAGATGACCACGATCTGTTCATTTGTCAGACTTTACAAGAAGCATCTCCTGTGCTGACCTTTAGATTTGGCAGGAGCTTCTCGAAAACATTGATAAAGTTACCACAGCATCCTTCTTCAAGACACTCACTAAAGATTTCTTTTACCACAAAGCATACAAAAACACTTAACAGTTGTTAGGTTGACAATACAATATAACTGTTTCCTATCACACAGACTAATGTTGTCTTTCTGGATTCATCTATCAATGTTTATTGAGGGTCCATTCATTTTCTCTTCCATAATAAGAGAAATGTACAATCATAGGCCCTTAAAACAGGGATTTTCTGATTCACAGAAATAAAGCCTGATCAATGGCCTTCGGTGTCCATCTGCCTGTGGGTCTCTAGTTACATTCTTCAGGGAAAAGAAAGCAAAGACGACACAAAGAAAGCCCATTGTGTTGGAGAAATCAATCAATATTTTGATAGTTCAGTGACTGCAGCCTATGCGAACCTGTCTGTGTTTGCATTATAACTTGCTAGTACATTGCTGGCAGTCTGTTTGAAGCGGACTGAATATTTACTCAAACTCTCAGTGGATTTGCAGCTCTATTGAGTTACTCTAAAGCCCATGCTAGTAAGCTAATATGGAAAAAAAAGGAGTTCTAGAAGAAGCCGGCCTGCTTATATTGCTTTTGTGATATTTTCCTGACAGTTTATTTTTCTAATTGAGGCCAAAATTGTGTATTAATTCATAAACACACAGCAACAGAGCTTCTGAAATTAGTCAATATATTTCTCTCTTATCTTACATCTCCAGTATTTTGTGAGAGAAAGACATAAACATGATATATAACCTGATATTTATCCCATGCAACCAAGGTGTTCTAAAAAATTCCCAAATGACAGGGTAAAACCATTCAAAATACAAATTTTCATATAACTTCATGCTGATGTCACTCATGCATATACATTTTTAACACATTCATGCAATTACTGTTTTCTTTCAAGAAGTGGCAAAAAAAGACAATTTTTCATCAATCCAGTGGGATTTGTCTTTGCTTTGAAATAATTGTAAGGCAATATAGGCTGACCAAATATTTTATTTCACTTCTGACTACAGTATGTAAGAAATATTTTAGACTTGTTTCACTATGGCAGGAAAGAATAGGTACATAGTTTCTTAACTCTATCAGTAACATTTGTTACATATATATGTCTAATTGTTTACATATATATGTCTAATTGCTAAGAATATTTGTACATCATTACTCTCTCACCGATTCCTTTGGGCTATACATCATAATAAAGTTGCTACTAACCTATGTACAATCAGACTGCACAAATGTAGCTTGCTTCATATGAACTCTGATTGTGCACTGTCATCGACTGTTCAATGAAACATGTTAGACTAAAAAACATGCAAAATTCCTTAGAGATAGCATCAATCTGCAGCACCATACACCTTATGGTGGCCCCCAATCCTTTCATTCCAGTATCTATGGTGTAATTATTGTAAAAGCTGGCAGAAAGGAGGATTCAGTAGAAAAAACACCACTAAAAAAGTCATTAAGACATGAACTCTAACTCCTTTTTCTGACCTCTTGTTTAAATTTGACAAGTCACTTGATATCTTTAGTGTACCTCAGTTTGTGAAACAGTGAAATGATTCTTTATTTTGAAGGCTTATGGCACCCTTCCATAAAGAAAATAAATGAAGCACATTTTCCACTCCTTTGTGCTCCACAACACAGAGAAACAGAGATTTTTAAAATTGTTCCCAAAAAACTCTGATCCAGAAGAAAAACTTCTCACTGGGGCTTCCAAAAACCCAGAGGTTCAGATAATGATACTATATATTTAGACTCCAAGACCATGCCTGAAAATCTTCATAAATCAAGTCATTTTGCAGCTGTGTCTGCAGTAGAAATCAAGATGTTTTAGTTGAGTGTGAAAAAAAAATAGAGAGTCTGACAACCCTGGGTTGTCCATTTTGGTATTAAATGTGTGGCAACTTACCTTTTAGTTAGGATAGTGCCAAATACAATGGGTTCTATATGTCAACTGGTCTTACAAAAATAAGTGTAACAGAGAAATTAATAATTTTATTCTACCACCTGCTTTCAATTTTACCAGTAATCCTTTAAATTAATGTGGTAATTATGGAGAGAAAGTTTCAGTTTTGACAGGTGAGGACTTGGCACTTGGGTGGCTTTGAACTGCACTTTGATACAACAGGAGATTCTGGAGTTTTTGGTACTTTCACTGCTCAGCCTCCTTTTAGGTAACTAATAAGGGCAGTTTTAACATCAGGCATCAGTTTGGACAGATTTCTACTTCTTATTTTTTGATTCACAACAGAACAATTAGGTCCATCATGCCTCACTGCTGGTCAGTCTTCCCAGAATTCCCCATAAATGAACACACAGCTTTGATGTTCTCTAGAAGGAGATTTAGTGAAACAAGGACACAATCATTTAAGCTCACGTAAGAACTACTCTTTGCTGTATTATTAGGCCAAATAGGTGTTTGCATAATCAGACAGTTTAACTGTTTGATTCTGGAGCATAATTAGACAACAGTTTTAGAAAAAAGAGGGCAGTGTAGTCATCTGCAGCATAAAAAGTCCCTGGGTATATCACTGATGACAAAGCAGGTCTGAGTGGTTAAATGAAAAGTGARATTTGCAACCTGGCTGGTATTCAGCTGTCTTTCATTGCCTAATTTCTCTTTTCCTTACTGGGCACGCTGCATTTCTCCTTCCAGGAGATCAATGCAAACTCACACAGATCATTAGCCCAGATGAAAAATAGTTTGTCAAGCAATGAAATACTTCCAGTGATATGACAATGGCCTATTTGTGCACGCTGAGCCTGAAAATATACAGGAAGGACAGAATTGCGGAAGGAAAATGATTCAGCCAGTGATGCTCACTACTTGCAGAAGTTGCCAGCTTGATCGATATAGCACGTCCGAGTTCTGAGAGTAAGCATCATGTAAGCAATGATAATTCTTCACTTAAGTGGGAAGAATCACAGAGGAAAATTTTTCAATACATCCCTCCCTGGCAGTTACCAATTTGCTTGCTGCCCTTTTCTGCCATAAAGGTTTTAAGTCAACTCTGCAGCTCTTAAAGGGCACATTAAATGAACAAGAGCAGACAACTATGTATCAGCAGTGTCAATGTCACAATGTGGAATGAGTGGTTGTCTTAGCATGGCATTAAGCTCAATTTCTTAAGTTATTCAACTTGTAAACAGTTGAAAGCTGGAATGTGGATGGAGGAGATGTATGACGGTAGACATTGACTTGCGTTGGCAGAACCCAAACTATTGAAAAGCATAGTAGTAAGGCAATATGCTTAGAAATTTATACAGCAAATAAAACTCTTCAATTCTCTTGGTCTTATGGTAAGGTGATGGCAGCAAAAAGTCTTCCTTTTTCAAGCAAAGAAAGCTTTTCTGAGTTGTATTATAGAAAATTTCTACCTTGATTAAAGGGAATGTTGTTCTATAATTCATTGCACTGGCACATTGTCTGAGATAGCTGGGGATGTTGCTTATACTCTTTATTATGTGTAAAAGAGTTCCTGATGTGTAGGTTCACATTAAAGCATCAGACTTTGCTAACATCTACAACATGTTTCAAATGTGAAATACCTTTCCCAGTTGACTTCGTATATGATCAAAGAAGGCATATAATTTTATCTATGAATACAGAGAGAAATGTGAAGGCAGAGCCACTAATCACCTATGTGGATCCAAAATGATTTTGATTCTAAGACAAATGCTTTGTGAAAAGGCTACAGTGGGAAGCTGATAATACAAATCACGTCCACAAATAACATCAGCCAGAATCTGCTTTATAGTAAACCATTAATGGTGAAATTATGGAGGAATGCAGCAGGTGTTTAAGCACACAGCCTAAGCCAATATCTTTGCTTTACTAGGGGCTCACTAACATCACCCTCATAGTTTACTCTTCGTATGTATCTCAGGTACTGTCTCCATATTTCACTGGTCTGTTACAAGGTGCAGCTCACAATTGTTCTTTACAGCCCTTAACAACTAAAATAGGATATGCTGGCTTCTAACAGACACCTCATCTAAACAAGTTGCGTAAGTTGCTTCAGAAACCAAGGGAGAAAGATGGGCTCTGCCAGGACAGGATTTTTCCTTTCCCAACACAAAAAGAAGAGGACCAGCCTTCTCCCAGGAGTTCTCGCTATTAGTGTTAGCAGCTCTAGGAAGTTAAAGGTATGTAAAAATTAGACGTAGCAATTTAGGCACACCTGCATGACTGTAGGCTCCCTTGCACTCTGCCTTCCAGAAAAAAAACAGTATGACTTAATCTCTCAGGCTGAATAGAAACATGACTGCTAGTATCAGTACGATGACCAAACATATGATGGCGGGACTCCTGCTAAACTGGATTCTCCTGTTGAGAATCCAGAACTAGCACTGTTGCTTTACTGCTTCCAGCATCCCTGATTTCACAATTTCTTTTTTTTTCTTCACTGCAAACATTCACAAAAAGCAAACAGTAAAAGTAAAAAACAAGTAACAGCCATTTCAGGAATTCATGATATTTTTCATTCTGCTTTTACTGCCTGTGGTTAGAAGGGCTCTCCCCAGCCATTAAAGAATGCTAGAGTTGAGGTTCAAGACAAAATTTTAAGGAGCTCTGCTAACAATGTCCTTTCTATTGAACATTTTCTCTTTTAACATAGATTGTCTTCATTTCAGCCCACATGATCACTTTTACAGTTCTGGTACTATTTACTACCTTTTTATTTTTAAACTTATTATTTATCATGTAGCACCAAATCAAAAGTTTTACTCAGGCCCTCATACAGTCATTCTTTGTTTTAAAAACACCTGGTCATCTTAAAGAAAAATGATGGGCTAGTCTGGCATGATTCATAACACTATTTCATCTTGGTCTGTTTCCAAAATCCATTTCTGTAATTAGATTACTTCTGATTCAAAATTTATTATAAGTTCTTGCATACAACTGAGGCAGGAAAATGGGTCCGCAGCAAGGGGAGAGGATAAGACTTTTTTACCTCTGTCTAGATGTTATTATTACTGTTCTCCAGTCATCTGGTACCACCAAGACTTGCTACCAAACCTGTTTTATGTGGCATAAGAGAATGCTGGGACAGAGCTCATTTGGTGTCTCGCCCTTCTTCCTTCCTTTTACCTGAAGTCACCTGAAGTTTCCTGAAGGTAAATTTTTTGTTTTTTCATAGTATTCCATTTTCCACAGTTTCATTCCCATTGACTATATTGCTTGGTCTTCCATATTCTGTATCATTATTTTTAACAAAAAGTGAGGGAAAATTTTATTTTCATGCTAGAGCCACACTTGCATGTTTTTTCTTTACTCCACCTTATTTCTCCCCATGTTCTTATTTTATTAATATGCTATTTGTTTTAATAATTTTTATTGATCTAATTACTTGACTTCTGATAATATTTTTTTTGTTTGTAAGAAAAACTTCTCTATGATGATTAGTCTTTTTCTTTCTTTATACAGTTCTAGTTGCTGGTAGCCTAACTTTCCCATGGAGACATCTGATGATATTCTAATATGATGATAGAGACCTGTATGAGACTCCAATCATCATACAAATAGAGCCACGTATTCTCAAAATTAGCTTGCTCAAAACAGACTACATTTTAGCCAGATTATCTCTTATTTCTATTATGATGCATAGGTTTAACATATATTGAATTAGTATACAAATATTTYAGCTATTTTACCACTGCATGAATACAGTTCTCTTTGTTAATAACATTTTCATTTTTTCCTTTCCATCATTTCTCTTAACCACTGTTACTCCTTTAACTATAGCCATAATCTCAGTTATCTGAATTTTCTTTTTCTAGTGCACTTAAACCATGGGGAGACTATAAATTTCTTTTCCAATATTCTTTCACCATTCTTCATTTTTTTTCTACAGAATGCTTCAGCCTAGGACACATTAAACAAGATATTCTGTAATCTCTTTTGAAATAACTTAAATTTGCATTTCAGGGGGCACACAAATTTACTTTAATCTGCTGTGATTGTTGTCTGTCTAAAAATGATCACTGGCTACTATTTTCAGTTTCTTAAGCTTTATTGAATCCTCCTTAAAAGATTTCACTAACTATAAAATGATAAAATCATTCAATTTAGGAAATGAAACAAAAACTGAGGCTCTGATAGGAACAATACGTTTAATTTATCATTTGTCAAGTATTGGAACAGGCTGCCAAGGGAAGTGGTGGAATCACCATCCCTGGAGGTATTTAAAAGACGTGTAGACGTGGCGCTTCAGGACATGGTTTAGTGGGCATGGTGGTGTTTGGGTCGACGGTTGGACTTGATGACCTTAGAGGTCCGTTCCAACCTTAATGATTCTATGATTCTATGATCCGAATGACAGCAAGAGCTATAAAATTTCCTACTTTTTTTTTTTAGTCAGCATGGCTGGCTGTTTCTTCATGAGAAAATGTGTTGCAGATAACTACTACAGCATACAATCTGATACGAGGCTCCAGACAGCTATTTCAGCTTAGAAATTAACTCAAATTAATGTGGCGATAATCGTTAGAGCTCAGTTACATGTTTTTGCTAATTAAAGATTGAGGGAAATGCCATAGAAGAGACAGTAACATTTGTTAACAAGAATACACTAATGATTTGGCTGTTCCCATTGACCTCTGAAAAGGTTAAACTGCTAGAGCTGTTGGGTGAATTAGTAAATATGTCAAATCTGGGTTATTCTTTATCTTGTTTAAAAGAAAGACACCATATTTCATCTCACTGATTAATATGAGGAAAAAAGTAATTTATTACTCAATATATTTCATAAAATCACACAGAATTTTCATGCATTGTAAGCCTTGTTCTTATATTTGGCTATCTATCTATTAGGTTAATAAATTTCATTTCCTTGTATGTGTCTGTCTTATATGTGTGTATTTATAACAGTTTTTGAACCCGGCTGAAACAATATCAACCAATTTGACAGAGGAGAAGCAGTCTTGGGACTACTACACTTTCTGAGAAGTATCATATATTGTGTCAGGCGTATATTTTGCATATATCAACTACAACTGTTGCAAATAATGAGTTGGTGACCTCTCTCAAAAAGATGTGCAAATGCAACATAAACTTAAAAATATTTATTAAATAAAATTTTCCTCTATTTTAATTTGAATTAGGGTCATTATTTGCTTAAAATAGTTTCATTTAAGTAGCATATCTTTGCATTCACTGTCTTATCTTGTCTACATGATCAAATCAGTTGCCATCTTTCCTTCCTAAAGCTCAACTAAATCTCATTTAAATTTTATCTAAAGACTTAAAATCTCCATTTAAAGCTCAGCAATATTGAAAAGAGTCACCAATCATAAACTGCAATAAAGCCAAAATAACTATATTCTCATAATACCAGCAATGCTAAAAAAAGAATGCAAGTCACTTGTGATTCTGAACACTATCTTACACGTATAGTAAATCTTAAAATAAAGATGATTTAATTAGCATGACTTTGATCTGGATACTATGACTATTCCAGCGGCCAGTCTTAAGAGTGGATTTTTTTGTCAATTTTCAAGAAACTGCTTGAGGATGTGCAATGTCCTTACTGATCTTGTGATCAAAATTTTCCTTTAACTGAAGTTTTTTTGCAGCTTTTAGTCTATTAAAAACAACAACTTTGGGTCCACATCATTATTTTAATTCCAATAAAAGTGGGATTATATAACCATTAAAGGCTATGAGCCATTCTGTCTATCAAATAAATTTATTCATGTTTGTAGACCTCTTTAATAATGACCATGGCGTTTCAGCAGCAACCTCTTGGAAAAGGGAAACTATCCATCCTTCTTCCTAAGTACTGATGCTCCTGTAAAAATGTTGTCAATTTTACTTTGAAGAATATGAGACATATGAATGTATGAGAGATTTGTATAGTTATTCTAAAGTGAAAGGATGGTAAGGCTAAGATAGTGGCACAGAGAATCAGAAGATGCCATTTCTTTGCACTGATTACCAGCCATGAAAGTAATGTGACTCTTTGGACCTACTTTCCCAATATATAAAACAGGGACTTCAGATTAATTTAAAAGATTATTTAAAAGATCTTTGTGAACTTAAACATGTTCTTGATGAGTCTTATGTGAGTTTACTGAAGACAGTATCTAAAATTCAGATAGTTTAGACATCTGACATTTCAGAACATGTGTTTGCATTCAGAAACAAATGTTGGGTCATCTCTGGTCAAAAATGCATTTCAGAGCAAGAGGAAAAATAAGCCAGTGTGTGCAAAAGAAGAACTGATTTTTCAAGGTAAAAGACACAGCAAGATAGCAATGAAAGTAAATTCTACAAGAAAAAATGAACTATACTTTTTATTATTATGATGATTCCACTGTTATATTCCACAGAACATTTCAGTCACTCTATCAAAATGAGAATCTCATTTTACTTCAGAGTTTTGATTTGCTTTGAAGTAGGACACTTCACACTTTTGTAAAATAATACCAGCCAAAATACATCTTTTTGCCATGTCTGTCTACAGTGGATGCTATTCTTTTTGTCAAAGCCAGCAGAAAATCTGTATCCTTATCCCGTATAATAGAAAACAATTTTTAAAAGAGCACTGCTCTTCCTTGCTAGATGTGACATGTTGCTAGCAAACCACAAATTCAGTCGCAGACTCCACAGAATTCCATTCTCATGTTCTGGCCTCTATCCTATATTGTAATTCCTCTTAGACACACCAAAAAACTTCTCCAGAACTCATATAGCAAAATGAGTTTACCATTAAAGATCATCTTCAATGATTTTTCACAGATGGAGTGCCATTATGTTACCGCTACTTAAATAAGGTTAGATTTTCATGAAAATTATATATTGACCAAATATTCATTTTCTGACTAAATTCTCAACAATTTGGAAGCTTGCCGTTACTAATTCTCTGAATCTCCTGTTACCAGAAAGACATCAACTGTGCAGATGAAAAGAAGGAATACTTCTTCAGTAGTCTTTGGAGAAGGAACTACACAACTTTTTGTGCTGTCTGCCTAGGTCCAAGAAACAATCTGTGTCCTGTAAATAAAKGAAGCAATGGGAAAAATCTGAATATTCTTACAAGAAATTAAATGCAAAGATTGAAAAAAGATGTCCTTACAATTTTCTCCCATGACATTTCTCTCCTGTGCAAGCAAGTACTGCTACACACTGTCCTGCGGCTTCTGGCCCACATGATACAGTCCCACTGCTTTGAATTTCTGTTCCTTGTTTTGCCTTTGGCTCTTGCCTGGTTCCATTCCCTGTCCTCATGGGCAGTATGAGAAGGAGAGAAAAGGGGGCAGCAGATAGAACAATGACGGAGAAACCAAAGGCAGACCTACAGTCTAATTCCGGTCTGCTCCTACATGAACTGCAAAGCCATTTGCAGTAATCACATTTCAACCAGGTCAACCTGCTCCTGCTGAATCCCGGCCTGTGGGTGATGTCCTTCCGGCCACTCAAGCTAAACCCCTCCCTAATATCCTGCGGAGACCATTGCTGGGCTGCTGCCTGTTAGATAACTGTAGCTGGGTTGTTGATGGAGGCTTTGGAGCAGTTTCATCCTATGCCTGTCATCTGAAGTATCTGCTGGGCAAAGATGCTAAGTAATTCAGGGTCTGATACATGGTGCAACATCACATGATAGTACACAGACTCCAAACTCATATGCATTTATGGCCAGCTTTACATATGGATTCCTAGGTTAGACTGGTTCCTTTGCATGCTGTGTCCATGCGGCATTTCTTGAAGAAAAACTCTTCACAAGATGCTGTGTGAGCAACTGGAAATTGCCCACAAACCTAAGAGAAATGGACATGCTCTGGAATCAACCCTACCGAACCATGCAGCCGCAAAGTAACCTTGGGATGTTTAAGGAACCAGATCATTTACAGTTTGCTCTCAAACTATATATGTGGCAGGAACTCAAGCTTGATGCCCAGGCTCCCATGGCTCCAGGAAATAACCTAGGTACAAACTTGTATAGTTTGGATTATTAGCGAGTTGGTGAACCACAGAAAATGAGAGATCTTCAGCATGACAGGATAGATGTACTCTAAGAAGTACTCAGCAACTTAATATGCATGTTCAACGCTATCTGTGAATGGAGAGTTGCAGGTATAGAGAGACAGAAATGAAGCTGTTCTGAATATTAATCTTTAAGGATCTATCACTAGAAATCATTTGCTAGGTACTAAAATCCTCTGCAGTAAACTCAAAAAACACTCTGCACTGGCAGAACAAAGATTAATTTAAAGCAGACTTCATAGCCCTCACTCTTACTATTCAAATTAATTTCTTTGTATTCAGAGTGTATATTCCAACTTGCCATTACATCCTTAACTGCTGCAAGACAGACATGGAAAAGGTCATATATTAACACAATGTTATCTAATTTTATGCAGTTAAAGTATTGATCACATCAATGGTACATAAATTAGACTCAGGCAGCCATTCCACCTCTAGGCCTGTAAGTGTTTTACTTTCATTTACTTGGTATACTATAAAAGGAAATATTTGCATTCCTTATCATTGTCAGAATCATAATATTTCTGTCATGAAGTTATCGTTTCTTGTTTATGCATGCTAATTATGTAAATATTATGTAATCTGATATATAACTGCAAATTAAATAATTGCTTCAGTGCTGATTGATGCAATAGATCCACTGAAGCAAAGGTCTTGAAATTACAAATTAAATTATTAGATATCTTTGAAGTGGCTTTAAAAACCTTATTTGTTTATGGAAATTGGTAAAAAAATTAAATTCAAGCAGCAGAACAGAAAATGGAACAATATGAGAGGCAGGCAAGAACACTGAGCAGCAAAAGTGTTTCTTGTGCTTGTGCTTTGGGTTCTGCTGCTACCAAACTACCATGCTCTAGTGAGATATAATTGCCGTTTAATAACAGGCAATATGTTAAATTACTTATATTTAATTTTGCCTGGGTATGCATGATATTTGGGAACAAAATGATTGCAAAACCTAAAACACAGTCTCACACAGGTTAGAGACATAAAATTGTGTGATAACTCACTTTTTTACATTCTGAATTTGGTGTGGGACTACTAAAATAAGATCAGAATTCCTCAGAACTGGTCATGATACCTAATTGTGTCTTTTCTTATTTGTACTAATATCAGGATTTCTTGCTAATATCAAGATCTTTGCTAGTATCGAAAAGAGTAGATCCAGTCAATAATGTCAGGATAAAACTAGTCAGAGTAATTCTTTTTGTACTAGATAACTTGCTAATTACCATACCAGAAAATATAGTGGACTTAAAATTCTTTTTTTTAAATCAATGCTCAAATTTCTGGGCTACCAAGAAGTAAAATGCTAGCTAAAATTATGTGCCCTCCACTACAACTTTGGTTTAATCTTTATATTTTCTTTCTGAGTCTGTCACTGGATTGTCACATATTCCTCAGCGTATCTCATAGATTTCAAAAAGGAAACAACTTTATACACTGAGCTATCCACAGAGATGTATTTTAACACAATTAATACATTTTCACTGAGGTAGATGGCTTATTTCTACAGATTAAATTATATTCATTATATAGTTCAAACTGCATGATTTCCCCAGATGTTGCATAGTCTAAATAAAATTTTTCCTCATAACATTTAGTTTTCTTGATACAGTCCAAAGGGAAGTAATATGTTCAATTCTACTTTTTGTCACTAAGCAGCACTATCAGTTTTTACTGGTGTACAATGGAATAGTTCACAAACTGGAAGTCCCATCTGTTCAAGAGGACAGAAAATATTTTTTTCACTGCCCATTCTTCTACAGTTATCAGCTGTGTTTCATCACCTTCCTTCTTCCATAAATTTGTTCCTTTGGTCAATTTTTCATACTTTTGCTTTCAGTTTCTGTTATGTTCATTCCCTTTGTAAATTCCTGTTGAAGTTTTTCTTCTGCTATGGTATTATCCAGCTTGACATAAAAGCATGATCACATGGATCTGGTGCTTCCAGTCCTTCCAATCTTGAGCTGTTGTCCTAAATCTTTTGTTATATAAGTGAAATGTGGTGGTGTTTTGGTGGTTTTTTTTTCAATTTGGCAAGATCCTTGTTTCTGTGTGCAACTCCTTCTTAAGAAAAAGAGTGCCTGCATGAACTAAAATTGTCATCCAGCACTGTGTGATGAGTAGATCCTGTTGGCTTTCCTATACCTTTTTACGACAGAATTCAACAATCATATTGACAGTGCTTTGCTAGCTATGTTCTCACTTTTTATTACTGTCCTAATAATTTTGTCCATCAGAGAATATGTTGAGGAAGCTGTTCAGGAATTCAACTGGGATTTAGTTGAAGATTTCCTCATAGATGAGTAATGTTTCCTCAGAGCCTGTTCTGATGCACCTTTGGTATTTGCCACTGTGGACTGAGCAGAGATTATCCTTCTTCCTGAAACACATCTAGTATGCACTCATCATGCCACACTCCAGTCTCATAAATAGCCGGGATTTTGAACCAGGTATCTGCTTTTCTCATGATCTGAGAGGACTTTGTTCAAAATGTCAGTTTCATGTCATTAACTGTACATTAGAAGATTCACAGGTATTAACCTTAACTTACTGATTCTTAACTCTACATTACTTTGACTGGAAAGGAGTCATAATAAATCACTTATAAATGACAATGACAGTTGCATAAAAATTTGAAAAAAGGAGAAAGTGGCTGAGCATATGTTTAATATCCTGATTCACACATATCGATTCAATTTAACTGTGATGTACCCAAGCCAAGGTCAAAGCAGGTTAAGATGTTAATATATACTACATTAAGAGAAATTCAGACATCTTAATAATTCTGCTTATATAATGTCTTTCACCACACATCTTGCATTACAATAAACAAATTGCTCTAAATTCTCCCTTTTTCCTTTTCATGAATTGTGCATTGAAAGTCGCATGTTTCCCCCGTTCTGTTTATTCCTGGATATTACGCATCTGTTTGTTTCTAGAAAAAAATAAATCATCATGATGATAACACTGTACAGTTATTTGTTATTAAAGAAGTTTCTTTGTTTCATTTTTGGAACAATAAATTTAATTTTCTGCATAAATTTGTTTGTGACTGCTCACGGAAAACAAGTATTAAGGTTTGTAAGGATTAACAAAGAATTCTGTTTCATGCCTAACTATCTACGTGAGTCGCTATGGGTAAAGTTTCATTATGAATATTAGCAGGAAAACTAAAAATAAGGTCATAATCATAAAATTTTATTGACTTAGAGTTTTGATATATGATAGATTTTTGTCAGAATTTTCTCAATAAATAATGTCTGTATCTTATGCCTCACTCGTATTTATTACAGCAAAGTTGTCTAAAGGAAGGTACAGAAACAAATAAGAGACAAGAAAATTTAGTTTTATTCATTCTTCCTGTTCCACAGGTGGTAATAAGAATTTGGAACAAATGCTTAAATGAACAATGAATATCTCTAATGCAGAGATCAATATAAGAACTTCAATATTGTATTAATCAGGGTAGTTATAATTTATGCTAGAATGTATTGTTTATAGTCTTTCTGTTTGAATTTATTAAGTACTACACAAAAAAAAACCTCTCTTGAGAAACTGCAACAGCAGAAATATGTTTCTGCCATACCACTTTTTTAGCATTTAATATTTTTTAAGAAATGTGCCCACAGGTATAGATCTATCAATAGAAATTATCCACTCTGGCACYGGCTGGAATTGAGTCTCAATAAATATAACAACATCACATGGACGACCCAATGCTTGCTAATTGTTGTCAAACTGCCAGCCTGAGTAAGAGTGAAGTGAACTTCGTCCTGCAACATGTGTTGGACTGGGACTCTGAAGAACAGTTGAATGAGATGACTTAAGGGGGGGAAATACTTTATGTACAGTTTCTTTGCATTTGTCAGATTCACATTGTTATAATAAATTAATTTCCTAGTTCAACTGGCTACTAAAATCTAAGGTCTAAAAATCAAGACCTTTTAGGGACAGCTTTTAACAGTCATGTCAAAACTCTACATGTTATTGGTATATTCTATAAATTCTTTATTAGTAATTGATCTATTAAGCCAGCTTTTATCTCTTCAATATATTAATATAAATATTCATCTCATCATAATAAATAATTCAAAGTGAACAGACACTTATAGATGAAGAACCTTTAAAATCAAATTTATCAAGCAACTACTGAAGGGTTTAATCTAGGAATCTCATCTGTTTTGCAAGATCCACAATCCTTTGATCAAGGATTATAAATATAAAAATAATTATTTTAAATTACACTGGCATTTTCAGAAGAAATACTACAGGCAGAAGAAGCACAGAAGACTTTTTTTTCTTCCAAGATGATTTTTTTAAAATTAATTGTCTCTCTAAAGTGTACACAGTGTATTTAATAATAGAAATTAAATAGTTTGAAAACAGACAAACCCAAAGATCAGTTATGGTTTTATCCTGAAATTACAGACTCTATGCTGGGATCAGTTACAGTAAATGTAACTTACATATAGAGTAACTTGGAGATTTTTAATACTCTGATAGCCATTTGCCTTTTAATTCCTGTCACAAAGTTTTAACAAGATAATTATGTTTTTCTCCACTCCTTCCTCAAAGCTGAATAATATCATTAGGGAGATGAAATTGTGGTCAAGTCTTCATTCCCTCCCAGAAAGCACTATATTATCACAATATTGTAATAAAATATATAATAGAGTTTCCTGATTAAGACACTTGATTTGGTGCTGTGGATCAGAAATCACAGAACAACAGAGAACCATAGCATTAAGATGACCATAATTTTTCAAGCTTATTTACATTAAATATGAGTGATGATCTCTCAAAGTGGGTGCACAGTTTCAAATAAAGTTAGTAACCTTCTCAATATTCATAATTCATGTGAAACTGATGCATTTCCTTCCCCTTCCCTAACTACCTCGTAAGCAATTAAAAGACTGCTGAAAGGGAAGACAGAGAGTAGAAATTATGAAAGTGGTATTTGCTCTGATCTTGCAGTGAGCACAGATCAATTCCTTTTACAGGAATACAATGACTAGGAAAAAATAAGATTCCTCCCTACACATCAGTGACTGCATAAGGGTCTGTAGGGCATAGGAACTGCAATTTTCAGAACAGATACTAGGCAGCGGAGTGAAGTCCTGAAGTGAGTTGATTGATGAACTTCAAATGTAGCCACCTGAAAGGTACCTAAAGGAAGGTAATTGATTGTTCTATATGTAGGTTACATTTTTATGTGTCACTGCAGCGCTCATGTCCTTTTGTACACGGCTCACCATGAGCAACAAGAGAATTTGAGCCTGTCCCTGACTGCTGCATCTACCTCCCTTTGGCTGAACATGAGCATAAAGGAAAGCAAGGGAGTAGCTGCGTGCAGTATTAAATCAACATAAGCTCAGTACGCTACTTGCAAGGTCATGAGTGATGAATCATTGTTTTAAGCATAACACTCTGATTAAACAGAAAAGTAATCTTGATTTTCTTTTGTTCTTCTTATTTATTGCACCCCTTGGTTTCTACGCGTCGACATTCAATGTCTCCATTCTGTCGCCCTTGTCCCCTGTTCCCTCTCCCCATCCATTTTACTCAGCAGTCCTTCTACTTCTTGTTCCATTCCTTCAGTTTCTTACCCAGACAAAATTTCTGGTTTTACACAACACAGTGTGACCTGAGCTTGCTATTATCTCCTTGTTTTCCTCCTCACACTGTTTTTGATCTGTATCTTTGGTGCACATTTCACTTGATGCTACATCTTGACTATACAGCTGACTAAACTGTATACTTTTGCAATCAATCCAAAGCTGTGCAACAGATTACATTCCTAAACTGAATAATGTCTATAATGATTTTTATTAAAAATCTATTGAATAAAACAGGCTACAGAAAGAACACAGTCAACAACACCAAGGTGCAATTCCCCTCAAAAGTTTTGTAATTTAGCCATTAAATTTGAAGAAACAGAAATAGTTGCTGCTTCATTTTAATTTATCTACAAAACATATTTTAGTTTATCTACAACTCAAATGCAACAGAAAACTGCCACTGAACTTTCGTAAGATGACATGCTGTCACCCCTTAATATAACCACAACAAAACCAACATATTTTTGAATGACTGAAACATTTCTTCCCTACCCATCCCTGAAATCCACCTGGATAAGATCAGGCCAGAACAAAACATAGACCAGGAAACCAAGTCTTTCTCACACAAATAAGAAACAAATTTACCAGTGGCAATGCTCCAAGACAGGAGGAAAATGATCATGTACAAATAACTCGGCTCACACCTAACTGAGGAACAGAGCCCCCCGCTTTGGACTTACCATTCTTGTGTTGAATTTGGCTGGGTACTAATGAGCAATTACACTCTGGCAGCATAATACTTTTCTCATCCTTCACTCTAATTCACTCTGGTCCAGTATACAGCTATGCAAGATTATCTCACATTTGTGAACTAGTTACCTATCACTTTATTCTTGGGTTAATATAACTGAGTAACTAGAAGTGGGCAGTTTCCTGAGAGATTCTGAGGCTGTCAGATCCAGGTGACATAATCTGCACATGTTCTCTCAAATACAATAGAGAAGGGTTGTTAGAGGACCAACCTATGCAAACACAGTGAAGCATTCACAACACCAGGCCTGCTGGTGTCGGATGGGATTCACCTTTCTCAAAGGGGGAAGAGGGTCTATCTCAAGCTAGCGGGGCTCATTGACAGAGCTTTACACTAGACTTGAAGGGGGAGGGGGATAATATCAGCCTTGCCCGTGACAAGTTGTGGGATGACACACCAAGGTTAGAGGGATGGGGTGCCAGYGAGGGCATCAACCTGTTGCTCTGAGATGTGCTGGGTACACTGGAGCACACTTGAAGTCTTATGGCGATGAGCTAGGGGCTCGTGAGGTAATAGGAGCCAACAGGGAAACACCAGTGAAATACCTCAGAGGATTTAAGGGGTGTTCCTCTAAGAAGGTGACATGGCTGACAGCCCAGCTGAAGTGCCTCTACACCAATGCTTGCAGCATGGGCAACAAACAGGAGGCGCTGAAGCCACCGTGCTGCTAGAAAGCTACAACCAAGTGGCCGTTACTGAAACTTGGTGGGACGAGTCCCATGACTGCAGTGCAGCTATGGATGGCTACAGGCTGTTCAGAAGGACAGGCGAGGAAGAAGGGGTGGAGGCGTTGTCCTCTACATCAAGAAGTGGAGAGATTGTGAAGAGCTGTCTCTGAAGAATAGCCACGAGCAGGTTGAAAGCTTATGGGTAAGAATTAGAGACCGAGGCAACAAAGGGAACCTTTTGATTGTTGTTTATTACAGGCCGCCTGATCAAGGGGAGCCTATTGACGAAGCCTTCTTACTCCAGCTATAGGAGGCATCATGCTCACAAGCTCTTTTCCCCTGGGGGACTTCAACCACCCTGGCATTTGCTGGAAAAGTAGCATGGCAAGCTGTAGGCAACCCAGGAGACTCCTGGAGTGCATTGGGGATAACTTCTTAAGTCAGATAATAGACAGCTCTAGCAGAGGGGATGCGATACTGGACCTGATGGTCACCAACACAAGTGAGCTAATCAGTGACATCAAGATTGGAGGCAGCCTGGGCTGCAGTGATCATGCACTGCTGGAGTTCGCAGTCCTGAGGGATATGGCTCAGGCAAAGGGTAAAGTCAGGACTCTGAATTTTAGGAAAGCAAACTTCCAGCTGTTCAAGGACTTCATCAATAGGACCCCCCTGGGAAACTGCCCTCAGGGACAAGGGAGCACAACAGAGCTAGCAGATCTTTAAGGACACTTTCCATAGAGCGCAAGAGCTCTCAATCCCCAGGTGTAAGAAATCAGGAAAGGCAGGCAAGAGACCAGCATGGATGAGTTGAGACCTGCTGATCAAACTAAAGGGCAAGAAGGAAATGCACAGGAAGTAGAAGCAGGGACAGGTATCCTGGGAAGAGTAGAGGGATGCTGCCCGGTTGTGTAGGGATGGGGTCAGGAAAGCCAAGGCATGGATGGAGCTGAACTTGGCAAGGGACACAAAGAATAATAAGAAGGGCTTCTACAGGTATGTCACCCAGAAAAGGAAGGTCAAAGAAAGCATATCCCCTGTGATGAGCATGACTGACAAACTGGTAACAACGGACGAGGAGGAGGCTGAGGTACTCAACAACTTTTTTGCCTCCATCTTCACTGGCAACGTCTCTTCCCACACTCGTGAGAAGACGGACAGCAAGACGGGGACTGGGGGAGCAAAGTCCCTCCCACTGTAAGAGAAGATCTGGTTTGTGACCACCAGAGGAACCTGAACATACATAAGTCTATGGACCTGAGAAGACGCACACCGGAGTCCTGAGGGAATTGGCTGATGTAGTTGCCAAGCCACTCTCCATGATATTTGAAAAGTCATGGCAGTCAGCGGAAGTCCACGGTGACTGGGAAAAGGGAAACATTGCACCCATTTTTAAAAAGGGTAGAAAGGAGGACCTTGGGAACTACCGACCTGTCAGCCTCACCTCTGTGCCTGGGAAGATCATGGAACAGATCCTCCTAGAAGCTATGCTAAGGCACATGGAGGACAGGGAAGTGATTCGAGGCAGCCAGCATGGCTTCACCAAGGGCAAGTCCTGCCTGACCAACCTAGTGGCCTTCTACAATGGAGTGACTACATCAGTGGACAAGGGAAGAGCTACAGATGTCATCTATCTGGACCTCTGTAAGGCCTTTGACATGGTCCCCCACAACATCCTTCTCTGTAAACTGGAGAGGTATGGATTTGATGGGTGGACTGTTCAGTGGATGAGAAATTGGCTGGATGGTCACATCCAGAGGGTAGTGGTCAACGGCTCAATGTCCAGATGGAGATCGATGATGAGTAGTGTCCCACAGGGGTCTGTACTGGGACTAGTACTGTTTAATATCTTCATCAATGACATAGACAGTGGGATCAAGTGCACCCTCAGCAAGTTGGAAAATGACACCAAGCTGAGTGGTGCGGTTGACATGCCTGAGGGACATGATGCCATCCAGAGGGACCTAGACAAGCTCAAGAAGTGGGCCCGTGTGAACCTCATGAGGTTCAACAAGGCCAATTTCAAGGTCCTGCAACTGGGTCAGGGCAAACTCTGATATCAGTACAGGCTGGGGCATGAAGGGATTGAGAGCAGCCCTGTTGAGAAGGACCTGGGGGTACTGGTGGACGAAAATCTGGACATGAGTCGACAATGTGCGCTTGCAGCCCAGAAAGCGAACCATATCCTGGGCTGCATCAAAAGAAGCGTGGCCAGCAGGTTGAGGGAGGTGATTCTGCCCCTCTACTCTGCTCTGGTGAGACCCCACCTGGAGTACTGCGTCCAGCTCTGGGGTCATGAGCACAAGAAAGACATGGACCTGTTGGAGCGGGTCCAAAGGAGGGCCACAAAAATGATCAGAGGGTTGGAACACCTCTCCTATGAAGAAAGGCTGAGAGAGTTGGGGTTATTCAGCCTGGAGAAGAGAAGGCTTTGGGGACACCTTATTGTGGCTTTTCAATACTGAAAGGGGGCTTATAAGAAAGATGGGGACAGACTTTTTAGCAGGGCCTGTTGTGACAGGACAAAGGGGAATAGTTTTAAACTAAAAGAGGGTAGATTCAGACTAGATMTAAGGAAGAAATTTTTTGTGGTGAGGGTGGTGAAACACTGGAACAGGTTGCCCAGAAAGGTGGTAGCTGCCCCATCCCTGGGAACATTCAAGGTCAGGTTGGATGGGGCTCTGAGCAACCTGATCTAGTTGAAGATGTCCCTGCTCATTGCAGGGGGGGTTGAACTAGATGACCTTTAAAGGTCCCTTCCAACCCAAAGTATTCTATGATGCTATTCTATATTTGGGGCACCCAGGCAAGCTGATGGTATAAAAAAGTAGTGTGCTGTTACTGAAGCCAATATTGATGCACTCAGCGCAGAGTTGAGAGGCCCAGTGTGTCACAATGACCCAACATGTCTTTAGTTCCAAAACTGGTGCTAATTCAGGGGTCTTGCACCAAATTGAACTGTGTGAGATAACCAAAGTGCCCTAGGGTAAAGTTTTCAGAGTTCATCAGAATTTGGAGATTTTTTTTTCTTCTGAATACTTAAGAATGTTATTCTTAACACATGATTTTTTCTTTGTATCTATTCATACAGCTGCAGTCCATTAATATAGTATTGGGTAGCATACATGATTGTTTTAAAAAATGCAATCGTAAATAATTATATTGAAATATCTCATGTCAATTTCTTGAGTGTTAGAACTTGTATGGAAATAAAAATTAACTAATTACTGAAAATCTGAGTGAAAAGGAAGAATTCCACAAACACAAAATTTCCCCAAACAGATTATCATTTTATTTTATTTTCATATAAAGCAGTTACTAAGGGATGGTTTGCTAAGATCTTTCTTAGCTATTTGATATTCTCATATTATATGCAGTCTGCCATAACTTAAGTCTGCAGTGGAGCCAATGCTTTTATTGACAGATATGTGCACTATTGAACACTTCCACAAAGAATGACACAAAAAAGACATTTATTTACATAAATTTATTTACATTGTATAAATGTATTTACATAAATACATTATTTACATATGATATTTACATTTTTACACTCACATCTTCCCATGACTTGAAATTTTATTGTTCGTTTGGTGGGTTTTTTTGCAAAATCTATTTTGGTAGAAGTCAAAAGTAGTATATGCAAGAATAATACAAATTCAGGAGGCAATCGTGAGATGACTTAAATCTCCTTTTAATGTCTACAATATGAAAAGAATAAGCATATAAAAATGGAACATATCAGGAGAAATAGTATTTTTGTTTTCCTCTGAACTTTCAAGAATGCATGCAACAATCAACAAATGAACCAATAACCCACAGTTTAGCAAAATAAAAAGGAATATTTTATTTGCAATATTCATTTTATTCTGCTTTTATTAAAAGACTGTTTATGTTCTTTGGCAGTCAGTTACAGAATATCTAACTATATGAACTGTATATTCATGATACACAGAATGGAAATTGTTGTGCACTTCTGTTAACTGCTGTGTTGACAAAAGTGCACGCCTGTTACTGGTTCCTCTCAAGCCATTTAAATATTTTGGCAACACAATGAGCTTTTTCTGAGTCTAAAATTAGGCCATTAGTTCATGAACATTTCTAAATTAATAAACAATAACAACAATTTACTTTTAATAGGTAAAGGGGAAAGTATTCTTTCATGTTTAATAAAACAGAAAAGCCTTTTCCACACTACAATCACTCTGCAGATTGAAAATGTACAAATTAGAAGTCTTTTTAAATATCTGCTTTCTCAGTTAGGCCACGGGTATAAACAGCATCTAGGAAAAGATTCCTTTTTTTCCCACAGCATGAATATACTATTTGTAGACATTGCAGTTTGATAATATATAGCTTTTTTTTCCCTTATAAAGTTTCTCTTACGAGAGTGAACAATATATGACTTCTGGTCATTCTCACTTTTGTTTCATATAGTATTTTTGGTAGATGTCTAAAATGAGTGAGGAAGAAGCTATTACAGATAATAATCATGGGCATTTCATTATCAGTATTTCTTCTCACAAGAAGGGTGAAAAGAAGTTGCTTCCCAAAGGTCCTCTCTCTGACATACCTCAAAGAAAGAAGTGACACACAGAAACAGATTTGTGAAGCCCATGAGTTTCAGTTTGCCAACATCTTCTACTCCTATTTCCCAATGCACTTTTTCTTTAGAAATACAAACTTTGGGTTGGACTCATAGAAAGAACTCAAGCATTATTCATTTTTAGTTTTTTTTGTGGTCATAATCCAATTTTTAATGCAATTCTAAGGAAAACAAAACTTGTTGTGAATCACTGGACACAAAATTAATGTCTGAAACAGAGATGGTTTAAGTTTATTTGATATTATTAGTTGCAGTTAAGCAAGCAAAACAAAAATTGAAACAGACTTTTCTGCTAACTGCTTAATCCACTTTTAAAAAGGGAAAGATTATCTATGCCAGAACACAAGCTAGCCATTAATACTATTGTTTTTCAGTAATTTAAGAAAACATTATATGTAGTAATATATGTAGAATTTAATCATTAATTTCATAACTTTTCAGCAATGTCCTTACAAATCCATAAAGACAAATCATCACTCCAAAATGTTTAGCAAAAAAACTGCTCAGGTAACTTAGTTAACAACTTTAAGATATGTGCAAATTTACGTTTTAACAACTTAGATTTTGACAGATAGTAAGGCTTTTTCACATGCGTCTTTATAGGGCAATTTTTTTTTTTTAAATTAAAGCTTCATAAAAATAATTACCTTTAAAGATGAGCTTCATATTGTGCCAGTTCCTTTCATAAGAACAAAAATACCCAAGACAGTAACTATTCTTGAGCTGCAATAATCTGCAGGCTGGGCAGAATATCACAAAGTGCTTGTCTTATTTTCCCCTACCTAACTGTTATTGGCCTGAGATAGGATATTGGTTTAGATTGGCCTTTGTTTTGGCCTAAGAGGAGGATTCTTTTACCCTTAAAAGTTATTATCTGAAGTTTTTACATTAGAATACTTGAACCAAAATGGCTGGTAGAGGGATCTGTGATAGCAACAGGTTAGTGGAAGGATGACAACAAGTAAAATTCCAGACAAACACTAAGAAATGCATCTTCTGTCTCAAAAAAAAACATTTAAAAGGGGGAGGGGAGAGAAAAAATACATATCTCCAATCAAGCATCATATTTTGATGCTCCCAAACTGCTGAAAAAGTGGTATGAATAACCCATAGCATCACTCCCCAGCAAATATTCAAGAAATTCAATTCTCCTATAATACCTTACAGAGTTTAACAATTTTGGAATAATCTGATTTAAAATATCATTTTGCAAATCATTGACCTGCAGTAGAGAACATGACAGTTTACACGGAAGTGATGCTGGAAGGAGATGAGGGAGGTTGGTCCTCTACTGTTACTTCTGGTGAAGTATAGGTATAGGTAATGGGAGAGGCTGGTGATCTGGAAAGAGTGCAAGGGTGCACAGAGTAGGCTGGGTAAAGTGCAGGGAACAAACAAAAAAGCGCACATGAGGCAAGTGTGGAATCTGAAAAGCTGATTTTCTTCTGCCTTGATCTGCTAATGAGTTAGTATTCTGTTGCCTCAGTTTTTTTCTCTTACAACGACTCTTGTCAAAACAAAAATTGCATAATCATTAATTGGCCCATTAACAGGAAATGTCATGAAAGCAAATACAGGGACATTCCCATGTAATTTCATACAATATAACACCCTAGGAAGATATTCCTACATACTTTAATACAACACAACTGCTGTACAATGGCCTTGATGTAAAAAAAAAATGGCATTTACATTGGTAGCAAAACTATCCAGAGCAAAAACTAAAAATTTATTGCTATCAAAAGTGCTATGAAATAACATGAGGAAAGATTATCTCACATAGTACAGATTATCTCACATCTGTCAGCCCTGAGGTAGCTTTTTGCTTGGAACAGTGAGATCCAGCCACACCAGAACCTTATAAGCCTTTGCAAAATCTTTTTGTCTTACTTTTATTCTCTGTTAAGTGCCAAAGGTAGATATGCTAGCATCAAGCCACAGCATAGTGGAAAAAATATATATTCTGTTTTTCCTAGTAGCATTACAGAAACCACTGTGACTGACAGTAGAATCTTCTGTTTTCCACTGGGAAGTTTATTACCATTGAGAAATTAAACAAATGAACTTTGGGTTTGGCTCAGTATGATGAGACCTACAGCTTTTACTTCACTGAACTTTAACATCAGTTACAGTGCACATTCAGTTATAGAGATACTCATCCTAAACACAAAATTGCTTCAGCTGCCTTTCACAGCTAAGAATTATATCCTTTTTATATACACCCTTTTTTTCCTGCAATGTTGTCTTGTCATGGGACATTACACAGACATAAGCATGGGTTTTGTGGTTGATGTAGGGAATAAAGAAAAGCATGGTGGCAGCAAGAATTCTCAGTACAAAGGTGAAAAGATGGTAACATGCGGAAGGTTTGGGCAGTTCATGCATAGCAGGTTTGATATTTATGTATAGATGAATTCCATGTAACTTTCTTGCTGTACTTAATTTAAACCCAAAGAGTGTGTATGCCTGAGTTCCTGCTTTATTTTTCATAAGGCATGTAAAGACAGATTCCTGCCACGTATATTATTGGCATACTAGATAACCTTTGAAAGGCCAGTTTAAGTTTGTACCGTAAAACTATGGTAAATTACTTCAGTCAATAGCAAAAATTCACAAGGAATGTCGAACTAGGAATTCTAGCAATAGGACCAGACACAGTGTGAGGCTGAGATGTACTGAACAGTCCTTTCCACCCATTGCAATCATGTATAAGGAGCGCTCTCTCTGGTTATTAATTCTTTTTAGGAGCTTCCTGGATGTCAGGCCTCCAGATATGACTTTGGAAGCACCAGGAGGAGGAAAAGATAAGCTAGCTTCTTTCATCACACACAGTACATGCCCTCAAGAAAAACAGGCTGATTGATATAGCCTGAGATTTTTTCAGCATTTAATTTCTTTTACCTTCTCACCAGCAAAGGAGAGGAATTTAGTTGGGGATGCAAAAGGCAAGACACACCTTGTTTTATTATATAGTTGAGACAGACAGCATTCAGGAAATTCAGGAARTTTTCTGACAATGTTTCTCTTACACTACTGCCTTGGTCTTTCTGTATAGAAAGTAATATTTCCATTGTTGTTTGTTAAATATAGAGCTTAATGCACTGAATGATGTGTTATTAATGTAACCAGTAAGAGAGAGAGGATGTGGAATGTAGCTAAGATGGTTTTCCAAGGGAACTCTGTCTTTTTATGATTTCCTGATTACCTCAGTTTTCAGCATAAATATTTTATCAGTGAAACACTTCTGCTCTCATTACACTTTTGAAATGTGCTGTGGTATATAAATCTGGCACCTTTGAGGTAACTGTCATAAGCAGTATTTTTATAATAGCTAAAACTGGGCTCTGAGAGCTAGAAGTTTGGGTTCTAGTACTGGATTTACCATAGATCCAGTTACTGATATTGGACAGGGCAATCATTGTACATAAGTTTTCTCATCTTTAAGCTATGAACAATAATACTCTCCATTCCCTCCCTCATTTTCCCTCATTTTTAATAAACAGATGTGAAACCTGATATAGGGCAGGATTTAACTTGTTTGAAGGACATTTGAGATCATATACAAGTTGACATCCAAGTAAATGGAAGGAATTTCAAACCAGACATGCAGCCTTCATTTGTGATTGCCTTGCAGTCCTTTGTTCCCATGCAAAATCTTTATTAAATAATTGCATTACATTAGGTAGGATGCAGCTCAATGGTGAAAGACCATGGATGTCTCATCAACTGTCAAGTGTGATTAAAGAATTTTCATGTGATGACAACACACAAAGTCATTGGAAACGTGCAGTCATTCTTATTATCTAATTATAGTTTGACTTTAACCATAGAAATATAACTTGCTTAACCATAAAAATCTAAGCTGTGTCACAGCAATATATTTTAAAACCTGGACATTTATCGGGAGTTTAAGATACAAACTACCAGTAGGAAATACAAAAACCCCACCAATGAGAAACTATTTCAGTTATTTCATCACAGAAGATGAGGTCAGTGGTGTAGTAAAAAAATTTGATGGAATACTTTAAAAAATATTTCTGGGAAGCTAAGCTGACATGATGAAAGAGGAGAATTTCTTTGAAAGAGGACCTAAGAGATAAGAAATGGTAGGAATAAAGTGGTCAGGTTTTGCAGCAGAATATAATTAAGTATTGATGTCACCAAAATGTCAACAGCCCACACTGTTCTACATAGAAGTGATTTGGAAAATAAGAGAGAACTGCAAAGTAACAAAATATGCTGACATTACAAAGATTATTCATGACAGCTTAAACTAAACTGATTGTGAAGTTAGTGGGTTCTACCAGCACCATTCAGGAAGGTATCAAATAAACTGGTGGGAACAAACTATGTAAAATACAGAAGAAGAAAAAAAATTAATTTCTTACTCCTTTCAGAATACTGAGAAGTAAAGCTCTCTAGATTAGACAAATACCAGACTCATTCTGAGATATTTTAAAACTAGCCTATTCAAACCTGTTTTCCGAAACTTTGGAAAACACAAGATTAAAGACAGCAGTAATTTTTTGAAAGAATTTCCTTGATCCTTAAGTTAGAAAGCCTTTTTATACCTTCCAGAATTTTGTTGGTAACTGTGAAATGTGTGGATTAGTCTTAATGAGGACAGGTGGAAAGTGGAAGGATCTGCTAAGATGCTGAAAGTGAGCACAGCACCACAAAGGGTACAACGGAAGCCACTTGGCAATAAAACTGGCAGTGAAATGTAGTGCCAAGAAACACAAAGTCATTTAGCTGACTGCAGAGAGTTATCCCACAAAAGGTGAAAGCCCCGAGAAATACCTCAGGTCCAATCAGCTGTAAATTTTGTGATTTGAGCTCCTACCCTTATCCTCAATTCATGTATCTCCCCTTTCTACCTGATAAGCAGAATGAAATATCAGACATTCTGGGACCCTACAAATCAATTTCTATTCCTCTACTGATCAGGATAATTTATCTATGTCATAATTCAAGCCATTCAATCTAAGTGACACAGTTTGGTTTTAATTTTTGGTTTGCTCTACAAGAAGTGCTTTTGTTTTGAAATTATGTCCAAATTTTCCGTGTTTAATAGAATACACTAACATTCAAACACCTAAGAAAGAATTATGTGACTCAGTATCAATAAAATAGTTGTTTCTCTATATTCACTCTATTGTTTATCATGGTATTTCTGTTTGCTTTGCATGAATGGTTTCTGTAATATTGACTCAGTTTGTGTCAATCTGCATTTTTACACATCCTTGAACAGCTTGCACTTTTTTTTCCCGAACACTAAGAAGTGCTGTCAGTCTTATTTACTTTCCACTGAAAGCACCAGCTTTCTACAATAAAATTCAGAAACAATAGAACAGAAGCTTACTTAAAATGCTGCTGCGGACATAACCAAATAGTACCTATTTGAAGTTTTGAACATCTGTCATTTGCAATATATAAGTATTTCTTTCCCAGGCAACAGAAACTGAGAACTTGCTCCTAAGGGTGCAGGTCCACACAGCCTGTTGAAAGCAATTTTGACCTCCTAATTAATATTTTGTATCATAAGAAACAACAAAAGCTAAACACTCAGTCTTTCCATTTCAAAATCCCACTTTCTACAGCTTAGAATGCTGAGAGGATGTGGGCAAAAACCATACAGACATCTCCAGTTCTCCCTCAAAGGATGTCCAAGAGCAAAGAGCAGTGATAGATCTGCARACTGGTGGCAAATTTACCTCGATGAGAGATCAAGGAGGGCTGAAAATCCTGTCCTTTCCTCAAGGCCAGCATTACTTCTGGTGTCTTGGCACATGCCGCAAAATAGTCTCTTCATTATGGGAACTCCAGATGCTTCCTCTAGCAGAAAACTCAAAACAGAAGTACTGGAAATACAAAGACATTCCTGCCTACAGACAGTTCAAGGTACCTGTTCTTTCATTTCTGACTCATAAAAATCTGAAGTTGAACATTGTTAAGTCGCCTTCTGAATCTGAACATTCACAAAGGTTCCTGGCTTCAGTGCATCTTCACTGCAGACACTTCACTACAGTACAGCATTCACCATAGTATAAACTATTTAGCCTCTAATGTTGCCTGTTCATAAGCTTTATCTATTAAGTAGAAATGACCCCAAATCAAAAGATGCTCTGAGTTATACAGTCAGAGAATGAACATCTACTAAAGGAAGTTATCATGAAAAACTTTTAGTATAGATATTTTTGAATGGAAAACAGAGACACTTGATCTTTAATAAGGCCAGAAAGCCATCTACTGGTACTGAAAAACTAAAACTGATTTCCACGTCATTATGACAGGAGCTTTTTTTCTGGAAAAAACACTTCTAGCTAACTCATACATAGAAGTGAAGATTAAGTAACAGATATAAAGTTACCGTGACAGTTTTAACTGATTCAAAGTGCCCTTCTTGTCTGTTCCAGCTACATCGTACAGATTACTCCTCAAAGTCTGTAAAACACTGTGAAGGTGAATATATTTTTAGTGTAGTTATTACAGAACACTTTCTCTTGTGTGCATATTAATGATACTCTTACCAATAGCAAACTAAAAATCAAAGATGCTTTTCTAAATAACCAGACACATTGATTTGATCTCTCATACATTTGTAACAGACTTCAAGCATATCTTTAGCAGCAAAATAAAGTGTTACTGCATTGTAGTATTTTTTCTGAAGAAAACCAGGTTTGGCAGGTAGTAATACTAATTACTTTTTTTAAGATAAACCTGTATTTCATGTTTCTCAGATTACTCCAGTCAACTTCCTCAGGCCCCTCTTTAAGAAAAGAGCTGCAAGAGACATGCCAAGCATGGAGGCAACAAGCGAAGCCTGAGGCAGCCCCTTCTCTATCCTTCCCTTTCAAGCTACAGTCATTCCTCCAAAAGGCTGTTGTGTTATAGCTGAAGGAGAAGCAGCAGGAAACTTCATATTTTCTTCTAATAAATGCATAAACCACTGTCAACTAAAAAGTAACCATCAGTTAATAAATAACTGGCAGCATTTCCTAGTGTGCAGTAATTCAAGCCAAAATATATTAAACTGTCATATTAATTTAAAATCATAAACAGTTCTAAGTTTACATGTTAGGTATTGAATAGTTTTTTCTTATGTTCTATAGGCTTTCCTCCCTAGAACAAGATTTGACTTTCAGTGAAAAAATAAGAGGGTATGAACTACATTTTCAGGTAAGAAGAAAGTGTCTTTTCTCCTTTTGTTCATGTGATAAATACTGGGCAGGATCCATAGCCAGGGTATTAAAGTCTCCAGCTGAATGCTCTCCTCTGACGTAATTTGAAGCCACGGTGCCTACTCCCAGAAAAATGCATTAACTGCTAGAGTATCATTAAACTTTCCACTGATGTCTTTAATCAGGAAACATTAATTGGAACAAGATCTGGAACTTGGGCATTTCATGTCCCCATGGAGAATGTTAACTATCAAGAAAACAACGTATTAGTAGAATATAATGTTATCCTAAGCAAACCTGTTTCCAGAGAAAGGTTTGGCAGGGACACACTGATTCAGTCTGACTTAATTCACCCATGGTTCTGACAAATTAATGTAAACAACTGAGTATCAAGAAAGCCAAAACTATACACAAATTCATGTTGAACTCACCATAAAATAAAAATAAATCTTCTGGAAAGTGTCAAAGTATTTTATTTATTTCATTTCCATATTTTCAAAGAAAAGCAGGTGTGGGTTTTTGAAAAGCCAATATTTGGGCTTTTTTAAAACACCCTTATTTAAAAATTGGTCTAAACTGATGGGTAAAAGATCAAACTACATATTACATTTTCTTTCAGGCTGTCGAAACATTATTGTTTGAGTGATTCATTCATTTTGATGTTTTTCTTTTAGTTTGCCTGAAACTGACTCTTCTTCCTCTGTCCCACGTTTTCATCTCAGACGCCACTTGGAAGAAGACTCTGATCAGCTTCTGATTACAATACTCAAGTTTCATTAAGGTTTCATCTCAATATATGAAAGAAAATTTTTTACAGTGAGAACAACCATTCACTGGAACAACCTCCCCAGGAACTTGGTAGAGTCCCTGTCACTGGAAGTTTTCAAGACACAATTGAATTGCTAGATAATCTCATCCAGGCTCTTTCCCACAAAAGGTTGAACCAGACGATCTTTAGGCATCCTTTCCAACCTGGATTGTTTTATGGTTCTATGTTTCTAAGTTCAGAGGTGCTGTTCCTGGACTGGAGGATGGGATCTGACCCAGGCTCAACCACATTTTATGGGACTGCTCTGTTAGACTTGATACCATATTTTTTTTATAGTTAGTTATTCCAAATCAGCTCTTAATGGAGCTCCCATTCCCAGAATGTTCTGCATTATGGTGGCCAACGTATTGAGTATGTGTATTAGATAGATGAGGAATATGCAGCTCTCTTCATATTCTGGATGACTGCCTTAAACTCTAAACTAATGAACATAAGGGTAACGACATTTCTTTGATAATTTTTTAAGTCTTTTCTTACAAATCCCTGACTTGAAAAATGTAATTTTGAGTTACACTGAGAATGATGAATACATATTTCTAATAATTAGCCACACAAATTTTTTGAAGACTTTGAGCTGTATAAATTATGGAGTAGATTACTAACTTCTCTCTTTGCAACCTAACTCTGAAGCAAATTTTTATTTTTTTTTGCAATAGGCATTCCATTATGCAGGAATTGCAATATACTATTTCTTTGCTTATATCTTTTTCAAGCACTCTTATGAAGCATACAGTATTCACCAATCCATCACTGCACTATGCATTTATTAAAAAAAAAAATTAGAAGAAACATACTTGAATACAAATCTTCATATGTGGACTTCTATTGTAATAAAGCTATCCAGACAAAACCACTGAAATAACACATGATCTAAGAAAATCACTGCACAATAGGTCTGACTTCCAAAACCTATTGTTTTATCTGAGATATTATATTATGAAGTATTATATATTCAAAAGACTGTGAAAAAACAGCAGAATATTTCATTACAGTTTGTCTGCTTGCCTTAATTTGGGAAAATGTAGGCAAGGTCTGTTCACTGTATCCAGAGTCAGTCAACAGAAATCACTGGAATTATTCTGGATTTATGTCCCTGTAAGATAAATCGAATTCACACCAAAATAGCTAATTACTGTAGACTGTAGCAAACTGTTAAAAACAAATCTGCAGAAATAATTTGTCAATCCCTTGGTAACACAAAATCATCTGATATCATTAAATACTTCACCAAGCAAACAATGTGACTTTTCAGACAAATTCAAGCTATTTTAGATTATTTTTCAGTTTATTTAAAAATTGTAAGACTGCTTTTTCTGAGTAGGATGCTTTCTTTGTACTAATTATCTGTGTCATGTCATGCATTACATACTTCTGAGACTAACAAATAGTTCAAATAATGTTATGTTCACCTAATGAAGATAATCTTGGCAAATGAGACAATAGATATTGTAATGCCACAGAATACATTTCTGAAGCTTTGTTTGTGGCAAGTGCCATTTTTCCGACAATACAGCCAAATTATTTTTCTTCAGCAGATTTATATCAGGTAGTGTAAGCCATTTGGGGGAGCCAGTGACAGAAGCATTCTCCACATCCATTCCATCTTTCTCTAGCCTCTAGTTTGATCATTACTTCACAGCCTCATCTCATATGTGATACCATTCCAGCACCATTTTATCTGCTCATCTGCTGATTGCTTTCCTGACACTTTGCCCTCCAGTAATACTTGCTCTGATTGTCATCCAATCTTTTGCTAAAATAGAAAAAGAGTTTCAGTTTTGTCTCTCAGATGTGTATATTGATGTGCCTACTGCACACCAGCTGTTGAAGTATCTACCCACTAGCAGTTCCAAACATTGGCTGTTACAGTGGAATAGGCTTAAAAAGGACAATACATAAAGGTGATTGATTGAGCATAGTCTGTTTATCAGGCATGTGAACTGTGGACCAAATAATATCTACATATTTTTGATAGAGTTATTTTCATATGGGTCCTCTATTGAGTGGTTTTACAGCCAAGACACAAATAAATAAATAAAAAAATGGAAGGTTGCATTTATAAATATACATTTTTAGTATTAGGCAAATACCATAAGCAAGTTCTGGTGGATATTCACTTAAAGTTGAAATTAATTTATTTTTGAATGTTTGCATCACRTTTTCTTTCTGAAAGTATCAATGCTAATAGATAGTTTTTTACAAAAGTTCAGAGAAATTAATTTCAGAATAGCATTCAGAATCATTAAAAGAACTGCAAATTTTCAAATGTCAATATTTATGCTTTGTGTACTTGAATACCCATACAGCTAGGGAATAAAAACTCTGTGAATTACAAATCTGCCCATCCGAAACTAATCTGAGACTAATGTATTTCTACTAATCTGCCCATCCAAGACTAATGTCTAATATTTTATCACAGTAAACAATAGAACATTTAAAAATTGCACAGCAAATATTTTTGCTTCAGAACTACTTTAAAACCTCTTATCTAAGACTGGACCAAATTTATAACCCATACAGCAAGTCAGACAGTCTCTTCTCAGAAATCCATCAACCAAAATAACCAAATAAAAAAGAATAAGCAGAGAGAAAGCTGAGGTGAGATTTAAATCTTCCAAATGCTGAATAAATGTGTTTCAATACATTTTGAAAACCTGATAAGGAAATTAAGTGCAACAGGTAAAATTTTGTTCTAGAGTATTTACTATCTCTAGTAACAAGACTTCTGCAGGTTATTTTTTGTTCTGTCTGTGGTAGAGAGAAAACCCCTTATTCACATCTCAAGTCTTGCTCAGCAACTAAATACATTGAGTAAATTATGTAAATCAATATACTAAGGCAATGCAAAATACATACAGTAGTTGCATTAATGTTCTATTTTGTTCCCATTAAGTGGGAAAAAAATTCTGATTAATTACAATGGTGTTCTAGTGGCAATTTAAATCAGTTATGCCACCTAGTCTAATGACCAAACTACAGAATGAAAACACTCAGAAGCTCCCAGGGATGAAGGATTTCTCCAAAAGTGTGAACAAAATCCGGACCACATAAACCAGAGGTTCTTCATGTGTGGAACTGATTTGACCCACTGTCTGTGGCAGGGTAAATAACGAGCATTGTGCAAGCGGTGCGGGCTACATTTTTGGCACCCCATTTACCATATAGGAACATACTGCTGTGCTGAGATCACTGTCAAAATGTACAGCTGGATGAATTTCCCTTCTTTATTGACACATGTGGAGATATACTATCTCTTGGGTTGGATTTCTTGTTGCAATGCTCAATAAGTACTTGAAAGGAAAGATCCATCCTACCTGTCCCGCACTGCTCAATCCAGTTATGAAGCTAGAGTGAACAGAATAGTCACCCCATGGATTTTAATTTCAATGAAAAAAAAATTGCCTTTCTCCTTCATAAACATGAAATGGTAACATTGACATCTCTTGCAAGCTGCCCATAGATTTACTTTTTTTTACAGTTTCAGATAGAAATTGACATTTCAGTGTGCAATGTAATTACAAGAAGACCCAGAAAAGTGAACTGAGAGCATCTTTCTGAAATAATAAGGCCATGAATGGCAGATGGAGCTTAATAAGTCATCATACTTCCAAGAAAATTAATATTGTGAGGGCAATTAAGACAATTAAGATGTTGCAGAAATTAATGCAACAATTAATTCTACCAGCATGCTGGAACATTTGAGTGATAATCTACTTCCTGTCCAAACATAAAACTTCAATATTTTTGTGTTCTTCTTTTCTCAGAGCAACTGAAACTTTTTGTTTCCAAATAAAAAATTCTTGGAAAAAATTACTGTTGTCTTTATGTGAAAAATCTGAATATTACTAAATTAAACACTATCTGAAGTACTGGTTTTGATGCATTGTGTCATCACAGACTTTTTATTTTTATTATTTTGAAATACATTGTTTCAGAACAATCAGTGGGTAAGGTAACTGTATGTGATAATTAGAACAAGTTAAGAGATTTCCTACAAGATTTTTATGGAAAGTATTGTTTCTACTAAGCCTATTTACACTCAGAAGTTATTTAGTAGCATTTCTGTATTTTGTAAATTTATCCAAAATTAACATTTTTATTTCAGGTCTTGGTGTTTATTAGGAAGAATAATTAACACTTACTTCCTTTTGCAGTTCTGTTCAGGTCCTCATGATTCACTCTTCCCAGTGGGATTCCTATGATGTGCCTCAGAAATTTTGTTCAAACAGGGATTTCTAGCAGATAAAGAGAACAGGGATATATGACACCTTAAATAGTATTTCTCAAAGCAGCCAAGTAGTACAAGAAGACAGTTAAAGTTAACCTGAGTGGAACATCTTCCTCACGGACCTCTCTTCCCTCTCCCCCCCCAAAAATGAGGAAAGAATTATTAAAAAAAAAAAAAAAAAAAAAAGAATTATTTTAATGTTGTGAATGTGGATTAAATTAGAAATATTTTAATGTAATCAATTCTGTGAACGATGAATTTTTCTAAGAGAAAATACAGAAAAAATCAGTGCTTATCTATAGCCTGTTCTACTTCTTTATGAAAATGAACTTCTAGAAACAGAAACAGAAAGGACTGTTATAAATGAAAGTAAACTTTGAAGTTTGTATTCCACTCAAGGGAAGAATTGAATTATAAAAATATCCTGTAAAGACTACTGAAAAGATGACTCCAGATAAAAGATCAAATCTCTTCCATCAAGACCAAGGAAATAGCTTTTTATCCCATATTAAATTCATTTTACTTAACCCATGGAATGATGAAGAAAAGTTATTAGAAGATAATGTGTGGCCTGGAACACATTTGAGAACCATGTCAAAAATATTGAATAAATGTCCTCCCACATCCTACTTTATTTCTGAAGAGGTCCATAACCGTCTACATATTATTGCTATTGTTTTGTAGTTATCTCTAATGTATCTCTAATGTATCATTACTTTCATGTGAAATTGCCTTGAGAGCATAAATTTCACACAATTGCAATACATGTTAGCAATCAATTTGGTTTGTATACTTCAGATATACTTCTGTCTGTGGCACAACTGCTTTATTTCACACTCGCAATGACATCATCCATTTCATACTGGACTCCTTTCTGGACATGACAGCTGTCAGTAAGTATTTAGAATTTAAAATGAAAATACTATGCATGCCAGCATTTTTTCAAAACTCTTTAATTCAAATATGGAGATGTATTAAAACAAATTACATGAAATCTCACTCACAGAGAAGAAAAAAATCAAAGCGCAGGGTCCTGAAGGTAGCATAATTGTTTTCCTTAGTTAAAATATTCTCTTTTCTTGCTTGGCAATAATGAGCACAATAATTTTTGAAGTGCCGTATTATATTCTTTAAGATGAGAACTGCTGTATTTTTTCTCAAAAAAGTTACATGCTGGAGACAGAGAGGTAATACAGCACCTCTATAAAGTACTTTTTCAACTTATAAATGTGAAAAGGGGTATGAACATTGTCCTTGAATAATTCTTTCTGTGAAATCATGGGAAGTTTTAGCAAACCCGTTACACTGTGTGAAAGTATATTATCTGGTATTCCCCCCAGGCAGGAACTGTGTCCTCACCATGTTACATGTCACCAGGGAAGAGACCGTCTTCCCCAGGACCTTGCACTATCTCTTACTCTCTCACTGCCATCCTAGCAGTAGATTAATTTGCAGTGGCCATGCTGTCTTCCAGCTGTGATTCCTGCCACAAATACAGCTGAGGGAGATAAACCAAGTGGTGGGAAGGCATCTCCAGGGAGGGATTAGATGCATGAGTTTACAACTAAAATAGGAGGTTTGAGAGGCCTGGTACTTTGGTGGTAGGATTATTTGGCTCCATGGACAATGGCATCTTTTGCAGGAGCAAAAGTGATGTTTTGAAAGCAACTTTGACTACAAAGGCCACAGTGTACCCTTTAGAGCAAATAATTATTTTTTCTGAGGTATATTCTTTACCTTTTCTTGTTCATTGCTTTCCAAACTTGTAATTGAACAATTGTCCTAACCTCTACTCAAAAATATATACTTTTTTCCCCTGGTATTTTGCATTGTAGAAATCTAATAAAATGCACATCTTATAAACTATACTCTTCTGCTATTTGTTATAATATTTATAGAGTTGAAAAAAATTTACACTGATAGAAAAAAGTAACAAAAGCAGAGTAAGCACTATTTAAAGATACTTTATTTATATTGTATTAATTATTTATATGCATTTTTATAATCATATGTGGCACATTCCATATAAAAAATACTATATGTGCAAAGTTGTATTAAATCAGTCTTTAAATTATACTTGTCAACCAACCTATAGTAGATTATATAATTATTGTCTTACTAAATATATAGTTATTATATTACCAACACATACACATCAGCCTGTTTCTACAATACAGTTTTTTTTATGCACTTTCACTGAGCAGGTTTGCTCAAAGTTAGAGCAATATCAGCAGTACAAGGAAAGTTGCATACAGATAAATGTAAGAATACCATCCCTACCAGCTCCCTTCCTCCTTCACCGTCTCTTCACCCTTGCTCCCACCTAACACCCAAACATGTAATGTGCCTGCAAAAGGAAAAGCAAATATACAGAAGGATTATGTGCCGTATGGCGGATGCAGAATATACTCCTCATGGCTAGGATTAAAAGCGCTGAGGCCAAAAGGAACAAGTATGACAATCCACACTACAATCCTTCGCACCACCAAGTGTATGTTTCAAGCACAGATATCTTCCTGCAGGCTTCAACAGCTGAAATAGAGCATGTATCACAGTTTTTGATAATACACATTAACTTTTACACATTATAAATATGTGCATCGGCTTCCCATTCTGAACTTGAAGTTTATTTAATTGCAGATCACTAGCTTTGCCTATTAAACTGCAGAGGTGGGTGTATTCCTCTGTTTAGAGAATTACAGACTGGGCTTAAGTTACCTCAGTTTGGTCTTTCATGACCTAAACTGTGTGAATTTCTTCAGCTTCATATTAAAGTATTCTTGTGAACAATGTATCGTCTCTGACCCTTCCTTAGGTTTTCCATAGTCTTTTAAAAGAATGGACATGAAATGAGTCTCATTCTTGCAATACATGGTTTTAAGGTATCCTTCTGAACATCCAATACAAACTCGTTTGCCACAATTTCAAAATCTATTATATGATAACATGTTGAGAACAGTACCAGAAATAGGGACATCAGCAATAAATGGATTCCATTTTGAATCTGTACGGAATCTAGAGTCATGAACACAAGTTCTCTTGTTACTGCTCAAGATACCATAGATATTTACTAACCATCAACTGCCTGTAATGGAAATACTTCCTTCATCCTTTTATCAGGTGCTGTCATTTCTATTGTTTGACTCAGCCATGTTTTGATTCTGATTTTCACAAATTGTGCAGAGTGAAACACGTAAAAGCTTCATAAACAAAGTTTTTGTTGAACTGAGATGCAGATGGAAGCAAGCAAGCAATACCAGTGACAGTTCATCAGCAAATTATAGGTTGTCTCTTGAGACAATTCCACTTGGCTCAAATTCATTACCTTTACTCACAGTGAATAATTATACAGATTTAATTTCACAAGAGGCTACGTACAAAGTAGGCTATTAAATGCCACTAATGAATAGAGAATCAGGCCCACTGACAGAAACAGAAATGCAATCACTAATTTATGTAAGATTTAGAATCATAGAATCATAGAATCATTAAGGTTGGAAAAGACCGTTAAGATCATCAAGTCCAACTGTCAAACCCAGCACCCATGCCCACTAAACCATGTCCTGAAGTACCACATCCACACGTTTTTTGAACACCTCCAGTGTTGGTGACTCTACCACTTCCCTGGGCAGCCTGTTCCAGTGCTTGACTACCCTTTCGGTCAAGAAATTTTTCCTAATATCCAATCTAAACCTACCCTGGCACAACTTGAGGCCATTTCCTCTCGTCCTATCGCTTGTTACTTGGGAGAAGAGACCAACACCCGCCTCTCTACAGCCTCCTTTCAGGTAGTTGTAGAGAGCGATAAGGTCTCCCCTCAGCCTCCTTTTCTCCAAGCTAAACAACCCCAGTTCCCTCAGCAGCTCCTCATAAGACCTGTTCTCCAGACCCTTCACCAGCCTCGTCGCCCTTCTCTGGACATGCTCCAGCACCTCAATGCCCTTCTTGTAGTGAGCGGCCCAAAACTGAACACAGTATTCGAGGTGCRGCCTCACCAGTGCCGAGTACAGGGGCACGATCACCTCCCTCCGCCTACTGGCCACACTATTTCTGATACAGGCCAGGATGTTGTTGGCCTTCTTGGCCACCTGGGCACACTGCCAGCTCATGTTCAGCTGGCTGTCAACCAGCACCCCCAGGTCCTTTTCCTCTGGGCAGTTTTCCAGTCACTCTTCCCCAAGCCTGTAGCGTTGCCTGGGGTTGTTGTGACCGAAGTGCAGGACCTGACTTCGTTTTGCTGAAACAAGCCAAATACTAGTATTCTAAGCATACAATCTCAGTTCATAGGCTTGAACTTTACTTGTAGGCGTTTTCTAAATCTTACTTGCATACTGACTATTCATTTCATTTACTTTGTGAATTATGTATGTTGCTTAGTGAGGTGATGAAGTAAAAGGAAACACACATGTGAGCAYAATATTTACAATACATTTTCTACATCTGTCTTTTATTGACAAAGTACAGGTATCATTATAAATGCACAATCTCCAAGTTTTAGATGACTCAGTTAAGAGATCCTTGGCTTTGATTCATTGCATCAACAATAATCAACAATAATATCATCAGTTTGCAACATTTTATAACGGAAGGTTTTTTAAGGTAATTATAAAATATATTGGTTTTTTTTTTAAAAATGGTAAGTTCCTATGAAAGTTGTGCCCAGACAAGGATAAGCAGGACAAGAAGTTGATTGGGAATAGTCAGTGTGGATTCACTAGGCACAAATTGCACTTGACAAGCATGATTCCTTTGTCTGATGGGCTGACTAACTTCATGGATGAGAGGAGAGCAGTGACCATTCTTTGACTTTAGCAAGGTCTTTGACACAGGTGATACTTGGTGATGTACGTATGTGATACTTCAAATAAGTATATGGACTTTGTTGGTCCACATGGGAAAGTTGCAAACCTAGAGAGAATTGGATTTCTACATTCTCTCTGCTCTGAGAAGAAATATAAGAAGTAAAATTACATGGTTTCAGTGGTAACTGAGAAAATCAATAAATTTGACTTGGAGTAACAAACATGAAATTCATTCCTCAGGTGATTCAACAGCAAATTTCCCTTAAAAATGAAGACTCCATAAGTGAAACCATACATTTATTAAAACCAGTTAGTCTAGACAGTACAGTTTTGCAATGAAGCTTTTTCCAAGCCAGTATCCCCCAGCCCCAACAAAAAAAAGTCAAGGTCCCAAATTTGGGACCCTCTCTGTCCTACCCCACAAAAAACATAATTTTTTTCTCTAGGTACGAGTATCACTTTCTCTGTATTAACCTCTTTTTTATTTTTTTTCCTTTCCTTTAAAAACTATGATGTGCTAAAGTTATAAGCTGATGCTGCTATGTCTAAAGTCTACAGTTATTGGACACGGTCCAGTTTACACCAGTGTAACTAAAAGAATTTTGGTTTTTTATGGTGATAGATTTTTGTTTACAGATGAAAAGGGAAAATAGTATTTGATTTGCAGGGTTTGAGAAAATGATTTATATAGCATTTTCTGACCACTGTAATCAAAATTAAAGAACTTCTATTATACTCTGTGCACAGTGATCTAAGATCCCATTTATAAGCCTAATATAACATATAATAGAATATTGGACAATCAGTCAAGAAATTGAGACACTGATGACTAAATTATACAAAATGTGGAAGATTCATGACTGAACTGCTGAGGTTGGATTTCCTGGGTGCTGTAAATATCAGAGAATTCAGCCTACTTTGATGCAAGTTCATAAATTCAGTTTACAAACATGGAGTCGTGTGGAAAAGACAAATATAAACACTATAAGTAAAACATTTCTCTCCTTAGAAACATGATTTTCCCATTTCATATTTTAACCAAGAATGCATTCCAAGACACAAAGAAATATCACACACAACTGAAGCTAAATATATGTTAATAGAAGACATTTTCCATTTGCACCAAGAAATTAAAAAGTATTTGTCTCAAAGTTACAAGCACTGAACATCAGCTTTGCCTTCTTGTACAACATGGGGAAATCAGAAGCCAAATCATACCAGACACCCATTTCTTACAAGTTGTGATTCAAAGCAATTCTGCATAGCAGACCTGACCAGTCTTTAATTGATTTATAGACATTGCTAATAGCTATTGTTTTCCATTGACTGAAATATTAAAAATAGTTCTTTATGTAGCAGAAAAATGAGGAAAACTGCACTCTTTCAGGATGTAATAACGTGACTTCAGGGTTAGGGCAAAGGCCTAGAATATAAGGGAGTCGAGGGTTGTATTTGCCAAAACTGAACAATGGTGCCTGAGTACCATTGTCACTAGGACACTGATTCCTCATTTTTCCCAACTTTCCCCTTCTTCCTCTGGAAGTTTACTCTGTGAGGCAAGTCCTATTGCTTCCTATGTGCTGTCAAAGGGAGGCTTGGCATTGAAGCAGGACCTCTGCTTCTGCAATGCAAAGAATAATTAAAGGTTACAGACACTTTCAAGTATGGCTGAACCACAGAAAAGTTGCATGAAGTCTTTGCTGAAAGTTCTGTCATGGATCTGAGTGGGCTTTAGGGGCTGGCATTAAGATTCAATGGGTCATCACGTTGACT
Organism: Oceanodroma leucorhoa; assembly: GCA_030449065.1. NCBI lineage: Eukaryota > Metazoa > Chordata > Aves > Procellariiformes > Oceanodroma > Oceanodroma leucorhoa. Next base: position 25,866,414 of record JASVER010000001.1, on the reverse strand, counting down.
TGTCTACAAAGGTAACCTGACTTCTGTCTTGCAGAAAACAGTGAGAATGGATAACCCCCTTCTTCTACCCCCATCTGCTCATGGGGAATCACTTTGTAATAGAAAAATGTGAATTACTTCAGTCTCTGATTTAGTTAATTCCTTCTTTAGTGTGTTAACCACAAATTCTTAAATTCCAAAACATAAGAAAAATTTTAAAKGGGAAGCATAAGAGAATTGTCCCTTTAAATGCTAGTTTGCCTTATATGTTAGATGTACCTTAAGGTAATTTTCTACAGTGACTTCGTGCTTGATCTGTTTTGACAATAACAACTTTCAACAACTGAAGTGGAGACTGAGACTTTGAGCAGCAGAGAGCCATATGGTACTATCATTTTTTTAAGCAGAACTCTGCATTGAGCTAAATAAGCTTCTCTGTGTAAAACTTTGACATACTTTGTATACAGTATGAGTTGAATATATTTTCCAGCACGTTATCAATGGTTCTCAGCACAAATCAGTAAGGACACCTTGAGAAGAGCTTATAAAATAATTTGGATTTTCTTATTTTGTATCAGTGTTATGTTTTATGGCATTTGGCTTTATATTGCCTCATTTTTTTCCTAAGAAAATTAACATTAGAAAACTGTCAGGTTTTAAGTTTGTTTTCTCCGGATTAAGGGTATGTTAGTTGAAAATTTTCAGATACTTAAGTGGAAAGGAAGTGTTAGATGCTATACTGCTGTAAAGTATCACAGTGTTGGGGTTTTTTTTTCTTTTTCTTTTATTCTAGGTACCTTAAATTATTTTTTCTTTGGCAGTTCTCCAGCAACATAGACTTCTTAGCTGACTTGTTATGCCATGCCTTGTCATTCTAAAAGACAAATAAGAAACTGCAACCCCAAGGTTAAATGAAAGAAATTTCTAATAAGATATCATATTTATTTAATAAAGTCATAGTTATAACCCTATCTAGCATAATATTAATATTTTAGTATGTCTAATAGAACATGAAAAGTTCTGCAGTATCAGTGAGAATTTCTTTGTACAGTTCATGTATAAAAATATTTTTCATTTTCAAGTTACTTATGTATGATGCTTGAATTGACTAAGTTGTAGCAGGAAGGATACACCAAAAGTAATAAAATTGAAACATGCTTTTAATGACAAAATTTTTGTATCTTTACAAAAATTAATTGGATATTGCAGTTTGTTTACTGCAGTCACTGGTGGTAAATGTTTACTTGTTCAGAAACCACACAAATACTAACATATTACTTTTGCTGGTTTATTTGGAAAATATTTAGTCATTTCTGATGGCATTTCTCTGAGAGTAATAGACCCTGCAGCTGCTTCCTTTTAAGTTAAATACCAAATATTTACATTCCTTGATTCTCTCAAACCTATATTCTCACACACTCATATACAAAATTAGTTTCAAGGTATAGACAGAATAAAAAATACGAAACTTGTTCAATCAAGGCTACTTGCAAGCATTTGATAGGGGCACCCATGTGGTCATTGTGATTACAAAACAAGATTCAGAAGATATTTCAGATTGACTGCTCTTCCAGAGCTATCATATACTTATTGTGTTATATTTCCATCAGAAGACTGCCCTTCCTTCAGCTATGACAAAAGCCAAAACTGAATGTCATATAAAAATATAAGCATGGTTTCTGTAGTATATTTGACATACATTAAAGCATAATGTAAAGCCATGCTACAATGTCAGCTCTCTTCTGTAAAAAGAAATAAACATTGAGCCAATGGATTCTTTCACCAGAATATTGCGGAAAATTTCCAGATCGCAAATTAGAGGAGACAGATCTACTTTTTCTTTTGGAGTTTATTGTAACAATACATTATTCTGCTTTTTCAACATAATTCTTACACATGCAAAGTTAACCAGTACCGTTGTATTTCTCACTAACGAATATAGTAAGACAGTCAGGTTCATCAGGTATGGTATGTAACAAGTCATTTTCCTCTGGGCAGCTTGATAGGAGAAACATTATAATCAGCTACATAAACATATAATTACGCTCTATATCCTACAACGCAATTGTGTTGTAGAAACCTTCTTACATCTCTATTTTAACATGACTAAGTATCAGTTTTAAACTATGGTTAACAAAGAAAAAAAATACTGCTTTAATTATAACTTGAGCTCTGCTTTAAACGTAACCTTTTTTTTTTTTGACCAGAAAAGAAAGCCAAATGTTTTCAGAGGTGCTTCTATTTTAGATTTTAACTTAATTAAAGACTTTTGTTTAGATTAAGTAAATAAACATATCAAGCTATATTCTGAATCCTGCAATGGATGCTGAGAAAATATAAGGGCCTTTCACTAACTAGAAGTCAAAGATAGTTATCCCTGAGATATAAAACAAAAACTACAAGACATAAGAAGAAGAAGGGGAAAAAAAATCAATGTTTTCACAAATCCTATATCCTAAAAATCACCTAGCTTAATTAACTTTTAATTCACCTCTGGAAGGAAAATAAAGCTAGAGGATTTTAGATGAAGTGTACTGGAACAAATATGTGTGGTATTTGAAAGGCAACAGCACCAATTTTGAAAAAAAAGTTACAGACTGTAGATTTAGCAATCTGACTCTAAAACAGTTCTAGACAATGACTGACTGTGAGATTTATACTTTTCAAATTATTGCTATTTAAATACAAACACTGACATTTCATTCTTTGATAGAATCTCTAAGAATAATGACTGATATAAAAATTGTTGTACAAAAATGCCATGTCACTTCCTTAAAAAATGGAAGGCATTTAAACCAACTTCTTTCTAAATAAACAAGAACCCTGTATATATTTAAAGGATGCACTGTGAAGTTAATTTTGTCAATAATACCTTGGTAAAATCCACTATTTATTTATTTAAACAGTGGAAGAAAAATCTCAGATACACCATTACAGCAAAAAAGACTAGTTACCAGCTGTCCAAAGAAAGACCAACTTTTTCAATCATATCCAACTTCCATGTCTGAAAAGCATTTAAGAGTACTTTTGTAATTATACATCCTCCCTACTGACAGCTCTCAACTACGTGGGTCTGCCAAAGGTGTGACCATTGAAGCATGCAGTAGAAAAGATTCACATAAATCTCATAGAAAGAATGGCAAGTAAAAAAAAGGTGCTTCAGCAGGTATATATTTGAACCATAGCCAGACCCTAAGGAAATCTCTTTTAGATTATAAACATGCATATCTTCCTATTTCTTTGCCACTTTTTTCTGCAACAGTAGAGACGGTATCTTTTTCCAAAGAGGCAGTCTGCTGCAATATAAGCAATTCTCAAGTGAGAGTCATATTCTGTTCCCTGGACATGTGAACTGTGTTTTTATTTATCTCTCTTCAAACATAATTTTGAACTATCCCAAATGGTTTCTAATACATACCTACATAAACAATGGTTAGAGCTGTGAAAATAACAAAGCTAAAAATAGATTTCACCTTACCTAACTAACTATCTGAAGTTTAGGAATCCATTTGAAACTATGCATCCAGAAGGCCCTTTTATGGCCAAGAAAAGTATTTCTCAAAGACATTTTGACATATCCCTCATTTGATGTCCCAGATGAGCAGAAAAATTCTCTGTCTGAAGTTGCCATTCCTTCTCCATTAAGTGAGGGCTTAGGTGTTTTGATAAATAATGCCTAAATTTTTGAATATTTGTCAAAATTTTATTGGCTAAAATTAAGTGAGATGAATGGTAGGCTTAGAAGGTGGTGTCAGAGGGTTGATGTCTTTTTAATAAATGCAAAGAAAAAATTTGGTCCTGAATTCATATTCTCTCTGCTTCACAACAGAGTCTATCTGTGGAATACTCATACTTCACCTAGGTCTTGGGGTTTTTTTAAATACAGTGCATTTTTATAGACAAGGTATAACTAAAGTTCTGCATGTGACCCCAAAACTAGCAAAAGAAACTCATCTTCCACACCTTTGCATTGCAGAGTATTGTCTGTTAATGTATTAACACCCCCAGGCAACGCTACAGGCTTGAGGAAGAGTGACTGGAAAACTGCCCGGAGGAAAAGGACCTGGGGGTGCTGGTTGACAGCCAGCTGAACATGAGCCAGCAGTGTGCCCAGATGGTCAAGAAGGCCAACAACATCCTGGCCTGTATCAGGAATAGTGTGGCCAGCAGGAGTAGGGAGGTGATCGTGCCCCTGTACTCGGCACTGGTGAGGCCGCACCTCGAATACTGTGCTCAGTTTTCTGAAGGGCATTGAGGTGCTGGAGCGTGTCCAGAGAAGGGCGACGAGACTGGTGAAGGGTCTGGAGAACAGGTCTTATGAGGAGCTGCTGAGGGAACTGGGGTTGTTTAGCTTGGAGAAAAGGAGGCTGAGGGGAGACCTTATCGCTCTCTACAACTACCTGAAAGGAGGCTGTAGAGAGGCGGGTGTTGGTCTCTTCTCCCATCTAACTAGCGATAGAACAAGAGGAAATGGCCTCAAGTTGCGCCAGGGTAGGTTTAGATTGGATATTAGGAAAAATTTCTTGACCGAAAGGGTAGTCAAGCATTGGAACAGGCTGCCCAGGGAAGTGGTGGAGTCACCAACGCTGCAGGCATTCAAAAAACGTGTGGATGTGGTACTTCAGGACATGGTTTAGTGGGCATGGGTGCTGGGTTGACGGTTGGACTCGATGATCTTAACGGTCTTTTCCAACCTTAATGATTCTATGATTCTATGATTCTGTAACTCACTTGAAGAGAGTGATCCTGGTAAACTTTTGTGAACTTAAAATTAGGAAATTGCATTCTAGCATGGCATTGTCCTACTAAAAAATAAATATTAAATGTCTTCATTTATTTGAATAAAGTTTACACTGAAGTACAACACTAGAAAGTGGTGCTATCACATATGACAACTGATGGTAATGGCATGGCACTACATTGCTTTACAAACTTTTTTTAGCCTGTCGATTTATTTCTGGGTGAACACAAGGCGCTGACCAACCCACTTGAACTCACTAATTTCAGATTCTTACAGGTCCATAGCAAACTTCAAGATGTGACAGCATCTCACAATATCAAATGGCACCAACATTGCAGTATACTTTCAGAATAGAAAGTTTAGATTTGTCTTGCTTTTCTGTTTCTTGAACTGGAGAACATTTCAGTTATTGTAACACATACTATACCGGAATGCATATTATGTTTGACTTGATATTTTAACTGAAATACAAGTGACACAAAAGGCCATGGTACAGTTATTTATGTCTCCATTAGTATGACACATGTTTAAACATTTTTCTCATGAAGCATGTTCTTAATGAAATATATTCTTTGCGTAAGAGGACTGGCATCTGCTCCTACTTTTCTCCTGCAATATACATATTTGCATGGCAACTGAGATGTTCCTGTCCCTCACTAACTATGCTTGGCAATCTATTTAAAAATGATCTCATGCCAAAAATTTACTGAAACATTAACCTGCTGTCACATACATTAGATACTGATGAGAAAGAATTCTATCTGTCTTCTTCGTATTGTATTTTCCTGTTACCTTCACTGCTATGCAACTAAGCACAAAGGCACAACACATAACACATGAACTCTAGAAACTTCTTCGTTTTAAGACACCCTTCCTTCTAGGAACAGCCAGACTAGTAGTCTAAATCTTAGATTAATAAAAAAATGCTAATTCTGTCTGCTTTTGCAGAAACAAAGGATTAACAGAACCTTACTTTTAGTGCTACAGAAAATATTTTCCTAGACATTTGAAAGCACAGACCAGTGCAAGTAGTTAATAGATAATGGTCAGTGCATCAGCTGAATAGCATGTAGTCAAAAGAGATTTCTGTTCTTTAAACCAGAAGCTATTCCCGGTACTTTGTTAGGTATTAGAGAACAGAACTTCTTAGCCCGTCTGAGTCAAGAGTTGTAACATGACTTACTCCATTCTGCATTCTGTGAAAATTTACTTGCTTACAGTAATTTTCTTCAGTAAAGACGACTTCAGTAGGCAGTGTCATGGTGCAGAATGGATGAATAATTAATCAAAACACTGGAAAGGTGGGACAGGAGAAAATTATTTACTTTCTTATTGGAGGGAGATACCAGTAGCATCTCACAGAGATGTGTGAGGGAACCTGTGCAATTCAACATACTCTCAAAAGGGGTGAATAATAAAGTGACAAGATTTGCTATTGATGCTAAGCTACTAAAGGTAAATCAGGACTGAGACAAGAACTACAGAAGTTCTTTCTAATACTGTCAGATGAAATTTATTGTAAATAAATTTAAATGCTGTATGTTGGATGGGGGAAATCGATGCTAATGTTATGTATGAAATGGTGGGCTCTCAACTGACTTACAGCTCAGATGAAAACTTGGAACTATAATAGATAAAAAAGATTAGCTCACTACTCAGCAGTTGTCAAAAATAATCAATTTAAAGCTAGAAACTATTGAGAAATAAGGAGGAAACAAGGGGATTTATGCACACTATGAATCCATGGTTCAGTAGCATCTGGATTACAGTGTACAGTTCTGGGTACTGATCCCTTCCATCTAAAAAAGGATTCAAAGGAATCTCTGAAGACATATGGAGGAAGGATGACAAGAGTGACTTGAAATGGTTTCTGTGCACTGAACAGTGGAAATGGAGGAACAGATGACTAAAGGAGATATGAAAGAGGCCTTCATGGTCATGAGGGACAGTGTAAAAAGTAGAAAACCATTTTTCCCTGTCTCAAAAAAAGAATTAGGTGATATCAGATGAAACTAGAGGATGGCGGTTACAAACAAAAGTCTTCACATGATGGATAAGTAATCTGGAAAACAGCCAAAGGGGACTGAAGACAATAAATGCTTGTAAGGATTGCAAAAGTAACTTGGTTTTTCCTGCAATGATTTGTGCACTGAGGGCTACTAAACACAAGGATATGTACTCTGGTATGTATCATACATGCTTACTCTATCCCTATATTCTTGCCTAGACGTGCTTTTGGCACGCTTGCTGTCATGGGAAAACAGACTTAACTTGGGGAAAACTAATTTAATTTATTGCCAGTTACAGATAGAATTGGATGGTGAGAAGCAAAGACAAAAGCTAAAGCACGTTCTCTCCCTTTCTTCCCAGGCTGAACCTCACCCCTTCACTCCTGACTCCTCTACCTCCTCCCCCAGAACAGCACAGGGGGATGAGGAATGGTGGCCTGTGGTCCTCTCTGCTGCTCCTTCCTCCTCACACTTTTTCCGGCTCCAGTATGGGGCCTTCCCATGGCTGCAGTTCTTCATGAGTCTCTCCAGTGTAGGTCCTCTCCATGGGCTACAGTCCTTCAGGAAAAGACTGGTCCAGCATGGGTCCACCATGGGCCGCAGTTCCTTCAAATCTTTCAAATGTTTCAAATGTATCTTTCAAGCGTTAAACTGGATAGGACTATGCTTACTATGCTTTCTTCTCGAACAGGTGATTACATAAATTGCAAACCCAACATTCTTCTTTCTGTGGAGACAACAGCTTAGGCAGTCAACCTAACTAGTAAGACTACCTGAAAGCATTCAGAAAATACTTCAACCAGACCCTAGAAGAGAAGGCAGAAAAATTCTGAAATTTTTTTTCACAAAAACAAAAAACATTAGATATTTTTTTCCCTCAGTTATGGGTTCTGAGATGGTTACAGCTTTCCCTTTTTTTCATGTTACTGAAAACTTAAGTCTCTTGTAACTATACATAGAAATTAATAGAAACTCAATTTAAGACTGAAAATGCTGTAAGACTGTGATGGTTTTGGCTGGTATAGAGTTAATTTTCTTATAGTAGCTAGTATGGGGCTATGTTTTGGATCTGTGCTGGAAACAGTGTTGATAACACAGAGATGTTTTAGTTACTGCTGAGCATGGCTTACACAGAGCCAAGGCCTTTTCTGCTTCTCACCCCACCCCACCAGCGAGTAGGCTGGGGGTGCACAAGAAGTTGGGAGGGGACACAGCTGGGACAGCTGACCCCAACTGACCAAAGGGATATTCCATGCCATATGACATCATGCTCAGCATATCTAGCTGGGGGAAGAAGAAGGAAGTGGGGGACATTCGGAGTGATGGCATTTGTCTTCCCAAGTAACCGTTATGCGTGATGGAGCCCTGCTTTCCTGGAGATGGCTGAACACCTGCCTGCCCATGGGAAGTAGTGAAGGAATTCCTTGTTTTGCTTTGCTTGCATGTGTGGCTTTTGCTTTCCCTATTAAACCCATGAGTTTTCTCACTTTTACCCTTCCAATTCTCTCCCACATCTCACCGAGGGGAATGAGCCAGCGGCTGTGAGGTGCTTAGTTTCTGGCTGGGGTTAACCACAACAAAGACTCAATGATAATACTGAAATAGCATTATTATAAATATTGCCCATTTCAGGATGGAGAACCTTGAATCTTTTTTGTTGTGGCTCTCTCAGAACAATATCGATAAAATCAGAAACACTTTCTAATCTTTAGTTAGGAGAAGTAAAGGAATGCCTGTATAAACAGACAACCCACCCACTGATACTAATTATGTAGCATTTTAAAAATTTTGACTCAGTTCACAGTACAAATACAAAGCTGAAAAGCCCAGAGAGATTTTCAGTCACTTTCAGGAGTATTCTCCAGAGTACATTCTCACTAACATTACAGAAATAGAACGAAGGGAAGGGGAAACAAAAACGTGTTTACTAAAAAGTGTATCTTGGCATAGACATGATGGTTTCAGCAGGTTGACAGGGCAAATACAATCCCAAGTACTACAGATACCATTTCAAAGTTGTTAGGTGAGAGTTACCTTTTCTTCCCCATTGATCTTTATGTCYGCACAGTTATATTCACAAGCAATGCCTTGGGCCTCCTCTTCACCTTCTCAATTCCTATGCACCATGCATGAAATGTGTGGAGAAGAGGGAAGGGAGAAACACAGCTGACACAGTATAATGCTTTCTCCTTTGTAACACCACAGAGGCTCCCATAGCCATGGACCTTACCGGTGTTGTGCACAATGTCCATATTTGATCCTGTACTTTTGGTAAAATTGGCTTAGATATGAGGTGCATGTTTCCATGCTGAAGAACTTTCCATCTGTCTTTTAAATACACATGGATTAATCTCATCAGTTGCTCATCTGGGATTTGATTGAACACCCACACATTTTTCCATCAGCTGGATGAGGAATCCTTTGACTGGCTTCTGACCTAAAATCTGAGGCAAATCTGTTTGTTCACTTATCTGAAGTTGATTAATTTCATTATTGATCACTGCAGCTTGTTTACCACAGCTACAATGTCACAGGTTAATTCTACTTGCTGTGGTCTTGACACCATATCTCTTAAATTATTGACTTTTGTGCATGCTACTCTTTCATTTTGTTTATTCACAGTAATAAATCTTCAACTTCATTTACAAATAAACAACACAGCTTAAGTGACTTAAATGTCACTCCAAGGGAAAAAGTCTGCAACTGCATCAAATCTTTACCCTGAAGGAATGTTGCTTTCTAGTATCCTTAGTACCCCATTTGCTTCAAGTTATAGTTTGCTTTATGAAAAACAGTTAATTTTCCTGATACTTTTAGGACTTTTGTAATAGAAAAGCCTAGTTAAGTTCTCCGAAGTTCTCAAAAAAACCCCAACCTAATCAATAACTTCTGTTTTATCTTAGTATTTCCTGAGATTCATGAGGATCCCATGGTTGGAATCTATCTGCTCTATATGTGTCCTGTCATAAAGCTTCTTACACTCAAGACCCATGTTATGGGGACAAGAAAACATACCTCTAGGAGCTGATATCACTAAGCTAAGACAGTCCTGCACTAACCAAAGTTGGATTCTGCACTTCTGTAAATTGTTTTTATTTSAATCAAAATTCTTATGAGTGAGGAAAAAGAAGCATCAACATTTGCATGAGAAAAATTATAATGGAAATAAATTCAGAGGACTGAGGGAACCTCCATCTCCACCATTAAATATCATCATTCAACAGTGGAACAACAATGTTCCATGTTTCATCACCCAGTGCTTGATGGAAAGAGTATTGATGTTTGTTAGTCCACAAAACTAACTAGTCCTTATTTTAAAATTGTTCTTGAAGCAATAAATAGGTACTTAGCATGTTCAACAGTTCTACTGTGAATATCATAAATTATTATAACCTTTTGATTTCAATACAACTATGTTGAAATTTTTCAAACATTTTATTGCTATCCTTGGGGGAAACTAAGTTTCTTATTGTACTTATAGATATTATACACAAGAATGATGCATTTATGTCCTGAACATCATTGCATTTAAATGCCATTCTAATTACTTTCAGAAAAGTCAGAGGTCTCTACATATAACTTAAGAAGAAAATTATATAACGACCTCCTCTGATTTACATTGTGATATCAGCTCAAGAGTCACCACAATAAGCAGTTAAACATCCTCTGTTGACAGCTCCATAATGTATATGTACAAATGCTTGCTATCAGAAAAAATCACATTAACGTAGAGTTTCATTGGACACAGTAACAAGCTGCAACATTGCAAAAATTTACATCTGAAATACTTTACCTAACACACTGATTTGACAAACTGTCAGGAAAAGTCTCTGCTGGAGATGTATTTAAAGTCACACTGAAAAGCAATTTAAAGCAGATCATGACTTTTAAAAGTTTGGGAAATTAACTGGGACTCTTTTATCTATTAAACATTTACGTACTAGTAAAAGATTTCACATGCAATTGAAACAAAAATGTAGAGTTCATCTTAAACTTAAGATTCATCTTCTTGCCCTAAAAAAGTCAAAGGTCAGAAAAATGAGAAGACTCACAGAAAACATACAGTATGATCATTTAAGAATGAAGTAAGATTTATTTGAGCCAGGCACCTGCTTCTCACAGGTCTTCTCCCAGCAGTCAGATCCAAGGGCCCACAGCTGGGCTGGATCACAGATGGCCTGGAGCATGGGAAGTCAAACCAAGGGCTCTCAAGGGTCCCTTTGGGGTCCTGACCAGGGTGGAACAAATATGTGTTGAATAAAGAGTTTCTATTCACAGCCTCTTCATGCTGAGAATGGCACTTTTCTCTTTTGCAACGGCTTTTTCCCCAGTTTTCCTATTGGAAAATCTGCATATGAAAACTTTCACTTTCAAAAAGCATGGAATTTTTGAGGAAGAACTGGAAAGAATTAAGGACAACGATTCAGCATATGGAGTTGTGGAACCAGTTTTTTTAAGGATTTATATGATTGTTTAACAATCTGATTATAYTTACAGAGGGACTGAGAAGAAATGAGTTGATACTGGCTGTAAAGAGAATGACCACTATGGGAGGAAAAAAAGAAAACTTATACTACTGTGCAAGTGATATGAGGTAAATAACTAAAGAAAGATACTGATTTTCTTCAAGAAGAATTCTTAAAGAAGTGAAGTCATACCTTTCAACAAGCTATCATGTCTTCTGGTTTAGAGGCAAAACAAAGTTGTTGTATTTATACGGCAATTCAACAAGCACTATTCAGGCCATTGGCAGACCAGATAAAGTAGGATGACAGTTCTCCTTCAAGCTGCTATTTTACCTGCCTCATTATAAATCAGTCCAGATCATCTCAGATGAATAATCTCCATAAATGTTTGTTTGACTGTATTTGTGTACTCAAATGGGAGAGTACCTTCACTCATTTTCCAAATATATATACTTTGTATCAGAAGTAATTTTCCAAAGGCATATTTTCTCTTTAGAAAAGTCATCCACTTGGCTACACAAAACTTACAAACTACCGTGTTAATCCAGCACTAGGGTGATTTCATTAGGTACTCCAAGGAAGCAGTATATAGTATTTAAAAACAAAATACACACCATTCTAATATTTTGCGTCCTTTCATGACCCCATTTGTCCAAAACATTTAGTTAAGAGATGGTCATGTCACCTGCCCACCAGAGCTTTCATTTCCTTCAGTTTAAGGAGAGGCTTCAAATTTTATTTTCCCTTTTTTAGAACTCAAAACTTGATACGAAGTCTTATCTTCTCAAATGCCTTGAAATCCATTTAACAGTGCATCTGAACCTCTCGGCAGATTTCAAAAAGCAATTTTAGGTATTGGAATGAGAAAGTTAATAGTGTGGAGAGATGGGGCACATTGTACCTGTAAACCCACGGTTTAAACTGCTGTATATTATTCTTCCCTAGAAAAACTTTCAGAGGAACAGAATAAAAACAGATGCATCCTAAAGTTAATTGATGGCAATTTTAATAATTTAAGGCAAAGCAGGGTAACACCTGGAAGAAACAGGGTTAGTATCCACAACACCCAACTTCTGGCATCTCCTATAGGTAACTGGTGTTTCCAGGTTGGTTTTGTCAGGCTCCTGAGGGCACTACCAACCCTTCGTGGCCCTGTTCAGACTGGCCTGGGGCATCACCTCACCCCTGTCCATGGCCCAGGACCCCATTTCAGCTCAGCCCTAGGTATATAGACGCTGCCTGAGATACCTGTTGGGGCACTGAGGGGGTCAGCAGCTCCCTGGGGCCTCTCTCAGGTGTGTGATGGCAGGACCTGGCAGCCAGGGCCTGTCCCACCTCCCCAGCCAGGAGCAGGGCAGCTGGGGGGCACTGGGGCATCTCCAGCCCCAGGCATTGGGCACCTCCCTGGGGACAGGGACAGGCTGAGGCTGGGCTGGGACTTGGGCCCGTGGGTGGGTCCATCTCAGCAGGGCCCATGACCGGGCAGGGCAGGGCTGTTGGGAGCTGGAGACCAGCCCTGCTGCGGCATCACTGGGGCAGGGGTTGACGGCCCTGGGCGGCTGACATGGGGTCTTGGGCCGTGGGCAGGGTGGGGGGAGCCCCGGGTCTGGGCAGGGTCAGTGAGGGCTGGCAGTGCCCTTGGGGCCATGACACGTTGTCTAATGAGCTGAGAAAGATGCTTATCCAGAAGCAATTCAAAGCAGCAGCCCAGTTTAGGGCTTTGAAATCCCCTCTGCAGTTACTTCCTCCCTCATGGAGTAAAGAAGGTTGCTACAGAAGTTGCTGTCTAAATTATGATGCAGTTAGGTGCTGAGCATAATGCCTGCTGTTGTCTCCATGGATGACTTTCTACGCATTTGATCTATAGTTCAGTAAATCCAAATTTGCTATCACTAGTAGAAAGCCCAAGGCTCTGTACTGCCCTGACAACTCAGGGATCAGGACCTGTCTGTCTATAATACTTTGGCGTGTGTTAGTGATATTGTAACTGGACCAATAAGACTTCTGGTTGTATTTTTATTACATTGCTAATATTTTAATTTGCTAACAGTAAATTGCTGGCTTCCCCTTTTCAGGTGGGTTCCAGTTTTATCCGTGAGCAGATTCTGAGTTAAACAAATGTAATTGACTTTCTTTGGACCTCTCATTTTTAAACGTAATATAAACACCCTACCGAATCTGAACATAAGTGAATGCAAAGACTGAGATCTAGTCAGCCTAACTGGTTACCTAAATGACATTCAACTTTTAGACACCTCACATGGTAGCTGTCTTAAAGTACCTGTCTAAATGCATATATAGCCAAGATCAGTGTTTTTGTTAGGGATTAAAACAAAATAAAATTTCAGAAGTCTCCCAAATGCAATAAAATTAGCATTCACTGGAACTATAGCTCCTGAACAATACTTAAGTTATTCAGTCAGCTAAGATACTGAAAAACTGATGTTTTTTTTCCAGGATCCATAATTTGTAATTCAGTGCAAGAGTTTTACTGCAATTCCTCTATGTTCAAGCTAAGGTATAAAAACGTAAATATTTCAGGAGTAAACAATTAAAATCTTCAGCACCTTCTTCCCCCACTTGATAATTCACTTTGATAAGAAAGAAGCACACAATTGGTCAGCCCTAGAGTGACATCTACAGTCCAGAAAAATAGTCAAGAGAAGCAAAAGTTACATCCACACTCATCCTGCTTTAACTAAGAAACAGGAGTGTACTAATGATGAACTGATGTATGAATTTGGGATATGAAAAAGGAACGCATTTTACCACAAAGCATCCTGATGGCCAGGCAGCAACAGGAATACCTCAGCCCACATGTGAATTCCACTCTTCTGCCAGTAGTTTCCCACTTCTACTGTTTCCTAACAGTTCTAGAAAGTTTTAATCCTGGAATAGAAAAGGAACATCCATCAAGTGTAGCTGAGAGATAACCAGATCTGGGGAAAGAAGTCATCTGATGAAGCAATCTTTTTGGAGAATGGAGCACAGAAACTAATAGGAAGGACAGCTTGAGCAGGGGTGCAAAAGATTCAGTACAATATATTGTGAGACAATAAAACTTTACATCATGCATATAGATAAAATTCCATCACATTAGAGGTAACTGTGCAGTCTGCAATACTTGCTTCAATGATAATAAGCAGAACCATGAATTTCTAGACCAGACAGCAAAGTTCTGTTTTTTCTTCTAAATGCATTCTACTACTTAGATGTTATTTTATGGGATAGATGTATTTTCAACTCATCAAAGCAAGCAAAAACCAAGAAATTCAAAAACTAATAGACATTTCTGAAAGAGGGAAGCATTTAATATTGGTCAATGGTACCATGCAAATACTGATTGGTTTATTTGATCTGATGGTGTTTCTGGAACTATACATGTGACATTTTAACCCTGAAGACTTCATCAATAGAGTAAAAATTAGTCATATGCATTTGTATGCTGAAAGTCAGAAGAGCTGGAAAGGTCAGTAGAACGGTTGTTAGAACATAAGAAGTGCTGGTTGTAAGACGATTCATCATCTGCCCCTCTACTCTACTCTGGTGAGACCCCACCTGGAGTACTGCATCCACCTCTGGAACCCTCAACACAAGAAAGACATGGACCTGTTGGAGCAGGTCCAGAGGAGGGCCACAAAAATGATCAGGGGGATGGAACACCTCTCCTATGAAGAAAGGCTGAGAGAGTTAGGATTATTCAGCCTGGAGAAGAGAAGGATTCAGGGAGACGTTGTTGCAGCCTTTCAGTAATTAAAGGGGGTTTCTAAGAAAGATGGCAGCAGGCTTTTTAGCATGGCCTGTTGTGACAGGACAAAGGGGAATGGTTTTAAACTAAAAGAGGGTAAATTTAGACTGGATATAAGGAAGACATTTTTTACAATGAGGGTGGTGAAACACTGGAACAGGTTGCCCAGAGAGGTGGTAGATGCCCCATCCCTGGAAACATTCAAGGTGAGGTTGGATAGGGCTCTGAGCAACCTGATCTAGCTGAAGGTGTCCCTGCTTATTGCAGAGGACTAGATGACCTTTAAAGGTCCTGTCCAACCCAAACTATTCTATGATTCCATGATTCTGTTTAGACAAAATAATAAATGATAGCTAATTGGAGTCTATTATAGAATCATAGAATCATGAACCAATCATAGAACCAATTCCTCACCCACCGGACAATCCACCCATCAAATCCATACCTCTCCAGTTTAGAGAGAAGGATGTTGTTGGGGACCATGTCAAAGGCCTTACAGAGGTCCAGATAGATGACATCGGTAGCCCTTCCCATGTCCACTGATGTAGTCACTCCATCATAGAAGGGCACTAGGTTGGTCAGGCATGACTCGCCCTTCGTGAAGCCATGCTTGCTGTCTCAAATCACCTCCCTGTCCTCCATGTGCCTTAGCATAGCTTCCAGGAGGATCTGTTCCATGATCTTCCCAGGCACAGAGGTGAGACTCACTGGCCTGTAGTTCCCCGGGTCTTCCTTTTCCCCCTTTTTAAAAATGGGGGTTATGATGTTTCCCCTTTTCCAGTCACTGGGAACTTCACCGGACTGCCATGACTTCTCAAATATGATGGATAGTGGCTTAGCAACTTCATCCGCCAGTTCCTTCAGGACCCGTGGATGGATTTCATAGGGTACCATAGACCTGTGCACCTTCAGGTTCCTTAGATGGTCTCACACCTGATCTTCTCCTACAGTGTGCGGCTCTTCATTCTCTCAGTCCCCACCTTTGCCTTCTGCGGCTTGGGCAGTGAGGCTCGAGCACTTGCCAGTGAAGACCGAGGCAAAAAAGTCATTGAGTATCTCTGCCTTCTCCATATCCTGGGTGACCAGGTCTCCCATTTCTTTCCAGAGAGGGCCCACATTTTCCCTAGTCTTCCTTTTATCCCYGACATACCTATAGAAAATTTTGTTGTTGCCCTTGACATCCCTGGCCAGATTTAATTCTATCAGGGCTTTAGCTTTCCTAACCTGATCCCTGGCCACTCGGACAATTTCTCTGTATTCCTCCCAGGCTACCTGTCCTTTCTTCCACCTGTAGGCTTCCTTTTTGTGTTTGAGTTTGTCCAGGGGCTCCTTGTTCATCCATGCAGGCCTCCTGATGTTTTTGCCTGACTTCCTCTTTGTTGGGATGCATGGCTCCTGAGCTTGGAGGAGGTGACCCTTGAATATTACCCAGCTTTCTTGGGCCCTTCTTCCTTCCAGGGCTTTGTCCCATGGCACTCTACCAAGCAGATCCCTGAAAAGGCCAAACTCTGCTCTCCTGGAGTCCAGGGCAGTGAGCTTGCTGTGTGCCCTTCTCGGTGCCCTAAGGATCTTGAACTCCACCATTTCACGGTCACTGCAGCCAAGGCTGCCCTTGAGCTTCACATTCTGCACCAGCCCCTCCTTGTTGGTGAGAACAAGGTCCAGCATAGCACCTCTCCTCATTGGCTCCTCCACCACTTGGAGAAGGAAGTTATCATCAATGCATTCCAGGAACCTCCCAGATTGCTTATGCCCTGCCGTGTTGTCCCTCCAACAGATATCGGAGTGGTTGAAGTCCCGCATGAGGACCAGAGCTTGTGAACATATATAGATATATATAACGTATATTGTGAACTTATCGGTAAGCTAACCTTGAAATACGATTCTGAAATTATGTAGATTTGTTGCTAATGTCAGGTTGTGAACAGTCAATGCTATACTTTACTTACAGGAGATCGATAATCTCTTTGCATGTGATTAGAACAGCTGTAGGAAAAATGACCAGTACCTATCAAAAGACTTCTGTAAGAAAAAAAGTCTTAAATTTTCCTTTTAAAAGTTCCTTTGGATTGCTTTTCATGCTTTCAATTTTATTAGTTTTTCAGTATCTAGAAATGTAAAATTCAGATTTCTGTGTACCAACAATATTGTCTGTGCACAAAGATTTGTGAAAGAATATGGGAAGGAAGAATTAATTTTAAAAGGTGTCGGAAAAGATAGGAGGAAGAACAGGGGAAGGACCACAATAAATAACCCATTTGCAGTAGACTTACTGTCCTTGTCAGAAAAGAACAGACGGTTTAAAAAGATTTAAACTTTGTGGACATGACAGGTTTATTTTTACTGAACACAAGCCAAAGATAAAGCCAGTCTGAGTGAAGGTGAAATGAAAAAACTAATGCATGATAACTACTTTGTGTCATTTTAACAACTTGGCCAACAAATGTGTATGTGTCCTACATATACATTCAGAATAGATACAGACCTCAGTCATTAATATGTGCTCTAACACAAATTAGGTAGGCTGCAACAATTTTCATCTTTAAAGCCAAACAAAAAAATCTGTATGGAAGGTAATATTTCTATTTTTTGCAATGGTGATGGAGCACACCAAGATGTTAAGCAGTCCCACCATCACCGACAGAATACTACAAAAGACTTCAGTATAACTCCCCCTCTCCACTCCACCACAAATGCTCAGGTTTCATGAGATGATCATTGATTCTTATTAACGTTAAAAGATACCAAATTCACAGTAAAATTCTTTTTGTTTGCCTTTTACCTATTTTCTGGATTTTCAGCTTTTTGGTTTCTACTCTCAAATTTATTTGAACAAGTAATGGCAAACTCTGTTTCTTTAAAAGAAAGTAAGATTTTCACTTAATCACAAGATGCCAGAGGAATTAGGAAAAAATAAAAGATCATAAAGTTAATGAGACTTGGGGACACTGTTGAACTCTTTGAGAGACTAAAATTTTCCATGTCACTTCAGGTATGATCCCTTACATGTGTGTCCTCATGGGTGCAACTCTTCTTTCCACTCGTATATAGCGTATTATTTCATGCAATGCTTTGGTGGAGCAAAAGATCTGCTTACTGACCCTTTGTCCTTCCTCTGATGAGTTGCTCCAAGGTGGAGGACTTCTTTTCTGAGAGTAGTTTTCCCTCCATTGCTATGTTCTGGGCAGCTTAAAAATGCTTCTTAGCTCATAGTTCCCCACTTGAAAGGAACAAGCTGTAGCATTCAGCACTAAGAAAGTATATTACCACTTCCTAGCATGGGGAACAAACAAGAGGAATTAGAGGTCTATATGTAGTTGCAGGGCTACAATCTGACTGGGATCACAGAAGTATGATGAGACAGCTCACTCATCTGGAGTGCTGTAATGAGTACATACAACCTCTATAGGAAGTACAGACTGAGAAAGCAGGGATGGGGAGTTGCCTTTCAAGTGAAGAGACATAGATGATGACCAGTCACGAGCTTATGGGTTAGTCATAAAGGGCAGACCAGTGTGGGCAATATTGCGGTGGGTGTCTGCTACAGATTGCTTGAACAAGAAGCAGTAGTATACGAGGCCTTCTTCATACAACTTGAAAAAAGCCTCACATTTGCAGCTCCTGGACCTCATGAGGAACTTGAAGAACCACACCGATATCAGCTGAAGGGACTACTCAGAACATAATCAATCCTAGAGATTTCTGGAGTGCGTTGATCATAAGTTCCTGACAAACGTGATCAAACAGCTGATGGGAAGAGGCACTCAGCTGGACCTGATACTTACAAACAAGGAAGGACTGGCCAGGGGGTAAAGGCTGGGGGCAATGTTAGCTGTAATGACCATTAAATAGGGGAGCTCAGTATCCTGAGAGGAGGACACAAGGCAAAAAATGCACAATCACAGACCTGGACTTCAGTAGAACAGACTTTGGCCTCTTCAGTGACCTGCTTGGCAGAATCCCATGGGATGCAATCCCAGAGCAAAGAGGCTTCTGGAAGAGCTGATTGGCTCACAAGAATCAGCTCCTTCAAGCTCAAGAACAGTTCAGTCCAATGACCAGGAAATCAAACAAAGATGGCAGAAGGCTGAACAAGGAACTCCTGTCAAAACTTGAACATAAAAGGGAAGCATACAAGAAGTGGAAGAAGAGTAATGTGATCCAGGAGGAATACAAAGACACTGTGAGAGCTTGCAGTGTTAGGAAGGCCAAAGCCCATCCAGAGTATAGTTTGGTCAGGGATGTGAAGGGCAACAAGAAGGGTCTCTGCAGGCACATCAGCAGCAAAAGGAAGAGTAGGGAAAATGTGGGTGTGCTGCTAAATGGGACAGAGGAGCTGGTGACAAAAGACATGGAAAAGGCCAAGGTACTCAATGCCTTCTTTACTTTGGTCTTTACTGGTCATATTTTCCTTCAAGAATCTGAGACTACTAAGAACAGTGGGAAGTCTAGAGCAAGAAAGTCTTACCCTTAGTGGAGGAGGATCAAGCTAGGGAACATTTAAACAAACGGGACATACACAAGCCCATAGGACCTGACAGGATGCATCCATGAGTGCTGAAGCAGGTGGCCAATGTCACTGCAAGGCCACTCTTGATTATCTTTGAAAGGTCATGGTGATCAGGGAAAGTTCCTGAGGACTGGAAGAAAGAAATGCCACTGTTATCTTCAAGAAGGGCAAGAAGGAATATCCAGGGTACTACAGGACAGACAGTCCTATCTGGATCCCTGGGAAAGTGAAGGAGCGAATAATCCTGGAAGCCACTCTCAAACTCCTTAAGGACAGAAATTGTGGAGTAATCAGTATGGATTTATGAAGTGGAAATCATGCTTAATCAATCTGATAGCCTTTTAGAATGGAATGGCCAGTTCAGTGGGTGAGGGGAGAGCAGATGTTGTTTATTTTGACTTTAGAAAGGCTTTTGACAACCTGCCATAACATCCTTGTTGACAAACTGATGAAGTATGGTGTGCTGGTTTTGGCTAGAGTACTGGGATAGAGTTAATTTTGTTTGTAGTAGCTTGTATGGGGCTATGTTTTGGATCTGTGCTGAAAACAGTCTCGGTAATATAGAGATGTTTTCATTATGGCTGAGAAGTGCTTACACAGAGTCAAGGCCTTCTCAGCTTCTCATGCTTTACCAGCTGAGAAGGCTGGAGATACACAAGAAGCTGGGAGTGGGCACAGCCAGGACAACTGACCTAAACTGGCCAATGGGATATTCCATACCATATGATGTCATGCTCAGTATATAAACTAGGAAAAAGCTAGCCAGGGAGCCGCTGCTCAGAGACTGGCTGGGCATTGGTCCGTGGGTGGTGAGCAATTGTTTTTGGTTTTTGTTCATTTGCATCACTTGTCTTTCTTGTGTTTTATTTCTCTCTCTTTTTGTTATCTTTCTTTTATTACATAGTAGTAGTAGTAGTAGTATATTATTTTATTTCAATTATTAAACTGTTCTTATCTCAACCCATAAGTGTTCTCATTTTTACTCTTCTGATTTTCTCTGCCCTATCCCACTGCGGGGACGGGGAGTGAGTGAGCGGCTGTGTGGTGCTTAGATGCCTGCCGGGTTAAACCACAACATATGGGCTACATAAATGGACAGTGAGGTGGACTGAAAATTCGCTGAACTGACTCAAACTGTTGTGATCAGTGGCATGAAATCCAGCTACAGGACAGTCACTTGTGCAGAAAGCAGGTCTTCAGAAAAGGACCTGGGGGTCATGGTGGAAAAAATGTTCAATATGAGCCAGCAATGTGTTATCGGCCAGCAAAGAAGGCCAACTGCATCCTGGGCTCCACTAGAAAGAACATTGCCAGCAGCTCAAGGAAGGTCTTTCCATTCTACTCAGTACTGGTGATGCCGCATCTTGAGTGTTATATCCTGGTCTGAGCTCCCCAGTATAAGAAAGATATGGACTTATTGGAGCGAGTCCAGCACAGGGCCACAAAGATGATTAAGGGACTGGAGCACCTGTCATACAAAGAGAGGCTGAGACATTAGGGACTGTTCAGCCTGGAGAAGAGAAGGCTTAGGGGATCTTATCAATGTATATAAATACCGGGTTGGAACGAGCCAGAATCTTCTCAGTGGTGCCCACTGAGAGGCCAAGAGGCAGCGGTACAAACTGAAATACAGAAAATTCTATTTAAACCTAAGAGAAAGCCTTTTAACTGTGAGGGTGATGAAGCACTGTAACAAGTTGCCCAGAGAGGTTGTGGAGTCTCCGTCCTTGGATACACTCAAAAACCTACCGGACTAAGTCCTGAAAAACCTGCTGTAGTTGATCCTGTTTTCGGCAGAGGTCCCTTCCAACCTGAACTATTCTATGACTCTGTGGTATAAAACGGTTTTATTGGACAGGGTACTGTTTTAGTTAGATGAACATTTCCAGCAATTGTTATCTATATCTAAGTGTGTAACACTTACTTCTTGGCTTTAGGAATGCTACATGAAAAATATTCCACCCAATAATCAAATCAGCCATGTGCGTCTTCCAACAGTTGTACTTTTAGAGAAAGTTCATTTAGATGTTTTTCTGGATACCTAGATGTATTAAATGACTTTTCAAACGATTTTTTTTTTTTTTATCCATTTAGGGTTCATGCTCCCAGAAGAGTGGTGAACACATGTACCTGGTTTATTTTAATAGGATCTCTTTGGCACAGATCTAAGAAGATATTTTTGATGTATTGCTCAGTGCTATTCCTGGAAGACACAACATCCCTGGGGTAAATGAAAGGTACTTCAGAGAAGCTGAAATCCACTTTACATAGCTAAATGCTTGGAAATGGTATCTTCCTATAAAAAGTACAGAGCGCCATGCATTTCTGATACCCAGGACATTTCTTATGTCTCTGTAGAGGAAATTGAGTTAAATAGGTACTACTGAATTTAACATGAAATCATATGGGACTAGGGCAGCTCTACACTTCAGTGGAGAAAAATAGCTACTGTTCAAAAGCTACAGAGAAAACACACAGGAAAGCGTGTAATGGAAGGTGTATAAAGAAAATTAGTGCTTGTTTTTCTTTGGATTATTCTAGCTGGTTTTGTTGGTGKTTTTTTTTTTTGTAGCTTAACCTATTTTTTAAAAAAATTAAAATTATGATTTGTCTTTAAAACTATCAAAACACATACTCATGACAATCAAGAATATCTTTCAGAATAAAACTACAAAACCACATTAATACTCTATGGGATCATGTAGTTAACAATTTATTTTACTTATAGACAACATATTTTACTTATAGAAACAAATGGGTTTTTTCCTAATTGTCGTTAGGTAACTGTATGAATTCTCAGACTCTGCTGTATTATGTAGAAGTATTGTCAGTTTTGCAGCAATTATAATTAGTCTGTTTTGCTAATTTTTAATGTGACAATGCATTTCCACACATAGTCATTTGCCTTGGAGAATTAATGATCATTAGCACTATAATTACATATTTCATTAACATATATATTCCAGTGACACCGATAAACATATATTGCCTACCCTTGTGTTTTGTATGAAGTATTTTTCAAGCTTCAAAAAAAAACAGGGTTTGTTTTTTGCTGGTAAGATTCATTACCTTACTTTTTTTTAAGTCATAATGAGAGACTGAAATATATAGCAGCATGTCCACAGATATTTTTTGAATCAGACATATAAGCACTAAGCAGCAATAAATCTTTGGGCAAAAAAGATACATACACAGTCATACTAAAGATTACAATTCTGTTCATAAGGAAGACATGATAAAATAGAAACCCACAGCAAACTGGTGATCAATATTTTTCAGGAAGTTCTCCCTTATTTCTTTGGCTCAGTATAAGGAGGACTAGAAGAAAAGCATAAACATCAGACAAAAGTTGAATAACTTGTGTTCCTACAAGAATCTGGATCAAGTATAAAAGTTTTACACCAATTTTGGTTGTCTCTTGTACTGTAAAGTAAATGTTAAAAAACTGTAAACATATATCTTGCCTGGTCAGCCTGATAGCTTTCTACTATAAAATGAATCATTCAAGGGGGTGAAAGCAGTAGATGTTGATTATCTACATTTTAGCAAGCCATTTGACACAGTCTCCTATTGCTGTTGGAAGGTCCTTACAGCCTGTACCTACCTTTTTCAAGCCACCTTGTTCTCAGGCAGGTGCCCCACACTGGTTCTATCACTCCCCACTCTCCATGCTATTAATCAGACTCAAGCCAGCAGGACAGGGAAAGTCAATTCTACCACTTGTCAGACCACAGGAGGAGGATTAAGTCCACTTTTGTACTCACCACATGAACAAGGACATTAGCAAGCTACAGCAAATGCCCAGGAGGCCCAGGTGAGCAGGCAGGCAAAGCACAGGACACATGAGGAAAGGCTGACAGAACTGGCTTGAGTCACTCTGGAGAAGGAAATGGGGCCACACCCTGCTCTCTTCACCCTCGAGAGACGACACAGCCAGGCTCTTCTCATAGCTTCGCAGTGAAATCACGAGAAGCAAGAAAAGATGTTCAGGTGACATCTGCAACAATGGAACACAAAGGACCAGCTGGGCCTACTGGTACATGAGGCAGGTGACTTCATGACAAAAGACAGGGAAAAGCCCAAGGGCCACAAAGGTTTCTTTTCCCTCGGCTGTTGCCAGAAAGATCTGCTCTCAGGCTGACCAGGTGCCTGCATTTGGTAGCAGAGCAGGAATGAGCAAAGAAGCCTGAGCTTCCTCCCTTGAAAGGAAGATCAGGTAGACAACACTAGATGCTTTGATAGCAGAGCAATACCCATGTCGTTAAGACAGAAAAATGTGCATCTCTTTCTAATGAGCTATTACTTAGATGTAAACTCTGCAAATATTAGTTTTCAGGGACATGACATGGTAAATCATATGAACTGTATACATATAATTTGTAAGATTGTAGTGAATGTTAACTAGTAAAGCAATAGTTTCTTTGGCAGCCCTGTAAAGGGTAAATCTGAGCATTTTTCTACATATGATCAAGGCAGTCTTTCCCTAGCTTTCATAAATTGACAGTAAATTTTGATCTCATTTGTACTAAGATGACAGGTCTCCCAAGCACAGTACAGATGAAATAACATAAGCAGAAGTTCCACTTTAAATGAAAACTATATCCCAATACCACATTAAGTGCACTTAAATGCAGTAAAGCCAAGTTGTAAACAATTTAAATCAGCTGCCTTAAATACTCATAGCAGTCCACCCTGAAAAAATTTCAGCATTAGTGAGGACAATCAGCTGAATACTTGACCTGCTTCTTATTTGTATCAAACAGTACTGCTGCTAGAAAAAAAAGCAGCACCTGGTTACCTCATGCATGTCGAACGGAGGGGCTGTAGCACAGTCTTGATAAAGAATTCTCCGGGATTTGTGATTCTCCTTTAACAGGACACATCTCAAGCAGCACTGATTTCTACAAAGCATTTGTGTTGTGCTTTTGTGTATTATTCTGCATCTGTTATGCCAGCCATACATAAAGTCAAATAAGTCTTCATTTGATTCAAAACAACTTCTATTGAGATGTATATTAGCTTTGCCCATGCAAGGACTTATACTATTAGCAACAAACAGAAGCAGAAGTGAGTACTATTTCCTCATGTGAGTATCTTTCTGCAAAATCTGTGCCTTCAGCTAGTCATTGTACACAAAGGCCACAAGATGGTAGTCTTGCCTTGAAATATAATATGCTGACTCAGTTTTTCTACAAAAGGGGTTGGCTGTCTCCTTTGTGATGTGAAGGATTTTCATCGCCTATCCTATTTCTCTGAAATAGCTTCTCGTGTACAAGTAAAATTAAAGAACAGAAGGTTTAAGTCTCAGCCCAGTTTTCATCATGAAAATATGATATATTCCTAGGGAAATGAAGAAAGTTCATATATTAGTAGTAACTTTAAGAAATATAGAAAAATAGTGCAGCTTACAAATAACACTTGTATTTTAGCACTTGTATTTTAGTGGGGTAAACCTCTTTCCTTACAGGAAATTAATTCTTGTAATTTGGAATTTTCCAGCTCCATAAATTATTATAAAAGTTGTTAGTTCAAACTAGGTTGAGTAGCTAATTTCTTCTTCACATGCTTCGACCACTAGGTGATTCAGTTTTATACATGGAAAGGTGGACTTCAAAACACATTATTTGAATTAAATATTTAAAGTCAATCTTTAGGTCCAGCAATTCTTACATCTGTATCCTAAACTAGCCCCCTAAAGGTAGATATGCAGTAGGTGTTTTGAGGGGGGGAACAAACATGCACACAGCCATGAGATTTGGATTTCTGTTGTGGCTCCTAATTCCTCAAAGCTGAGCTAGCTCTCTGAGCTTTTTGTTCATTCTGAGCTAACAGCACTAAGAAAAGTTTATTTTCTTTGCCAGAAGTGGTAGAACACTCTGTGATGAACAGTTATGCCAAACATACGGCAAAAGAAAGAATAGAGTTTTCTCCCAGAAATCCTCTGATACCCTAGTTCACTGAGATGCAGACAGCTGAATCGTCAGGTACACGGCTTTTCTTGTCAAATCATTTTTGTAACTAACGTGGACTTCAGCAACCTTTCCGTACGTACTTTGTTCTCATCTCTTTATATCATATTCTACTGTTGGTCCTACCTATACTGGTCATTGATGGCCTTGTTCAGAAAGAACATCTTTCAATTTCCGTAAATCACAGTTTTTCATGTGTTCAGGTTTTGATAATAATCATCATGATGAGTATTGCCAGATTTTTTTTCAAACCTACAAACTTTGGGTACTTGGAATAAAAGTTTTTAAACACCTTCAAGTACAGCTGAAAACAAACACGGTTTAGGTTTCAGAGGAGAAATAAGAGAACTTTTGGATTGCTGGTGGTCTACACCTAATCTATTCTGTCACAATGAGATTATATGGTTAGAAAGGATTTACAATTCTATAGTCTTCAAGAGCTTGTATTCTACCACTTCTGGCAAAGAAAGTAATCTTTTCTCAGTGCTGTTAGCTAGGAATGAACCAAAGGCTCAGAAAGCTAGCTCAGCTTTGAGGAATTAGGACATTTAAGTAGCAAGCTATAGGATTGAGCAATAGATTTTATTCTTATATCAGTTTGGTAAATTTAACACAAATGTAGTGGGTTTAGTGGGGTTTTTTTGTGGTTTGGTTGGTTGGKTTTTTTTTTTCCCCTAGTAAAAAAGTCTACTTTTCAGGAAATAATATATTCCAGAAGCATATTACCACAAATTCACTAGGCACCCCTCCGGAGGTATATTGCCATCAATAATTTGGAATCTATAAATGAAACCAAGTAATTATGGAAAAACTTTACACAAAAGAACAGGAGAATAAGGCTATGGATAATTCCATTAGGAAAAGGTGTTTCACCTGTGAATCATTATTATTTCCCCCCTGGGAAATTAGACTTAATGTATCTTTTCTAAGAAAAAGATAGCAAGCACCATAAATAGCAAAAAGGAGTGTGGCTTAGCAGAGCTCCTGTCATCCTTTAAACCAGGAAAAGAAATGAGATGGCTTTTGTGTACTAGAGATGTCTACAGCAGCAAATAATATGGCACAATAATAGTTAATTAGTAGATCAAAGCATTTAGTGCTGAGACTTCAACATGTTAACTGCATGATGTATGAAGGTTTTCACTTTCAACCATATTTAGTCTGCTGGACAATAAGCAAAATTGTTCAAAGCTGCCTGAAGGCCAGGTTTTAGATTGGACAACTTACATCCCCACCAGAATTTGAAGTGCATTTGGTGCCTTCCTGGAGCTTGTAATTTAGTTTTCTTAGAAAGAAATCCAGTTTATACACCCCAAGGTTGCAGGTATTCACAGGTATCTCCACTAAGAAAAAAATAAAAAAGTTTCTATGAATAGCTTCATTTTAACCTGTGCTTTCATGTAACCTTTAACTTAAAGTAGAAAAAGAAATCTGTGGAGAATTAATAACTTTTAAAATATAAAATTTATTTATGAAGAGGATTTTTGTATTAAAATATTTCATCAAGTGTTTGGTGTTCCATACCAGATCATAAATATGATGTACAGATCATACACACACTCCGTTTACTCGGGTTAGAAATCCTCTAGTAACTCCTAGGAGACCAGCTAAATTAAGAAAAACTAGTTTTAAGAGGATAGGTCCTTGAACCATGTGCATTACAGATTGTCATCCCCAATTTAGAAATAAGCCTAATAATTACCCTAGTTGAATGATCTTTTTTTGCCCCACGTTGTCCCTTCAAGTTACCCACCATTGGCAGAAGAATAATTCTGGGGAGGAGGAAAAAAAATTCTTTTTAAGCTTCTGTTTAAAACCAGTTTTCTTTAAAAACCCTTAGCAAAAGCTAAAAATCATTCTAGAATTCAGTCATACACATCTTCAAACAGTTCAGCATTGATTCCTCAGAATAAATGTGAAGCTAATGATTGTTACTCATTGATTTAAAATGTGGAGCTGACCCTGTAGTTCTGTTTCTTAAAGTAGTCATATTCTTGCCACTGACTAGTCCATCCTTCCCTCCTCTGCTGCTACATCTTTTCTGTTACATATTAGATGGCTCTTGCCTTAATGGACTATGGACTTTTCAGAGTGCTGTCTTATTGTATCTGACTGACAGAAAAGTGGACCTAATCTTTCTCCAGATGTTCTGGATTAAATAGCTATAGTATACTAAAAAGCAGAAGAGGCACATCAATACATTACAAAAAGAGCTATTTTGTCTTTTTCATAGCTTTGTCAGAAGACAGCTAAACTAGCCTGTAAGAGTGAGGATACATTTCCTCTTTATGTCGTTACTCCAGCTATATTGGTAGACTAAAGCTATTTGTCATTAACTTATGAAAGCAAAATTAAGCAACATACTTCGCTTCAAAGATTGYTCTCTGTCAGCTTTAAGTAGAGCAGAGTGACCACCCCTATATTGCCAGCTCAGAGGGCCAAGACTTTGATCTTAGCTGAGAGTCTCACTCTGCAAGTATACCCCTGACAGTTTATAGCATCAGAATGAAAGTGCGTGCACGAGTGTACACAACAGAGGTCACTTGTCACATAAATGCTCTATTGCTAAGCTCGACTGTGGTCCAAACAATAGTAGCTAAAGCATCTGTTCTCTGGCATGTAATTTACTTTTCCAAGTAAACCTCTTATCTTTGACTATTGATGTTATGATTATTTGTTTCCTTTTTGTTATGCCTCAGTAGTTCAACTAATAGCAGCAATAACTGCTGCTAAATTTTTACATTCAGCAAGGGAAATGTTAGATTGTATGTGACAACGCTTACATTTACATACAACAGTCACTTACAAACAATTTTTGCAAGTAAACTCTTCAAATCAGAGAGAGAAGAAAACTTTGAATCTCTGATAATTTGTCACACATCATATAGATATTTGAACTACATCAGCAAAAAGAAGAGCTCAACATCTGACAAAGGATGAGAAATATGCAATGGGGAAAAAGAAATAATTCCTTTAACTGATATATTTTTACACAAGTTTAACATGTTCTACTGTCAGATTGCAATGTATCAAACATTAACCAGAATTTCACCAGTACCTAGTCTCAAAAGCAGTAAGCTGCTTCATAAGCTGGTCTCTAATTTTTTTTTTCCTATCTTATTTCACTGAACTATTAATTTCATTGGATGATTTATGTGGCTAGGAAATTAACACATTCTTCTGGATTTGCTGGCTGCCTAAGATTGGTGTGTCTATTTAATCAGATGCCAGAACTAAATCAAGTAATAAGACTGTCACTGACAAAAGTCTTACTCACATCTCAGGTGCAGTCAAGACTGCTATAGATCCACAAGAGTAAACAGAAAAACAGTGTGCCTTTAGACATCTTCTATACTTATTCGTCTTATTTTCTTACTTGGTCAGTTAGAGAATCCAGAAGAACTTGCAGGATATATGCATTCCCCTTTAATGAAATGATTGAGGATCAATGCAATATCTGTTTCTATATGTGCTGAATAAGTAAAACAACTTCTGTGTGTAGGTCTGAAGCCATAGTGAAATATCTTGGTGACCACACAGTTATTACAAAGAGTTGCCATTCATGTTAATTGTTTCCCTGTTCTATCATATTTGATATTTTATTGCTTTGAAAATTCTTTGTTTGTGAAAAGCACTTTATAAAAATAGGTATATTTTGCTGCTGATAATAATAGCATCTCTGAAGATAATGCTTCTAGTTCTAATGTTGCAATAACAGCAGTCACTTCACAGCTGTCACCAATCCATTTCATTGACAAGAAAAAGATAAATTTCTCAAACTTGATGATGATTTAATTCAAGAGAAGTACAATTTGCAACTCTTTAAATTATGCCTGAACATCATAACACAGCCATCCTCAACCTTTCTGACCCATGGGAAACAACACTAAACGAATACCATACTGAAGGCAGTGCAATACCTTGCTTTCCCTGTTAAGCTTCACCACAACAGTGGTGGCCTTTCTGGGTGCACAAACAACATAGTATTTCATTAGCAACATACTGTATGGAACTCATACTCTATTGTCCATCACTTTAGGGTCATATAAAGCTAATTCAGACTGTAAATGCATCAGAAGAAAAGCTAGATTTTCACATGCCTGTGAAAAGCAGCCAGTATAATGTCAGTACCAACAGCAATCAGAGAGTATTGTGGAGCTTGGTTTAATTAATTTCAGTTTTATTTTTTATTTTGGCTTGCTTTGACATCTGTATCCTGTTAGTCTCTTTTTCCTTGAGTAACTCCCTCACTGTGGGTAATTCCCTACTTTGCAATTTGTTGTTGGGCTCCCAAATGGAACTGAGCATAGAAAGCAATCACATGTTTCAGTCCTAATTTGCTTCATGTATTGTTTCTCTCATCTGCTTCTCCAGCCCCCCAACCCCAATAAATAGATAAATAGCAAAGTTTTAATAAGTTTCAGCCAACATTTATTACTTTTTTGGGTTCCTGCTAGAATGCACTCAACTAACACATGCAACCAGATGTCTGACAATTTGAGGTCAAAAGATCAATTAAGCAGAAGTTACACTTTGGTTTTGATCACTGTCTCCTGTCTTAGAGAAGCAGAGATACTACAAATGCTTCTGTAAATGTAGTAGCTAAGCAAAATATTTTTAAAGTCTGAAGCTTTCCTAAACCAGCATATGTTACAGCAAAACAAAATAAGCTATTATTTTTTCCATTTGCAATGTTGGAAACCCGGAGTAGTTGTTCTGAAGCTGAGTGAATTACTTGGTGTTCACCACCAAACCTAATCCCAAACATTTCACATCCTCTTTCTGACAGCAAAAATTAACATCTTAACAAATCAGAAAAACATCGATGTAGTTAAGCTGTCCAACACAGAATATTTCAAGTCATATTTCTATTCTGCCTAGTCCAACATGACTTTACCTAGTGAGCCTCTATTCATGTTTGAGCCTCTGCACTCTTTTCATAACTAGAGTCAAAAAGTAAAAATGCAGTAGATTAACCAATATTCCAGATCTCAGAAAAAAATTCAGACATGGAAGTGATAATGTTGCTGAGCCTGTATTGTTTGCCAAACTATAAAGAAAACTGAATATATGGGGTTTATAGTACAGTCATTATTATGCTCAGTCTTTTATTGTGATAAAGTGGAAAGAAATACTGAGAATCACTGAAAAATATGCCCAATATGTACTATGCCCCTGATAGCACAGTGTAGTAGCAACTCCAATTAAGACTGGAAAGTCAGTGCAAAAATATATAATGTAATGTAGCTTGTCTCCTATACTTGAGAAATTTCTAAAACAGTGCTCTTTGAGGCACCAGCCCCCACAAAGAATACAGCAAAAGCAAAAGTAGCTTCAAGGTCAGACCGTGTTGCTCAGGATTTGCCCAGTTCAGTTCTGAAAATCTCCAACGATGGTAATTCCTTCTTATTGAGAAAACATTTTTCCTTACATCCATTTAGACTTTTATTTGCTGCAATTTATGACCATGTTTTGCATCCTTCCACAGTGCACCTCTGAGAATAGTCTGATTCAGCCTTCTTCATAATCCTTCTTAAGGTATTTGAAGACAGCGAACAGGAATCTCCTTAGCCTTCTCTTCTCCAGGCTAAACAAACCCAGTTCCTTCAGCCACTGTAACCAGGAAGTAGGCAGGAATCCCTGCTTTCTCTGAGCTCTGAATCCGSTTGTAGGCAGAAAACACTGCCTTTGAGGTGCTATAGTATCCAGTATGCTGAATGTCATTTAAAGTTTGCACACAGGTCATGCTTATCATCTGCCTATAGTTGGCTGATTCAAGGTGACTGGATCTTCTCTCAGCTTCAAACAAAAGTTTCATCATCATTGGAGCTCACAGGCTTTTCTATCGTAACTGCCATGCTGTCACTAAACTTTTGTATTTATTAATTATAGTTATTTTCTTAATATAGGAAAATATCAGTTCTGAAGTGTTCTTACTAGCAAGTCTTAAAGCAACTGAAGGAAAAAATAGCTGCCAAGATGCTAACTAAAAAGAGATGCTAAAGCTTTTAAAAATGTGATTTCTGAGGTGGTGCTTAATATTGTTCAAACAGCTGACCTTGAAGGGAATGCACACCAGAAATTTCACAAGGAAGGCATCAAAAACAGATTTTTATAGTCTGAGAAGTATTATGATTAGGTTATTCACTGTATCACAACCTTGATGAAGTGATCCTAACTTTCATCACAAACTCTGTCCCTGATCCCAGTGCAGTGAGTTAAAAAATAAGCATATGTATAAGTAGGTGTTCCAAAGACAAAATCCAAGAAGGAGCTCACTGATGTATGCCAACAGGTGCCTAGGGGGTCTAAGGGGTACACAGCAGCTTTAAAGCTGCAGATGACCAAACTAAAGCTTTTGCCATAAAAGTGCTAACTGGGTTCTGTGGTCCCAATATCCAGGCTTCAGGTAGCCATTAATTGACATAATTTAATTTCTACAGTGTAATACCCATTCTCTGGCTATTATTTTCCCACACCCTAACTAACATGCAGAAGTTTCCATCATGTAACAGGTCCTCATAATGACAGTGCACATTCATTCACATAGCTAAGGTTGTTTAACTTGTCAAACTTTGCACGTCTGATAAGCAAAAAAACCCCAAGCCCCARACCCACAAAAAACCCCACAAAAAACCAACTGCCAAGCCCCAAGTTCTTGCAGAATTGCACTCACCAGCACCGTTTTCTATAACAGCAACTTAAGTTTGGTGGCAAACACAGGCATTACAATCCCACCATTCCCCAAGATTTTTGTGGAGAAAGAACCAATGGAATTTCAATTAGTAGAAGAAAAAAAAATCATAGCCACAACTACATTGGCAACTAATTTAGCTATAGCTCAACTAGCAGTGCCAAGACTCAGAGAATGATAGAAAATATGTCCATGTCATCTGTGGAAACAGAAATGGAAGAATAATGAAAGTAGTCACACCCTCTTAAAAGACAGAATTATTGTTAACTAGAAAGACTAGATAACTTTAATTGCTATGAATGGCAAAATTACAGGGAAAATACATAGAAAAGTTAAAATAATGTGTGATGAAAGTGAAGAAATACAGCAAATAGACTCAACTGCACATTAAATGCCTAAAAAGACCTCAGTGTCCTGCCCTCACTGCTGTC
Organism: Oceanodroma leucorhoa; assembly: GCA_030449065.1. Taxonomy (NCBI): domain Eukaryota; kingdom Metazoa; phylum Chordata; class Aves; order Procellariiformes; genus Oceanodroma; species Oceanodroma leucorhoa. Next base: position 25,833,867 of record JASVER010000001.1, on the reverse strand, counting down.
CAAAGTACTATTTGAAGAAAATTATTTTCCTATAATCATTAAATACTTGTGTTTGTAACAATTACAGATAATCAAAAGATATTTTAAACATACTTATCTTCCTTTTTTATCCCATACTATTTTCTGGCATCTAGTGCATGAATTTAAATCTCTAACCTGTTCCTCTCTAGACCATGAATTTAGGTAGAGATTGATGCATAAAGTAGTTTTGCATACATCATCTCTGACATCTCCTACACAAGAGGCTGCTTTGCAAAGAATATCTTTATTTTTTTATTCTCAGAGAGCTCTTGCATTCCTGTAACACTTCAAATGAATTTGTGCCTTTTTTTAAGCACTAATATGACCTAGGGGCAGAAAAACCTTTCCTACTAGAACAAGCCTCTCCTGAATGTCTTGGCCCTTGCAGTTTAGTCCCACAGCCACTGGATGCCACTGCTAGCAATGACTTTTTTTTATACATAAATATTTGAATGTTCTCTATTTGCTGACCAGCTTTTGGTTTATTTTCTACCATCTCTTCCAAAGCCAGTGCTGTTGACATCTTTATTTTCTTTGACTTCTGTACTCCTCATTATGCACTCGATCCTCTTTAATAAATGAATGCTTGTCATGCATCCATTATCTCTCAGTCCCAGTCTTCAATCTGAGAACTGTTATGCTCAGGGACCATGGCTCACGTATAAAGACATTATGCAAAAAATCCTTACTGGGACATACATATGTTTCCATTCTTTAAATTGTTAAAACACACTACCCTCTCTGCTTTTTTACAGAGATGCTTAAGGAATTCAGTGGAATTCTAGCAGCTAAATATGTCTCAGTCATCGAGATATTTCTCTATATGGAATTAAACAATGTTCACACATATTTTCATATCAGAGTAGACTGATTTCCAAAATTACATCTTTTTATTATAGCAGAAATGGCTTCTCTAGAGCAAGTCTGAATACAGGTTTTGCTAGCTAACTTCTGATCAAATGATCAACATTCAGCTAACAAAACTACCCATAATTGCTTGTGGAACACCCAACATGCAGAAATTCCTTCAGAAGTACAGTGCAAATATTAGCAAATCATATGAAGTTACAGCCTCATTTGCAAACACTACTGTGGCTTCTAAATTATTTTGTTCCCTTAAGGGGACTAGTCTTCAACTGTAGCATCATTCATATCACTACTGTGAGTTCTGAAAAAATCAGGAAAAAAAATCTCATTACCTTAGGGGTACAATTATGTCAATAGAGCCTACAAAATAAATGTTCTACTTATATTGGCTGTGGAAAAATATTTGTTCAGAATAAAAAGGCTTCTAAAATTATTGTGTAATATCTAACTGCTCTTAAACTAAAGATACAATAATGAATATGGATAAAAGAAATAGTCAGATGCCTTCACTAACAAAAATATAGGCTCCATCAGAGAAAAAAATAATTTCCATTCCTACATTTCAAGAGGAAATGATCACAGGGCCAAGAGAAACTGGTAGTTTGGAGGACTACTGGTTAGGCAGGTAATGTAGCTATTTTGTCTAGTTGTGAATTGTAGTATTCTAAGGAAACTAAGATTAAAAGCCATTGGTGTAGGATGGAGCAGCAATAAATATGAGAACAGTGTGTAAATAAATTTGAAAGGCCGTGAGACTAGAATGCAAATGAAACTCAATAAGCTTTTTTTTGTTGTTGTTCTTTACTTTTCTATGTAGAAGATTTTAGGGTAGAAATGGTATCATTTTGCTAAGGTACCAGAAGTGAGTAGGTACTAAATAAAATAACAAGAGCTAGTGAGAAAATGGCATGGTATCTTATCCTCAAGCACTTCACAACTTCTAGGTCAAACTATTTCAGATAACCAAGGGCAAAACTCTTACATCTGCAGATATCAGTCTTCACATAAACTAAGAATAGAAACATGGGAAGATGCAAGTGCAGCAGCTCCTATATTAATTTATTTGGAGATTAACTACATTCCTTATTACTACTAATGAGTGTTTTTCTTACAAGATGCTCAAGAACTAGGTGAAAGTGAATCAAAGTCCTGCTAAGCACATCCTCCAGTTCGCAGAAATACCAGTGAAGAACTTTTGCTTCTTAAATGAAGTTTTCAGAGAAAAATTGAAGGTCTGACACAGCAGAATCAGAATCTCACCACAAAGATTCAAAGGATGGGGAATAAACTACAGAAAAGCTGCAAAAGTATTGGCTATACTGTACCACACCTGTATATAGAATTTGTTAACCCAGCCCCTTTCACAAGGATTACATTTAGTACCACCATTTAAAATTTCAGAAAAACTATTTGCTACTGTGCTGTAGTCTTACAGTTTTATATATTTTACAACACTTGGAAAATTTAGTACAAATTTTATGTAGCTTTTCTTTGACAGAATGAAAGCTGGTGCTAAAACTTAATAAAAATATTTACTCAGTTTTGCAGGGGTATAATCAATAAACCCACTGATAAAACCAAAGATGTTTTCTTTCTCTAACCAACATCTTTGGCAAATTCAAAGAAAACTTCAAACTTTTTTTTTTCTGAAAAAAACCTCTTATTATTTTTAAAAAAATCTGTTATTCAGATGTTTGGTTGCTCTTTTCCCATACAGACTAAGTCTACCTCAAAGCATAAAGAGACTAGTAGGTTGCACCTAGAGTCTGTGCAGCTGGGGATCAAATCATAACAGATGCGCGGAAAATAGAAGACATTAATACAAACCATACTTCTTTGAGCTTTTATTCATGTTTCACTCTACAAAATTTCTTTCCTTCATCTCGGTCTCAGCTTTTTTGTAGAGAAATATGACTGAACGCCTGTTATGTGACAGCACAGACCTTACCTGGGAACAGAGCACAGGACAAAAAAAACCCAAACGTGTAGGGACTTGAAAAATTCATTTTAATTTTTCTTTAAGCTCATTACACATCTATGATAAATATATTTCTGTCTCCCTTTCTAGGCCTACATGCCTATTCTCCAAGGAATCTCCCAGTGACATTCTTGGGTCTTCAGTTACCTTTGTTCATAGCAACAGGCAATACTGTGTAACTTCAAAAACATGTTCAGATAATTAAATTAGGTCCTATATCCATTTGAACCTTTAACTGAGGGACTCACAAAATATTTGCCAACTGAAGGTGTTTTTTATGGTTTGGATTTTTTTTTCTTCACACATGATAGAAAGGCTAATTGGCACATTTAGCTGTGTTTAGCACTCAAAAGCCTATGCACATTTGGCCTCCTATAAATGAGAACACACTCTCAAAATGTGGCTAGAAGTCAACCACTTTGAGAAACCAACTCAGAGGCTTATAGCAGCAAGCCTGATTTTTACTTCGGATTTAGGTGGCTTTCTATGTGTTGCACAGACTTTTTAGTGATGATGCTACTTTTTTCCAGTTATTTGTATGTCGTTTCATTTTCTAGCTGTACAACTAAGCCACAGATCGAGTAGTTCTACTATTCTTAGTAACTTTAATTTCTTTACAGTTTATTATGTCATTTAAATTTAGTCACTTTTTTCCTACTAATTTAAACCACCTTTCCTAACTTAGGTTTCTTCTCTTGACGACAGATTTTGCTTAATTTCTGTAAATGGAGAGTGCATGCTCAGAAAAGGGTACACTTACATCATTATTTTTCATCATTCTTTGGTTGTACTTTCCTAGGAGGATTTCTGTTAGGGCCATACGACAGCAGTATTCCTTACAAGAGAAAAAAAATGACCAGAGGTGTTGACAAGCTCAGCATGGCACAGGAATCATTTCTGTTGGACTTTATAAATTCTTTCCTCATAGCATTTTCTGATTTTCTTGTGGTTAAATAGCTCACATTTTAAAAGATATGATCTCATATTATTTTCTGGTGAGAGAATGCAATACTCAGCCTATGAATTCCAAAGAAAGATTGTACAACTGCAATGCATCTACACAGAGCTGTATCTCTGGGAGTTTGCCTTGGCTCCATTTTCCAGACAGTGACTGACTAATCTATTGTTAAATCTGGCCTAATTTATCTTCATAAACTGGGAGATGGCTCAGCTTACTGCCAAGTCTTCAGAACTTATTTGGAGGCAGAACTTGCAGGGTTCCTCCAATTGTGGTTTTCAATAGCTGGGTAGCCCCTTGACACAAAAAGTTCAATAGGAGATTTTCACTTATCCAATTCCTCACAATTTTTGGCTAGAATCAATATCAACTTTACTAGTTTGGTTGTCAAAAGCAGTAATAATCTAAGTATTAGCACATCACTACCTCTCTTGCCTAGGATCTTGGACATTATCCAGGTATTCTGAGACCTATTATAAACACTGATGGATTTAATTTCTCAGCTTTTAGGGTTCTTGAGTTTAACAGCTCATCAAAATGGAAAGTTTTAAAATTAATCCCCTCCCTAGCTGGAATAAAAACCATCCCATTATGATAACTGTGAATATTATCTGTGTTCTACCTATAAATAAGCAGTAACAGTATTTAGTACTTGCTTCCTTTTTAGCCTCCTGGACAGGGTTGTTATTGTCCCCCTTCAGGAACAAAACTATCACTTCCATAATTTCATTTTTTCCAGTATTTTGCTTCTTGGATATTTAAGTATTTTTAAGTATTTCACTATTTTAAATATTTAAATATGATCAGACAAGATTACATGAACATTTAGTTTAGTTCAGTGATCAATTCACTTTTGTACATTAGACTGGAACCTAATACAGAATTATCTTGAGCAAGATATGCTTGTGTCAGAAAAACATTTACTGTTTAGAACGCCCAAAAAAGCTAAAATACTTGGAAGCCTAAGACCTGCAGCATATATCCATCCTTGATTGAAATCTTTAGTAACAACTTTTCTTCCAATGTATTTGAAGGGCTGTTATCTCCTTAGCTAATTCAATGACCTAGAAAAAATTCCAACATATTTTACCTTTTGTTTGTTATTTGTAATGAAGGTTCCAAAGTATACTTGTTCTTAAACACCATTTATCCTAAAGAATGTAATATTTCTTAGGCAGTATGAAATAATCTCTCTGTTCACTGTTTTTCCTGTATTTGTAAAGACTTTAGATTTCTTTTCATATAAACCTTCTCATAGAGTGCAGTCTTCAATGTACAAAAAAATTCATATGATTATGTTTGAGAGAGCAAGTCAAGGCTGCAGAGGATGTATTCTGAGATTAAGAGGAAGGCAGAAAGGATGGTTTGATAGCTTAGCCAACTTAAGTTAAATTTTGCCATCTGAAAAATTAGGATCTGTGCATGACAATATATAATATATATTGCATATAATTGCTTAATGAAGAAGGACAGTAAGTATTTTCAAAAGTTTATTCAGATGATAAATCAGGATGGAATGAAGGTCTGACCTGACAGAGGAGTCTAGAGAATTGTGAACATGCTAGATGATACAGGAACACAACTTTATCAGTGCTAAGCAGGAAAGCTAGAGGGACGACCAAGCTCATACTGATGCTATCTCCTGGAGTTGAGCACTCTAGTATGCAGTACTACATCAAAGCACCACAGCAAAGTAAAGTGAGCAGCAGAGAAGTTCAGGTCACCCTCACGCACCCGTGTAGATGCACCCTGCCCAATTTCAGCAAACAATGCAAGCTTTTCTGAAGGAAGGCTTTAAGTTTCTCCAGATCTACAGCTTCTTAGCACACATTTTCTGTGTGCCAATGGCCAACTAAGGAATTTCGACACATGTTGCTTAGAACACTTGACTGGAATGGTTACATGAAATTCATCTACATGAAACACAGAGTGCATGTCGTGTCTCCAGCTCTTTTCCTCAAAACAGTTGGAGAGCTTTCTTAAAAGAAAGGGGTTTTTTATTTGAGAGAACAATTAATTTAACAAAAGACAAAGGTTTACTTAAAGAAAGTGAAAATTTGCAGTTGAGGATTGGTCTTTGTATTAAAACGAAAGTAAGGAAACTATGAACAGTCATATATATTTATGTTCAATTCATTGCTCAGAAATAATAATTCAACACAAATACAGCAGGTGACATAAGTAATCCTTTAAAAGCCTGAGTAGGGAATCCATTAGCAAAATCACAGAAAGGTGCCATGGTCTGAAGAGAAGAGAGATGCATTTACTGTCTAAAGGAGAACTGATAGAGACCTCCTTTCAGAAACTAAGCACTCTTTTGTGTGAAAGAGTGTTCATATTTTTACTTCCTATTGCTAGATTTAACTATGAAGAAAGAAGGGCCTGGCTGTCAACAATGGGAACTGCTTATAATACTTTAGAACAAGTGGTGCTAATAAAAAATGAATTTATATAAAATGGTAACAGACATGCAAATGAGTAAAATTACAGAGCTGACCTAAATCCAAAAAACATGGGGGGTATGCTATCCACTTTGAAAAAACATTTGCAAATGTGTCTCTCAAAGTATATGACCCAGCTAAAAAAGTATTTTTTAATTTTAAAATGTACATAAACAAACCTGTTACAGTTTTATTGCTACAATGACAGCTAACACATTGCTTCAATAAATTGTAAAAGTATCCCTGCAAGAAGCATAATTAAACATCCGACCCTTTGTATTTCATTTGTTTCCAAGAATCTAATAAAATTCTAAAGCTTGCAGAACTTAATGGCATGAAATATATATCACATGTGAAGCTCTCAAAGGTTTCCTATGTGTATGCATTCTGAGTTTCAGGAACAACATAAGCCATGTATCTCAGAGGTATATCCTAACATAAGTCTATCATCTCATTCAAAATTCTGAGCCTGTGTAAGTCTCAGGTGTTTCTTTTTAGTCCATATCTCTCATGGGACAAGATTATGCAACATCATTTTACTATTTGCAGTTTCCTAAATGTTTAAAGTGCTATCTGTTGTCAGTTCCAGCTTTTCCTTGTTGGCCAGTGACAATCTGAAATATTTATGAAGTATTTTAGAGCTCAGCTAGACACAAACAAAGCTCTCCATGCATTCAAGGCTTACCAAAGCATTACTACAGCATGGTAGCAGTAGCAGTATATTTATAAACTATGAGTAGAGAAAATTCCATTGGCAAATTCCTTACTAGTGGATTATTTTATTTTCATTTTTTAAATCTTACACTATTGTGCCACAATACAGATGGTTCTGTCTCTAGCTACACTGAGGATAGGAACAGGGAAATGAAATATTAGAAAAAATCCTAGTTTACTTTCACTAGTCTCTGAAAATTAGCCTCCAGCCCAAGAATTAAGGAATGTCCTTTAGTATTTTATCTCTAGTACAGCTTTTATGTGCCAGATTTTAGGAAGGTCCTTCCCAAAGGAAATAATTTCTAACAGAATTTTTCCATGATTATTTGTTAATAATGCTACTTTATACTAATAATATGTAGTAGTATTGCATATGGTTATTTATATACACACATAAGAGGAAGAGAAGGAGAGGGAGAGGGATATGTACACATATGTTATTTGTGGTTCAGGTACAGTTCARTCTCAACCTGTTCAAGAGTTTGCAGCTCATTCCTATCACAATTCTACAGTGCTATTCATAGTCTTGATTTCTTCTCAATATTCACAACAGTCACGTACATACATTAATAGTATGCTATTATAAGTATACAATGCATATTTCTTGAGAAAATAAGGTGCATCCTTAGCACAATGAGCCCTTTCCCCTTCAGCTGACTGTAAGCCCTATATAGACAACAGGGCTGTCAGACCATCTAACAGAAAAGACTGAAATATCAATTCATCATTAGATTCTGGTGGGTTGCTAAATGTTGATGTTTATGCACTTGTCAGAAAACATATGCTCTCTCTTATCAAAATGACATCATCACAAGTTATGATTTTGTTTGGTGATATTGATAAGTATCCAAACACAACCAGACAGAACATGCTGGTATTATGTAATATATCCCCTTAGAAAACACTATACATTATTAAATAGAAAAAGTTTATTATTACAGTATCATTGAACAGTGGATTAATGCCAGGAGTGTCCATGACATTAATCCAATTTAGAGCATAAGTAACATTAGCACTAAAAAACTAGTATATATAACATCATGGCAAAACTGGTAGAATTAAAAAAGTCTTTGTCTTCCTTCTCTTTCATTTTAAGAAGCTTGGCCCTTCCCACTTGTGTTTTCCCCCTGCACCTTACAAATTATCTGGATAACTGTGTTTTGACCACCTCATTCATATTATTTAACATTTTAACACACTTATTGAGGCCGCATATATCAAGGGGAGCCTCCTGGGGATAGAAAATAAACCTGTCTGATTCCCAAAGATCACGTGCCCACATTTTTCTGAAACTCCAGTTCCTTTAAAGTTGTCATTCCATGAGTATAGAATCATCCCATAAACGTTTCCTGGACTTTTTCTTCCTTTGATTTCCTGATGCTCCTTCCTGAATTTGACTTTAAAAATTTTCCCCACTCTCTAGACAATCCCCCAGTGCTATAGAAATGTTCTTTATATCTGTTTTTTGTGGAAAACTTCCACACTTTAAACAAGGGAAAGTGTTCATAACAATGACACCTATCACATAAGGCATAATCTCCACTTTCTGCCTGGAGTTCTACCTTCATTTTTTAAACAGATGCCTGTGCCTGTGCAATCTGGCTGACCTGTCTTGCTGTCTCCATCACCAGGCCCTGTCCGACGTCTGTGTCCGCTGCTGAATTCCATCTGCCTCATCAAGGCTTTCTTCTCTTTTGTCYGGGCTGCTGCACTCAAACAGGAGGCTATTGCACCATGCCTGGCTTTGCACCAGTGACTGGGTCTACTTTTTGGCCAGATGCCCCACTTCCCTGGCTGGTTTCACACAGTGACCTTGACCTGCTGCTTAAGCCCCGAGGAGTCTTAACAGCAGCCTCCTCAGTGCTGGAAGTGATCTTTTTCTCCATCCAGTTTCTAGTGGTAAACCTAGAAGTACGACACCTCAAGCTTTGTACTGTAAGATTTGAAACTGATTTTAACTGGTTTCTTAAAGCTTAAATTTCAACTTGAGGCTCCAGTTTCAATTAGGAAAGTTAGTTTGCCAAGTGATGAGTATTTTAAGTTAAACTGAATCAGGGATTTTCCTTCTTTGATGAAGATATTTTAAGAAAAGTGAGTGTGTTCTTTGGTCTTCCCTTTCAGCAGGTCACCGTGCTCTACAACGTAGTGTAGAACCAGTCAAATCCAATGACTCTGGAAGTTCCTTTGTATTACACTCCTTAGAGCTAGCTCCAAGGCGTACAACTTAGAGTGTCCAGTAGGTTATAGTTGTTACAAAAAAAAAAAAGATAATCTAGGACTGCTTAAGAGAAACAAAAAGTAATACATGATTAATCAGAAATAGTATGTAAGAAAAAGAATAACTCCAAACACCTATTTTTCAAGTTTGTCATCATCACCCCTGGACTCAAACTCCTGCTTATTTTGTCATCTCAGTCCATTTCAGGTCCTGCTCATTTTATGCAGTATTGAAGCTAGTAGTGTTACATTTGTTCATATATGGTTAGGATACCCTTTTCACATTTGCATGTCATAAAAAGGTAGATTTCACCAGATAAAAGATGCCAAATACCTGAAAGATATCCAGAGCCTTCATCCCATACAGTTGTTTAAATGTGTTGCGGAGGAGTGGAATGCACTTCACTCAAAAGAGAGAAGCAGCAATATGTTTTATTGAGGTAAAATAATAATTTGACAGAGTTCAATAAATTCAATGGAGTTTAACAAAGTTTGACAGTGGCTTACTAAGGTTCAGTAAGTTTGATGGCAAGGTTCACCTTATTAATTACTGCACGGAAATAAAATGCAAAGGAAAATTGAGTTAGCAAAACTTACAAAGTTTAACAAGCTATTAGTCACATACTGAGGATCTGTTGTGGCAAGGAATCCCTCAACATCGAGGAATAAGGGATCTCTCAACATCGAGGAGTAAGGGATCTCTTCGCCTCAGGCAAGGAAGGATCTCTGAGTCTCAGGCGAGGAATCTCAAACCTTGAGAGTCATCCCTGCTCAAGGGGTGAGTCAGCTGGTGGCAGTCTAACTGCAATTCAGGGGGACCTCAAATCCGGCTCATCCAGTGATCTGCGTTGGTTAAAAGGTCTCTCTGCCTTGAGGAGCAATCTTGAGAGGCATCCCAGCTCAAAGGGACACCACTGCCATGCAGCCACGCTGCCTAGCAGGGAGAGGTCAAAGAAGGCTCACTTAGGCTGTCATATTTATGGGATAAAGTGCTTGGCTCATAGCCAAATCACATGTGATGGAAAGGTAGGCATGAGACTCCTTGTACTCACAACTTACTTTGTTTTTTGACAAATGAGTTTTGGAAAAGCCACCTGTTATTTATGCATTAATCACATGATCAGTGTTCCAAACTCCTATGTATTGACCTTTACTGTGTCGCTCTGTTCCTTTGTGGGTTTTTGGAGAACAGGTTGAAACTGGAGGAGTTCTTCGCCGACTACAGCTCAGGCCTTTACCTCCTTTAGAACCTGTACCAAACTACCATCAGTTTGGTTAAGGGATTGAGCGCATCTGTAACACTCCACCCCATGACTACAGTCAATCCACTTTATCAACTCATAGAGTGGTAGTACAGTTACCTCTTGCCTCTATGTCATAAATATGTGGTGTGTTGCAGATCAGTGGTAAGAGTCCAATTATTTGATAAGCTCTCTAGTTTAAGTGTTAGTTATATACCATGTTGGCACGCTTGCATATCCACAGTAAGCAAACATTTTTAGTATAAAATATTACTATTAATTTCATTTTGTACATTACTAGGTGATTTCACATGATGAACAAGGAATATTTGCTTCGTTACTTACCAAATCTTTACAAACAGAAGAATTATAAGTAATAAGCATAATAATGTTAGAGCTAATAAAATCACAACCAGATGAAGCATTCAATTCAAAATTCCTGCTTCTTTCGGTGACCATCCTAATAAAGTATCCCACCAATTATATTCTCCATCCTTTTTTACTCTTTCCAGAACATGGTATATCTCTTTTGCATCATGATGAATGGTAATCAGGGTTCTTTGTCCATTTCCTTGAACTTGTTTCAGCAATTGGTAGAGATCACCATGCTGTAATAGCTTTCATACCCATGTAAGATTCATTCCAATAGGGGTAGGCAATAAATCTTGATACAACGAACATAGAGTTAGATTGTAGCAATTGGTTGGTTGTGACAGGAGCTGGATAGTTAAAGTCACATCCCATAATTTTGATAAAATTACAAATGCAGATATTTGAGTGATTATATGTCTCTACAGTGGTGGTGTCTGTAAATATAGAACCACAAAGGGTTTTCATACAAACAGACCCATTTCCCACATATATAAGTACAGTTTCAGGGGTTTCATTAGGATGTATTTCAAAATGGTAAACATTTTGTTCAGTGTCAAGACAAATGCCTTCGGCCTTAATGGTATTACTTTCACAAATAAATCCTTGTTGTTCCCCTACAACACATGCARCAACATCAATAGTTTGCCATTTGTTCCCATTTTGTTGGGCCCACATTCTGTGTTCTAACAAATGATAGGGGACAGTTCCATTGTGATTTAATCCCAGCGCAATGATTGGGTATATGGTGTGTACCAAAGCATTGTGTATTGTTAAAACAAAAGCTGTGGCTTTACTGTCAGTGGGATTATAAGCAAAATTAACTAGACAGCACCAGGATTGGAATTACCTTTCAAATTCGGTTGCATTATCCCAGATTACATTTTGAATTTCAGTGGGTAAGGTGCCCTCTTCACCTTCTCTTACAATTGCTGTCACAGTAGATTGTACCCACAGCTGAGCCTGAATACAACTAATAGTGAGAGAGGCATTAATTTGGGCTGCACCTAGTGCATTCACAATTAGTTTGTGGTCCTTTTCATTAGTCCTTTCCCACTGGGGTCATATATAAGATAGGAGCCATTGGTTAGTTCCCAATGCCGATAGAGAAGATTGCAATGGACACTCTAATTTGGGTAAATTACTTGTTGCTGAGCTTATTTTGCTTGCTAAAACTTCAGCGTCCATGTTGTTTAATACTCTTAATCCTGTTTCTAAAATACCAGTCACATCTCTTCTTGATCGTTTTGGAGAGGTAAGGGTTTATCCATGCAACCTCACTAACCATCCTGCACAGGACGTACCTAGGAATGGTGAGCAAGTACATTTAATTGCAGAGATATTGATCTGCATTGATAGTTCCACTCGTTTGAGGGACCATGATGGATTAAACAACACTCGCTGTTGGCCTGTGTATTTAATAGCATAAGGTTCATTTTGGAAATTTGTGGGGATAGGGTTTTCTTATCTTTTACAGTCGGGGAGGATGTTAAGTGAGGAGTGATGGATGTTGTTGTGCTAGGCTCAGCAACGTCTATTTTGAAGTGAAATAATAGTCCCATGTCTGTGTGAGTCCAGATGCAGATTATGAAAACAGGTGGTACTAAGATAAAATTGTACCAACAGTACAATCTTTCAGAGGCGCAAAGCCTTGTATCTTTTGTTATTGGGTTTGATGTAATGTTGTACACAGAAATCTCATATGCCTTCTCATGGGTAGACCCATTGATCATCCATCATCTTATCTTAATTTCTTCCCCTGCTGTTCCCCTAAGTAGGGGAACTTTGCCATAAGCTTCAACTTTATACCAGCTCCACTCATTCTCTAAGTATACTTCAGTTCCGTGCATGACCACAGTGGAAAGATTTAAATTTCCTCTGTTAGCGTGTGTTCCCATACTCCCAACGTACTCAATATGAGCTTGAGACCATGGCCATTCGAGGGTTCTTTGGCCACAGGTTAGGAGGAGCAGCGTTGTCAGGGTTTGGACTAACATGAACACAGCATTTTCATCTGCCATCCTGCAGAGTGCTGTAGGAGAGAATAAAGACTTGTTTCAGTGGGGAGAGTCCAAACAGATTACCCCATTGAAAAGAAGGAAAAATCCACCATGCACTGATGCGATGTTTTGTACCATTGCTATCAGTAGCTTCCCAGGCAAGTGGGCAACGAGGTTTAGTTAGAGTCATAGGTACAATTCCAATTTGTGGTAAATTTACCATGACAGGCTGTGCTGGCTGTAATGCTATTGGATACTCTCTTTTCCCCATAGGTGGAGMGCTAAGATCAGTTTTTGCAAAGAATGCTTGGCTCACAGGGCTCCTGGTGGGCCCATACAGATTATTCAATTGATGAAGTACTTTGGAAACTCRAGCATCCCTCTGGGATACTGGAAAACCAATAAACTATAATGTTAATGAAATAAACACATAAAATACTTCCACTGTAATTTCTTTGTATAGACATTGTGATACCATTCAGGGGATGATTCAGGGTCAAGATTCTCCTGTTTCAGATCCAAAGGCTCAGCTCATCAGGTGTTATCTGATCTCTGTTGATTGCTTATTGTCTAACCAACATCTATCTCAAATTGCTTGGAGATGCTTTGAGTACTTAAAAAAATATTCTGCTATTATTTCTGACAAGATATCGAATGTCTTTCAAAACTGTGCTGTGGGCTTTCAAAAGGAGATGCCAATGCAGCATACTATAGCAGGCAGCTGCAGGCTTGCCTGTGAGTTGTAAAATGTGGAAACAATTAACTTTCAAATTATGTATACCTATTTGCGAATATCTGTAGTGTAATAAAAAGCAGGCATAACTCCTGACTTTATTTCCTCATTCTGATTTTTATTTTTTTTCCTTTATTTGACAAAATGACTAGTGTTGACAGAAAAAAAGCTCTTGGGATTAAATGATTTTGCTTGTTTTGCAGGCTATGAGCTAATAGATGTTGTTCTACCTTCCTAATAATGAAGAGGAGAATGGTAAAGCAGAGAAAGTCGGTTTTACCATATACTAGAAATAACCAGTGAATGCACTACAGGTGCCCAGATAATATATAGCACATTTCTTAACCTATCCCAATTTCACAAATCAAAAATAAAACTGGAAGGAATAATTTTAGACATATGTCTAATATAGGAGAACTACAAGAATTCATTTCTAACTGTACTATAACATCTAGTGGAAAAAATACCAATATTGAACAAGAAGTTTCTGCAGGTAGGAAAACCTAACAGCTCCTGCTTAGCTTTCTCAACAGTCAATTACTCTTACTGCTGATAGTATTTACACTTATTATTACTTTTTTAATTTGTCCAATATCAGTTTCCATCCACTGGATCTTATTTTTATCTTTCCAACAAGTTCAAGGGATGTTATCAAAGCGTTAATCTCTTGAGATAGTTGACAGTTACACCTAAAATGTCTCTCAAAATGGATTGAGCTGCTGAAGCTTATAGTATTTTCTAGTTCTCTGATCATTTTCATGAGTCTATTTCAGTTTAAGAGATTCTTTTTCCAGCTTTTGTTGAGTACGGACCAAGTAATCCAGAACTGGCCATACCTCAGAGAGGTAACAAACTTGCTGCGGATCCACTGTGAATTATATACTCCAAAGATCATGCCGACTTTTATGGACAGATAACCCCCCACCTTCAAAAGCTAACAGAGTAAACCGTTGCTATTCCTTTTTAAAACAGGGAAAAGCATATCAGTTAAGCAATTTATTATATTAGTAAAATACATGCATTTAAGATTAACTGGCCAGAAATGCTTATATTTTTTTTTTTCCCTTCGGGAGATTACTGGTGATAATATTGACGCTTCATTTGGGGATAAACCCATTCTTCCTTTAGCTTTAAACAACTTTGTATGGGTTGTTATAGACCACCCAGGGTTTTATTTTTATACCTGCAATTTCTTAGTGATATTCAGATACAACAATTCCTTATGTTAAAATGCATTCTTTGACAAGTACCTAGAAAAATCATTTGTTAAAAAGCAGTTGTTAGTTTTGCAATCAGATTAATAATAGCAGACTCCTTTGAAAGTAGGCTGCAGTTGACATGATCTATCAGAAGCATTTTAGTAACTGTCCTTAATTTATCACTGTCTGTCTCTCCTTGTTTTTCAAAATAATGATGTAAAATCCTTCAGGAAATGCATACGGAACAGCAACCAATAATGATACAGATAACAAGGAAAAATATTTCTAACATTTACTTTCAAGTCTTGAAGTATCATACCCTTTCTCATAGCAGTTTAACTTCTTCTAAATAGTAGAACTAATAAAGACTTACCCTATTAAGAAAAGTATTAACTGGAATTTAAATTTAGTTCAGAAAAGATACTGTCAAAGGTATTATGATAAAAGCTTTTTTTTGTTTATGTAAAGGGCACAGGAATATTAAACAGATTGATGTGTCTCTTAGAAGTTCGGCACTATTGAAATGCAACGACATAGTTCCTAAATAGGATTTGTAGTATGTCTGTCTATGCAATTCCTTTCGAAACCTCTAGCTATGAATAAGTCTAAATTATCTTTCCAATATATTTTTCTTGCTTAGAATCATTTTTACCATTTCTTCTTCACAGCCTGCATTTGCTTAAAACAAAGAAAATATATTATTTAAATAAGCTGGATAGACTTTTTTTTTCTTCATCTATTTTTCTCCACCAACACTTCTGCAGTAAAAAGTGACTCGGTTTCCTCAGCTTTTCATTCATGAATTCTCCACTCTCCTCCTTGCATGTTCTTCTTCTGTATTTTTCTCTTGTGTGCATTTAAGTTCATCTGGAGGAGAACTGATAGTATTTTGAATTACTCCTATGGCATTTTCAGTCAAATATGTGAAGTCTGGTTGTCCTAGACTCAGATTATATAGAAGTGTCACACTACTAGTCTGATTTGAGTACTTCTCCCTCTTATTCAGAACAGGTAAAAGGAACATAAGAGGCTGTGATCGGTAGTACCCATGGGTATTACAATAAAAATGGAGAGACTGAACAGTTACCCTACCCATATACAACATAATTTCCATTCAAACAGTGCTGATCAACCTTTTTGTTGTTGTTGTTGTTGTTGTTTTTTAAAGAGTTTTATTGCCTGATTATGATTTTCTGGTGAGGCTCATTTGTACCAGATCAAAGAAAGGTGCAAAACAGTTCAGCAACTTTGGTAGGTTGATAGCCTAGGCTAGTAACCTCCTCCAGAGTAGCCGAGGCAACAGCAGAAACCAAAACAGCATAGAACCATTCAATGTTATGTTGAATTTCACTAAGGAGCTGTTGCATCAGAAAGCCACAACTGAGCCCAGATACATCAGCTGGGTTCCCTACAAAGTGGTAAGGAGACTTATCACCTGAGCCACCAGCAGTTTGGCTCCTTCTGCATTCTGTCTTCAATATTACTACTTCCCATTACAACCCCTCTGTATTTTGAATTATTATGCTTTTGCTTTCTCCAGTTTACTTCCCCACCCTCTTCCCCTCAGTATCATGTTAAGTCTGGAAAATTGGAGCTGAATGTACCCAGATCAATAAAATATAATGCAAAACCTGACATTTACACCAGGAAGTTATATTTTTAGGTTGCTTAATGATAGTCTCTTCCATATAACTACATTACAATACTCCTCACGCACTGTAATAAGTATGTGTGATCATATGCAATGCCCACATAACATTTTTTGAAGCAAACAGGTTCCTTCTGACATTTGCAAGAAATATTTTGTACCCCTGAGATACTGTGTCTAAGACCCAGCTGTGAATCACTCATCTGTTTCCACAAAGGGCAATGACCTATCAAGATTGCATGGTGATTTGCAAGTCCTAAATGCAATACATCATCAAAAAAAATGGAACTACACACTGAACTGATGGTATGTCAGCTAGAATCATTCAACATCCACAAACACTTGTTTTAGATAGCCTACTAGTACACTTGTAAGGGAAAGAATTTGACTCAGAGCTGTTATGAATTATATTTACTTAAGAGGTCGAATAAAAGTAAAAGATGAACTTTTGCACTTAAAGCAATTACTTACAGATACAGCTGAGGTATACTGCAGAAATTGGTAGAAATTTGCTACTTAGAAATAAAAATGCATACAAGCCTATACAATCTATGCCTCTTCTCCTACAAATCATGCAAATTCCTGTCGTGGGGTGAAAACTTCTTTTCAGATAAGGATTTTTTCTGTGTCTTTATTTTTCATGCCAATAGCTTTACTTTGAATTCTTCCACCTGCTGTACTTAGATAGCATGCAGAGGAGTTTTAGTAGCTACATGCCAAACTGACCATAAGCCACCAACATCAATACAGTAAATTAGTATAGACATAGTAAGACAGTATAGCTATGAGTTCAAAGTATCAGCTAATCAAAGCCAGCTTTACTAGCATTGTGTCAGAATGTTTGTAAGCAATTCAGCTTAAATAGTCATGCCACAAATGATTAGGGGGAGTCAGTCGGGGATTTAAAGGGTATGAGACTGCTATAGACCTATAAAAAAAATTGTTTCCTTCTCACATTTGCCACCTGCTGCATCCTGCATCCTGCTTCCCCCAGAAAAAACACTATAGTTTTGTCTTGAGATGTGAAGAGTGCTGGAATATTTTCAGAGCATTTATAGCCCTTATGTAGCACAGTGCACATCTAAAAGGGGATACCTTATGCACCAATGACATGATATTTGTCTGCCAAGTAGAGAGGAGCTGAGACACTGGTGGTGGTTTGATATGAGGTAGTTTAAATTGCTACCTCCTGGCAGGAGACAACTTGTTCTTCACAGATGCTGAGCTGGAAAGGGTTTGTACCTCCTTTTTTTACAGCATTTTTGCCCAGTTCAATGTGGAAAAGAAGATTCTTTGAGCTGAATAAAAGTAGTATTTACCATACACTGAACAGATTAATAGTGCCATAATAGAATTCTAGTGCAATTGCTAAGTTCTTGCAGCTTTAGTTGTCACAGGTCTATAATGTTATACTGCAGTCCTTGAGTCATCTGGACTCCGTAAGACTGTGATAGAAGATGATGTGAAAAATCTTTTCCAGCATTCCAACCTATACATTTAAAGCAGAGGCAAGTTATCTTCACGGACTGAGGGTAGATTTCAGTACTACTTAGTCTCACTTTAAACATCAAGATTTTCTACTGACTTCGTAAGAGTAAAGGAAACAGATGGGGAGCCATGTGAGGTCGAAATCTTCCTACACACATCTGCCAAGTAAATATCAGTGTGCTACAAACAGATAATAGTACAGCTGTTGGTGAACTAAGATCCTAGCCAGGAATTCAATTTCCATTTTAAATTCTATTTACAATTTAAGGAGATACATTACTAATAATTAGGATATTATATATTCATAAGAATAAATAACATCAGCATAAGCTTCCGTGATTAACTTGTGAACTTATGAAAGCATCACCCTAAAGCACTAGCTGATGGAGAAAGTTAAATAACCTAGAAAGTCGTCCAAATATTTTTTCAAAATTCTTAGTAAGAAACATGATGTTGAGTGTTCTACTCCTCTTTAGATAAAAACAATGTTGCTAGCAACACTGTATAATTGGTTTACACCTAACGAAAAATCAAGCTTGTTTCAGAAAATCAGTTATTGTCAGAGGTTTCCAGTCAACTTCTGTTCATTAGAGGATCATGCTTGACATCTCAATAACTCCATCACAGAATCATAGAATAATTTAGGGTGGAAGACACCTATGGATGTCATCTAGTCCAGCTCACTGATCTAATCGGGGCCAAACTTGAATTAAGATCCAGCTTCAAAGTTAAAGTAGGTTGCTCAGAGCCATGTCCAGTTCAGTTCTGACCATCTCCAAGGAGGGAGATTCCTCAACTTCTCCCAGCCACCTTTTCCAGTGTTTGATCACTCATTTAGTTTTTTTCCTGATACCTAGTAGGAATTTGTCTTGTTGCAATTGGTGTTCATTGTCCCTTGTCTTTTCAGTGTGCCCCTCCAAGAATAATCATAATAATATTTTTCTTTCCACAAAAAAAAAGAATAACTTTGCTTTGATAGTATTACTTTGATTGAATCTGGTTATTTGTTTAACATGCTCAAATGCAGTGAAATTCAAAGATTAACATAGAAAAGCCACAGCCATTTCATAACTATTTCAGTAATATTTTTATTGTTTCATAATGTACCAGACTGAAGAACTAGAGCACGTAAAGGCTGGCAGCAAAGAGAATTTTTACCTTCTTGAATCTTGGAAATTCTCCATGTGTCATAACTACAACATGTAGTCTCTACCATATTTTTATATATATATGCGTCAAGAATGTTTTTAGAATATCAGCTATGTTAAGGGGGGGGAAAAAGTGAAAGACCATTCTAAACCAAGCCTACCAGCCAGAAATGTCACCTATCAGTGATCATTGCTTCTCCCACTGTTATCAGCTAGGAATTGATTTCTCCAGCTGTAGGAAACTCCTTACTCTCTTCTTCCAGCCAAACTGATACAACAATCTGAGAGAAGGTAAGCTTCAAGCGTTACAGCTTCAGGAAAAGAAAACTAAGAAACCTTCAAGGAGAATCACCACAATCCTCCATTTTAAACATGCTTATTAATTAAGGCAGCTCAGATGATCACAATTTCTGAGTTGTCCTACAGAGATAGTTAGATATAATTTTGAACTGGKAAGTTGGAACCAAATTAAGGTTCTGAATTATTTTTATATACCTCTGTTACCTCCACAGCAATACAGATGATAAAATCTCCAGATGGCAATGTTTTTGCTTTATGTAGAGATAAAAATTATCATCTTTGTATGTGAATTAGATTGGTTATGTTCTTCCAAAAAAATTATTCTACAATATTTATAATTCATAAGTATGTGCAAGAATCAGTTGTGCTTGAAAAAAGTGAAAGATCAAAGTATCTGAAAGTGCAAGAATTGATCCTATCACCAGAAACAGAGGCCCTTCCCAAGTCTTTATAGGTAATTCCACCACTCTATAGGAGTAGAAAACCAGCACTACCGAAACAAGTATTTGCAAAAACAAGACTAATGGTCCCCACAGATACTATCAGAAGTGACCTGAGTTTAGCTGACCTTGCCCATGCCTGGAGGATAAATTAGATGAGTTTTCAGGATCCCCTCCAGCCTGGGACTCTCAAATCCATTGTAAGAGCCCAATGCATTGCTTAACTTACTACATTCTTTGTTTCCCAAAGTGACATAAGGAACTGATAATAGGGATTGCTAGAAGTATTCCTCTCTCCCTTTGACACTACATAACAGCATCCATGGGCTTACAGACAGGCTTTTAACCAACAACCACAATTCATCTTGTGAAAGCTACATGAGACAAGAGTTAACATATTCTAGAGCTATGCATACTACAAGCGCAGATCATTCCAGCTGCATTAAATTCAGTAAAATTAAAAATAATACTTAGATTTTAAAAAAAATGAAGTAATAAAAGTTTTTAACAATGGAATCTGTACATTTTATACATGCTGAGGAGATAAACAGACCACTGATATAAAATCACTTGAATTGTCTCTATTATTAACRTGGGGTAAACGTGAAATTATTGAAACTTACAATAACTGTGAATTACTTAGGAGAACAAGTTGTTTGGCCCATCTCATTATATAAACACAGTAAATGAACATTTTAGGAGACGAGTTAGTTGAAAGTAAGACATGAATGCTGAATGGAAACAGCTCGTCAGCTTTTGTGAGACTGAAAAAAATACTTTACAGAACTTTCTGCACAAACAATAAAACGAAATATACTTTGGTAAAGAGAAACCTTACAGTATAATAGCCATCATTTCTACTGTGGGAAAATCAACTGACTGATTAATAATTTATTATATGGCCCAGCAGAAATTTAAATTTGTTTACCTAGTCATCCTTTGAGGTCTTAAAACAACATATTTGCATTCATCTGTTTGTTTCTACTTGTTTCAGTGAGACATTTTGGGAGCCGGTGACAACAGTCCCTTTCTCAGACTCGTTCTCTGTTTTGCTGTCTGCTGACACCTCATATTCTCAATTGTGTAAGGATCTTGTGAGCCTCCTCAAGACAACTTTTTAAGCAAACAAAGTACACTGAGCTCTGTGCTTTTATCAGGTATGTAATATGACAGTTCAGATGATAAAGTCCCAAAAGGGAAAACAGCCTGCAGTGCTTTGCAATATTGTAAAATGACAGAAACAATATAATTAGGTTAAAAACAGTCTAAAACACTACCCACAGCATTGTGTAGGAAAACTTCACAAGCCTTAGTAGCATGACATTTGAAGATAGTTCTGTGTAGATAAGTTATAACAGATACACCTTCACATTTGAGAATAAAAAAAAAAAATTGCAAAGCTCAAATATAATCTGTATTAACTTGGTCAAAAGACTAGTTGGAGATGTAATTTCACATGTAGGGAAATCAAGGTCTCCATCTAGATATTTTTTTCCCATCTAGGTAATCCCATCTAGGTAAAAGCTTAGAATTTATTTTTACTTATGCCTAATTTAAGAAAAGCAATATCACGTTATGATTAATATAGCACCACAATGAAGAGTTCAAATAAAGTGAAAAGTTTAAGAATATTGTCGCTACTGCATACTCACAATATTTTTGGACACTCACGATACTACACTATAGTTGAATAGAAAAGAGACCTGAGGAATTTTATCTCAGTTTTGATGGAAAACATGGAATTCTGTGTCAGTTTTCCCAGGGACATTGTCATTCCCTAAATACTCAGGCTCACAAAACTTTTGAGGACTCCTTGGTGTTTGAGGAAAGCCGTGGCCTTTTACATCAAACAAAAGATGAAAACCCAAAGCCTTCAGATCTCAGGGTTAGTAATCAGTGCAAGATGAATGGCAACACTCTGGCTGGAAGAACGATCAATCAGTCATCAGTATGGGGCTAGGTTTCTTCCAGCTGGGGCTTCCCATTATCTCAGGTAACAGCAGCCAACATGCAACTGCTGTAACATACAAGCCAAATGCTGTGGCCAACAAGCAACAAACCACTGCTGGAAAATATGTTCAGTATTCAGTATGTACGAATATTAAGACTACACATGAGCAAAAGCATTTATACACCATTGCTCAAACTGCATGTGCCTACAGCATTGTAAACCTAAATTAGCTTAGACTTCTGTTTTAGCCATTTTTCAGAAGTGGTAATTTGCATGATACTACTGAAAGAGAGAGTAGTTTAAGAATATGAGATTTCTTTCCAGTGGAAAGAAATTTTGGTGCAATAAAGGTGAAAATATTGAATACATCATATGTAATTTGATCTTTTTGTCCAGCAAAATAGGAAATGAGAAGTGGCTAGAATCACTCCTTTTTCTGCATCCTAGGAAATGGGTAGTCTCAGACATTGTGTAGCTCCAATGGTGCTATGTGACACAAGTGGAAATATACAAAGAACACCTGAAGAATGTTGGCTTTAAAAAAATACTAGCCTTCATTGTTGGAGAAATTTAGAATATACATAGACTCAAGACTCCAGAACAATAATATTATGAAATAATATACTCATTAGAAGCTGACATAGGAAATTACGGGTCAAATAGTAAGTTAATTTTACCAAGGTGTGTTACACTGTGACTGTGTTCTGGTTAGTAAACTAAATATGCCCGAGACCAGTGCTGAGGCCAGCTGCCACCAAACAGCCTGCATCCGTAATATTAAACTCCCTTATCCTTCGAAACAGGCTCACACACAAACTGCCAGTTGGGAATGATTCCTGGAAATGATCACTCTAGCTCACAGACTGCACACACAAATAACCTCAGGGAGTGCCGCTTGGCACAGGCCAGAAGCACAAAAGCTATTGTTCTAACGGTTTGGTGATACAGGACATTCCTGGGCACTATTTAATTTATCGGTATAGATACAGCTTACAGACCCTCTATTTTAAGTCTCTAAAGTATAAATACTACAAAAAGTTACAATAATAAAAGAATGAATCAAATAAAAACTTTGCAAATTAGGCAAGCTACTTTGATTATTTTGCATAAGTATGTCCAAAGCTTGCTATAATTCTTAGGGTGAATGCAAAGAGTAACATCAGCTCAACATTAAAACCCACCACACTGGATTTTAGGAGTACTATTTCAAAGGAAGCTAAAAGAATTTGCTGTCAAGTTTCCATGGGAACCTTTAAAATTTCCAGTAAAGGTATCTTAAGGGAATGCTCCACATTTCAAATGTACACTTCTATTAATGCTATTTTACCTGGATTGTCTGTATATGAACATTTGTTTGCATTCCCAGACTCACATAATTAACCCATAGTTGCCAGAATATTAAGCCCAATATCCTGTCTTAAACAGAGACTGTTCTCAAACTTTCATGGACTTTAAAATGACACAGAAAACATCATCATAGACAGATATGGGATAACTCTCTTAGAAGGGTCTTATGATTGGCATATAGCCAGACATCTAAGATTCAACTGTGCAAATAATTGCTTTGCGACTATCAGGTWAAAAAAAAAAAAAAAGCAAGTAAAAAACCCACACCTTTTATGGAGAATGGAATTTTAAAAATGTCTTCTGCTTAATTGTAATATAAAAACTACCTTTGGAATAATTTCAAAAGGAGTTGCTGTTTCAAATGAAAATAAAAGAAAATTTGCCAAATGTTTCAGGTGATCAATATCTGTATTTGTAGAAAAAAAGATATTTTGACCAATATTTCTTGCTCAGCACTTACTTTGCTAACATTATTTAACACTGCTATTCTTTGAAGGTATCATATTGCTTTAATTTTCCTAAACCTGCTGCTCCACAGTAGTTTAAACTAATCTAAGCCAGAGATGCTGCCAGTCCCCTGTCTTCTTTGTGCCAGTACTAGGGCCTATGCAGTCAGATGGTTCAAAATCAGTTAATTTGTCTTAATTTTCTTTCATTTGGGTGAGATCTTGCAGCTAGCTTATCATGTTTCCAAATATCCATTACAGCTAACATGAATGGGCTGGAATACATATAGCCAGAAACAGGAAGAGAAGGAGAGAGAAGGAAGATAAGATCAAAGTGGAAATCGGAGTAACCTCCTTATGGCAGTAGCTTACTCAATTGCTTCATGGCACTTGACTTAATTTAGGTAAATTTCAGGACTGATTCAAGTTTGTCACCATGTTTTCTATGCTATTAAATCCTTCCTCAGAGAAAACTGTTCAGCTTCTTATCAATAATTTGCTCCCCAAGAAGGAGCAACTATAAAGTCATAGCATCAACAGTTGCTTTATGCTTAGAATATCCTTATGAATCATGTATTTTATATTTATTTTAATCACTAAAATTAATTATTTGTAAACAAACAATAGTTATTTTACTAGCTCAAATAGCAAATATTTATAATCAAAATGAGAGTTTTCATTATGTCCAGCTCTTAAATCAATATTCATTACAGYATTCTCAGAGGTCATTCCTCTGGACTGAAAATGTCCTGAAAACAAGAGTTATACAAAATTTTAGGTGGGTATGACCACATTTCTGCAAAGATTTTTTCTTAGCAGGAGTACTTACTCTCCCAAACTGGGTTCTGTTGAAAATCATTATAACAATAGCAGTGAAAAGTTTGAAAGGCAAGGAAGACATCATCATTCTAAAAAGAAATCAAACTAAATTTTCTGATTGTGATAAAAAAGTTTGTCCATGTTATACGGCAATATTTCATTTGCTCTTTACACATGTTAAAAATATTTCCAATGTGCTGCAGCTAAGTGATGTAAAGTACTCACAAGTAATAGCAGAAATTGAACAACATCTCAAATTGTTGATAAATTTGATGTTTTATGCACTTTCATCTGAGCTTTGATTGCTAGCACCCTACTAAACATAATATTCACAAAATCACAAAATGGTTGAGGTTGGAAGGGACCTCTGGAGGTCATCTAGTCCAACCTTCCCACTCAAGCAGGGCCACCTAGACTAGACTGCTCAGGACTGTGTCTTTTGAATATCTTCGAGGGAGACTCCACAACCTCTCTGGGCAACCTGCATCAGTGCTCAGTCACCCTCACAGTAAAAAAGTGTTTCCTGATGTTCAGAGGGAACCTCCTGTATTTCACTTTGTGTCCATTGCCTCTGGTCCTGTCACTGGGCACCACTGCAAAGAGCCTGGCGCCATCCTTTTTACAGCCTCCCTTCAGGTATTTATATACATTAATAAGATCCCCCCTGAGCCTTGCCTTCTCCAGGCTAAGCAGTCCCAGCTCTCAGCCTTTCCTCGTATGTGAGATGTTCCAGTCCCTTCAATCATCTCTGTAGCCCTTCTCTGGGCCCTGTCCAGTATGCCCATGTCTTTCCTGTACTGAGGTATCCCAGAACTGGACACAGCACTCCAGGTGTGGCCTCACCAGTGCTGAGTGGAGGGGAAGAACAATCTCCCTCGACCTGCTGGCAATACTTTGCCTAATTCAGCCCAGGATACCGTTAGCCTTCTTTGTGGCAAAGGCACATTGGTGGCTCACGTTCAAGTTCCCATCAGGACCCTCAGGTCCTTTTCTGCAAAGCTGCTTTTCTGCCAGTCAGCCCTCAGCATGTCCTGGTGCATGGGGTTGTTCTGCCCCAGGTGCAGGACTTTGCCTTTACCTTGTTGAACTTAATGAGATTCCTGTCAACCCATTTCTCCAGTCTGTCCAGGTCTCTCTGGATGGCAGCACGACCATCCGGTGTGTCAGCCACTCCTCCCAGTTTTGTGTCATCAGCAAACTGGCTGAGGGTACCCTCTGCCCCATCATCTAGATCATTAATGAAGATGTTAAACAGGACTGGACCCAGTATTGATCCCTGGGGTACACCGCTAGTTACTGGCCTCCAACTAGACTTCGTGTCCGCTCTGGGCCTGGCCATTCAGCCAGTTTTCAATCCACCTCACTCTCTGCTCATCCATCCTGTACATCAACAGCTTGTCTCTGAGGATCTTATGGGAGACAATGTCAAAGGCCTTACTGAAGTCCAGATAGACAATATCCACTGCTTTCCCCTTAGCTACCAAGCCAGTCATTTCATCATAGAAATTTTAATCAGGTGATTCAACATTACAGAGCAACTAGAATTTAAGACAGACATCTCAACGTGCCCGTAGGGAAAAAATAAGTTAATATACATAACAGGGCTCCCCAGCCTAATGAGCAATATAGAAGAAAATTTAAAAGTATATTAAAATCCTCCTTTTTTTAGTAGGACCTTGGTTTACTGGAATGCTTCCTGTCATTTCCTACTATACTTGCAACTCTGCAAGTTTATTTGTCTCACTCCAAGTTTTCTTTTTTAATACAAATAAGTCAAACATTTCAGACCTGTGGGAATGCACATAAGGGAGAATGCCTTTACTTTCTGCTGCCTCTCAACCACATTAAAACATTAGTGACTCATTGGAAAGCTCAGATGTTCCCACGCTTTTCAGAAGGGATTGAAGGGTGAAAGACAGGTGTGTACACAACAGGTAGAGTTTTGTGCTGAAGGAAAATGGGCCCAAACTTAATAAAATCATAATCTTTTGAAAAATTATTTCTTCTATGAGTTTTTTTTCCCCCAGCTTTATCTAAAGGAATATGTTTACTGACAAGTTTCAGACTTGTGGTGGCAGATTTTTTTCCAGTGATTGTGGCTCTTCAAGTGGCCTGGATCTGGGCTCTGAAGAGACATCCTGGGTTCCTTGCAGAGTGGGAAAAGAGATTGCCCAGCTCCCAGGACAAAGGCCATTGGACATGGTTGGTGATAGCAGTGGAGAAAATAGACCTGTGCAGGAGAATAAGGAAGATAAAGGAACTATGTATCTTTTGGGGAAAAGAAATAGGTTCTTGAACAATACTGGGAACAGACATAAACAGATTTGGGGGACTTATAAGAACAAGAAAGCAGAAGCAAAAAGATAGGGGGGAAGAAGACCTCAAGAACTAGGGGAAATTTGGTCTTGGTCCAAACAGATGGTAAGCACAGAACAGAAGCAGGTAAGTATAACAGAGTCAGGCTAGGAGACAGTTGAATGCTGGGGGAAAGGCTGACAGGGACAAAGGGGCATCATTAAGTGGGAACAAGATTTTCTGCATACAGGGACTAGAAAGACCAGCCTAAGAGGAAAACAGTCTTTCCAAGACGAGGACAATGGAATGGTGGTGAAGAAACTAGCATGGGAAGGAGACGGGCAGGCAGACAGCTCCAGGTCTGTCAAAAATTAGAGTTCAGCTTGTAGTGAATTCTATCAGCAAATATTGCATACCCTCTGGCAAACCAGGTATCATCCACTCATAGATGCCATTCTCTTTCATAGAAGGTGCTGTCAGCTAGAGCTGACAGTTTCTCCATGGTCTGGGCTGCTTGCCTCTAAAAGCCTTGTTAACATAGACAATACTGTATTAAAAACATTGCTGATTTCATTTTGTGTGTGCAATTCAGTCTAATGACATGTTTGCACACATCTTCCAGAGGACTACCACTTTCTTTTGTTCCCAAAAGGGACACTGCTCATTAAATGAACAGCAGTTAAATAGTTTATTCTGTTATTCAATGTCATTCCTAAGTCTTATTTACTATGCACCGTTTGATTCCACTCTGAAGGAAGACCTACTGAATTGTTAATTTCCCTGGGGCTTTTCACTGCCCCATCATTATAGCATTTGAAGACTTTGACCATTAACATATCACACAATACATTCTAAGCGAGGGAGCACTCTAAATTTCATTTTGAAGATAGGATTCTAAGGGCTTCTAATAATTCTGGGTGCCCATTTTGAGACAGATCGCTATTTACATATCAAACATTCCAAGCACAGATTGAATAGGTTTTTATCTCGCAACTTTGAGCATTCAGCCTTTGGCAATTCTTTAGAATCTCAAATTGGTCACCCCAAAATGAATGGATACCCTCCAAAACATTTAGGCAAATTTCCTAGTATTGCAAATTCTGGTGTAGGCACTGGAGGGATATAAGTTTACCCTCCATTGTGACTTTCTTCTTTGTGGGCTATGAAATTGTCTGTGGTCTTCATGAGTCCTTCCTTGCACTCACAGGAACACAGGCCAAAGCCTGAGAAGTGATCCTCTGGCTAACAGGAGTCTTCTGTAGTTGCAACCATAGAATTCTGTTCATAAATCTATTCTGCACTCCACTCTTGAAGAAAGTGGAGTGGGATTTCTTCAAAATCTTTATGTCACTGAAGAGCAAGTTCATCGTTTACTTTAAAGAGACAAGATTCCTACAGAAAACGTGCATGTAGTCACAGAAGTGAACACTATTGTACTATACATTCACTGGCAATCTGAACTATGCCATTCCTTAACCGAAGTGTTTGATTTTACTGTAATACTCATACATAAATTGTGTAGTTGCATTACACTCAACTGTGTCCTTGTCAGATTTTTTTTTTTTACCTTGCTGATCTCATTTATAAGATGAGGAGTTCCTACTTTTACAGAAGAACCTTTATAATAGCTTCCATGAAGCAGTGAGAACTCCCAGGATATTTATTTAAACAGTTTTGAACTCTTTTCCAGGGGTTCACTTAAGAGTTTACCACTGGTTCTAAGGCTCTTCAATGAACCTAGGGCAAGTAAGTTCCCCAGGAATTGATTCGCTTTGTACAACAGGGAAGCAATTTTGAGTTTAACCTTAAGTTTTGTAACATTTAGTCTACAAAAGAGTTAATCCCCAGCTGCTGTTTTAAACTCTCCAAAACATTCAGATACTCAAGAGATCCAGAAGTCAATGTACAAGTGAACTCAAGAGGAGGTGACAAATCACAGGGTGAAATTCTTTTATCATCAGGAATCTGATAAATGATAGAATGCCAAGAATTGCTGTTAAAGATCCATGGTATGAGAAAGAAATAAACAAAACCACTAGTTTAAACACTAAATTAAAACAAAAGGAGTAGATTTCAGCTAGGCACATAAATCTTCATTTGGGTGCCTATTCCCACAATGACCAAAGCTGGAAGCATGTGATTTCTGGAAACAGGAGAAAGGCTTTAGCTCTACCTGCAGGCCTGCACCTGCAGAATGGGTTTGGTGTCCTGGTAGCAGATGAGGGGTTGGGAGCTCTGTCAAATGAAGCATCAAAGCTGGCTGAGCCTGAGCCATGAAGAAGCATCAAGAGGAAGCAGTGAGTATTAGTAGCGGGTAACTCCCTGTTGTGGTGAACAGAGGTCCCCATCTGCCAACTTGACCTGTTGTTTAAGGAGGTTTGCCTCTTATTGAGGGCTCAGCATCTTCTGGGATGCCATGGAAAAATTGCTGAGGTTTATCCAAGCCCTCAGACTATATAACACTCTGCTACTCTTGTCTCCACATGGGCACCAACAATACTGCCAGAGGAGACCTGGAACATATCAAGATTGACTACATAGCCCTGGGCAGAGCATCAAGGGCAAGGAAGCCCAGGTGGTGCTCTCCTTGATCCTGCTGGTGAGGAGGAAGGTTTTAAGGAGAAACAGATAGATTCTGTAGGTCAACAACTGACTGCACAGCTGGTATTGACAACAGGGATTTAGTTTTTATGACCACAGGACCCTATCTGAGGATTGCAGACTGCTTGCAAAAGACAGGATCCACCTGATGAAGTGAGGCAGAAGTATCTTTGCCAACATGCTGGCCAACCTGGCAAGGAGAGCTTTAAACCAGGAGTAGGGAGATGACAAGCCACTGTCAAGTGAGGAAGTGGTGGACTGAGTTGGCTAACAAAGTATGCAGGGCAATGTGGACAATACAGACCTTGTAATTACCAAAACAGGGCTGAAGGGAGCCCACTTCAAACATATGCACATAAATAAGGAAGTACCTATGGGACAGCACTATGCAGAAAGCTTTCACTTTTCCTAGGAAACCCGCATGACCGAGAGCCTCTCTGAAGTGCATATACAATAATGCATGCAGGAAAAAAAAAAAAAAAAAGAAAAAAGTATTAGATGTCTGCGTGCAATTGCAAGGTTACCATCTCATTGGAAATAGAGTGCGATAGCTTACATGACTGGACTGCTGCAATGGATGGATACCAGCTCTTTAGGAAGAACAGGCTGGGAAAGCGAGAAGAGGGAGTTGCCATTTATGTGAAAGAGCAGCAGGAATGCATGGATCTCTGCCTGGGGACAGATGATGAGCCAGCAGAGGGCTTGTTGATCAGGATTAGAAGGCAGACTAATATGTGGGTAATGTTGTGGTATAGGTCTTCCACAGTCTGCCTGATCAGGAGGTAGTAGTAGGTGAGGCCTTCTTCAGACAACAGGAAGAATACTCACCTTCACAGGCCCTGGTCATAGGACCACAGAATCATAGAATGGTTTGGGTTRGAAAGGACCTTTAAAGATCATGTAGTTCCAACCCCCTGCCATGGGCAGGGACACCTTCCACTAGATCAGGTTGCTCAAAGCCTCATCCAGCCTGGCCTTGAACACTTCCAGGGAGGAGGCATCCACAACTTCTCTGGGAAACCTCTTCCAGTGTCTCACAACCCTCACAGTAAAGAATTTCTTCCTAATATCTAATCTAAATCTACCCTCTTTCAGTTTAAAACCGTTGCCCCTTGTCCTATCACTACACTTCCTGATAAAGAGACCCTCCCCATCTTTCCTGTAGGCCCCCTTTAAGTACTGGAAGGCTGCTATAAGGTCTCCCCAGAGCCTTCCCTTCTCTAGGCTAAAAAACCCTAACTCTCTCAGCCTGTCCTCATAAGGGAGGTGCTCCAGCCCCCTGATCATGTTCGTGGTCCTCCTCTGGACCTGCTTGAGCAGGTCCATGTCTTTCTTATGCTGGGGGCCCCAGAGCTGAACACAGTACTCCAGGTGGGGATTCATGAGAGTGGAGTAGAGGGGGAGAATCACCTCCCTCGACCTGCTAGACACACTTCTTTTCATGCAGCCCAGGATGTGATTGGCTTTCTGGTCTGCGAGTGCACATTGCTGGCTCATACTCAGTTTTTCATCCACCAATATTCCCAAGGGCACAGGGCTGCCCTCAATCCACTCATCACTCAGTCTGTACTGATACTGGTGACTGACCATACCCAGGTTCTGGATCTTGCACTTGGCCTTGTTGAACTTCATAGGTCACATAGATCCACCTCTCTAGGCTGTCGAGGTCCTTCTGGATGGCAACCCTTTCCTCTAGAGTATCAACCACACCACTCAGCTTGATGTCATCCACAAACTTGCTGAGGATGCATTCAATCCCACTGTCCATGTCCCCAACAAAGATGTTAAATAATACAGACCCTGAGGGACACCACTCATCACTGGTGTCCACCTGGACTTTGAGCCGTTGACCATAACTCTTTGAGTATGACCATCCAGCCAATTCCTTATCCACCGAGTGGTCCACCCATCAAATCCATGTCTCTCCAGGATGTTATGTGGGACAGTAACAAATGCTTTGCACAAGACCAGGTAGATGACCTCAGTCACTCTTCCCTTAACCACCAATGCTGTAACCCTGTCATAGAAGACCACCACATTTGTCAGGCACGATTTGCCCTTAGTGAAGCCATGTTGGCTGTCCTCAGTCACCTCTCTGTTTTCCATGTGCCTTAGCATAATTTCTAGGAGGACCTACTCCATGATCTTGCGAGCACAGAGGTGAGACTGACCAGCCTGTAGTTCCCTGGGTCTTCCTTTTTTCCTTTTTTAAAAATGGGGGTTATGTTTCCCCTTTTCCAGTCACTGGGAACTTCACCAGTCTGCCATGACTGTTCAAATATGATGGAGAGTCACTTAGCAACTTCATCTGCCAGTTCCCTCAGGACCCTCGGATGCGTCTCATCAAGTCCCATGGACTTGTGCACCTTCAGGTTCCTTAGATGGTCTCGAACATGATCTTCTCCTGCAGTGGGTGGTTCTTCATTCTCCCAGTCCCTGCCTTTGGATTCTGTGAATTGGGCAGCATGGCTACAGCACTTGCCAGTGAAGACCAAGGCAAAAAAGTTGAGTACCTCAGCCTTCTCCATGTTGGTTGTAGCCAGTCTCCCATTTTGCTCATCAGGAGGTGTACAGTTTCTTTCATCTTCTTTTGTTGTCCTATGTACCTGAAGAAACCCATCTTGTTATTTTTTATGTCCCTAGCCAAGTTCAGCTCCAGCATGGTCCTCACAGGGGATTTTAACCACCCCAAAGCCTGCTGGAGGGACAACCTAGACTGCAGAAGCAACCCAGGAGGTTTCTGGGTGCACTGGTAACAACTTCCTGATACAGGTGATTGAGGACCTGACAAGAGTAGGCATTCTTTGGATCTCATACTTAGAAATCAGGAAGAACTGGTCAGTGATGGGAAGGTCAGGGATGGGAAGGTCAGGGACACCCTTGGAGGAAAATACGATATCCCAGTTCTAAAGTAAATCTTCAGTTTTGGCATTTTATCCCCCCAGGTTGAACTTACTGAATGGAAATTTTTGAGAATGAAGAAACATTGATTTCAAGGAAAACCTTTAACTCCACCAGTCCAAAGAATGAGATTAAAGAAATATTTTTTACTAGAGCTTATAAGCATTTTACAGGTTGTTTTAGTGAAAAGCAAAAATGTCTTTAAACTTTGAAAAGGGCCTGCAAATTTAGGACAACATTAATTCTAACATCACTTTTAGTGCTAGGCTAAAGAATTCACACCTTCACTTCGGACCTTTTTAATGTTATTAAATTATGCCACATTTGTGAACAAGATTTATTTTCAGAGCATGGTAGGTCCCTATCCACATCCTAATGGGGAAAAATAGCCATCTTCCATTGACCTCATTAGGGCTGGATCTGACTTTATGGAAAAAAAATGGAACAATGAAGACTGCAGTTAGTTTCCAGTTGCAGTTGAGAACTGTTTGCATCTTGTTAACTTTCATTTCTAGCCTTAGTACCACCTTGCTAGACATTTACATGTTTGCATTATAGAATTTCTATACAGAGCAAAACATTCATGAATTTAGGGATCTGCAAGAGTCTTATTGCTTGATTTGTCAGCTCAGTTCTTCCAATGTTGAATAATGCCAGCTTTAGCAATTATTAATTCCCCATCCCTTCCTTCTCCCTTTTCCCCTTGCCCCTGTCCTGTTTGACTGTTTCATTTATTTCATTTTTTAAAACAAAAAAATGGCTTTTTAAGACAAATCTCTGTTCAAATGTCATCTTTAATTGATTGGCAGGTTTACATGCTGTAGGAAACCCTGAATTATTAAACAGTCAGTTCAGCAGCTTTAAATGAAGAGTGATCAAATTACATGACTGCCTTCACACACAGGCTATTTCTTAAACGTGAAATCAAACTTTCATTAAGATATTTTTCACACATTTCCTTCTCCAAAGCAAAATACCTTGGTCTTATCTAGTAAATTGCTTGCCTTTTGGAGTCAGAATTTAATCCTGTCTAGTTAGACCAGGAAAATTCATAAAGTACTCAGTGCTACCAGATGTGGTCAAGTTTAAGAGTGAATGTAAACTCAATATTTTCCCCAAAATGTGCAGGCTTATTTGGTAATCACTCAAGCATAAAAGCCAAGAGTATCACAGGGAGACAAGACAAAATGAATATTTTTCATTGCTTTTTAAGGAAGTCGGGGTGGGGAGGGATTGACATTTAAGAATTTTTAGAATAAGATTAATATTAGGAATCATACTGAGATTTCAAAACCTAGATAGATAACTATACAAGACAAATGCATATGTTCTATACGGAGTCAGTCAACTAAAACTTCTTAGCCATTCTCTTCTGTGAGAGAAAAGGAAGAAATGAACAACAGAAAGGAGAGAGGCAATGTGTTGTCAAATGCAGAAATAATTTCCCTTACCAGAATTTGATAGTAATTGCACAACAGGAGGAAGATGAAGCTTAATTCATACGGGTTCCCTTTGTGATTGGACAGGTCTTTAAGGCATACCTACTCATGCAAATGTGGATATACATGTATAATTACACAAACTGGTAAAGATATGCAAAGGCCATTGTAAAAGTTATTCAAAGCCTTTACTTCGCAGGTGAAAACTGAAGTAATGTGTTAGGTTATGTAATAAAAGCTCATCTGCACACCCACAAACTAGCACAGATAATGTCAGGAGGGAAGTCCAAATAATACACTAAGTTCATCACACAAGAGCCGTCAGCCCATCAAAGACACATCCCCACAAGCCCATAGGAGCGCAAAGGTACACAAAAGCAGGTGGAAACCCAAACCAAGTTTGCCTGAGGAACAAATACCTTGTCTGGGCCCCTCCCAGGGCTGTCTCAGCAGAGCCTAGGGGGGTCAGCTGTGGCACCAGGGGAGTCCCTGCCAGGTCTAGGGGTGTGTGTGTGTGTGTGTGTGCACAACAGTCTGTACCAGCAAGTGGAGTGGGGTTTTGTATGCCCAGGTGTCAGCACAGCTGGGGAGGCTGGGATCCAGGAGCCAGCAACTGGACAGACAGAGTGAGCCCAACTGCTGGAGGGATCCACCTTGTACATATATATACACATATATATGTTCTCACCGGTGGAGTTCCATCCTGACCAGCCAGAGAGGGGACCAGGATGAGACTGTTGGTGCTATCTGTGTTCATGTGAGTGCTCTGAGTATCTGTCTGTGATCTGTGTGGCTGACCACGGCTATATCTCATGTAATACATGTGCTCTGAGTGTACATGCCTACTGGGAATACATCTTTAGCCTTGCTACTGGTCGGATCTGGGAACATGGAGCTGCAGTAGCCTCACCTCTCTCGTGCTGTTGGATCCAGCATGACATATTTTCATCTAAGAACATGGTCCATATAATTGTTCTAACTTTGTCACAAACAATATTGAAATCTACTGATAAAAAGCCTGTTATAACAGGGAGGTGATACTAGCTATTACATTTTTAAAAAAATTTATTGCACTCTCTGAAAAACATAAAATTAAGCTTTCATGCTAAAACAAAATCTATACAAAGCAACTGTAGCTCAAATTAAAAAATACCCTGTCACTAGTAGGGTTTTTCTATGTATGTATTAATCCTTTGCAGATGAATTATGTATATATTCTATATTTAATATTGGTACTTACTAAGGAAAACTATGTTAAACATCTTTTTGAAAATATATGCTGAAGTATCCCTGGGAAAATGCACGGCATCAATTAAACTCTTAATACTCTCATCTTCAACAAACCAGACTTTCATGACAGCATTATTTGAAGCCCTATTTTTAAATATAAAACAGATTATAGGATTTTTGGGTTTCCTCATTTGCACTGCCCAGGGCAGTAAGCAAACACATGTAACCTACAGCCTAGTCATATAATACAAGCCTACTAAATCATGTGAGACTTCCTTGCCTGCTTTAACTTAATCTAGATGGCATTAACAATTTGTACCTATATGGGTAACCAGATCCTTCTACATTCTCATCTGCAGCTTAAGCCTCTAAGCATCTTTCTTCCAAAGCTGATGGTACTGAGAAAGGCTGAACTATTAACAGATTCTGCCAGCTTCTCTGAACCCTTTCAGAATTTTCTGCCTCACTTTTTGGTAAATCTTATTTCCCATCCCTGAGAATGCATTTTAATCCAGCTGCCTATCCCCCACCAACAGCAAGATTATTCAGCAAGATTATTCAACTGCAAAGAGAAATTAATTTGTACTACTTCTGTGCCTGTACACTGGAGGTAAGACCATGGACTCCAAAAATTATAAGCTTTCACAACAGGAGAAATGTTACTTGCTGGGGAAAAGCTTAACACAGAGATGTACAGAGCAACCACTGTTGCCATGTCAATGTAAATGTCAATTTACATCTCAATGAAAGTCAAACCTGGATAACCTGCTTTGTTTTCATACTTTCCTGTCTTACATTTTTAGGTTGGGAGTTTAAAAGGTTTTAAGAGAGTGATTTGCCCATGGGCAAAAGAAGTCAAAGAGTAGAGCAAATAATTTGGCTAAATCTTGCATAAGTGTTTCTTCCTATGGAAACATTCTACAACGCCTGACAACAAAGATCAAATACAAAGACATTCAACTGTTATGGTTCATCTCTGTTGCATCCCCCTGTCACCCCTCACTATTATCATAGAATCATTTGGGTTGGAAGGCACCTTTAAAGATCATGTAGTTTCAACCTCCCTGCGGCATGCAGGGACATCTTCCACTAGACCAGGTTGCTCAAAGCTCCATCCAACCTGAACTTGAACACTTCCAAAGATGGGGCATCCACAGCTTCTCTGGGCAATCTCTTCCAGTGTCTCACCACCCTCATAGTAAAAAATTTCTTCCTTATATCTAACCTAGATCTACTCTTTTTCAGTTTAAAACCATTGCCCCTTTACCAGGGGCCATAGCGACAGGACAAGAGTCTCTCTCCACCTTTCTTATAAGCCTCCTTTAAGTACTGAAAGGCCACCATAAGATCTCCCCAGAGCTTTCTCTTCTTCAGACTGAACAACCCCAACTCCCTCAGTTTTTCTTCATAGGAAAGGGGTTCCAGCTCTCTGATCATTTTTATGGCCCTCCTCTGGACCCGCTCCAACAGGTCCATGTCTTTCTTGTTTGGGGGGCTCCAGAGCTGGATGCAGTACTCCAGGTGGGGGTTCATGAGAGTGGAGTAAAGGGGTAGAATCGCTTCCCTCAACCTGCTAGCCACGCTTCTTTTTATGCAGCCCAGGATACAACTGGCTTTCTGGGCTGCAAGTGCACATTATAGAATCATTTAATCATAGAATCATTAAAGTTGGAAAAGACCTCTAAGATCATCAAGTTCAACCATCAACTCAACACCACAATGCCCACTCAATCATGTCCCGAAGGGCCACATCTACATGTTTTTTGAATGCCTCCAGTGATGGCGACTCCACCACTTCCCTGGGCAGCCTGTTCCAATGCTTGACTACCCTTTCGATGAAGAAATTTTTCCTTATGTCCAATCTAAACCTACCCTGGCACAACTTGAGGCCATTTCTTCTTGCCCTATCGCTAGTTACCTGGCAGAAGAGACCAACACCCGCCTCTCTACAGCCTCCTTTCAGGTAGTTGTAGAGAGCAATAAGGTCTCCCCTCAGCCTCCTCTTCTCCAGGCTAAACAACCCCAGCTCCCTCAGACGCTCCTCGTAAGACTTGTGCTCCAGACCCTTCACCAGCTTCGTTGTCCTTTTTTGGACACACTCCAGCACCTCAATGTCCTTCTTGTAGTGAGGGGCCCAAAACTGAACGCAGTATTCGAGGTGCAGACCTCACCAGTGCCGAGTACAGGGGCATGATCACCTCCCTCCTCCTGCTGGCCACACTATTTCTGACACAGCCCAGGATGCCGTTGGCCTTCTTGGCCACCTGGGCACATTGCCGGCTCATGTTCAGCCAGCTGTCAACCAGCACCCCTGGTCCTTTTCCTCTGGGCAGCTTTTCAGCCACTCTCCCCCAAGCCTGTAGCATTGCATGGGGTTGTTGTGACCCAAGTGCAGGACCCGGCACTTGGTCTTTTTGAACCTCATACAATTGGCCTCGGCCCATCGATCCAGCCTCTCCAGATCCCTCTGCAGAGCCTTCCTACCCTCAGGCAGATCAACACTGCCGCCCAACTTGGTGTCGTCTGCAAACTTACTGAGGGTGCACTCAATCCCCTCGTCCAGATCATTGATAAAGATATTAAACAAGACTGGCCCCTAAATAATTGTGATAATTCATTGCCAGCTGATGACTAATTTTTCATCTAGCAATATCCCCAAGTCCTTCTCGGCAGGGCTGCTCTCAATCTCTTTGTCCTCCAGTCTGTGACTGCCCCTACCCAGGTGCAGGACCTTGCATTTGGCCTTGTTGAATTTCATGAGGTTCACATGGGTCCACTTCTCAAGCCTGTCAAGGTCCCTCTGGATGACATCCCTTCCCTCTAGCATATCAACTGTACCACTCAGCTTGGTGTCATCTGCTAATTTGCTGAGTGTGCACTCGATCCTGCTGTCTCTGTCATTGATGAAGATATTAAACAGTGCTGGTCCCAATACAGACCCCCGAGGGACTCATCACTGATCTCCATTTGCACATTAAGCCATTTACTGCAACTCTTTGGTTGTGGTCATCCAGGTAACTCCTTATCCATTGAATAGTCCATCAAACGCATATCTCTCCAATTTAGCGACAAGGATGTTGTGTGAGACAGTGTCAGCCTTATGGAAGTTAAGATGATAGATGGCATCAGTTGCTCTCCCATTATCCACCAATGCAGGCACTCCATCATATTGAGTTATCACAATTATTTAGGAGGCCAGAACATAACATTTTAGTTGGAAATCCTAGAATTGCTACTAACACCTGACTTTCCCTCTAACAAATCTGGTGGGTTTTGCTCCGTAACAGGGAAAAAATGATCCATGCTAGTACAAATTATCAGAAATTCACATACTAAATCTATATGTTAACCCATACCAGACAATAAAGAACGTCATGAGGACAACAAATTAGCTTTATGTCAGAGATTAAAATCAAACATTTATAAAAACGCAAAAGGTAAGAACACTTCCAAGAGAAAATTCCAAATAGTCCTACTGGAATTTAGCTAAAGCAGAATGATTAGTTTCACTGTTTTGAAAATTAAGTACCCTACAAACTTTGATTTTCCTGTTAGTTCAGTAGCATATCAATAGAAATCTATTAGACTGAACCCTTTTCACATTAACGTTATCTTTTGTCTTTTATTTCCAAAAAGTGTTAGTCAAATCATATTTGAATACTACCATGGGATCAGAAAAGCAGTGATTGGAATAGGTTGTGTAGTCCAGCCTTCCACTCAAAACAGTATGATAACCAACATCATAAGCTAGCTGTGGCTTTGCCAGGGTCTTCAAAACTTTCAAGAATGGTGTCTCAACAACTCCTTGGGAAACCTGTTCCTGTGCGGCACTGTTCTCCCAGCATTTTTTCCAATGTCCAGTCTGAACAGTGTCAAGCCATGGTTTTTGGCGGTTGTTCTCTATTATATTGTCTGGCACTACCACAGAGAGTCTGGCACCATCACTTTGTAAGTAAGTCCCCTTTCATGTAGTTGTAGGCTGCTATGAGGTGGCCCCTTAGCCTCCTCTTTGTCAGTCTGAGCAAGCCCAGTCCCACCATTGCCAGCCTCTCCTCTTTGCTTGTGTGCTTTATGCCCCTAGCCATCTTAAAGCTGTGTATGGGAATCTCACATTATTGCCTATTGAGCTTTAATTAACTAATTGTGGAAATATACATAGTACAACATCATGAAGTTAATTCTATTTGCACTTCGAGGTGCAAGGTATGAGTAACGCTTGCACATGAATACAAACATATATGTTTCAAGACACTAATGTATGTTTCAGGAGATGGAAATCAGAGTATTTTACTCAAAGATGAAAGAGGAATGGGAAGTATTTTACTTTTAAGTCTTTGCCCTTCAATTGTTAACTTGAGATATTCAGCATCATTATTATTTATCCATTCACCTAAATATTCCTTAATTGTTGACCTAATATATTCCCACGACGTAAGTGCCCTAATTAATAAACTCTAACTCATAAACTCCATATTCCTTTGTTTAAAGGAAGGATAATATTCAAGTTTTCCATTCATACATTGCATTACTTGCATGAGTGACTATAACCCTTGACATGATTCTTAAAGCTCATGAGCTCAGCAGATCATGGAAATACTGAGGAACAGACATTGATATTATAAACATATAAATCTGATCTCAACAAGCCTCTTGCTCCAGCTGTAGAATTACCAAGTGTCTCCACTTGATAGAAAGAAAGAAAACTTTACTGCCTCCTTTTGCAATCTAGCTGATAAATTAAAATAATAAATATGTGCATGATGGGTAGAATGGTTCCATTTTTCTTTATGGACAGAAAAGTATTTCTGTCAAAAACCCCCATATTTCAGCTGTCTACTCTTACCTTGCATTGACTCCATAGTGCAAATTTAAATATCAGCTTTTCCCCAGAGCAAATATTAGTCCTTTTAAGCCTGAGGTCTAAACAGACTGTCAAATATTTTTAAAAGTAGTTGTCATTTGAACTTCAAAAACTATATATTCATTCTTTATAGCATAAAATATTTTTAGTTGGCTACAATATATTCACATTGGGATTTTTATTCTTCTATGTATGTTTATATATTTGAAGTTCAGGGTTTTCTGACCTGAGTATCAAGTGTCAAAACCACTATTTTCTTTTCTCCAAGTATATGTCCCCAGTGTATCTGAACACACAGATTTTGTTCTGGTTTTAGTTCATTAGAATACCTTTGTTCCCTCTAAGAGTTTCTTTCCCAAGTTCCTGAGTAGCAAGCTACATATATGTGGTTATCCAACTCCAGTGTATGAAGAATACAGGACAATTCTGGAACCTAATTCCTAGTTATTTGACTTATCAACAGTGAATTCTACCTAGTTTAATGCTTTCATCTCAGATGACTGCATTGCAAGAACTGTTTGCTTTTTTTCCACAACATCAAACACACCTTGTTTTCATTCTGTCCTCTGGTTGAAGTTAATGAGATGCCTGCTTGTATGTTGAGATAACAATAAATCAAAATTCACATGTTTTTTGTTAAATATCTTCAAATTATCCCGTCCGTCCTGGTACCAGTTTATAATTAACATGTTTAACTTCAAAGGGTCCCAAATCAAACTGTGTAAATGGATAATAAAAAAATATTTTCCTACAAGCCTTTCTACTAAGAACTCATTCTCAGTGAGTTTAATAACCTACTTTAGCTATTCAGCTGAATATACAAGATTTACTGCATACATACCAATTTTGTAACCTAGTGTAGAATAGGGTGATACCGTCTAACCCAAACCACATTTCAAATTAAAGTAAGTTTTTTTGCACTTTCTTCCATACCCAGACATGTAATGGTCTAAGTAAAGACACAATTTGGGAAACAGTCATGCATCTTTTCACGTGTCATATCTGTAAAGTCAGAAATTAGTCACCTTTGTAAAATTAGATCCTAAAACTACAGCAATCATAACGAGCTTGTAAGCTGGATTTTTAACGCAATATAATTGGGCAGATTGATTACATTGCCTGCAGTGTTATTTATACAGACAAAAATGAAATGCCATATTGGGATCCAACATAGCAACAGGTCTAACCACTACTGTTATGAAACTTGTTAGAAGAAACCTAACATTGCCTGATTATGAGATCTTGTAAAAAGTGTGTATTTTTATCCCAAGCAAACTTTCCTCAAAATCCAATAAAGAAAGAATGTCTACACAGTGACCTATGGAAAATAGCTTTCCTGGAACATCTAATTTCTTCTGTAGGCCAGGCTTTAGGCTATAGCATAACTTTTACAGTGCAGTGCTTGCCTTTCTAGATGAGGAGAGCAGATTGAATCCTGGAATATGTCTTAGGTGAGAAACATGCCAAAAAATGGGCTCCAAGCCTGAGGTACCTGCACAAAACAGTTTACTCACCACATCAAAAACATTTAAAACTTTTCAGGTTTTAGACTGCTATGAGTAGTTTAGATAACATCCTTCAGTCCTCTTCTCACCACTTTTATAAAATGAGAAGAAGTTGGACCAGCTTTTTTCACTATTCAAAGTTGCACCCCAAAATAATTATGCAACAGATGGAGATATTTGTCTTCAAATGTTTTCTGTAACAGGAAAAGACACTTAGTTTAGCACTAGAAGAGGTGTTAGAGGACATCAAGTATTGAGAATGAAGTATTTACTAAAAAGAACTGCAACTGCTCATGATTTTTTTATTGAAGTATTTTAAATAAAATTCCATGTCCAATTTTTTCATTTTTTAAAATCAATTAAACTAGCAAAAATTTATGTGAACTAGTAACAGAACAAATTCTATGAGAAATTCTTATGTATCTTTGAAAATGGAGGAAAACAGTACTGCAAGGAAGGATTTTTGAAAATCCAAAAATTTTTCAAGGTTAGTAAATTAATAAAACCCCAAAAACCAAAACATCGAAGTTGTTGCAGGAAGGGTTAATTACAAGATTTTAATCAGGTTTTGGTTTTAATTTGTCAAAAGATGCTTAAAAAAGTTTCATTGACATTTGTCCATAGGAAAATAATCAAAAGATTCTCTGGCATAAAATAAACGTATTATTTTAACACTTGGATATCCTTAACTTTCCTGTGTAAGCTTCCTTCAATTACTGGTCATGTATTCACTCAAAGTCCATTTAGAGAACCACAAAGAGCAGCTGGTTCTGCCTTCAAACTGATACCCCCAGAGGTATTTCTCACCTTATTTTTAATGATTTTGTAACATCTTTGTAATTCTGTATAAAGAGTGCTATAAAGGACTTTAGTTTTAAGCTTGGACTCTAGCATATATCATGGTGTGAATTACAGAACTATAAAAGCTTGAGTTACAGCATGGGAAAAAATGCCTGGAAAAACATAGAATAACACAATGCACAGTTATCAGTGAATAGCATTCCCTGGCTTTTAGCTTGTTGACTCAGAAGACATTTCATTAAGAATTTTCCAATGACAAATTATTTTCATGGATAAAATAATGACATATTAAAGTTCTAGATCCTTAAATTTTACATAGGTTGTAAATACAAATACCCTTCTTTTACTTATAGATATTAAATATATGGGCTGCCTAGGTATTCCTCTGCTCACTATGTATTAATTGAAGATAATATCCTTGTCTTTCCCATGAAAGCATAGAGAAAATATTAGTATATAGGCAGCTTCTTCCCAAAATAACCTTTTGAAAAACTTTTACCTTGTTTCTGTCAACCAATCAATTCAGATAGTCCATCAGACTTCTTAACAACAGGTTATGCTTTGGTGATATAAAAGTCCAGAGCTATTTCTTGACCAAGTAGTGCAGAACACCATTTCAGAAGCTACCCCAGTTCCATATGAGACTCTGAAAATTTCAGCATTTCCCATTAGAAATACTATCACTAAAGAAGCCTGATAATACTGTATGTAATTCAAAGTGCTTAAATATTGAAAGTGCTCATTCTTCCGCAACAGGTCTAGACTTCACATAATTGCCTGATGTTTTTTTAGTCTCAGGAAGAGGGCAATACATATCTTGTTTCAAATTGTTAYAGAAAATATTATTTCAAATTTTACCTCCCAACACCTCAAGTGAAAAACTTTTCTGAAAAAATAACTTGAAATTTAACAGAAGTGTTAAACTGATAGGAGATACAATATTTCTGTGCTCAGATCTGAGATTAAAATTCTTCTGATACTGAAGTAACATTTTACTCTTTGTACCCAATTTTCCTTCAAGGATATTCTAAAGTCCTTATGATAGTGATCTATTATTTGTCCTGATCCACCCTGACAAATGAGGCCAAAATAAATGTTTTTCATTGCTCCACATAAASTGTTTTAAAAGAACGTTAAAGTTACCACTTCTTTTTCCTCTGGACCTTTATTCACATACCCACCCACCATAATTAGCCCCAGCTACAAAAGATATTACATGAACTAACTTATTTTCCTGAACAGAATGCTTGCTTTACGAATTTGCATTGTCCTCAAATTTATACAGTGCACCTACGGTAACTGCAGGTAAACTGACCAAGACGTATATACAGACAAGGAGATTCAATTYAAAGAACTCTTAATTTTTCCAGGGAATGAACAAAGTAATCTGGAAGCAGCACAGTCTGCCCCCTACAGATAAATCAGACAAACCTCAGTTTTTCAAATTTGAAGCTACAAAAATATCTGTTGTGAGGGGAGCATGGATATCTGATATATGCTGGAGATATCACCACAGGAACAGATATTTTCACTATCTGACACCCAGAAAGATACGAGATACTGTTTAAGTGGGCTTATTGGTATTCTGTACACACACATTTTAAAAGGCTGTGGCAAMAAGAAATGCTTTCAGATCACTGGAAGCTTGTGTTTGGACAAAGACAGATATATTTAGAGAAAATGGCAGAGAGGGATAACTAATTTCCTGAAGAAGGATATTTCTTCTGCTATTCTCTATGGATAGATAGATATATATAGCTAGACTTTAATGTTACATGAACAAGTGAAAATAGAAAACCTAAGCTGAGAATAAAAATACTTTAAAAGAATTTTTATAGTAATGGTAAATAGCAATTTACCATATTACCATTAAATGGTAATACTTTTTACCATTTATCTTTCAACTAACACATAATGTGTTTTGTCATGAGACACACTCATTACTCAGAGCAGCTATGCCATTGCTAATCCAGGAAAATGTGTACCCTTCAGCATATGGTTATTCCCCAAAAGTCTTTGCTAAAGGAAGAAAAAATTCTTTCATTTTTTCCAGATGAGTTTGATAGTGACTTAATGATGTTAATTGACCTCCAGTGTTTCTTTTCATGTGCCAGCTCTGCACCTCATTTGACCTCAGGCTTGCAGAAACTAATTAAGTAAGAGCACAGAGCCAACTTCAAAACTCAAGAGAGCTGAGACAGATAACAAAAGAAGACTTTCTCTACTTTTTTCTCCTATTTCTTGAAGAAAGGAGTTCGATATTCTTAGTAAAATCCACAGACTGTCCTAGTTAATAAGATCATCTGGGATCAATTACTGCCAGGCATAATGG
This sequence comes from Oceanodroma leucorhoa, assembly GCA_030449065.1. Lineage (NCBI taxonomy): Eukaryota > Metazoa > Chordata > Aves > Procellariiformes > Oceanodroma > Oceanodroma leucorhoa. The sequence continues at coordinate 25,789,577 of JASVER010000001.1, read as the reverse complement.
TTCTTTACTTCAGATTTGAGAATGAGATAGCTGTATATCTCTGTAGAAAATGAACACTGGCATTCACCTTAAAATTTTAGGCTTGCATCATTTTCACACATACTTGTTTGGAGGGCCTTCTATCCACTGTGTTTCTCCTGAAGGGGACAATTAGGGAGGCAAATCAGCTTGTATAAAGAGTAGCACCCTATAAAAGAGGCATTTTTTTTTTCTACATAAATAGTAGAGACCTGATTTCAAAGAATTATGCTTGCATTTAGATGTTCTCTATGAAACCCAAATTTCTGCCTAAAGAAGGATGCATTTTCAAAAGCCATTCTAAACCTGAGCTGCTGGAGAAGATGGTTCCATCTTCCTCCCTGCATACCCTGTGTCTTCCATCCTCCTCCAGCTCTTCAGCTCATGCAGCTATGCAGTCAGCCAGGCCAAAGATCTGATACACTGGAAACAAACAAACAGAAATCCCCAAAACCAGTCAGGTTTAGGTCAAGTATGATTTTGGCTGTCACACAAGCATTGGTCCCACAATATATAGGAAAGGTAAAATTTTCAGTAACAGGAGTCTTAAGGTAATTTAAGTCAATCAAGAAATCAAGTACTAAAAGGAAAATGAGATGATTTTCATTATCTGTACAGTGCAGAGTTTACAAACAGGCATTCTGTAGAGTTATCCTGCTATACTGTGTATGGCACTTTCACAGGGTAGTGGCACTTAACAGAAGTATTTTTTCACATGCTGCAAACAGGTGTTCAGCAGAAGGACAGGCAGAAGAAACCACAAGGTCAATTGTTACAAAACAAAATTTACACAGCTGCATCCACTTCCATAGGAAGTCTTATCCACTCTTGAGGTTTTACTTATCTTTTTCTCTACACTCTTATTCCTGGACCAAGTAATCTCGTCACAGGGCACTATATCATACAAGACTAACTGGTAAGGCGTGAAGAGTGCTGAGTGCATTAGTGAATACATTCCGACTCCTCGAAGACAATGGGTGTTCACTCTCATACTACTGAGCTGGAAAATGCAAAAAAAACCACTAGCACAGAGACACAGAAAGTCTGTATAGCAGCCACCTTCATTTCCTCATCTTCTGCTTGCAGCTGCTAGAATCACAATTAATTTGCACCTCTCTGGTCTACCGCTGTAGGCTTTGCACATTTCAGAATATACCTGAAAGTGCCACTCACTATGATCCTACCTATCAGAGGATGGATATTATCCTACTGGCTATAAATATTTCTGCATATTGTACAACTGACTATCCACACAGGTAGGTGTCTGAGCCACTGGAAAGGCCTAGGAATTGGTCCTAAATAATTTGCTTGCAATTGAACAGCACAAGCTGCCTTCACAGTATTGTCTCACTTGTAATAGAGATGTGGAAAAAGGTTATGTTGAAATACATTCAACTCCCTAGACTGAATGGATTAAAAATAGGCTATCCTACTCCGAAACTACTTACAACAAATGCCGCAATTTTGGAGTGTCAGGACAGAAATGTTGTCAATCCCAAACAGGTTTTTATTATACAAGTAATCCATTGTGTCATACACATTTCTACATGTAGTTCTCCGCTTGGAAGGCTGCAATATCTTCCTTAGAGCCAGCAGGTGGAGAAATGCTTCCATTTAAAAAAATACAAGTGAGAAAAGACAAGTTCAGCAGCTATGGAGGGAAAGCAGCTGCACTTTCCAAATCTGTTCCTTCTTTATAATCACGAAATCTATACCAGTCTTAGTTTCCTAGGTAACCCTGTGAAACCGAGACTACTAGTAGAGACTGGAGGAAGTAAAAAACACACATAATTTCAAGTTCACCTTCCATAGAATAAGTTAAGAAATGTCAGCTTTGATAGGATTCAGAAATTTAGATTTTACACACACATACACACACACAATGGCTTGTATATGACACTGCCATTTCCACACAATGGCTTGGAATGACTTTGTAAGATACCAGAGCATTGCACAATTTTTTTCAAGAATGCATACACTGGCCTCTCCTGGTTATTATAGTTGGCACATAGTATTTTTATATCACGTTCTGAATATAAGCATGGACGCTGACACTGGGGAATATCAGCATCACAGTCACTGTCATGCACTTTACTGAAGAAGCCTGTTCAGAAAAGAGCCAGAAGCTGACACATATTAACGTTGCTGGAACCCGTAACACCAAACTGACTAAAGATGCTGAGATAGCCAGTGGAAGCTCCCTTCCCAYATTTCTTTATCTATTGTCCTTCTAGGAAAAAAGCCACAATGTGCTGGAATAGAATTGTGTTTAAAATGTACACAGAATTCATGTAAAGCAGTTACATCCCCTTCCTCAAACTGAAATTTCTTGCCCTTTATAATCACACCATCCACTCAGTATCTGCCTGTATTGAAAGCAGGGGGACACAGATTCTGAAAATGCTCTGGATGAAGGCAGGCTATAAACCAAGGAAAGAACAAAACTGTGTGTTATGTTTATTTGCAAATTCATACGCATCCACTCTACCTTTTTGTCATTGACAGAGTATGCATTGGATTGAAATATAGAAAGAAAATATCCATATCCTTCAAAGAATGACATCTGTGTATTTCAACACAGCACTGCGTGCAAAACTGGACTTGGCCAACAAAGTGGACTGACAGGTTGACAAAGCTGGTAATTATATTTTAGATGTCTAGGTAACTAGCAATCTTAAGGGTTCTAGTGTTAACTATAATTACAATTTAAGCATTCTACTTAATTTCTACTGTTTCTTTTCAACCTTGGCCCATATTTGGGAAAAAAGTTCAAATTAAAAAAAAAAATCAGTCTTAATATGCCTTAAATATATCACAAAAGCAGGCAAATGGACCTTTAAATTAAAACAATGAAATTTTTAAAGAAGTAGGAGGTAATAGTGAAAATGATTATTTAAAGAACATCTTTTAACTAGAGAACATACATTTTTTCCAAAACTCCTTAGTGATGGGCAAAGGTACCAGTATGCAGCTATAGCTGCACCATTTGCTATGCAGGTTTTTAGCTGGAGACCTGCAGTAAAATTTAGGGGAGAAAGCTGATTTTGTACAACTCGGTCTTTGTGTACTGATAAGTTTAACTGAGTCCACAAAATAAGCACCTGACTTAACCACTCAGTGATATAATTTCTGAAGACACAGTTCCTACAAAACGTGTAGTTTTAACAAAGTGTTTATGCACAGTTAAGAGATGTTGCACTATCAGTGCTCAGTCATAGTATGTGTTTCAGTACCCCAGGTACTGAAAAAACAACTGTGAAATACCCAAAATACCTAAAAATATATTCAATGCAATTGCCTTTGGAAAAGTAAGCAACCAGACTTCTAGAGAGTACAGGAAAGCTTTTCAGCTGGTATTGCGCTTTAGCCTCACATAAACTGATTTCCATTTCAATTCCATTTCCATTCCATTTCAATTTAAATAAATTTCTTGATTTAGAAACAAAATTGTCATTAATTTTAAGATACTTTCACATTTTATTTGTGGGGAGTAAAAGGCACATAACATGCAGTCTTTCCCTACAAAGCTTCAGATCAGCTAGGATTAATCAGGTCAAACTGTCTGTGACACCTTACCTTCCATGGTTTTTCACCATTTTGAGGGTTTTCTGACATGCCCACAGCAATAGAGACCTGTAACCCTTCCACTGTGTGCTCTGTGGCAGTGTCTGCAGCAAATGGTGCTGAATGAAGGCTGTATTTGGTACATCTGCAATGCCTTGATAACATAGGCATGTTATGTTCATTTCATAACATGCCTACGTTTCACAATTTAGAAGTCCAGATGAAACTTTGAAGCATTTTGTATGGGCAGGTGCAGGCAGAAATAAGCATAATTAGCCTGTGCCTTGGACAAACTTGCCAAGCTGGCTGTAATCTAGAAGCCCAAGTTAGCCTGGAGCTACACCCGAATTCATGTGCCCTGCCATAGCCATGGGCTATACAATTTACACCGGCTGTCAGTCAGGTCTGTAGGTTTCCTTGGATGTGCCCCCATGTATGTGGGGTGTATGTATTTCCCATATATTTCCTTGGATGTGCCTCAGAATGATGAATTAGAGGCATTTATCACATAATTGATAGCTCCTTTATAGGCAAAATTTTCTCAGCAGTATTGAGGTTTAATTGGTTTAGGCATTTCAGATTTTTTTTTTCTAAATATAGAGAAAATAAACCTCAGCTGCTCTCCAGTTACCATAGCAACTGTAAGGTATTAAGGCACTTATCTGAGACCAAACGCATACATATAGCATTTTCTATGTATAAAACTAATGTCTGAATCAACTTTTATATATGCTAAGATTTTTTCAATTTTGCCTGTTTTACAGGTGACCCTTCAGTGGAAATAAAGGAGCAGAGATTTGTTAGAATACTGTTAGAATCGTAGAATCACTTAGGTTGGAAAAGACCCTTAAGATCATTGAGTACAACCACAAACCTAACACTACCAAGACCACCACTAAACCATGTCCCTAAGCACCACGTCTACTTGTCTTTTAAATACCTCCAGGGATGGGGACTCCACCACTTCCCTGGGCAGCCTGTTCTAGTGCTTGACAACTCTTTCAGTGAAGCAATATTTCCTAATATCCAATCTAAATCTACCCTGGCCCAACTCGAGGCCATTTCCTCTTGTCCTATCGCTTGTTACTTGGGAGAAGAGACCAACACCCACCTCTCTACAGCCTCCTTTCAGGTAGTTGTAGAGAGTGATAAGGTCTCCCCTCAGCCTCCTCTTCTCCAGGCTAAACAACCCCAGTTCCCTCAGCCGCTCCTCATAAGACTTGTGCTCCAGACCCTTCACCAGCCTCGTCGCCCTTCTCTGGACACGCTCCAGCACCTCAATGTCCTTCTTGTAGTGAGGGGCCCAAAACTGAACACAGTATTCGAGGTGCGGCCTCACCAGTGCCGAGTACAGGGGCACGATCTCCGCCTGCTGGCCACACTAGTTCTGATACAATTACTTCCCTAGTCCTGAGGTGGTAAGTATAGAAGAAGCATTTTGGGTTTTGTGATGAGTTTGTGTAATAGAAGCAAAACTTATAACCGCTGAACTATTGAGTTAGTAACTGGAAAGGAATAAATTACATATAGGGTCCAAAAAAAGCAGTAAATCCTGCATGAACAAACTAATAGGACATAAATTTACAGTGAAGTTAACAGGTATACCAAGTCACCCACAACAATTTGTTCTGTAAGCCTAATTCTCAGTAACCTGTTTTTTCAGACACAGCTTACCTATGTAATTTTTTTCCCTGCATTCAGTTCATAGTAACATCTCACTTGAAATGCCATGATAGTGTGGGAAAGAGAGCAGGAACATGTTTAGTTTATATATAAAGCAATCTCAAGTTATGTTTAAGCCAAATTACAGAACTCATGGTAAGACTATTTTTGCATACCATGAGCCAGCATGAATTTCAAAGTAGTTTAGTTTTAGTTTAGCTTTGCTTTTCTTGCTTCTAATAGTTACTAAAATAACTGTGAGGGTAAAAAGCTTTTTTTGAGCCCTCTTTTCTATTTTCTTTAATAAAACTTCTATTGTGATTAGCCCAGTTCTAGCTCAAATCAAGCATTTATCAGCTTTAAATTGCAACAATGCAATTTAACACAACATAATACAAAATTATACATCAGTTCTGTATCATCGTATTTGTCCTCTTCTGGGCATTTACTTCAAAAGAACAGCAAATCACAAAATCTGTCACTAACTGAACTGGCATAAAGAAGTTTATTTCAATACCTTAAGTTTCTGTGATGTTAATGAACATAGCTGCACTCAAACACATGGTGTGTCTTCAGAAGAGAGGTATCACGTGCAGCTCAAAATGACTGCTGAGAAGACTCCCACACTCTCAGAGGTAAGGATTCCCATACTAGCAGCAACAGCAGCAATTCCTTCTAGCTCTGGGCTAGGCGCTATGCAGGAGGATTTCTATTGCTCAGGAAATATGCACTGACTGCTTTGAAGTAACCTCCGTGTTAATGGTTCACACACTGTAATTTGGGAACCACTTCTCAGAGGTTGTTAAGTGCTTGCTACAGGATACATCAGCATTATTTTGGAGAAAGAAATATGGGCTCCCTTTGCCCATATTCAACTAAATCTGAATCAGCTCTGAATTGAACCAAAAGCTGTGTAGGCAGAATATATTAACTTGGGCTCTCTGTTATGCTAACACAGTTACTCTACTAAGTAGCTTATAGTACAGGCAGAGTGAGCCCACATCTGCCTGCATCAGATGTACTGTTTGCAGGAAGGAATAAGCACCCAAGAGGAATCAGGAATCTAACATTCTTTATTAATTTGGGCTTTAACCTCTAAATATAAGGCTTGTATAAGCGTAATTTTAGGATAAGCAAATCTGTCATGTGCTAACATTGAAAGTTTATGTGTAAAGTCAGAGTGATACTTAACTACTCTGATCCCCATAAAAAGTCACCTCTGCTTTACTTCAAGATATTTTCTACTTCCATGACAATCTTTAACCAAAAATTGGGCAGCTTCAAATAACTAAGATGTGATAAGTGTGCTTCTCATTTTTATGAGTCCTACAGTCTGAGGAACTTGCCTTCTGTTTCCCATACCTCGAGATTCAGGGAGTTCCAACTGGAATGGTATTTATTGTTTATCAAAAAAACTTAGGGAAGTCTCAACTAACAATAAGAACTCAGTATCTGAGGACTTGGTTCTTTTTACTCTTAAAAAAAATGGAAAAGCTGAGATTAGAACATCTTTCTCTACAGAGCTAATGTCATGCAGCTTCCTTTCATCTCAGAACTCCATAAAACAAAAAGAATTTAAAGCAGTACATCCACACTTGAAGAACTTTGAAGATTCACTATAGTTCTATGCAAAAAATATACAGCTATAAAAACAACTTTATCCAAACAGCAAATAGCTCATGACTATAATTCCGTGTTACTTTTAGGCCTCTAAGTATATCCGTCTCTTCAATTATCAGAAGCTGAACTGCTTATTTACTTTATTTGTCTGAATAAGCTTTCTCATACCTTACTGGGAAAGAGATCCGTTCTGTGTCAGGACTTATTATTTATGCCCAGTATAACTGTTACAGAAACACACACAGTGATTAACATGAGAAGTGAATAGATGAAACAGTCCATGCACTTCTTTTTAATTGAGTCAGTAGCCTACCTGATGTACCACCAAGCATGCCTGGCTTAGGTTAAAATATTCATTTGTATTAAGTATTACAAAATGGTATTTTTCCCTTTGCTACATCTCATTGTGAACTAAAAATATAATAAAAATAGTCTCCAAAATGTGTAATATATATATCCAGCCCTTAAATTCAATCATCTCTTACAAAACATTAGAAAAATCTTATACTGAATATGTAAATAAGAAGTACCGGTAATGGGATGGCCCGGTTTTGAAAGCTACTTGCTTCCTGTGTTCTGCCCTCTACTCTCTGTGAAAAGTTTCACACCCTGCACCTTCTTGGCATCTTATATGTCTACATGAGCATACATTGTAGTATGTACATATATGAAGCATTCTGAAATCAGATGCTGGTACAGCAGCCTGTCCTGATGTGTCCTACATTTAAGACTTTCCCCCAAATAGAATTCATTTACGTGCTGAAACTTACTGCCAGGTGTATCACTACAGCTTTGCAATGCTTTAAACCAGATATAGTCAAAGATGGACTGCTCTGAATGTAGTGTTGTAGGCAGAACCTATACCTATGCCTTATTAATAATTTAATATTGCCTGTGCTGACAACATAGCACTGTTTTCTTAGTCAACATTTGCATTCTTCAAAGAAACACTATTCAGATATTTACTATCAATGGGGGAAGTCTTGGCATAAAATAGCCATTTATAAGCATATGAATATCCGGAATCCTTAGCACTAATCTTAGATTTTTAAAGATAAGCAATGCAATAATGAAAATATTTGGTGATTTGAGATAATTTCGTAATATAATCTACTCCAGATATGTTATTTAGCAGTTCTAAATATGATTTTAAAATCAGATTGAGACGCTAAAACTGGCAATACTGCAACCAATTTTACAAGTACCAGTACTGATGCAGTTTTATAGAACTTCTTCAGTTTAGCAAAATGAAAAGAATAATTAAGATATTGATCCTGGAAATACCTAAATAGGTGTAGCATTCTCAAGTGCAAATTCTTGCATCAAAGAAGGATGGACAATGAAACTATTTTCCTAAAATCCTTTTGAAGTCTTAAACACTCCTTAATTTAATATATTGCTTATTTGAATTTAATGGATAGCTTCCTTAAAATTCTTCCCCAGTTAGTATTTGATAACATAAAAGGTCCATTTTCATCTCTACAAGAGGATAAATTAAAGCTCTACACCATTTCCACTTGTGTAGGCCTATATACTTTAAATACAAAGAAAATAAAACTACAGTTTAAAAGTTTAATGATTACCACTACCCTTTTTTAACTCTCTTTATTCTGTGATGCAACTTCAATGATACAATATTTAAGAGATTTTGTCATGTACTTCAGCAGAGATTCCTGTCTTTACTGATGTCAAATATGATTTCTTATACTCAGAACTGACCTCTCAAAGTTCACAAGGCAGTTTTTGATATCTACTGAATCTCAAGGGGTCCTTTCTTCTCAAGATTGCTTTATGTCAAAAATAGCATTCAGCCCTGCAACAGAGCTATTGTTTTTCTGACCAAAAAGGTATCATTGATTTGCAGGAAGATTAACTGGGCAAAGATAGTTCTGTGTTTGCTAAGGGACAAAACCACTGTCTTTGCAGCCTTAGCTAGAAATGCATCTCTCTTCAGTAGCTTCCATATTTTGGCCCAAATCCCTCCTATTTTAGTGGGCATGATGAAAGATGTTTTCTATGCAGCTTGTCTTGCAGAATAGACTTTGTTTATAAAAATAAGTGCATCAGTCATACAAAGCATGTTTTCACTATACCTCTATGTAGACTTTGTTTAAGAATATAGATGGATTCAGGATCAGCCCTAAGAAATCCTCTCTTCTTAACAGTGCTTTGAGTGTTGACCAGACACTCAAAATTGTGACATTTTATTATGGTACCGGACGTACTAACAAAATTGGGTATTTATTGCAGTCATTCTATCTTCTGGATTTTATGGAAAATTGTGCATAACTTGCTGCACTGTTGCACTCTAGCTATGATGATCCACAGGGGTAATACATGTACATACATGCATATAAACTGGGGAAGTTCATAAGCAAATATAATTTCTGGGATTTAGTCTTAATCCCTGCTAAAAAAGACAGACATATACTAGCATAGTACAAATATGCTAGTAGTAGTAGAACATAGCTAACCTTGATATAAAAAAAATTGAACAAATGGCTCAGGATAGTGAAGTTAGGAGGTGCATTCGGCAACAGGAAAAACTTTTCTCCTTGAGGACTTTCAAAACAATGCCATGATATTTAAAAGATGGTGAAATGCCAGAAATCTATGATCTTCCTTGGCAAGATACCCATCCATATCACAAAGACCAGAAGTACTTCTGTGACTAACTTCACTCTTTGTCAGAAAACAAGTAGAACTTCGATTGCATACAGTTTCCAAGTGAAATTTTGTATATCAAACTGTGCTTGACTAAATTAGTACCTGTGTTAATAGCATCATCGTTTTACCTACTGTGCTAAAATGTCCTTGATACATAGCATGAAGAAGTCAAATTAACTCAGTGCACAAAACTGGAAGTTTGCTGAGATTTAAAACAAGACAGGCACCCAGCACCATTTCAGGAACATTAATAAACTAAACCAACCTCTGTCACAATCATTCACCTTTCTGTTGAAAGAGTAATATTAAGCAAAATGAGTAAAACCAAAATGAATAAATATTTACTTTCGTTTGAACTATGCGGCTTAGAACTTAATCACTTTATAGGGAGGGAGGAAATGACAGGCAGAAGGAGAGTGATGGACTTTAACTAACCTGTTCTAATTCTGTCAAATGAGTTAAGAAATGTAATGCTAGTTAGTTTCTCTTCAGAGGTATCTGTGTTCATACTCAGATTTTTTCTATAATTGTGCATGAATTTTAATCTTGTTTGTGGATTTTTTGAAAAACCTTCCTTATTTTGTCTGTTTTTCAAATTAAGTGAGCTAAGTTCAGCTATACATTAAATGATAGTTTTTAATTTAATTATATTTAGATTTAGAATCATGGAAATTATAAAAAAAATTAGTCTGCAGTGTATTCCATTTTTTTCTCAAGGCAGAACAGTTACTAAGCAGCAGTGACAGCTCTCATATCTTTGGGATGACATCTTGAAAGAATACAATCACACAGACAAAATACAAACTAGAGTTCTGCAAAACTACACATCTTTTAGGCAAATTAATAGTAGAGTGAAATAAGAAATGTTGCTTAATAGCTAAGAGCCTTTTTAGGAGAAATGACTGAATGCTAGTTTCTCCCTCTGAAAACTATACAGAAGAACATTTCTGTTAAGTGGTTGGACAATCAGGCTGTGATATGCCGTGGGGCCTGAATTCAGAAAGCGGCTTTTAGGAGATTGTAAGAAACCAGGCTGCTCATTAATTTGGAAATAATCTTGCTCAACAACTCTTGAAGGTGGCCAGAGATTCCTTCTGGAGGAGGCTGTACAGTGTAACCGCTATTGCACTGAGAAATCTGGTGAGTGGGAACTAAAGAAGTGACCTGATGACCCCAGGAAAAGGTTTTTGAGATGGTGAGCAAAATTAATGTGCTTCTGTTTTTTGTCTTTCTGATTTAGATCAAATTCAGAGAGTGTTAGCTCTTGTGCTGAGCGTAGAACAGGAAGCCAGCAAAACATGTTTAACTAGATTTTAAAATGTTCATTGCATGTCCTTTGCAAGTGAATGTAATGTCAAGTGAGGCCCCAAAAAGGAGGTGTTTTTTATACCAGATATACTCTGCTTGTGCTTCTTTCATATTCTCAGAGCAAACTTCCCTCAGATGTGGTGCAAGGTCAAAGACCTACTACTAGGCTGCCTTCAGCACTTGGGGTACTTGGAGAGAGAGAGAGATGCAGTGGTGTCATACTGAGAGGAGGAACGGTGTCATCTGGGGTGTGGACTTTCTCAGTATAAAAAATGTGAGGGTTCAGGAGACAGCTCCATTGGAGAGGAATGTGCAGACACAGGTTTTATCTATTCTTCTAAAACTGCAAAAGACTCATTGAAGTGCTGAAGAACCACTGGAGTGCACTGACTGTKTTTTCTCAGACAATTCAGACAAGAAAATTTGTTCCTTCAGCTGAAGTGGACACTCCAAATGAAAATTTAATTTAGCAAGCAAGAATAAACAGCTTATGCTTTTCTATGTTAAGAAAATCCTTTGAAGTGAAGAAACATTACAAAATGTAAGAAGAAACTGCCACTCTTTGAGAGGTATTTTAGGAAGCTGTAGTATATAAATGGTCACAAAATACAAAATCTGACCTTTCAAGTCTGAAATATTGCTTCATAGTACATCCATAGTATATCCAAAAGGTGTAAAACATATCGATGAAATTAAATTTCCTGCTTATAATGATACACTGATTACTTTTCATACTAACCTTCTGGATTCACTGTTTTCACTCATGTAAATTAATTAATTCCTAGAGATGTCAACTGTGGCGTATATTCGTTTTCATCCTTTACACAGCAGATGTTATGTTTAATCTTCTCCATCACAAACATCTCTAGGCTTTACCAGGTGCCTTTATATAACTCTATCCTAAGCACTTAGGACTGATCACTTTAAAATTCCATTTCTACAAGGACCCCTCTACAGCAATGAGTATTTGTTTATATATAATCCCCCAGTCTGATGTACAGTCCCAGTGATGGCAAATGTGACAAACTACATGCTTAAATCAAGGTGTTGTGAGAATACTTCTGAATTGCTCTCTGAAAAAGAAAACATCCAGCCTTTTAATGAGTTGGTTTTCTCTGAATCCAGTCTGCCTGCCAAACATCAGATTATACAGTCCTAGGAAAGCACACCTGAGTTTGAATATAGGCTGATATCTTCATAGAATCATTTGGGTTGGAAAAGACCCCTAAGGTCATTGAGTACAACCACAAACCTAACGCTACCAAGACCACCACTAAACCATGTCCCTAAGCACCACGTCTACTTGTCTTTTAAATACCTCCAGGGATGGGGACTCAACCACTTCCCTGGGCAGCCTCTGCCAATGCTTGACCACTCTTTCAGTGAAGCGATATTTCCTAATATCCAATCTAAACCTCCCCTCGCCCAACTCGAGGCCATTTCCTCTTGTCCTGTCGCTAGTTACTTGGCAGAAGAGACCAACACCCACCTCGCTACAACCTCCTTTCAGGTAGTTGTAGAGGGCAATAAGGTCTCCCCTCAGCCTCCTTTTCTCCAGGCTAAACAACCCCAGTTGTCTCATAAGACTCGTGCTTTAGACCCTTCACCAGCTTCACTGCCCTTCTCTGGACACGCTCCAGCACCTCAATGTCCTTCTTGTAGTGAGGGGCCCAAAACTGAACACAGTATTMGAGGTGCGGCCTCACCAGTGCCCAGTACAGGGGCACAATCACTTTCCTAGTCCTGTTGGTCACACTAGTTCTGATACAAGCCAGGATGCCATTGGCCTTCTTGGCTACTTGGGAACACTGCTGGCTCATATTGATCCTGCTGTTGACCAACACCCCCAGGTCCTTTTCTGCCGGGCAGCTTTCCAGCCACTCTTTCCCAAGCCTGTAGCGTTGCCTGGGGTTGTTGTGACCCAAGTGCAGGACCCGGCACTTGGCCTTGTTGAATCTCACACAATTGGCCTCGGCCCATCGATCCATCCTGTCCAGATCCCTCTGCAGAGCTTTCCTACCCTCAAGCAGATCAACACTCTTGCCCAACTTGGCGTTCTCTGCAAACTTACTGAGGGTGCACTCAATCCCCTCGTCCAGATCATTGACAAAGATATTAAACAGAACTGGCCCCAATACTGACCCCTGGGGAACACCACTTGTGACTGGCCGCCAATGGGATTTAACTCCATTCACCACAACTCTCTGGGCTYGGCCGTCCAGCCAGTTTTTTACTCAGCGAAGAGTACACCCGTCTAAGCCATGAGCAGACAGTTTCTCCAGGAGAATGCTGTGGGAAACGGTGTCAAAGATTTTACTAAAGCCCAGGTAAACAACATCCACAGCCTTTCCCTTGTCCACTAAGTGAGTCACCTTGTCATAGAAGGAGATCAGGTTGGTCAAGGAGGATCTGCCTTTCATAAATCCATGCTGACTGGGCCTGATCACCTGGTTGTCCTGTACGTGCCGTGTGATGGCACTCAAGATGATCTGCTCCATAACCTTCCCTGGCACCGAGGTCAGGCTGACAGGCCTGTAGTTCCTCGGATCCTCCTTCCAGCCCTTCTTGTAGATGGGCATCACATTTGCTAACCTCCAGTCAACTGGGACCTCCCCGGTTAGCCAGGACTGCTGATAAATGGTTCAAAATGGCTTGGTGAGCACTTCCACGAGCTCCCTCAGTACCCTTGGGTGGATACCATACAGCCCCATAGACTTCTGTATGTCCAAGTGGTGTAGCTAACCGTTTTCCCTTGGATTATGGGGCCTTCATTCTGCTCCCTGTCCCTGTCTTCCAGCTCAGGGGGCTGGGTATCCTGAGAATGACTGGTCTTACTATTAAAGATTGGAGCAAAGAAGTCATTAAGTACCTCAGTCTTTTCCTCATCCTTTATCACTATGTTTCCCCCTGCATCCAATAAAGGATGGAGATTCTCCTTAGCCCTCCTTTTGTTGCTAATATATTTATAGAAACATTTTTTATTGTCTTTTACGGCAGTAGCCAGATTAAGTCCTAGTTGGGCTTTGGCCCTTCTAATTTTCTCCCTGCATAACCTCATGACATCCTTGTAGTCCTCTTGAGTTGCCTGTCCCTTCTTCCAAAGGTCATAAACTCTCCTTTTTTTCCTGAGTTCCAGCCAAAGCTCTCTGTGAAGCCAGGCCAGTCTTCCCCGATGGCTCATCTTTCGGCACATGGGGACTGCCTGCTCCTGCACCTTTAAGATTTCCTTCTTGATAAATGTCCAGCCTTCCTGGACTCCTTTGCCCTTCAGGGCTGTCTGGGACTCTGTCAACCAGGCCTCTAAACAGGCCAAAGTCCGCCCTCTGGAAGTGCAAAGTAGCAGTTCTGCTGACCCCCTTCCTTACTCCTCCGAGAATCAAAACTACCATTTCATGATCGCTATGACCAAGACGGCCTCCAAACATCACATCACCCACAAGTCCTTCTCTATTTGCAAACAACAGGTCCAGCAGGGCACCCTCCCTAGTTGGTTCACTCACCAGCCATGTCAGGAAGTTATCTTCCACACACTCCAGGAACCTCCTAGACTGTTTCCTTTCCACTGTATTGTATTTCCAGCAGACATCAGGTAAGTTAACGTCCCCCACGAGAACAGGAGCTAGCGATTGTGAGACTTCTCCCAGCTGCTTACAGAATATTTCATCTGTCTCTTCATCCTGGTTGGGTGGTCTATAACCGACTCCCACCATGATATCTGCCTTTTTGGTCTTTTCCTTGATTCTTACCCATAAACACTTGACCCTTTCATCACCATCGTCAAGCTCTAGACAATCAAAACACTCCCTAACATACAGGGTTACCCCACCGCCTCTCCTTCCTTGCCTATCCCTTCTGAAGTGTTTATAGCCATCCATTGCAGCACTCCAGTTGTGCGAGTCATCCCACCATGTTTCCATGATGGCAACTATATCATAGTTTTCCAGCTGCACAATGGCTTCTGTCTCTTCCTGTTTGTTGCCAATGCTGCGTGTATTGGTGTAGATGCACTTCAGTTGGCCTATTGATCCTGACACCTTTTTTGAGGGAGAAGCCCTAATTCCTATGTGACTGTTCTCAGGTGCTTCCATGGTTTCTAACACATCCATAACCCTTGTGTCTTTGCTGCTGCATGGATCTCCATCCCCTACCTCCACCTTTCGTACGAATACTTCAGTTTGTTTAGATGAAACATGATCAGTTAAGGAAGTCATGTGCAAGTCTTATGAATGCATGTTAATCATTCACTATGAATTGTGAGACCCCAGGTTGATACCTCTTTTTTAAATGATACCCAAGAGTGTGGTATTTCCTACAGGGTGTCTGCTCACTGTACTTAGTGCTAATTAGATCAATTATAAATTCACAGTTATGCTTCTAGCCTCTACCATCTCTACTTATGAAGGAAACCATGTTTTCTTTAAATTTCTTTAGGCTAAACAACCTGAAGACCTCCTCCTAATAAATAAAAACTCTGTTGGAGCACATGTTGTACTTGAGACAGGATGGTTAGTTCATCTTACATGATAAAGAATAATACAACTGTTCTATGATAGATGTGTTGTGTTTTTTTCTTCAAAATTATAGAACCACATAATATAGCCTAGAAAACTTTTCAAGGAATGGGCAATAAAAGTGCTAAAGCCTCTCCCTGTGGCAGCAGAGCCTCTTCAAAGGGTCTCAGTCAGGACAATGACATCTAATACAACCACTGAAACACAGACCCTAGATGATAGGCAGAGCAGCCCTGAGTCTTGGAGGACATGTCCTATAAAATTTAGTTGTAAAGAAAAGAGGGAAGTGAGCACTCATCCAAACTGGAGACTGTGTCTGAAACAATAAAACTTCCTACTTCACATACTTGTGAGGAGCAAAAGACCTTTTTAAGTTGCAATATCTGCAGTCAAGTTCATTTGGCCAGAGTCAAATGCAAATTCTACTTTGCAGAAAGAGAGGAGAGTATCAAACATGAGAACAAAGTCTACAGCACAGCTGAAGAGCCCTGAATTCATCTGGACAGAAAATTCCTCCCTCGTATTTCCTCCCTGCCTATCTTCTCACCTGAAGTCCCAGCTCTAGAGCATTAGGAGCTTCTGTTCACAGACCTGCTAGGACTCAGGCTCCCTTGCCTCAGTCGGTTCCTTGCTGTAGCCACCCTGACTGCAAGAAAGGGTGGTGAAGAGGATCTAGAGATGGTGGAGAAGAGGATCTAGAGGTGTGTCCTGTGGGCAGGAGACCCAACAGTGATGCAGGTTCCCAGAGCAGAATGATGTGAGGCAGCTGGACCCTGCCTAGACATCTCAGTCTCCGTTTCAGTCTGGGAAGAAGGCAGTGTTCAGTGTGCTTGCATAACTTCAGTTTAAGCAGTAAATCAAAGAGAACCTAAATCTTAGCCTCCTTCAATCTACTGACAAACTAACTGCCAACAGAATAAAACTTAAGCTTATAACATACAACCTCTGGACCTGTGCAGTAAATATTTCTTTTCAGGGCACTTAGTTTTTCTCAGATTTATCTGCTATGCTATGAGAAACTTCCTTTCCACTTTATGCTCATGTTCTCTGAACTGTAGTTGCCTTGACATTTCAGCTTTATTCCTGCTTGGCCTGAGCCTTCGATCCTCACAAGAAGCACATGAATGCCTGACCAGTAGAGAATGTAAGCACATGTGTTGCAAGGGGATTTGAAGAGATACTACATCACTGTATGCACATGCTAGAAAGCTAACTGAAGTTGTGACTTCCGTATAAACTTCTTTCAAAATTAATGTGGCTCCTGAGTACTCTTCTTCCTCAGAACATGTAACATAGCAAAAAGGAGTCTACTGAGACCCACAACAAGAAAGAAACGTAATAAAAAAAAAAAAAAATCAAACACACCACTTAAAGCAGAAAGGCATCAGGCAGGAATTTGTATTAAGATAGCTTCCAATGGACTCTTAGGCAAAAAAAATGTATCAATGATTCTCTAAAGGGCTGACCACAGCAATAAAGATGAGATTGAAAGTAAAGAGTACTTTCCTTATTGGATGAAAGTAAGGTTGCTGGAAAGAGAAAGATAGAAACTAATAACTTATAAGTGGGAGTACTCACACTCAATCTAATTGTTATACCTGGAGGGAAAAAAAAAAAAGGAAAGAAAAAAGAAAAGGGAATATATGTTATGTTTCACTGAAGAGGAAACTGGTACTTACATGTGGCTTTAACAGCACAGCAAATTTGTGAGTTATAGGCCTGATTCCATATTGAGGATGTAATTAGCTCACAGTAGAAGGTGGAATGTGCAGGGAAATGACCAGGGTCAGGACCAAGGACAGGATTTCTGAAACAAAATGAAGTTATTCTGGGCAAACGACGTGGCACGTAGAATGTTGTATCTTAGTTGCAGCCTTGAACATGGCACTGAAGCAAAACTTCTGGCATTTTCCCATAGGAGCCCTGAAAGATAAAGAAGGTAAAAAAAACCCATGGTTTTGGAGATGAAGAATGTCAACAATTCACATTCAGATAAAAAGTTCAATCTGATCACAAGCCACTCTAAAGCATCATGATGAAGTATACTCATGACTGTAGCTGGATATTACTATGAGGAAGCTTGAGTTACGGTGCAAAGGTAAAGTACTACTCCCAAAATATTTTCTGAAAGTCTTGTTACGGTATTACAAAAGTATAACTTCGAACAGAGCAACAAACGTCCTCTGAAAACTGCTAGCATGTAACCGTGGTTTGGTCACGCAAAGGGCTGCATACAGTTGCCAGTTCTAACTGGCAGGAAACTTTCTGCCCAAGGCAATCTGCTGGCTTCACGCACAACCTCCTCTGGCACCTCCACAGAGCAGCAGTCTGGCCCCCGGGCTCTGTCCTCAGCTGTAGTGCAGCACACAGATACAACTATGGTGCAGATACGCAGCATCAACAGCAAAGAACACACACGCGGAGGGATGTTCTGTAAAACTGTGCCTAAGATTAGGCTGACTGAAATATTTCCCCACTTAAGCGCTTACAGTGCAAAAAACTATTGCATAGCTGAACGGGTGGGAAAATCAATTAAAATGTGCAAAGATCTAGTGTAGGACATGCTTAGAAACATTTCATTGTGTCACACTTCTGTAGTATTTCACTGATACATGATAGATGATAATGATATTTATCATCACAATGATAAGCTTCACTACAGCTTCACCACAACTTTACAGCTGGCTTTTTGCCTTTTGGTACTGTAATAAGATCAGTTTTATCCATTAACCAGCCTTAGTCCACCAGCCTATCCTAAAATGAGATAAAAACTGTGAGAAAGGTGCTAATGATAGTGTGACTACTATCAAGGGGAATGACTACTACAACCCTCAAGGGGCTGCTTGACCTTGAGAGTACAGTCCTCTGAATCTCCTATTCAGAAAGTGCTCATACTTAACTTTGCAGAAGCTTAATAGCTTTTAAACTGTTTAGCAACTGGAAATACCTCTGCTTCAGAAGATCCATATGTGAAAAGAAAGAAATACTTTTGCAAGGATTTTCTCCCCTGAAGAGAGAGAACGAGTCTTGAAAAAATTCTTCCTTGGATGTGTAATATTACCTCTTAAAATGGAAAAGTTACAGAAAAATAAAATACAAGTCTCATATTTAACCTTCTTGCTTTCCTCTGTCTTTCCCCAAAATCCCCACCCCTAGAAGAACTGAGCATTTCATAAGAACTTCCCCAGCATGAATTTTAGTTATGCCAGAACTTTCATCCTGGAATGGAAATCAAGTAAAATGTTTAAATAACATAAGTAATGGTTATTAGACTATTTTACATTACTATTACAGCCAAAGCAAAGCCTCTGTAAATCTTTCAAAATATCAAGCCCACATCCTAGAAGAAATTCTAAATAAAAATCAAAGTTCAAGTCAAACTGAACATCTAAACATTGCCACTGACATTGACTTAGACCATGACTTTTATGTTCAACTATTTTATTCCTTTTTTATTCTTCTGCATATCTTCTGAAAGCCACTAACTAAATATCCATGAGGTACAAAAATGAAAGCAGGCTAATCATCTTCACACACTTTCTGCTAAGTTTTGCTTGACGTGTTCTCCGACAATTTGTTACTTGGCACTGTAGAAAGCCTGAAGTCTCCATGCTACCTTAGCTTTCAATTCTTCCACTTTCCCATTGTCTTAGCCCTCATACACACAGTTCCTTTGCAGTTTTAAGAAAACAGCTCCACAGTACTCTAAAACATATTCCTTTTAAAATGTGTTGCTAAGAACTCARTCTTTGAAAGGAATATATTTGATTACAGATTTTTGAAAACTGAGCCAGTTTTAGATGTTTAGATGCAGTTTAGATGCATCTCTAGTATACATATGCCCTCTCTTTCATTCTAGAGATGACTATTGCGAACAAGTCCCAGATCACACGTGATTAAAAAAGGAACCATTGTTAAATTCAGCCTTCAGTAGAGTTTGAAACAACTGTTTGACATAAACTAGATGTCTCGGCATCTATATTTAAGTTAGAGAAGCTGGTGGGCATTAAAGCAGCTACACAAATTAGTTCAAGATCCCACCAAAGCATATTTAATACTTAGGATAAAGGTTGGATTGATAACCTTGGAAATAACTACTTGTTTTTCTGCAGAACAGGATAATGGCAACAGCTGCAGGCAGTATTCACATGGGCACGAGAGGGATCTCTGCTATTGTGAAACCATACTTTCACTGTACCTCTAATTCAAACCTCACCATTGTGCTAAGACCCCAGCAGAAAAGTTGGCTGCTGTGATGCAGACAAGGTAGGGAGGCATAAATTCCAGAAGGAACAATCTACTTGATAAGATTAGCAATTGAGGTTTTAATCTGGGCTTTGGCACTGAAGTCAAACTGTCTATAGACAGCCTTCCGCAAGATATAATCTCTCCTTAGAATGTCGACATAAGATAACAGAAATATAGGAATGTTTCACAGCAGAAAAATAAGGAAAGCTTCTAGGACTTAACACAAAAAATTTTAGTTTGAACTTTAAAGAAAGTGATTATTCAATGTCATTAGTCTTCTGCTCCTACTGAAGAAAATGAGGAGGCTTCCAACTTTATGCTCTTAAATAATGAAATCTCTTTTGAGAAAGCAATTATTTTTTTATTAGTACAGTTTCAGTCAAGTATTGACTCAATAACCTCATATCCACTACCTAAATTACTATAAATCTGGCAGATTTATGCTATAAGGATAAGTATATTCTGCCCTGTTAAAACTGTTCTGTTGTATTTTGCGTACAAGACAGTTACCTGAAGAGGCAAATAATTACTATTTAAAAAATCCTCACATTTCATACTGCCTCCTATTGTATTTTGAGTTTCCTTTTGAAATTATTTAAATGAATAAAATCAGTTATATAGGTTATAACCTGTGAAAGTTATGAAGAATGAAAATAGGAGCAATGTTGGACTTTTATTATAGCTAGTGTATAATGCCTTTTAAGGTTCAAGTAAGCTGTAATGGAAACTGTTTCACCAGGTGTCTTGGGGTAACTTTAAAACGAGCAGAAAACAGAGAGTCTCATATCAGAACACTAAATTATACTATTAAAAAAGAACAGCTTAAATCCTTTCAAGGCTGTGGTATCCACTGCACAACATTAAAGCTCTCCAATTTGTAAAATCAGGCTGTGATTTACAGCAAGCCTTGTATAAACTGATCTCTCATGGTGACCTGCTCAAACGAAGAAGTCTGTTACTTCAGCTTCAGCAGGCAAATAAAATACCTTTCACTGCTGATGTAAATAAAAAGCACAGCAGAGAAGTCTTAGTAGAGATCCTTAGATTTTTAAGCTCTCATTACTCCAGGGGCTATCAGTTTAAATAGATTCCTTCATTTTCCTTTATCTTTAATTACACACCAGGTAAATCACCCCCTCCCAAGTCTTTATTTCTTTTTTTTCTTTATTTTTCTGGGTGGTGGGGGTACAAATACTTCATATACTCTTTTATGTGTCTCACCATTAAACACCTAAGTGTTTTACAGATATTAGCTCAGCTTTACAACATGCAAAATAAAGTTTTAAGAAAATCTCTGTGCCCTATTTCCAATAGTGGATAGACCTTAAACAGTACTCACAAATCTGCTTACCCAGTGTGCCTGTGCAAAACTGATTCTTCTTCTTCAGAATAGTTAGACCATTGCAGTACTTCATGCTCAAAGCACAGTCCCCACTGATCTCAGCTGCAGCAACTGTGACCCAGCAACTGTATCTCCCTTAAGCAGCCAAAGCCAAGCACCTTACCAAGCGACCACCTGTAAACTATTTGTCTTGAATTCATGTAATCTTTGGCCCAGACAAGATTACAACTGAGTACTTCCAGGAAAATACCTGGTTGACTTAACCACTGAGTCATGTTTCTTTTCCTGCATGCTTTCTAATTGCTGCAGAAAGTGAGGCAGTGGCTTTATAATCAAGCTTTCCCCAGGGTGGATACAGAACTGACTGCAGTCCTATAGGACACACAGTACAATATAATAAAACAATCATAAAGCTTATGCATATAGATAATGAAGTAAGACCACACAGGCAACTAACACTTTCATTTTTAGCAACTTTAGAATGCTTGGCCTACAACCTCAGGACTAAATTTTTTGTGCATTAATCCCTTATTTTTAAAAAGCAAATTCAACCAGCATTAAATCAGGTGGTAACGTATTGCAATCCACCTGGGTAGAATCAGGGCTAGAAACTCTAAAGCCAACACACCACTTGAGCAAGCAGGAGAGTTGGTAGCAGCGTTTGCTTATCCTCTGCTTGGAAAAGCACTTCAGAGAAATGAGAGACCTTAGCAATGGGTTCCCTGTTTGCTGATAAGAGGCAATAGTGAGAGATTTGGAAACCTCAAAGTTAATTTGATGCACTGTTGATGTGTTCCCTTATTGGGACAGACTTCCGCTTACCTTTTCCCTGAGGACACTGTTCCAGGTTGCCCTCCATGTTCCAGCTTGAGCCCCTCAAAGCTGCTGTCCCAGCCACTTCTTGTCCCAAGTTCCAGTTCCACCTAACCACGTTCCTCATCAGTTTTTCACGAGGACTCCTCACTAAACCTTTCCTCACAGCTAAGCTGGTTTTCCCTTCAGCACACAGAAAACTCCCTCTCAATAAAAGCCAATATATTTTCCAAATTTCAGTGCATTTTCATTCTTTTCTAATATTACAGAAGTATTTGTTCTTCTTTTCTTTTTATCTCAGGTGATTCAGACTGGAAAATCTCAGGCCAAAAATGCCGTCCAGAAACTCCATGAAGCAATCTTAGGGTTAGAAAACTTTAGGTTAAAAGCGTGAAGACAAAATGCCTGAAAACGAGATTTTATAGCGAGAGAAAACACTGGCTCCCTTATTACAGGTGCTGCTGCTCAATCATATTTTCTTGCCTATATAAAGCCACTTAATATATACAGAACATTTTAAATAAATGCAGTTTTTAATTTTGTATTTTTGCACCAAGAATGTATTAACCCAAGGTCAGGACTCATGAGGAAAAATAGATAAAGTGATGACCGAGCTTTTATCCATTTTGGAATATTTACAGAGTAATATTTCACACTGGTTATTTGTTTCATCTATATTGGTAATAATGCCGTACTAATACCTACAGTCTTTAGCACTATCTTTTAAGTACCTGGGAACTGTCACACATTTAGAACGATGCATAGTTTTTTGATCTTCAGAATATGTTAGGCAGCTTTCCTTATCTTACCACATCCTCTGTCCTATACTGAGAAAAATGTACTTTCAAAATTGCACGTAGTATGCAAACCACTTGTTGTGCCAATTAACACATCTTGAATTTGTTAATGAGTGTTCAACCAAATCAATATTCTTAAACCTTTATGTATCTTATGTCTTTTACTCTAAAGCCTAAAACCACTAAAAATTTTCCCCCCCTACAGAAAAAATATTTTGATAAGTATTCATGTTTAATTGTTATTTCTTGGAGACTGCCTTACTAGATCAGCTCTGTTTTACAAGGTAAAACACGTCTATCATCACAAAGTATCTCATAGTACCATGATAAAGTAAATCAAAGTACTACCTCTGAAAATGCCACTGCTTATTAGAATATTTCCTGTGTAAACAGGAGGGGGAAAAAAATGAGAAAATATACTAGTGCTTGCACATGGTAGTAGGATCACGCCTTTCTTGGAGGAATACCTCATCTTGCTAAGGAACAAAGCTTGTATGCAAGCATAGCCTCGGACCACAAACTTACTGATAGCACAGGAAAATTTAAACTACTAGAACTCTTGACACTGAAGTATATTAACAAGTTGTACAGGAAATTACTGCTGCAGTGAATCACAAAAGATAACAAAGTGTAGAGAACTAATAATTGTGGCTTGATATTTTTAACTCATGTTTTAGTGTCAATATTAAAATACCCCAGATAATAAAATTTAATATATACTGTTGCTAAGATTTAAAATAAATAATATATTTTACAAATATAATTTTCTATAAAAGAAAAAGTAGTTTTAAAAAAACATGTTTTAAGGCTCTCCATTTCCTATGTTCTTCCAGTAAGATCACTATCTCTTTATGAAACTTATGTGTTATGCCTTAATTCACCAGTTAAAATACATCACTATTGAATATTACAACCATGCAGATGCTGCATATTGTCACAAAAAGTATTATAATCTCCTTAAAAGACAACTAAATACCACAAAAGCCTTGAAATTTTATTTAGTAGGTCTTCTTGATACTGTCTATTATAACAATAATAGATAAAAATGGCATCTGCGTTCCTGGAAAGGAAGGCTTCTGTTCTCTCTAGGAATTCCTGGGTTCTGTTAATTACCAAGTTTCTACAAAATTCAGTTCAGACTGAAAAATAATTATTTTCATTAAAATATCTTTCATACATTTGTTCCTATGGGTAACCAGTGTATTAAAGAGATCAAGAATGTATCCTTACAAAAGAATGCATTCTTCCCTGATATTTGCCTCAGTCTGGTCTGTGTTAAATGTAATTATATAAGCACAAGAAATAGTCTTAAGTACTTGAAGATAATGAGCTAAAAAATTCAGACTGTGTCACACACTAGGTATCCAGGTTCAGAGGGAAATGAAGTATACATCTGAAGAAGTGTTGAAGATGTCATTTGCTTGCCACCTCTGCTAAACGTCAGCAGAAAAAGAGAGGAACTGCTTCTAAAATCCCTTAGCAACAGATAGAAGTCCTTCTATTGACCTTACTGGGTGGAAGTCCACTGAAACTGGGCTGAAACTATTTGACAAAAGGATGGAAAACTGGAAAAAAGTAACACTTTTTTTTTTTTTTTTTGCGATGCATGTCAGACAGCTGATACAGAGTAAAACTCCAGTATTACTTTCTTATGTGGGAACTTGGACTCTATTGCATTGCTTCACCTTGAAGTGAAACTATCAAAAAGTTAGGCTCAAATAGAAATTAAAGGCTAGACTATCAAATGTAAGGAGTTACTGGTGCTCTTTCTTCCAAGAATGATATATTTACATGAAGTTGGAAAGAAGAATTTCTAATTTCATTGCATAGCATTTGCATTCAGTACAACTTTTTAAAACAATCAAACTTGATTCCTCAGAGTCTTGTGATATACTCAGAAAGTGATGTTGACAGCTCTGTTTTCAAATTCAGTGTTTGTAAACAAATAGCTATATGATTTACTTCTGTATCAGAGTGAAACACCATCTGTATTAAACACTGTGTGAAGAGCTACTAAGGAATCTGCGTCTGATAAAGAGAAATCCAGTTGCTGAGAGAATAACATAAAAAATAAGCTCTATTTAGAAACCTTCTCTTGCATATTGAAAGTCACAGTACTAAATACAGAAACTTAAAACCAGACAAATTTCTATCAGTGTTTCAATAGATAATTCTGACAAGGGATTAAGGCTAAAATCTTCAGATGTGTGCAGGAGTGCTAGGTGCCCAAATCCTGTTATAATCAGCTGCACATTAAACTCATAATTCTACTTCTGTTCTTCACATGGCTGAACTGCAGCTTCATGAGAGTGAACTAAACTACTCATATTTGTCTTCCATAGAATAATGTTCATTGAAGTCTCTATTTAAACAGGAGCTGACCTTGAGCATGATAAAATTAACAGGAAAATAGCAAAGGATATATCTTTTGTTCTACCTCAAGCTGGGATGTCACCTCCAAAATCAGACTATAGATCTTTGTATTCCAGTGTTTCCACTAAATATTAGATTAACCTTAAAGCTTTCCTAAATGAAATGACCCTAACAAACAAAAACCAAAACAAAACAAAACAAAAACCACTGAGAACACTCCTAGTAGCCATCTGCACCAAACTACATGGACTTCAAGTCAGATATCTGTGAATTATCTTGGAAGCTAAAATTAATTAAAAAAAAAACAGGATTATGTACAATGTAAGCAAACCATACTACTGTCTCCCTGTACCACCTACTCTTGTAGATCCAGAATCTTCCAAAACTAGTTGTCACGTTGAACAAATTAAATTTGGTTAACACAGTTTGATTCCACAACAGCCTGCTTTTGGCATTGCAAATGAAAGTGCATATAGCCAGATAACTAATAAAAATGTTTCCAAATACAAAACTGAATGTCTAACTGAATATAGATACCAAGAGCTATACTTAACCCCACTCTTTACTGCCTAGCAGATATGAGATCTAGTAACAGAATNAAAAAAAAAAAAAAAAAAAAAAAAAAAAAAAAAAAAAAAAAAAAAAAAAAAAAAAAAAAAAAAGGCTAACAAAGCTGTTGATGGGCAATGTTTGTTCTTTTTAATGAATTAAGCTTACTCCTTTATGATTTAGCTTTAATTATTAAAATAAACAGAAGCCTTATAACTAAAGAATGAAAACCAAAACGTTTGGGAGGCAAGGCAAAATAAGAGTTTCCAAGAGAAAGGAAAACAAATATTAAAACTTCTCAAAGTGTGCATTTAGAAGAAGCCCATATGACTGATCTTTAAAGTGCACACACATTTAAAAAATTTAACTGTTGGTAAATTTACACATATCCATCCACATATTCCCTATGTAATATAAGCTGTGAATAACTCAATGAAAAATGCATTAGCAAAGTACTTTTGCTAGAACTTGTCTTGCAATATGAGTTTGCTACAAGAAGGAAGAGCTTGCATTTTTTTTTTCTTCACTATCCTAATAAACACCTTCTATTGAAAATCCGAGGTCAAAACAAATAAAGATTCAGCAAATGCAAAGACCTTGAATTATTAAATATATATGATTAAATCTACTACTAAGAGTAGTTGTAATGAAGTTATTGAGGTTCTTTAACTGTACTGAAGCTAAGTGTATGCAAACTGAATAAAGGAGTAGGGATGAAAGATGCTTGTTACATTTACTTCCACCTGTAACATGAAAAAATTTTATACCTGCTGTACTCTTCCATTTTCCAGTTTTCTCTTAAACACAAGAGATTAAGTTGAAAAAGCAACAGGTAACTATAATTTATCTATAGACAAGGAGTCTAATACCAGTTTCATTTCAGAGGGGGATAACGTACATAAACAGAAAACACAATCAGAAAATGTCTATACAGAATCTCTCCCTCTTGGGCGTTGTGTACTTATGGCAGGTCTTACGGTCCTGGAGCTGGTTGACTTGTTGGCTTTTTCAATTGCAGCAAACACTGCACATTTCCCTCTGATCTCCATCCACCATTGAGTCACAACCAACCAATGCCTGTCTATCTAGTCCCTGCTTTCTCATTATTCTGTTGTATTGGAAATTGTAATCGTGAATCAGTGTAATATTAGCTGCTGCTTTACTCCAGTTCATGTAAGTTGCAGGTTTGAACTCAGTGCTGTTGAGATGCAGAATAGGATAGGATGAAACTTGCATTCTGTCACATTCAAAATTTCTACCTATACCTACTTTGTAAAGTTAGGAAAAAAAAAAATAAAAACCACTAAACTTGGCAAATCATGACTAAAATTGAATAAGGACTGACATTACATGACAAATTAATCCCACAAATAAAATGGGAGCATGCAGCTCAAGGCAAAATAATCAGACAGCTGATGTCCATCGAACCTTCAGTATGACTGTCTGGTTTCAATGTCAACACAAATTTCTTTCTACGGTATTTCATCAGACACACTGAAATTATTTGAAGTGATTCAGACAGAATTTAACTTGGGAATGCTTACCCACTTGCTGGTGACTAATGGCTAATATGGAAAAAAAAAATCCCATGTTCTCATCTGAAGGTCTAATCATGGATGCTTGGGGTTAGTTTTCATTATCATGCTCAGAACCACACATGCAATGCTTCACTATAAAAAAAGTCTGCATGATTAAGCTTTGAACTCATTCCCATTACAAGAATGTACGTCATACTACAAAACTGATTGCAGCTTCACCTGAGTCCTTCAGCGTGTTTGCTAACTAATAAATATTCTGTGTCACTCACTACTTTTATAATGCCATCAAACCAGATTATAACATAGGGAAGGATGAAAAAGACTAAAACATAGTACACTTGCATTTATTTTCCAAGACTGAGTGTTAGAGTACCTATTCTTATCAAACTTTTATTTTTCTGGTTATCAAGTTGTTCTTATTCATGGTTAAAGTAGAATTTCAGTCTTCACAGTATTTGTCCTAAGTTGAATGAATGCAATCTATCATTTCAAATGATTCATGATTCAGGCAGTGTTGTAATCCTTCAAATCAGGCTAAGTAGCATAAAAGTGTTTTCACTAAAAGTAATAGTGCATTCAGTTAGTTTAAAGTAATACTTACACAATAAACAAATGAAGCTTAACAACCTTTCTGACCTACAGCACTTGTGACATGGAATGAAAATCTGGTCAACAGACCAAATTCTTTCAGGTATTGAGATTCCTAGAATTGTAATACTGCTGATGATGTTCAGACTAGACTGTTCAGTCAATACCTGGATTGCAGACTTTTCCAAGCGAGGCCTTCTGATCTTCTGATTAGGTAATCTTTTACTGCAAGTTCTTAGCTAAGCTGTTTATCCTTACAGTTACTTACTTGCAGTTTTACTGTTTTCCAACCATTTCACTACTAAATAGGTATACGTCGATTAAATAATTTTTATAGCAGACTATTTTATTAATCTGTGTAACACTTGATAAATTAACAATTAATAGAAACAATCAAAATTCCTTGCACTCCTGTATTACTGAGCTGATGAACTGCAGATACTGTAACTTGCATCGCAGGGTTACACTTGTAGGGCATCAGTTGAACCTGATGCTTCCACCACTACCACCTCTTTAAATGTACCCCAGGCACAGTCGCCAGAATGTTTCTTTCTTCTATATACATGATTGCTATTAAACCTTATGTAGGTTAATTTGTCCTGCCCTTACAGCTGTGCAAGTCCATGGTTTTCCTGCTATGACACTTCTACATAATTTTATTTTGTTATGAGTATTTCTATAATATTTTACTGTTACCAATCTTTCATGGTAGGTTGTGGGTGTTTTTTTTCTTTTTTCTCTACTTTAAGTCCTCACCTCAGATTTCTTGGTATTAGAAATAAAATATTAAGACTGGAAAAAATATGGCCTTTTTATGCATAGTAAACAAAACTCATATGAAACCACAAGAAATACCAGATCTTGTTTATCAGGGATGGTCCTTTGTAAAATGGGGGTGGGGGGGAGAAGGGAGGGTCTAGGCATAAGTTGGACAGAGATACTACTTGCTCTAAAAAAAAAAAAAAAAAGGAAAAAAAAGAAGGGGGATCATTCTGTCTTGTAAGAAGGAGTTCAAATTCCTAGTCTAAAACGGGACATATCAAGTGTACGCTAGGCCTGCCACTATTAGATAGTCAATATAAAATGCTCTCACTCTTCGTTTTCCTATTCTTTTTAAATAGTAAAGCCAATAAAGCCAGAGAGACTGACTTCACAGCTTAATATTTATTCTAACTCCCAGCACACTTACCTGGCAGCTAGAAAACCTGTGATTCCCATTCTTGCTGCAAATAATTTCTTTAATGAAACATGACAGTGTCATCAGATGTGAGTGAAACCACCTGAGTCCAGATCATTGTATAACATGACACTTAATGGCTTGTCACCTACATTGACCGCTGATACTGCAGTAGGAAGGACTGATGTTATTCCCAACCCTAAGCTGAGGTCTCTACTCCAACCTCCTACTTGGTCATCTATGAGATGAGACTAGGTTGCTCAGTGCCTTAGTCAATCAGACCTTGAAAGCCTACAAGTATGAAGGCTGTACAGCTTGTGTGGGCCACGTCTTCCACTGTTTGACTCATCTCACAATGAAAGTTTTTCCATATATCCAGTCCAAACTTCTCTTGTTTCAAATTATGTCCATCACCACTGTCTCCTATAAATCTATCCCTCAGTCCAATTGTTTACTTACAAGTGCACAGAGACAAAACTTTTTGTTTCAGACTGAATGAAATCTGCATGCCATCAGTCTCGATTCAGTCTTCTGTCCAGTATGATTCCTCTCAGATTTTCATTTCAGCATGCAAGATTACTTTAATTACTAGAACTCTGAACTTTGTTTGAGAACTGACTCCAAAACTGCCAGTCATTCACACAGCCTTTGTGAAAGGGAGCTTATAAAAAAGCAGTGCAGTACAAGATACTAGTTAACTTTGGCTACAACTAAATGGGATGAGTATGTCTCTGGATGACTAAGCAAAACTATACTATAGTACTTTTTAATGAGCGCTGCACATTCGCACAGCTCCTCAGCCCTTGTAGTAAGTCAACCGCAAAACTAATTCCCATATTAATAAAAATATTAGAAACCATCCTAAAGCAGTTATTTTTTCTTTAAAATCTATTATTATTTAAACAGAGAAGAGCCAGGACAGAATCAATAATGAATTGCAGAGTCATTCAGGATGGAGAAACCTCAGGAGGTCTCTAGTCCAGCTATGCTCAAAGCAGGGTCTGCTCTGAGGTCAGACCAGGTTGCTCAGGGCTTATGAAGTCTGGTCTTGAAAACCTCCAGGACAGACATTCCACAAGATCTCCGGGAAGCCTGTTCCAACACTTGTCTGTCCTCACGGCATTCCTGCTCCTCCCACCCCTCAAATTGGAACTTCCACCTCTTTCAATTTATATCCATTATCCCTTGTCCTCTCGTCATGCACATCTCTA
This sequence comes from Oceanodroma leucorhoa, assembly GCA_030449065.1. Taxonomy (NCBI): domain Eukaryota; kingdom Metazoa; phylum Chordata; class Aves; order Procellariiformes; genus Oceanodroma; species Oceanodroma leucorhoa. Next base: position 25,759,591 of record JASVER010000001.1, on the reverse strand, counting down.
AAGAGCCTGATTCCATCTTCTTGGTAACCTCCCCACAGGCACTGGAAGGCTTCTATTGTGTTCCCTTTGCGGCCCACCTCCCTTTTTCTTCTCTAGGCTAAGTAAGCCCAGTTCCCTGAGCCTCTCCTGGTGGGTCATGTGCTTCAAAGAGTAAGACACAATTAACTTCAGCACTAGGACACAGACCTAAATAAGTAATAGGCAAAAAGTCAGCTCATCTTGCTCTAGTCTACTTTAAGTTCAGTGCATTCTTTTCTACATGACCCTTTAGTTTTATTTCATAACTGTCTAAATGTTCCTGCATAACAACACTAATTCAAGTTAGGTTGCCTCTATAAACTATACAACTTCTTATAAAAAGTGCTTTTTAATTGGATTTTCACTGGCTGTTAGGAGGCAGAGCCCTGCTGGTATTCGATCACAAGCTGAGCAAATTTACCACTTTATTTTCAATGTTTGGCAAAACCCACGTAAAAACCTAACATCCTTCTCACATTTATGGTCTGTTTTCATCACCTCTGTCTGACTGTCAGGGAAACCTACAAAGGATATTTAGATTGCCCCACATATAGTTCACCAGATTTCATGCAACCATAGTCAGGAGGGCAGGAATTGAAGATCAGTCCACCTAAATCAGAGCATAAACAAGATGCAGGATGTGGTGAACAGACTGTTTAACCCTACATGTGACTGTGAAATGCTAAATAAAACACTGAAAGAGTCTAAGTTTAGAACTTCTGGTCAAAGCCAGCCTTTTTTTTGCTTTCCAATGAAACTGTCCCATTTCCTTGGTTTAACTGTTACTCTGACTTTCAAAAGAAAACTACTGGGCCTGTGTGTGTTGTATTTGGAGAGGGAATTGCTGGAGGAGGAACAGAATGAAGACACAGGGAACCCAGAGACTTAAAGTGTGGAATGTTTTGATTTTGTTTAGGGTGGAAAGCCAATTTAGGAAGAAATTTCTAGCCAAATATAATATTATTCTTTGAAAAAGTGGAAAACTGAGATTTTTAAATATGGTTGCATAGACAGCACAAAGCCCCCGGTTGTGTTGTATGTAATCTAAAGCAATTATTGATAGTTGTGCTATAGGACTGTCTTGGAAAATAAGAATATTCTGCTTGAATTCTCCTTGRGTCCTGCCAAATGGTTATGTTGTAGTAAAGGACTGGAAGTTAAAGTGTGCTGAAAGAAAAGTATTCTCTGCAAGGAGAGAAGTTAAATACTGAAACAGGTGCCCAGAGAGGCTGTGGCATCTTAATCCATGGAGATTTTTAAAAAAAAAGGAAAATAATAATCAACTGGACAAGGCTCTGAGCAACTTAATGTGACTTTGAAATTGATCCTGTTTGGAGTAGTGTTATGGTGGGTTGATCTTGGCTGGCTGTGAGATCCCCACTCTCTCTTTTTCACTCCCCCTCCTCAACAGAACAGGGTAGAAAATAAGAAGAAAAAGCTCATCAGGTGTCAAGATAAAGACAGGGAGACCACTTACCAATTACCATCATGGGCAAAACAGGCTTGACCTGAGGAAAATTAATTTAATTTATTGCCAATTAAAATAGAGTTGGATGGTGAACAAAGATAAAAAAACCTAAAACACCTTCCCCCACCCCAATCTTCTTCCCAGGCACAGCTTCACTCCTTCATCCCCTACTCCTCTACCTCCTCCCCCTCAAGCGGYGCGGGGAGAATGGGGGGCTGCGGTCAGTCCATAACAGCTTCTCTCTGCTGCTCGGGCCTCCTCACACTTTTCCGTGCCCCACCGGGGTCTCTCCAGGGGCTGCAGGAAAATACCTGCTCCAGCGCCTCCTCCCCCCTCCTCTCACCTTGGTGCACAAGAGAGGTGGGCAGGACCTGACGGCATCCAGAGGTGCATTCTAACCTAATGTATTCTGTGATTCTGTGATGAACCTGACTGTTTAAAGCAGGTGATAAGACATATAAGAAAGACACATCTAATTATTAAAAGGTCATTCAGTTTGATTGTATGTAACTTAACATGGGTACAGTCAGTTCTGCTTTTTATCAGCTTGTGAACTGCACATCTTTTTGAAATACTTATTTGCTAGGAGGGATTGCTACTTTAAATTTCAAATTTGTTTAAGATAAAGAATAACAGTCGCTCATGCTTTAAAAACAAATAAATGTTGCAAAGTAAAAATATTTGTGTTTTCTTTCTGACTAGGAATCTGCAAGGAAGATAAACTGTAATGCTTAAAGCACCTGTATCAAAGGCCGCCAAAGCATTTTAGAAACTGTCTTAATTGCATGAGTCAGTTTGCTATTAACGTTACTGACATCCACTGACTGAAACATGAAAGTCATTATGAGCACACTGTAGCTGCTCCAGATATCAGGTAAGAAAGAGGAATATTGTTCAGTTTAAAATCAAAAGGTATATAGACACAGGCTTGCAACAATAGCTCTTTACATTGAGCAGAAAGGAGGCTCGCTGAGCTGTTCTGTGTTAACTATTCTAAAATATCAGATAATCTCTAAAATCCAACTCTAAAATTCTTTAATTTTTTAACTGAATGTTAAGTTGCAAAACAAGCACAGATGGGGAAGACAGCAGCACACCTCCTGAAACAAACTCTATACCAATATTTTCATATGACTAGGAGTTAGGTCTTATCCCATCATAATCATATCTCTATATGCCTAATTTTCACCATCACTCTGCTAAATACATGTATTTCTTCATGCCTCTACACACAGACACCATGACTACAATTCAGCCAGAAGAACAGGTCCCTCACAAGTGACTGTGACTTCAGGAATGGCTGCAGGAGCTAAAGGCTTCAATCTAGCACAGAGAACACGTTGTAACGCAGAGAAATATGCTACCTTGTAATTGGGTTACAGTTGTATGAAAAGAGTTCTTTCTGTATTCTGGACAGGAGTACTAGCACAGCGAGCTCTTCCCCCCCCCCATCGCTAGTGAGTTCAGCCCTATCTGCTCACAAGCCACAAGTCAAACTTTCCTGAAGCAAAACAAAGACCAATAAACTCAGTAGAGGTCAATTTTTTGGCTAAAACAGTGTTATATGTACAGCAACCTTGCAAAAATGAATCTCCACTAGAAGATCTAGAAGACTTGTAGTACAATTTGATGGAACCTGAAGCAGTGTTGCAGTTTATCCCCACAAGCTGTATGAATTTGGGGGGKTTAGGGGAGGCAGAGAACAGGTCCCACATACTCACAGGCTCACTGGCCACAACCTGCTGTCACTGTTACAGAGACAGCCACTTCACACAGTCCTCTAGAGATTCCTGCTATAGGGTGCTGCAGGTGTCCTAGCTCGTCTCTGATCTACTGTTCCTGATCTACTTCAGTGTGCAGAACCTAGTATTATCTTCCCACATTTAGATCTCCTAGTGCCCACAGTGGGACCCAAAGTAATTTTGTTGATATATTCTGTCCATGGATAAACCAATTTTAAAATGACCATGAATTTGATTACTGTGTGTAACGGCAGAAGTTATTAAAGGATGCTACTCAAACAAAGAAACATTCCTGGTTTGCACTGGATGGGAAAAGGGCTTGTATGGTAAGAAAGCTTTGCCTTCTGAAGAAAAAGAACCAGAAGAAAGCTACCAGTKGTCGATGCAACTTCAGCTATGAGCATTATATTAATGCAATACAGAATCATACAATAGTTTGGGTTGGAAGAGACCTTTAAAGGTCATCTAGTCCAACTCCCCTGCCATGGGCAGGGACATCTTCCACTAGATCAGGTTGCTCAKAGCCCCRTCCAACCYGACCTTGAACGTTTCCAGGGATGCAGCATCTACCACCTCTCTGGGCAACCTGTTCCAGTGCCTCACCACCCTCATACTGAATAACTTCTTCCTTATATCTAATCTAAATCTAYCCTCTTTCAGTTTAAAGCCATTACCCCTTGTCCTATAATTACATGCCCTTATAAAAAGTCCATCTCCAGCTTTCTTGTAGGCCCCCTTCAGGTACTGGAAGGCTGCTATAAGGTCTCCCCAGAGCCTTCTCTTCTCCAGGCTCAACAACCCCAACTCTCTCAGCCTGTTGTCATAGGAGAGTTGCTCCAGTGCTCTGATGATAATATTCTTTAACCCAGCATGATACAAACAACATCTTGCACCTTTGGGACAGCTTGTCCTGCTTCTTTCTCAAGAACATAGGGAACTGCTCTGAAGCTCAGGCAAGCAGCAAGGTCTGCTGCAGGTGTGTGCTCAGCAATTGACTGAGTTGGGCTGCTGCAATATAGCTTTCTGAAGCTGATCTTTGAAAACATGAATTCACTAGCATTTTCCTCTTCCTTCTCTATTCAAGGCTAAATTGCAAAAGAACTGCTAAATGAACATGTCACGGGTGTAGCAAATGCACTTATACACTGGAAGTTGTAAACAAGATCTTCCAAAATTGTCTTTTTTCTTACCAGGATTCTTGGTCKTTGCCTTTCCTCCACAAATCAACACTGTGTGTTTTGGATGCACTTAGTACTCTGTKCTTACAAGCCAATTCATCATTTTTGCTAAGACGTTAAGCCATATTGGCTATCKACAATTTCCCACAAAAAATTCCTAGACCCATTGCCATTTTCATTTGTAATAACATGCAATGAATTTGTCAGTTGACTAAAGGTTCTGGAGAAATTTTATTCTCTTCACGTGAAATGTCCATTTTTAATTTGCTATCAAACCCAAAGATTTTCCACTGAGTTAGCTTGTGCAATGTAGTTGCTAGGCAACCAGAATAATTTTTCCTATCATAGTTCAGCAAAGGAAGATATACGTTTACCAGCCTGCACCTTGCAGGAGCTTCTGTGGTTTAATTAACTCTCTAATGTTTATAATCCCTTGTCACTCATATCTCTGCACACTCATTTCATTGGAGTTTCATGCAGATGGACACAGATGTAGCAGTTCTCAGACTGCCTGCTATATGCACAAGCTAATAGCAAATTATGTGGATTCATAATTTAGGAGGGAGCTGTGTAAACACGTAGAACTTTTCAATAGCTTTCTATTTGGTGAAACAATATGTCATAAGTCACTAGAGTCAATTTCAAAAGTCAAACACAGAACAGCTGCTGGTTTTAGTGTTCTCAGTGTATAGATATTTCTAGATTGATAGAGTGCTTCAAAAAATCATAATGGCTATAGTTTTCTGTGAACAGTAGCTTACCTTTCCCCCACACATTCCGTATTTAGAAGCCTCTGATTAAGTGATCTCAAATAATTTTACTCATTAGACTGCCTCTTACCATTCAACAGTGAAATGTCTGTATCCAGACATGTGTCCAACGCAGTAACCACGAATATAGTTTTAAAAACACAAGATTTAGCATATTCAATGAGTCATAAATTATATATAGCATTTTCAAACTGGGAGAGGAAGATGGGTCAGTCAAGCAGATGACTATATTCCATTTAAGATTAGGGCAGTTAAGAAGCAAAATAATAACTAGCAAATTATAACAATTGTTCCCTTCATGACGAGAAGAAATCACTACAGGAAAGGTAAGAGTACTGGTATGCTTTGGTGAATAATAGTGCTGTTTCAAAGGGTTCTTCAGCTCCCATTTTATTTTTCAGCAGAATGATAGATTTGCATGCTGATTCAGTGTTTTCTAGGCACACGAGTTCTGAGATAACTGCTATGGCAGACTGAGCTTCCAAAACAGTCACCAGAAAACAAGTTTTGGTTAACATAACAGATTCCCTAACTGTTGAACAGATGTAATTCATTAAATGTTGGGTAAGAAAAAAAGGTGGAGTTTTTATTACCATCTTCACAGTGGTTTTCAGTCTCAACAACTAAAGCTAGAAAATGCCCATCTTTCAGAACGGCTGATAAAAAATGTATTTTTCCAGTTAGACTCCAAATAGCATTTTCCCTCCCACTCAGCATTTCATTTTTAAATCCAAGACTATCAAATTTAAAACCCCAAAACACTGAGATCTACAGTAATAACTGGAGCTCAGTAGGATTTAAGCAAGGTTTCATGGGGATTAGGTAAGAGAGGACCTTAATCATAAATATTCCACCTCTAAAGAAAGATTTTCAGCATGAAACAGAGTATACAGCTCTATTATAAAAAGATGTCACACTAGTTATTCCAGCATTTTTGAAGAACTAATTTGGTATGTGACAAAGGTAGGGTTAAGTGAAAGCAGTACCTGCCACAGGACCTAATATAGCAAGTTTGATGGCTACGTTGCTGAAAAAGAAGTGCATGTCAGAGGAAAGAGGGATCTGAGGGTCATTACAGGGAAAGATAATGGACAATGGCAGGGGGCTGTTTAGGATGCCGAATGATTCATTACCTCAACCGTGCTTCTGCTATTTATGCAGAATACAATAATTAGGACTCACTACCTGGGCAGTAATTTAGGGACAGAATGACCCTACTTTTTCATATGTGGCATACGAATCCAGGCACACTGAAATAAGACCTCTGAGGTTGCTCTAAACCGTTGCCCAAAAATAAGCCAGAATGGACCACTGTGAAAAAGGATGCTGCTGGAACACAGGACTTTACTGTCCTGTCTGCTATGCCAAAATGACTAGAGGAACATCTGCCATCTTTATACTAGCAAGGAACTTGGTACCTTCTTGGGGGAAAAAAAACCAAACCAAAAYAAAAAACCATAGGCAGTTAGCTTAGTCTGCATTGCTGTGGACTGCAAGAACATTAGACATCGAGCTTGTTTGTTTTATGCAGCAGCAAAGATGTGAGCCTTACTTTGATACTGAGATCAATTTTTTTTAGTACCTTCTAGCCACACTTGATAGTGAAAACCATCTAAAATATTAAGACTATGTACTTTTGCTGTCCTACAAATAACATGGCAAACTGCAAGTAACTAAAAGCAACATTGCAACCAGGGGCTACCTCTGGTTTGTGTTTTCATTACATGGCCATGCACAGCATTACCCTGATGCATTGGTGTAGCATGTGTACCCCATTTCTCCTCAGGCAATCATTCAGTTGRGTCAACCTTTCCAAAACATTGAGATGCATCTTCCATCTTTAAGCCAGCATGAATACAGTGATAGCCCAAGTATGACACAAAGCAAAGAAAAAGCTTTTCTTGAGGTCATGTTCAGACTTTCACATTTATTCAGAGAATTACCCTGACTTCCAGCCATGCATAAGCACGTGCATGTATTTTAGCATGGGTCAGACCCATGGAATGAATAAACTGTCAAAAAAAATTACTTAATCTATGTACACTTGAAACTTGCCAATAATTATATAGTGGGCCAGATTCTACTCTGGGTGACTGAAAACTGAAAGTCCAAATGACAAAAGGGAGGAAAAACTAAACTTCCACTTAGATTTGCATCAAACATCCCAGAACTATTAAATGGTGCCAGGTGAACAACTAGCAGAATTTCCAAACAGCCTGAACTGCTGTGAAGCCTTGAGATCACAGCAGCTCCTTAACTAAAAATGGTGAAGGGAGGGATATGCACAGTGCTGGCGAGGGTACTTAGAAAGGAAATAGAGCAGTGGAAGCAGCAGCCTCTTCAGAGTAGCAGCATCCCAGCAGAGTCCTTGATTAGAAGGGCAAAGCCAGGACAGATGTACCCTGTGTGTGTCATCAGTGTCATGCCTTGTTCCTTTAATGTCTGCAGGCAACCAAAATGCCACATGTAGTTTGCTAAAAGGACAGGTTCCTAGCCCTCATTCCCACTCAGTTCACCTGTGCTGGAACATGGCACCAAATAGTCTGAACTCGAGATTTACTAAAAAGCAGAAGCTTAAAAAAAGTGCAATAGGAAAAGAGTGCCCAGGACATTATAGGGAGTTCATAATGCAGACATATCAAAAAAAGGCCACCTTGAAATTTCTTTTCCTGGACACATTTTTCTTCCACAGTTATGCCAGACATTTTACAGTAATAGCTCACATAGAAGAATGACAGAAAGAAATTTGCATTTAAGACAACTAAAAGAGTCCAGTCACTGATTTGTTCTTTTATGAAAGATAGCTCTCTGAACCAGCTTCATTTTTTTTCCTACCATTTTGTGCTGGTTTTGGCTGGGATAGAGTTAATTTTCTTCATAGTAGCTAGTATGGGGCTATGTTTTGGATTCGTGCTGAAAACAGTGTTGATAACACAGGTATGTTTTTGCTATTGCTGAGCAGCACTTACACAGAGCCAAGGCCTTTTCTGCTTCTCACCCCACCCCACCAGCGAGTAGGCTGGGGGTGCACAAGAAGTTGGGAGGGGACACAGCTGGGACAGCTAGGCCCAACAGACCAAAAGGATATTCCAGACCATATGACATCATCCTCAGCATATAAAGCTGGGGACGTTCAGAGTGATGGCGTTTGTTTTCCCAAGTGACCATTATGCGTGATGGAGCCCTGCTTTCCTGGAGTTAGCTGAACACCTGCCTGCCCATGGGAAGTAGTGAATGAATTCCTTGTTTTGCTTTGCTTGCATGTGTGGCTTTTGCTTTACCTATTAAACTGTCTTTACCTCAACCCATGAGTTTTTTCACTTTTACTCTTCCAATTCTCTTCCCCATTCCACCTCGGGTGAGTGAGAGAGTGGCTGTGTGGTGCCTAGTTGCTGGCTGGGGTTAAACCACAACACATTTGCAGTAAGAAGAACCAAAAAAAACCCCATGAGCAAGGACTTTCTCACACAATGTGCTATGCAAAAATAAAGGAACAGTCTCACACGGCAATTCCTGGAGCACACTGAGCCATTTACAACTACAGGGAAACTTTAAGCAACAAAAGGAAAAGACAAATCTCCAGAGACTCATAATTTCCTATTTTAAGGCAGGGTATAAGTAATGATTAAATAGTATCATTAAAATGTGGGCAAATCATTTGCCGTAAATAATATCACCAACAAATTACCTTTTCTCTCTTCATAGGCTGTCCAACCAAATCAGCCATAATTTTTCAATTAAATCATCTGTAACAACTACAACAGTGGCTTTATTTCATAAACTTTCTTGTAAGCAGCATTTTCCCATGAATTCAGTCTCCTCGGTTTCTGGGGAGGCCTGGGGGGGGTGGGGGGAACCCACACCAAAAAAAAACACAAAAAAACTCAAACCCTCAGCTTAAAATACTAACTTCCCCATGGCTTGCAGTATTCGGTGAAATTGTACTTATAGCTATTGTCTTGGCTAAGAAAGGCTTCTTTAGTGTGCTTGTATATGTGGGCAAGATATTGTCCTGAGGTAAGAGATGCAAAATGATGTGTTATGTAGCTAAAATTAGGGAAAAATTGATACATTCTGTAAAATCAGCCATAGGGAAATCTCTATCTGTAAATTTGAACCCTGACAAAAGTTACATAATCTTTAATAGTCTAGATTACCCCTTGAAGATATTGATCCAAGTAGGGTCAGAAATATACCTTTCTGATATCTTAGTTTTATTAAATAAAATGGAAAATGTCAGAATTTATCAAATGTCTCGATAAATAACAGAAACCAAGCCACTCATATTCCTGAAATAACTAGCACAAGACAGATTTTGGCAGCAAGGGCATCGCTTGCATTTCAAAACTTATCTGAAGCTGTTTTAAAAATAACTGGTCTGTCAACTTGAGTCAATCATTTTATTTTTTTAATCCTCTAATACTCTGTAGCATTTCTCTCCAAGGAATGTTTCCGGTGTCCTGTCATGTCATATTAGGGAGTTGATATGGAGATTGTATATATTGGTGAAATGATTAAATTCAACCTTTATCCCAAGAGAAAGTGCAGCAAGTATGAAATTGGACTCAACCTCTTACGTTAATTGTAAAATATTTTAAAGAGTTGTTATATGATATTTTTGTTGGTTTCAAAGCAAAATTTTAATTTGAGAACAACAACTTTTCAGTGAGCAAAACTACCTTTTTGGTGTCAATGTGAAAGTTAACACTGTCGTAACGTACTTAAGTGAAACACTTTATTGAATGCCTCTGAACATTAGCTGGGTGTTTTTAACTGTTCAGTTTGATTACTTTTTCAAAGCCATGCTAGAAGCATGGCCTTCTCAAAGGGTCCCATACCTACTTCTTAGGTTGACTAGCATAAACTGAACACAGATTTTGATTAAATGATCAAATATCTGCTTTTACTTCTTTGCACCAGAGCACCTGCCATGCTTCAGTCCTTTGGAATTTAGGATTCCAGGATTTTTTTCCTGTTCATTTTCTCCTCTAATCTTTCACAGTAGGTTGGAAGGAAGAAGTATGGTCTTTTCTGCCATATAACTAGCTAAATCCTTTTGACTGGTCCAGATCTAACTTAGGACTCTCTCCTGAACAAAACTACTTTCTGCTTCTTGCTACCCAGTCTACTATTTTTGTGACATTTGCTTTCCTATGTCCAAGATGGGTGCTAAAGAATGTCATTAATATTTGATAGTTATTCTGCTGCTGTGATAATTAATTCTTCTAAATATTTTCTGCATGTTGATCTCCTTGGCTTCTGTCATTTTATTACTACTGATCTGGAAAGATACGATCCAGTCATGGCAGGCTGTGGTTCACATCACATGCTTCGGGAATTTCTTCAGCAAGAACTTTAAAAACAATTTATCTATCTATCGGCAGATACTTCCCTAAACTAGAGCATTGCATTTCAATACATTATATATTATGATACTATTATTCCTCTGCACCATTTGTTTCCTATTTCACAAAATACAAGTATTTCAGATCAGGAAAAAAAAATCATTATATCCTTCATAAATTGCTACTTATAAGTCACTACTTATCTAAAGATTTTATTGACAACATGGATTAAATTGTATTTTCTACTAAGCATGGATTTAAACAGCTGTGTAACAACTGATTAATAGTTGTTCTGTTGTGTTTTAAATACCCTTCCTATCTCTCCAGTAAGTGTACATATGAACATTTAAAATGTGAATAACAKATGAATTTAATGTTTTCAATATGCATTAAGGTATCCATGCTTGCTAAACCCACTAATATAAAAGATTTGCAATAATTATAAACATTATCAACTAAACCTGATATGCCTCACACAGAGTGTTTTTTCCAAATGAGAACAGGATGCACATACATTTAGGATAAACATCTTAGCTCTGGAAGATGTATTTAAAAAACAAACAAACAAACAAACAAAAAAAAAACCCAAAAAACAGAATAGCCGTAAAATAAGAGAAATGAACTAACAATAGTAACATTTGAGTTTGATGGGCCATTGTCCAGCTATAAGGAAATTTTACTATAGATGTCTTTTTACTATCCTGTCACAGCAAAGGCTAAAACTTTATTGCTTTTTTACTAAAACCATATGTTACAAAAAGGTGAAAGTCCAGCTTTAGAAAAGTATTAATCAATTGAAAAAATGTGTTTCATTTTGGTTAATATAGCATATGACATGCTACTGTATCAAAAACCAGGAGGTTATTACAGCAGACAGGGTAGAGGCTAACAATGTGTAAAGTGAATGTTCTCAGTGTCCAGTAGCAAGCTATAATGAGAGCCAGAAGAACTTTGCTTTTAGTTGAGATTCCAGAATTTCTGGTACAATAGCATCTTTCTTACAATAAGCTACAGTGCATAGTGTAAAAGCAGAAAGAGATGCTTCCAGCTTTTTCACTCCTTTTGAAAGATCTCAGGTCTGAAAGCACAATTCTATGATGTGCTGAGGCACTAACTATGCTTAACACCTATTGAGACCTCGTCCTTGCTCAAGGAGGAGGGAAGGTGGCATCCTTCACCTTTACTCTTCATTGCAACCACTCTGTGAGTAGAAAAGGGGGGGAAGGAAAGGAGAGGAAAGTTGAAGCTAGGACAGCAGATGTATAATTACAGCCTGCAAAGATAATCTCCCATATTTTTAGTTGTGACTGAACCAAGACTAGTGATTCAGGATGTAGAAAGGCATACCAAATCTTCTGAAACAAAAATTATGCAAGCAAACACTCAATATTAGCTGCTGAATGCTTTATCTAAACAGCTTTACACATACGCACACAGAGGAAATAAAAAAGGGATATAGATTTACAACAAAGTGAGAACCTAATATTTCTTTTTTTTTAAAACAAATTATTGAAGGTCACTGTGTAGCTGCTCTTTATTTTTATCAATAATCATTTTAAACCAGTAAATAATATGAAGTATAATCCTTCCTGCTAGTGCAGCAATTTTAGTTAAAATATTTATSAGAAACATGGGTCTAACAGTTAGTAGCAACAGACTAGACTGTGAACCTGTGCTGATTTTGGCTGGGGTAGAGTTCATCTTCTTCACGATGACATCATCGTATGGGGCAACACAGCAGAAGAAGTTTTCGAGAAAGGGGAGYGAATAATCCAAATCTTGCTGAAGGCCGGTTTTGCCATAAAACAAAGTAAGGTCAAGGGACCTGCACAGGAGATCCAGTTTTTAGGAATAAAATGGCAAGATGGAGGTCATCAGATCCCAATGGATGTGATCAACAGAATAACAGCCATGTCCCCATCAACTAGCAAAAAGGAAACACAAGCTTTCTTAGGCGCTGTGGGCTTTTGGAGAATGCATATTCCAGATTACAGCTTGATTGTAAGCCCTCTCTATCAAGTGACCAGGAAGAAGAATGATTTCAAATGGGGCCCTGAGCAACAACAAGCCTTTGAACAAATTAAACGGGAGATAGTTCAGGCAGTAGCCCTTGGGCCAGTCTGGGTAGGACAAGATGTAAAGAACGTGCTCTACACCGCAGCCGGGGAGAATGGCCCTACCTGGAGCCTCTGGCAGAAAGCACCAGGAGAGACTCGAGGTCAACCCCTGGGGTTTTGGAGCTGGGGATATAGGGTATCTGACACCTGTTACACTCCAACTGAAAAAGAGATATTGGCAGCATATGAAGGAATTCAAACTACTTCAGAAGTAGTTGGTACTGAAGCACAGCTCCTTTTGGCACCCCGACTGCCGGTGCTGGGCTGGATGTTCAAAGGGAGGGTCCCCTCTACACATCATGTAACTGATGCTACATGGAGCAGGTGGGTCACACTGATAACGCAACGGGCTTGAATGGGAAAGCCCGACCACCTGGGAATCCTGGAAGTGATCATGGACTGGCCAGAGAGCCGAAACTTTGGAGTGTCACCAGAGGAGGTAACTCATGCTGAAGAGGCCCCACTGTATAATAAACTACCAGAAAATGAGAAGCAATAAGCCTTGTTTACTGATGGGTTCTGCCACCTTGTGGGAAAGCATCGAAGGTGGAAGGCTGCTGTATGGAGTCCTACATGACAAGGCTCAGAAACTGCTGAAGGAGAAGGTGAATCGAGTCAGTTTGCAGAAGTGAAGGCCATCCAGCTGGCTTTATATATTGCTGAACAAGAAAAATGGCCAGTACTTTATTTCTGTACTGACTCAAGGATGGGGGCAAATGCTCTGTGGGGCTACAGCAATGGAAGCAGACCAACTGGAAGCACAGAGGTAAACTCATCTGGGCTGCTGAATTATAGCAGGATATTGCTGCCCAGGTAGAGAACCTGGTTGTAAAAGTACGTCATGTAGATACTCACATACCCAAGAGTCATGCCACTGAAGAACATCGAAACAATGGGAAGGTGGACCAGGCTGCTAAGATTAAAGTGGCTCAGATGGATCTGGACTGGCAACATGAGGGTGAATTATTTATAGCTCGATGGGCCCATGACACCTCAGGCCATCAAGGAGGAGATGCAACATATAGATGGGCTCATGATCGAGGGATGGACTCGACCATGGACGCTATTGCACAGGTTATCCATGAATGTCAAACGTGCGCCATAATCAAACAAGCTAAGTGGCTAAAGCCTTTTTGGTATAGAGGATGATGGCTGAAATATCAATATGGGGAAGCCATATATCATATATCACACTCCCACAAACCCGCCAAGGTAAGCACCGTGTGTTTACAATGGTGGAAGCAACTACTGGATGGTAGGAAACGTACCCTGTGACCCATGCCACTGCCCGGAATACTATCTTGGGCCTTGAAAAGCAAGTTTTATGGTGACACGGCACCCCTGAAAGAATTGAATCAGACAACAGGACTCATTTCTGAAACACCCTCTTAGACACCCGGGCCAAAGAGCATGGCATTGAGTGGGTGTATCACATCCCCTACCACGCACCAGGCTCCGGGAAAACTGAACCATACAATGGACTGTTAAAAACTACACTGAGAGCAATGGGTGCTGGGACATTCAAGCATTGGGATACACATTTAGCACAAGCCACCTGGCTAGTTAACACTAGAGGATCTGTCAGTTGACCTGGCCCTGCCCAATCAAAACCCCTCCGCACTGTGAAAGGAGATAAGGTCCCCATAGTACGTATAAGGAACTTGTTGGGAAAAACAGTCTGGGTTACTCCTTCCTCAGGAAAGGGTAAACCTATTCATGGGATTGTTTTTGCTCAAGGACCTGGGTGCACTTGGTGGGTAATGCAGAAGGATGGGGGAGTCCAATGGGTACCTCAAGGTGATTTAATCCTGGGCAAAAATAATCCAGATTTGAGTTGCATGTTATGGGAATTACTATAGAAGGAACCCCTTGTTGCTAGCAAGGCTAGGAGCAAGGGGAGGAGTTCATTGCAATGTTAAATCCTACAACCTGGCCCAAAGGGACTAGGGGTGGAGATTCTAATGGATATCCCTTTAAATCGTTGTAACCCGG